>OY829915.1:152232578-153432578 GCA_963691935.1 Nephrotoma guestfalica
TTCAAAAGAATTTCTCATCTTCCAAGTCAGAAACACAATGTTTGCATGTGAAATAGCTGGAATTCATGGCAGCGCACCTCAAATGCACAGGCCGATCACACATAGCACTTGATGGAATTTGCAGCGGTCAACTTCGATGGTAGGAGCTTCAAACAGATGATGTAGAAGTCGATATCACTATCAGATGAAGGTGAAGAGTTAATTTTTTTAGAGCGTTTGGCCGACGGTTCGGTAGGTGCAGTTGCTTCTTTTTTTACTCTTCTTAGGATGAGAAATGGCTGCTCGTTTACCGGCTTTCTCTTTTAAAGCAGCAACGCTCCCACTTTTTTGGTTTAGCTGCTTGCAGAGGACCAATTTCGGAAGGTTTTGGTGTGGTGACTACTTCCACTTCACGTAAAGCAACGTCCAGAGTAGATGTCTGGGTCGCATGGATGAATTCCGAATGCTCGGAAGCTGGATTTAATGACTTTGGGTGTCAATACCAGATCAAGAGTCTTACATACAAGGCCAGCAATATGACGATTCTCCATTACCTAAAACAACGAGATGGGAATTAAAAATTTCAGATCGAGAGAGCACGGTTAAATGACCCAAAGTCCTACCTTGTTGGCATTATTTTTTTGTCATGCAGAACACTGTGACTTGTAATAGGTTTATATCGGTCTGAAAATAGACACATCCAGTGGCTTCAATTGAAACTAACGAAGGTTTTGCGAAATTTAGAAAATGGTGCATATAGCGCACAAACGTGGCCGAAGAAGATGGTCTGCATTTTTTTCAGGAAAAGAAAGAATGGTAGTAGAATGTTCCCAGTAGCGCTTACGGTTAAGGCCATTGTCACCATCGTTCTTCTTTCAGCGGCTTCAAGTTTTCCGTCACATAGCATACCCTTCATTGCAATCATCTTGCCAATTTTTGTCGGGACTGAATGCGTATGCATAAAATGTCCATAGTTTTGAAAAACCTTTTCGACATTTAATTTACAAGAACCTTTCACGCGCTGCATGGTTGCTTGTTTCGGGGTGCGTAAAACGAGCTCAGGGTGGCGGCGCAAAAAATTGTAATACCAATGTTTATCCGCTTTCTCGTCGTCATTCCAAATCGACGAATATTCAACTAGAAGTTTCTTAGCGTAGTCTTATAGTGGTTGACTCGCTTTAAAATCTAATAGACAAGGTCCTTCTCGTGGATCGGTTTGAAAACCATTAAAAAACATTCCAATTGAGCACATAACGATTAACAAAGAAGGAAAGGAAGAGTAAACATAAACTCACCATATTTGATGGAGCACGCGTTGGTTGTATTCACGAACGAAACCCAACAAACATTTTCCACAGATGACGACAAGTCGCCAAATATCTCTTCCGTTTTATGCAGGTAGCGTTGTAAACTTCTCCGCGTAATTAACTAAGCAATCCTTAATGGCTCGAATCAGCGCATCAAAGTCAAATGAAGCTGATTCAGCTGACTTCTTCGAGGTTGTCATGGCTGAAAATGCCTTAAAATACGTTAAAATGTTAATAAATTATGTTATGTCAGATGATTTAAATGCGTTGCAACCACAACCGGTTACCGGAACCGGTAACCGATTCTCGGAGTAACCAAAAAAATGTGATGCATGATGATTTTGATATAAATCGATGTGGCATACCAAATCTCAACGAAAATGCTGTAGAAATATCAATAACACTCACCTGTTTGAGATTATTCACTTTGATCTATCGCACTGGAAAATTATAATTGCGTCGATTTTTTCGGAATTTTTCTCAATGTAATCGCAGCTAATGAACAAGCTCGTCCATTCACCCGTACAGCAGTCAGATCCGCCATATTTGCATTCTATCAAACGTTATGCAGGGGTGCCCACAACCAACTCTCCCCTACCTTAAGGCAAAAATAAAACCAATTGCATATCGTCTAGTAAAATTTGTTTAGTCTTGAAGAGAAGCAAAGTATCTTAAAATGCCGGAATCGCTGTCAAAGAGTAATTAGTATAGGGAATAGTGACTAATTGACTAATTTCAATTTTACGCAGGAAGGAAAGGTACTTCATTTACATAGCACACTACACGAACACGATTCTTATGTTTAAATTTCAACTTATTAATCAAGTTAAGTGAAGTAGTTAAAATAAAATATCGATTTCAGGCCACCCCTGCGGGGCAAAAAATTGTTGTCTGTATAAATCTTTGTAGCTACATACTCAGAAGCTGCTACTTACCTTAATGCTTCCAACATAAATTATTTTTACGACTGCCGTCATTCATCATACAGATGTTCTCTTTCTGTATTCATCTAATTTCACACTGTGCAGCATTAGGTTGTGTAATCAATTCCATATTTGCGCCAGGTGACATAATATTTTGTACGATCATCATAATTTGATATGTAAATATAAAACCCGAGTAATTAGATCGTCGTTTGCCTTTATAATAATCAATCAGATATAAATAAAAATATTGTATTACATATTAAGTGCTCGCATCTCGAATATACCCAAAATAATTCGCTCTGATTGACACAATGCAAGAATCATTGCGATCATTGTGTACTGCATTAAGCGCATATTCTCGTTTATTGAAAATAATTGATTTTCATTTGCGTGTTGCATTCTTGATCGTATGTGATGATCAAGAATACATGCATTTGCGCGAAAATAGCATAATAGCCGTCATTTTACTCTGAAATTGTTTATCAATTAATATTGATGGCTTAAATTATATAAAATTGATATTACAATACAGGAAGTCAATGAACGACCTTTTCATACATGCACACCACATCGAACATCTAGAGAATGAAAAAATCAAACAGCAGCACCCATATTACTATACATAACGTCGTTTAACAAGTGCGGGAATATACATTAAAGCGAGTACAAATATTTAATTGTACAAAGTGTTTTGTGTAGCCATATCTGATCAAAAATAAACACACGCGATTTATCAATATGAAGTTTATGTATTTTTAACGGGCGTGAAGTTTTTAGCAAATATTAGTGTTACACTGTTAATCTAAATTCTAATAAGAATTGTACGAGAAAATTTTTTGAAAAAAATATGCTTTGGACAAACATGCTTTGGTTTAGAGGTTTGTTATAATATGCCATCAAGTCAGTAAAATAGTTTCAAGTGATAAAAGCTAGTAAGCCCATATGCCTTACGTTTTTCCGAACGTTTTATTTAATTTGTATGGCACAGCGCTTTCATCTGTTTGAGTGGTTTATATGTATGTCGAACAAGATTATGAGGATCACAGGGATTCTTCTAAAACGTCATCTGGAGGTTACAATAACTCAATGTACTAAGTAATAAACAGTCCATATGCCATGTCCCGGAGGTCTCCCCAATTTTAAATTTTGTAAGTATTTTGTATGGCACAACGCTTTCACCTGCTTGAGTATTTTTTATGTTGACTAAGATTATGAAGATCACAGGGATTCTTCTAAGACGTCATCAGGAGGTTACAATAGCTCCATATACTAAGTAATAAACAATCTATATGCCATGTCCCGGCGGTCTCCCCAATTTTAAATTTTTTATTTAATTTGTTTGGCTCAATGCATTCACTTGTTTGAGTAGTTTATATATCGACTAAGATTATGACGATCTCAGGGATTCTTCTAAGACGTCATCAGGAGGTTACAATAGCTCAATGTAATAAGTAATAAACAGTCCCTATGCCATGTCCCGGCGGTCTCCCCAATTTTAAATTGTTTATTTAATTTGTATGGCAAACCGATTTCACCTGTTTGAGTAGTTTATATGTCGACTAAGATTATGACGATCTCAGGGATTCTTCTAAGACGTCATCAGGAGGTTACAATAGCTCCATATACTAAGTAATAAACAATCTATATGCCATGTCCCGGTGGTCTCCCCAATTTTAAATTTTGTAAGTATTTTGTATGGCACAACGCTTTCACCTGCTTGAGTATTTTTTATGTTGACTAAGATTATGAAGATCACAGGGATTCTTCTAAGACGTCATCAGGAGGTTACAATAGCTCCATATACTAAGTAATAAACAATCTATATGCCATGTCCCGGTGGTCTCCCCAATTTTAAATTTTTTATTTAATTTGTTTGGCTCAATGCATTCACTTGTTTGAGTAGTTTATATATCGACTAAGATTATGACGATCTCAGGGATTCTTCTAAGACGTCATCAGGAGGTTACAATAGCTCAATGTACTAAGTAATAAACAGTCCATATGCCATGTCCCGGCGGTCTCCCCAATTTTAAATTGTTTATTTAATTTGTATGGCAAACCGATTTCACCTGTTTGAGTAGTTTATATGTCGACTAAGATTATGACGATCTCAGGGATTCTTCTAAGACGTCATCAGGAGGTTACAATAGCTCCATATACTAAGTAATAAACAATCTATATGCCATGTCCCGGTGGTCTCCCCAATTTTAAATTTTTTATTTAATTTGTTTGGCTCAATGCATTCACTTGTTTGAGTAGTTTATATATCGACTAAGATTATGACGATCTCAGGGATTCTTCTAAGACGTCATCCGGAGGTTACAATAGCTCAATGTAATAAGTAATAAACAGTCCCTATGCCATGTCCCGGTGGTCTTCCCAATTTTAAATGTTTTATTTAATTTGCATGGCCCAACGCATTCACCTGCTTGAGTAGTTTTTATGTTGACTAAGATTATGAAAATCACAGGGATTCTTCTAAGACGTCATCAGGAGGTTACAATAGCTCCATATACTAAGTAATAAACAGTCTATATGCCATGTCCCGGAGGTCTCTCCAATTTTAAATTTTGTCAGTGTTTTGTATGGCACAACGCTTTCACCTGCTTGAGTATTTTTATGTTGACTAAGATTATGAGGATCACAGGGATTCTTCTAAGACGTCATCAGGAGGTTACAATAGCTCCATATACTAAGTAATAAACAATCTATATGCCATGTCCCGGTGGTCTCCCCAATTTTAAATTTTTTATTTAATTTGTTTGGCTCAATGCATTCACTTGTTTGAGTAGTTTATATATCGACTAAGATTATGACGATCTCAGGGATTCTTCTAAGACGTCATCCGGAGGTTACAATAGCTCAATGTTATAAGTAATAAACAGTCCCTATGCCATGTCCCGGTGGTCTTCCCAATTTTAAATGTTTTATTTAATTTGTATGGCCCAACGCATTCACCTGCTTGAGTAGTTTTTATGTTGACTAAGATTATGAAAATCACAGGGATTCTTCTAAGACGTCATCAGGAGGTTACAATAGCTCCATATACTAAGTAATAAACAGTCTATATGCCATGTCCCGGAGGTCTCTCCAATTTTAAATTTTGTCAGTGTTTTGTATGGCACAACGCTTTCACCTGCTTGAGTATTTTTATGTTGACTAAGATTATGAAGATCACAGGGATTCTTCTAAGACGTCATCAGGAGGTTACAATAGCTCCATATACTAAGTAATAAACAATCTATATGCCATGTCCCGGCGGTCTCCCCAATTATAAATTTTTTATTTAATTTGTTTGGCCCAATGCATTCACCTGCTTGAGTAGTTTTTATGTTGACTAAGATTATGAAGATCACAGGGATTCTTCTAAGACGTCATCCGGAGGTTACAATAGCTCCATATACTAAGTAATAAACAGTCCATATGCCATGCCCCGGCGGTCTCCCCAATTTTAAATTGTTTATTTAATTTGTATGGCAACCCGATTTCACCTGTTTGAGTAGTTTATATGTCGACTAAGATTATGAGGATCACAGGGATTCTTCTAAGACATCATCATAATCTTAGTCGGCATATAAGCTACTTAGGCAAGTGAAATCGGTATGCCCTAGACGGGCATCGGTATTTGCATATAGACAGTTTAATACTTAGTACATGTGACTATTGTAACCTCTATTCGAAGCTAGTCGTTATTTGTCGAAATTTTATTATTCAAACAGGTGAAATCGGCATGGCATACAAATTTTAAGAAAAATTGAAAAGAGGGACAAATGGACAGTTTAATACTAACGCTTTTCTCCTTGTTTGTCAAAATTTAAGATGGTTAAGCAGCTGTATTCTAAAGATAAAGGAAGTTATAAAAAATTACTCATTGTTATAAATTTGTCCTCACGTGGTTTTTTTACTATTTTTTCTTGAATTCCAATTTGAAAAATATCGGAAACGGATAATTGTTTAGAAAGAGATAGCACTTTTCATCTCTTTTTGATTTTATATATCTGTCTCATTAAAAAATATGTTTTACAGTGTAACACTAATAAACAAAAGAATAGTAAACTTCTTTTGTTTATTAGTGTCCAATTGGAATCATATACGTATACTTGTTAAGAAACTTCACAGCCGTAATTATATTAAAAATTTAAAGATTAAAATTTTGGAGGTGGTTGCTGAAACTCATCTAGTTGTTGGTAAACTGCACTGGTATAGTAGTAACTAAACCAACAGAAATGACGAAACCTTTCGCACGGTCCCAGCGAATCAAGTTTAATGATCCACTATGTAACAAACGCTGGCCCAAATGGTCCCGCGCCACATAACCAGTGCCTGAAAAGAGATTACCTAAGGTAATTGATGTTAGCTCAGAGCTAGATGGCGACATGATCACAACCTGCTTAATAAATCAAAATTACCTAAACCGAGAAGAAGCCGAACCGGCAACAAACACATATTTCTAAAGTAAGACTGCACGTGGACTGGTTATGTTGTGGACATTTGTGACTCCACCTAGGATTTAAGTGCTAGCAATATGGTAATTTGCTAAGTACTGCAGGGCACGCTCAGAGACCATTTTTCTCTATGCACAACATTCAAAATAAAGACAAATCGGCCAGTTGTGCAAGGACAACGTCTGAAATCTAACACTAAACATGATTAGTCAAAATTTAAGACATTGTAACAGCAACTTACTTATTGCTCACCTCAACATGCAGGGCACCAAAATAGTCGAATTAAACATATTTGAGCTTATCTCCCACCACGACATAAATATCCTCCTACACTCGGTTAAAGATTAAATCTGCGGTATGCCTTCTACAGCCAGAGTAACAACAGGCTGCCTCAGTATTGCCCGATCCAAACGCCAAAGCTTTCACCACTGTGCCGTTTGCTCGCTATTTGGTTTCTTCTGACCAACCGAGATTTACATTTGGCCGAGAGTTTCATTTCAACTTTTTTTTTCACTGAGTTTTATCGCCAAAAATACCCTGTGAGCCTTGGAACTATCTCTTTTGTAAGGATTATTAACGTATGCGAAGCTGGCCCGAAAACCATCCCGAAAAACGCCTTTACAATTTACAGCCCGAAAAATAAAAAAAATATAGAGAAAATGAAATTCCGTCCCGAAAAAATAAAGCCAATCTGACGTACACAAAACAAATTTTAAGTTTAAAATCTATTACAAGAAGAGATTTACCACACTTTCAATTAAGGAATTTAAAAATCAATTCCCTCAAATTAAATTATGCTTTATTTACGGAGAAATACTGTAGCTTTGAGTTACTTCGTATATCTCGAAACCGAACAGCGACAACGACGAGCGTCGACGAATCAAAAACATATATCGCCGCGATATCGCAGTAGCTGACAGAACAAGAGCGTCAGCGTATGTGACATAATCACGACCTATTTTATCTAAGTCAAAATGGATTCTAGAAGTTAGCATACTCGAATAATAAAAATTTCAAAATTATAAAAATTGTTTATCTTTTATGTTTTTGGCACATGACGTTGGGGCATTACCAACTTAAAAAATAACAGTTGGCAATATTGTTGCGCCGCCGATGAAAATAGAAATAGACTCTAAATTTATTTCAACGAAAAAATCGTTGTCCCAGCGTCGATGGTCGTGTTTGTATTGCATGTTTTCGGTGTTTTGTAATATGAAAAGCGATTTCGCTCGCATCCTTCACTCTTGTTTTGTTTTGAGCTTATAAGTTGTAGCGAATAATTCAGCATTCGAAATAAAGTTTATGTTTGGCTGTCGTGTCAAATTTAAATATTATTTTGAAGTATCCTTCATTTTCAAACGTTGCTATTTTCGATCCTTCGACGATTTCATTAAATTGTGCAGATCTCAGACGATATTCCCAGCTATTTTGAAGAAATCTGTTGATTAGTAGTTCCAGGTGTGCAGGCCGCATGCTATTAATTGATTATGTGTAAGTAGTGGCGTAATGCAATTATCAAATGCTTTTCGCACCATTGAATAATGTTTAAGCCAACAAATTTTCCAGTGTTTGAATGCAGCATAGTCACATGGCTAAATTTTTTTAGCAGCCTTAGGATTTAGCATTATACTTATTTTTCCTAATTACACACAACAGAGTTTCCAAAATACTCGACTATTACTACCTGGGTGGTCGAGTAATCTGTTCGCCTTTAGACGGGTATACTCGACTTACTCTTTTATTGGGGGTATAAATAAGTTTTGAGGTTTTTTTTATAACTTGGAAGTTTTATTCAGAGCAATTTGTACAATGTATTTGATTCAAAGTATTGCCCATCGTTAACCAAGGAAGGCATACAGATTCCGCGTCGAAAAAAATCCTCGTGTTTTGAAGCAAACCAAAAATCAATCCAATTTATGGCTTCTTCGTAAGCAGTGAAGCGCTGCTCGGCCAGGGCATGATTCATCGACCGGAACAAGTGGTAGTCGGAAGGAGCAATGTTTGGTGAATACAGCGGATGTGGTAGTATATCTCATTGTAGCTCCTCCAAAGTTACCTTGGTGACTCTTGCAAGATATGGCCGAGCGTTGTCGTGCTGAAATATCACTTTGTCGCATGTCTTTTGGCATATTATGGGCGTTTGAGCTCCAATGCTCGGCTTAATTGCGTTAATTGTTGTTGATAACATTCTCCAATTATAGTTTCGTTAGGCTGAAACAGCTCATAGTAGATGAACAGCATTACCTTTTTGCCTTGACTATTCGGTTACCACACGATTTTCTGCGCTTTGGGTTGTCGTATTTTTCGCCCGCAGTCGCGATTAGATGTGAAAAAAACCTTCCGATTTTGTCTTTGGATCAGGTGTTTGCACGTGAAAAAACGGCGTTCGCCGTGTCTTGGCTTGAATTCACACGGAACCCAATTTCTTTTTTGCACCATACCCATGAGTAAGAGAGTCACTCTCAAAGTTTCAGCTAGCTCCTCTTGAGTTTGGCATGAATCTTAGTCCAATAACGCTTTCAACTCAGATTATTCAAACTTGACTGGCCTCCCTTCGCGTTCTTTGTTACTGGTGTCAAAATTGACACTTTTAAAACGATGATTTTATTGACGAAACATGTTCTCGACGGATACGTAAATAAGCAAAACTGCCGGATTTGGGGTGCTGAAAATCGTCGTGTGATGCTCGAACAACCAATGCAACCACCGTGAGTAACTGTTTGGAGTGCATTTTGGACTGGCGGAGTAATTGGGCCGTATTTCTTTGAAAATGCGGCTGGAAATGCGCTAACTGTTAAGGGAGTGCCGTATCGCAAAATGTTAACGGAGTTTTTGTGGCCCGAATTGGATGTTATTGATGTGGAGGACATGTTTATCCAACCAGACGGTGCGACCTGGCACACAGCACGTGAAGCAATGGTGTTACTGCAGACTAAGTTTCCAGGCCGTGTCATTTCTCGATTTGGCGATCAACATTGGCCACCAAGATCATGCGATCTAACACCTATGGACTTTTTTAAGCGAAAAAGCCTGACACAGTTGAACATCTTAAAGAGGAAATACTAATATTAATTCAAAAATAAATGTGTTTTTCTTTAAAATTAAATCCGGCGCTCTTGCTGAGACACTCTTTATGTAATGTCCTCCCGATTTCTGTATAACATGAAGATTTATACTGTTTGAGTAGCTTATATCTCGACTAAAACCATAAGCGTCACGAGAATTTGTCTATGTTGTCATCAAGAGGTTACAAGTTTACAATAGCCCCATGTACTAAGTAATAAACTGTACATATGTCATGTCCCAATGGTCTCCCCAATTTTAAATTTTTTATTTAATTTGTATGGTGTAACGATTTCACATATGCGTATTTATAACAATGACCATGTTGTGCACAATGAGAACAGGTCTCTGTGCGCGCCCTACAATTCTTTGCAAGTGAGTACCAAAGGAATTTACTCATTAACCTTTCCACTGGTGCCATTTAGAGCTCCCGTATGGCGTGGCACGTAGATGTTCATTGTTTTTTCCTCCAAACGATTGTTCGCTTCTCCTTTTTGTCTTCTTCCTTACAGCTTCTACAGAAGTCTCTATAGATCATCGCCAAGCCTCTTCACATGTCCTATAAAAAGCCTTTGTCCAAACTATGAGAAAACTGAATCATACACTACACGCTCTGCCGTAATCGACGGGGAAAACGGAAGTCTTCACTTTCAATTCTTGGCGGGAGACTTCTGCCCCTCTTCTATCGCCTTCTAATTCGGTTCTTGATGTGCAATCACTCTTTCCTAATTTCTGAAAAGATATGATGTTAGAAACCTTTTATCGAAATAAAAAATTCTTTGAGTCATTGATTGAGTTCTCTTAATAGCACCTTGATGACATTCTTAGTACGTTCCATCCCATCTTAACGCCAAGTATTCAGGATGAGTTAGGTCTTCAAGTTTAACCCGCCCTCTCCAGTTGTAACAACGTTCATTTGTTACTAAGTTCCCCTACCATGTAGGGTTTCCTCTTACAGCCCAGCTCGCCTTCTATTGGCGGGTTCCTCAGCAATAACAATCCGATTTAATTTTACTCTAACACCAGGTCAAACAATCACTCCAAAGTATTCAGAAGATAGGTTTTAGATTCATTGGGTAGCCATGTGAACTCGGTCCAGCTTTAGGGATAAATACCACCTTGACTTTCCCGAAACAACCTTTAAGTTACTTCAAACCAGTGAGAAAAATTTCCGAGCTATTATAAAGTTCTACTAGTACAATCCGATTTGGGCCGAGTGATTAGAGTGAGTTTCTTAACGGCAGTTATACTCAATTTGGCCCTCGTCATTTCAAGGATTTACTTCCAACTTAAGCTGTCTATATATCATCGGGGCTAATCAAGTAACTGGGAGTGGTTGGATTTGAAGGGAGAGTCAATCTGAAGCGAGGGTTTTTGAAACAACTTCAAAAATGAGTTTTCAAGAGTTCTTTTCTAAGCACATTTCCTGAGTCCTAGGTTCTCGCCAGAAGTGTTACACATCCCTAACCTTAGTTATTTTAGCTGTATTGTAGGTTTTCGTACAAACTTTCTGATAAGAGTTGTATGGGTTCCTACTTTCCCTCGTTCTAACTATAGGACAATCAGCACCTGTCGAGAGAATGCAGGTGTCCGATATGGTTTAAACTCTCATTCTTCCTAAGATTCCGGGGACCCTTTGGGAAGTTGGGTTATTATCGAGGCAACAGGTCAAGTATAGGCTGTCATTGCAATCGAACTAAGAATTTTTGTTGATAACTATATGACTAATATCTTGCGTCTTCTTTAGTTACCATCTTTTTGATGACCTTGGTGAGTGGCTGATTTGAATAATAGGAAAGATTTCGCCCAGACTGGTCAACTCGATTGGAAAACAAACGCGTGTTCTTAGCTTTCACGCATTTTGCTCGTTTTCATTGCGATGGCGCTCCTTTTTACAGCTAAATTACCTTCTTGTCATTTGGATTCTCTCTCTTAGAGAGATATCCTTCCTTAAAATTTAAGTTATCCGTGACAGATAATTCCAACCTATGCGGTAAGCCCTGCGGTCACCGACCAAATGGCACAGTGGTTAAAGCTTTGGCGTTTGAATCGGGAGGTACCGGTTCGAATCTCGATAGGGGCAGAATGCAAAAGGGAATTTTCATCAGCAAATTACGATCTGGGATGATATGGATCACAACTATGACCCCCTGTCGGAGTACAGAACTAGGCTGGCATGGAGCTATGCAATGTACAGATGGTAACAAAATCGGACCTATGTCCGTACGTCCTCGATTTGGCAGGCAACTGCGTAAGGTAAGGACGTAAATAAGCGAACTGCGAAAGAGTTGAGAGTGCTTCGGCCCCAGAAAATATTGCAAAATATAAAAATAAAATAAAAATTAAAATTAAAATAAAACAGCCCTGGTCTCGGTTTAAGTTGCTGTGTTTTTGATTTTGTGTCAGATAAAAATGTCGATCATTATAGAGATCGCCCATTACAGAGGAGTTACGATCGCAACTGAAACAGGAAAATCATCTGCTCGGTCTTCTGACTTGCTGTCTCGTGACTTGCTCCGCGCTTTTGTCATTCTTTCATTCGTTCAGTACGGAATGTGGGCCCGCAGGTTACTGCCGTTTACAGTTCTAATTTTATTGTTAGTGTCAAATTGTATAGTATCGGAACATTTCGGCTGATTGAATACAACCCACCATTAATACAATTTTCGGGAACCGTTTGTGTTGGACGTGTTATGTTCTGCGTACGCATTACAGATGATGATGGCGGAAATAAAACAAGATGCTCTCTGCAGTACAGTTGAGTGCTAGAATTACAAATCCAACAGTAGCGGCGTTCTACATTAGCGTGCACTTCGTTTGTTATGCGTTTGGATTTGCTGCAGAAATTGCTGCTGTATACTTTGAGAACTGATATTCTGTAGGTTTGTAGCACCCAAAGTTGCAGAACCGTAAAGTTGATGTGGACTCATATATAACTCTTCAGTCTGTGGGTTGTATCGTTCTCGAATTGCTTCTACGTATCTTCGTTTGATATAGTTTGATCCGGAAAACCAACACTGTATGACAATCTGTTGTTTTGTTGTGCGATTTTTCCCGTCTGCCATTACAAAACGTTGTCTGTTCGATCCCATACGTCATCTCCTGGATTGAAAAGTCTTTCTTTGAGCTTACCTCAATCGTGAAACAGTAAGCGAATAAACTGGTAAGTGTTTTCTGAAGTATGCTTGTTGCGATATTTGCCATCGTGTAGACTTCTACTCATTTTGAAAGAGCAGTTACGATAACCAGAAACTGTTTGTTTTTAAATGGTCCTGCAAAATCGACTTTAATTTGTTCCCAGATTCTACCGGGAATATTTCATAAGTATAGTGGATGGCCAGAATGTAACGGTTGGACTGCGGTGAAGCTGTGCGTAATGTTGTAGGTAATATTATTTGTCATTGCCACATGAGAATATTGTTCTCCATGGATAGTTCATCACGGTGTTGTAGATACGGAAGGAACTGTGGATCCTGGTACATTTATTGTGTCCATCCTTGTTCCACTGCGTTAAAATGCGAGTAATTTCTTTGTCTTTGTTGGACTCGAATGAGAAGCTCTTCTCGCAGAACTGAGGTTGTTCATCTTTAAATGTTTATGTAATTGACCTCATCTTCAATATTATGGCTATCGAGTTGTGGTTCTTCAGTTGCAGTTGGCATTCGTGATAAAAATAATTCGGAAATGTTTAATTTTCCCGGAATGCATTCAACGTCACAACTACTGTATATGCATATAACAGCAACGCCCATCGGATTAAACGCTCGTTTATTATCGAGTTCTGTTGGTATAAAAACAATTGTTGGTAAAACAATTGTAACTGCTTCCTAGTAAATCAACGCCGTTGTGCTTCGATACGGTTACAGTTGATGTGGCTCATTCGACAGATGTGTTTCGTTTGGATCAACTGGTGTTAAAATGCTATCACTAAGTTCCGATTTCCTTTTCGACCGAATTTTGAGGATCGAAACGTTTCGGTTATGCATCATGTTTCAAATGTATTTTGACTTTGACATCTTTAATGTTTGATGGCTTGTATCACCGTATTTGGTTCGGATCTTGTATCCGGATAAACATGTACACGAAACAACAATGGCTTTGCATTTTTCATGACAATCACTGGTAATTTGAGTATGTCGTTGTTGTAGGTTACATCTTGTGCCGTATGCCATAAGATTAGATGCCTGTATTAAAGCCGATTTACCGATTTGTTTTCATTGTTGTTCCTCAATTATGGAACGTGACGCACCAGAATCGTAGTAAAATGTAGTTTTGATTCCAATCACGTGTATGCATCAGTGCGCTTGCTTGCTTTAGCCATGTGATTTATGGTGTCGATAAAAACACTAGAAGCATTATCACTTTTGTTCTCGTAAGGTTCAGATATCGTAAACACTTTCCGAATGTTACTTGTTTTACGTGAATGATCTTTGATGTGTATTATGGCAGTTGCATTATTTCGTTATTAACAAATTTGTGTTCTGCCAGTTTTAATACAGCATGAGGCGTAGTGTACAAACCATTTATTACATTAGCTGCTGTGCTACACTTTAAGTGTTGTTGGTGTGTCTCTCGTATCCACAATGTTTGTATTTGTCTGCTTATAACTTTTGTGCTTGTGGAGTGTGAGTTTCCCGTCGCTCGCTCTCGTGCTGGCACCACTTCTTTCTTTGAAAGTCACTTTGCTCATGGTCTCTCTGTTTCCTCCTCGGAAAAAATGTCTGATAATATGTGTCGCCTTTAAATCTGGTCAGCGTTATCTCAGTTCAATTTCGGCATATTGATGGAAATTGTCCATTGCAAAACTATCGCGTAGTTGCCGATCTAAATTTTCAAAATCGAGTCGTTTTGTGCGTATACAAATTAATGAAACTATCGATTATCGTTTTATACGAATTTTGTTCGAATATAGCGTGGTAGCATCCGTCAAAGACACAAATAACAAAGAAATAAATCTCATTTTGCGTTCACGTATAGTTCCGTGTTGTTACCATTGCGCCCTCTCATGCGATACTGTGCTTCAAAAGCATTGACAAAATTGAGATGCGATATATTGTTTGCACTTCCGATATTTGTTGTCGGGGTTCTGAATCTCGATTTCGTGATCTTAACGCTTGTCCAATTGCATCATGAGCGCGATGCTGTGGTTTATCAATTCCACAAATTGTTGAAATTGATTGATAGGATCTTTTACAGATGATGATGGCGGAAATAAAGCAAGATGCTCTCGAGTATGGTGTATTTAATTTAATTTAAACATTTCGTATGAAATGCGTGTTGCGTGTTTTACAGAACAGAGACAACTTATTTCATGACAATCTGTCATATATAAAGAGTATGTTGAATACTTGTAATGCGCGAAAACGCATTTGTCCACATTTACAAGACCATGTTCTTCTAATTTAGTAAAAATAATTTTAATATGTTCGTAATGTTCGTCATAATTTCGAGAGGCAATGAGCACGTCGTCCAAATATACAAAACAGAAGTCAAGTCCCCGTAGTGCTGAATGCATAAGACGTTGGAACCACTGCACTGCATAAGTCAGAAAGTCAGTCTAAAAAATTCAAATAGTCCGAAAGATGTCGAAATTGCTGTTTTTGGCACATCCGTCGATTCAATAGGATCTTGGTGGTAGGGCTGGCCTAGGTCTATCGTTGTGAATATAGTGCAGCCCTCGTGTCGTTGTGTAAAGTTTTGAATATGTGGAATCGGATACCTGTCTGGAATTATGACTTTATTTATAACACACGAAAGTCTCCACACGGTCTCCAAGTTCCATTATTTTTGGGTACTAAGTGTCCAGCCCCCGACTAAAAGCTGCTATTAGGTCGACAAATCTCGAGTTTCATCATGTTTTCGCATTCTGTTTTCGCGATAATGAATTTGTCCGGTGCTAGTCGTCGTGATTTGCATAAACCGGTGGACCGTTCGATTCAATATTGTGAGTCGCGTTAAATCTAGTATTGTCAATATTAATGTTACAGTGAATTTAACAGTCATTCTGATATCACGTTGAAAACTCCTGGATCCATTGTTGACTTGTCGATCCTAGATACAGGGGGAAGGGGTATCATTTGATTACAGAGAGGTTAACGGATCTAAGAGCCTCTGTCTCTGTATATCCACCAACAACCCGGTTTTCCTCAAAAAATCAGCGCCGATGATAAGCATCGACAAATCAGCAACTATGAATTCCCAGGAGAATTCGCGGAGCAGTCCGATATCAATTCTTAAACATTTAGTCCCGTACGCATTTACCGAAGCACCGTTCGCTGCGAAGAACCTGAATAATGGATCAATCCTTGGATTCCGAACAAAACGGGCCGGCAAGACTGAGACATATGCACCTGTGTCTATTAAAAAATAAGCCTGAAGAAAAATTTCGTAGATTAAAAGGCGGCACATATAAAAGCAAATGAAATTATTCTCAGCCGAAGATCCACCATAAAATGGTGTGAAAGAATTTCGAAAATTTGGCGAGTTTTTCCGTGAATAATTATTTCTACAATTTGATCGCGAATTGTTACGACTACGTGAATTTGAATTAGATCGTGATCTAGAATTTTGATTAAAACTTTCAGAAATCTCCGATAGCAATGTTTTTTTGAATTCCGAAAGTTTATTGTCTAGTGAAAAAGTGGAATTTGAATTATAAGAACAATATGCAGATGTCTCGATAGTATTTGATTGCGCCTAAGTACATTGCCAGCCCGTTCTGCAAGGACTGACAGGGAGATGTCGTTTTCGAATGGTGTAAGCATCATTTGAACTGACTGGTGCAATATCTTCATCCAAAATTAACGAAGTGTTGCTTCGTTAATATTGTCTCCCGCATTCAATTTCATTAAACTCAACAATTGTGACGGCTTCCTGTCCCCAAATGTCAAGCCATGCATCAGATTATTAAGCTTAGTCTTTTCTGATTCACCAAGTACCCGAATCACCTCAGCCTTGAATGTAGAATAAGGTGTATTTCCCTTCGGGCTAGAGATAATACGTATATGCAAATGTATCATGGAGTTGTGCATCCAGCGCTCCGACCGCATGAGCATATTTAGTAGCCTCGATAGTAACCTTGAATTTTGAGAATGCAGTGGCCGTGGGCAAATTAATATTTGATTGCGAAGTCTCCGGTATTATATTTGAATTTATATTTAATTGTGAGACAGCCTTGACAACAGCATCATTAAAAAGACCAGCCAGCTGAGCGGGCGTTAACGAAATTTTTGACAGCAAAAAGCAACAATAAGAAAAAATACCGAAAACACAAATATTGAAAAGGCGAAATACATTTTAATTAAGAATAAATTTAAAAACAAAAACACTTATTTATGAAATAACAAATTTTTATTAGCACCAGCACCGGAAATAGTTAATTGAGTACTTACAATTTGTTATTTTCCTGATGAAACAATTAACTTATCATATAGCAAGAATGATTTACAACTGTCCGTGCTTGAAGTTGACGTGATCATGAAAATCCCTGATAAAGTTGACGTATCGATGTAAATTCCTAATATAGCTGCCAGTACTCCGGACTTTTTTAGTAAAACAAAATTCTGCCGAATTTGGCAGTGACAAATTGATAGCAGCCATAATTTCTGATGTCTTTAGAACGAATGATATTAGTGGCCGTTGGTAAAATAGTTAAGAGTATAAGTGGCCGTAATTTTACAAATGTTATTATCAGCCGTTGATAAAATTGCTGCGTGATTTAATCACGTCGGGCTCACCAGTTTTAGTGGTTTAGAGCTCCACCAAGCTATTAATTCGGTAAAACATAAAGAACCACTCATATTAAACGGATTTATTTAAATTAATCTTTAATAAGGAAATCTTGTTCATATGTAGAATATTACAATTATCTTTACTGATTTTTAAATTAAACACACAAACGATTTATTTTAAATAAATATTTTTAGCTTTTATTATTTTCGCATAATTCTTGTGCAAAACAAAATAATGAACTCTTTCTTTTCAAAAAGCAAAATTCTATTTTTTTCAAAATTCAAGGTGCAAAACGCTACACTAGTTTACACTATAGGACGAAACTCGATTTTATAAAATTTCACCATGCGTTATTAACGATCAACGATGTTCCCTCTCCAATCACTATGCAACTTCGATCATATCAATGCGACCTGCAGCTATAAATAGATTTTAAATCAAACATAAAATTTACGCTCATAAGTTCATTGACAATATGACGGATTTATGGTTGAAATCCCGATCAACATTAATCAAAATTTTACGATTTGACGTTCTCAACGACATCATGTCTTGTACTTAATTGATCTTCAATTGATCTGTTTGTCAATCAAAACATAATTCATATTTTTAAGATTTAATATTATTTCTGGAATTGATTTATTTCGAATTGTTGTAAACGCTGATTGATGATCAATTCATGAATGAATTTTTAATGTTCGTGCTAAATTGAAAAGACCAAACGAAAAACAGGAACGATAAATCATACTTTTAAAACGATTATTGTTATCTGTTTTGAGTTGAATCATGTGTATGCACAATCCGAACTGTTCTCGTTTAACATACCAATGACCACTTGTCACACATTTTTGACATGATAAAATGCTTGTATGTTTATCAAGTTGAATGAATTTGCAAAATCGTTTTAGATATTTTATATATAGGAAACAAAAACCTTCAACCAATAAAAACCACTTACGAGTAACATAAATACAATAATACAGAAATGTTTACACAACTAATAACAACAATAAATAAATAAAAAACACTTTGACACATTAACAATGCGGTTAAATAGTTACAACTTACTATAATAGACTTGAAGACACAAACTTCTTTCTTTTGTTTATTTTAAAAGTGCATTGCACCCTAAATACATAAACGTTAGATGCAGCATAATTTCTTGTGTACTTACATTACATATTTTACATATTTTTACTCATAGCTCCATGTCTTCTCTCTTTGTACTTGCAGGAATCGAATATGTGCCAACGCAAAAATTGTCAACATACCGTATCGAACGACCGAAATTTATAATAAACCCGTCTACCGGCATTACACCGAACCGTGCAATAATAGTGGCCAAATGTGTTCAGGAGTACGTCTCGTACACGAACCCGTTGCTCGTCCGGTGGTGAAATACCGAAAATCGAAACAAGTCGTGTACACCTGTTGCAATGGCTGGGAGAAATTAAATGAAGCCGATACGGGATGCAATAAACCAATTTGCACGAAAGAATGTCGCAACAATGGAAAGTGTGTACGGCCCGATACGTGCGATTGTGCCACAGGTTTTACAGGCCTTTACTGCGAAAAGGATATAAACGAATGCATGGAAGAAAAACCATGTGATCAATATTGCTATAATACCGAGGGTTCATACTATTGTACGTGTCGTGACGGTTTCACGCTGCACACGGACAAGCAAAGTTGTAAAAAGCGTTATAATCCGGACGAGGATGCCATTGAGGCACGTGACTTGGAAACAAATGATATCGATGATTTGAATTACGATGACATTAATTCTCGGCTCGAGAAGATCGAGGGGATTCTGGCATCGGAACGGTTTGAGAAAATCAATTTTTCGAATAATATTGAGAAGAAATTTACGAGCACACTGGACTCCATGAATGATTTACAGCAACGAATAGACGTAATTGTAAGTATTGAATTTGATTACCGAATATGTAACGGGGTGATTAACTTAATGATTGTTAAATTTTATAGGAACACAAACAGCAAGACCTAAGAGATATAAATGAGAAAATGAAAGTCTACGATAGCCAGGCGAAACGGATCGAGCATGTAATGGACTTATTATTTAAGTGTCGTACTAAATCTAGCATATATTGTCCTTAATTTATTTACACATCCATCTTTATAATTTTAATTTAATTAATTTTTTTATACAAAATTATTATTATTATTTTTATACAGTATTATTATTTAGTATTTGTTTTGTATTAAATTAAATAAACGAAAAAACACTGATGAAGGAAAAACAAAATGGCGAAAATAACGGTTTTTTATTTTGTTTAGCTTGGGGCTTTATGGTAGCACAACCATTCAACGAAAACGAAAATTCACCGGAACGACAGTTCACCGAAAACAACAAATCACTGAAAATCATGTTATGTCAAATAAGTAGTTAATCAGGGTTTGTACTTTGTATCTTGTTGAACGTTTTGATAAAAATTAAAGAAGAGAGCTGATGTTAAAACCTACGAGAGGTTTTTTATTTCCATTTTGGGGAACGTAGGTAGGAGCGGAAATCTTTAAACATGTATGGAATCGATATTTTCAATTTCATGAGCGAGAATCAAACTAATTAAATCCAAATTTAATTAATCTTGATTATATTCAGAAACAATGGCCTGTTGTAAACAAATTATAGCATTTAGATTTACGAGATTTTTGAAAAAAATTTTCAGGACTTTTAGTATTCTTCATTTTTGGGATATTACATTTCGGTTTTTTAATGAAATCCCCTTTGTAGATAGAAGGAATTTGGTTGTTTCTTTAAAAGGTGCCTGACTATTTCTAACAGAAAAATCATTTTATTATTTTAAAGTCTCTGGAGCACCGAATGTCGCTCGGCCAAACAATTAAACACATTCCTTTTATTGTCACGGACCAACGTTTTTTACGTTTCAATCTATGGAATCGGCATTCCTTTTCGAACTAGTCGTTTGCCGGATCTAACAAGTCTGTGGTCCATCCAATTTACTCATTCTCCAAACTCATATCCGGAACCCATTTTGTTATGAAATTGTTAGGCTTATTAAAATTAATAATTTTCCACAGGCATGTCCAAAATTTAAAGTAGATTCCCATTTTTATCATGTAATCTGAGTTACAACCCCTATGAGATTGAAAAATCACTTATTACTATTATGTGTACAAGAAGCAATATGACGGCTAACCCGGAGGACCCTATAAATGAATTTTCCCAAACTATGATCTCACTAATCATAATCTTCTTAAAAGTTGTTTCAATGTTTAAACAACTTTTAAAATAGGAACCTGGATATTGCCGGAAGCTCCTTAACGAGTTTTTTGGTATAGAAAAACAATATTAGCGATTAGCTGAGGAAAGACTTATTAAAATTAACGCGGACCCAACCGAAGAACCCATTAAATAAACTTTCTTGAAATTGGAACTCAGGACCTATCGCAATCGGTGCCTGGTACTCGAAAACGCCCCCCCCTGAAATTTTTATAAAAATCGTGCAGGTCGAAAAAAATTAAAATAGGGCCCATACCCCACTGATGATCCTCTGAACAGATTTTCCCAAAATAATAAATCCCAATTAATTCCTGGTACTTGAAAACTCTTCTCCACGACATGGTGCAACATGATCAAATTTTACCGCCAAATTTTATCAAAATCATTCAAACCAAAATTGTTTCATAAATATTCCTACCACGTCCTAAACGGGTTTTCACGAAACTCATCACAATCCTTTCCTCGCATTGGAAAACTCTGATCATTGCAGTTTATACCAAAATCGTTTAAGCCAAACAAAATTAAAAAGGGACCTTTCAGTGGTCCTTCCATTATCTTCTGGTGTTCTACAGAAAATATACGTGTAGCGTTCTAGTGATCGCTGCATTTCATTTTGCTGTTCCTTAGTGAGATCTTCTATCCAGTTCTGCATAAGTTTTACTATTATTTTATTTTTTCCCACAGAATCTCACTCCAATCTTCCATAAATATCTGTTTCTGTATTTGCTGACAGCTTTTCTCGGTGGTCAATTATTACTCGCGTGATGATAGTTATATTCGAACCGCTGAGTCTAAGTTGCATCTCGTCATTACCATAGCTCAGAACACCTTGTCCAATATCCAACATAAAGCCATTCGTTCTCATAAAGTATATACCTAGAATGACCTCATCGACAATATTGGCAAACAGTACTTCGTCTTGAAAATTTCGAATTCTTATTTTCACTATACTTCCTTACCTAGGATGAATGCACTGTCGTCAGACGCTGTTGGAAATTTCAACCCGTTGGCTGGTTGCATGCTTCCACTGATGAGATCCTTTCCAACAATCGTGTGTGTTGCTCCTGTGTCTAAAGTGATAACTATACTAACTTTTACCACCAATATTACCTCTTATTGTTAAGCTGTCACCACTTCCTGCTAATCTGGAAATAGGGATGGAGTTTATGAGGCAATCACTTGTGGGAGCCAACTTCTGCCTCTTTAAACTGGCTCGTTGGAGTTTAACGACCCTTTACTTCTTCTTTCTTTGATTTCCGTGTTCACCGCAGACTCACGAGATTTAACCCACCTTATCACACGTCCAACAGGTAATCCTACTGTCACAGAATCTGGTTGTCGTCCGCTCGATATTACTCTCGGTGTTTATCTCAACCCGCCATACTTTAAGCGATGGTTTGATTGTTATCATTATTGGCTTGGGCAGCCTCAATAATTAAAACACAAGCAATGGTTTTAGCGAAAGTTGCGTTCGATAGTATCCATTTTGGCTATCACCATTTAATCGGCGGACATATTTGAGTATGCTAAATGTGCTAGTCGCTCGATCTCTGTTGTGTACTCTTGAAGAGCTTCTCAGACCTTATGGGAGCGTCCCTTCATTTCGATGTGATATAGTTCTCGCTTGTGGTCACTGCCGTATTTCCGATGCAGTGCTTTGCGATCATTTTTGGAAATTGTTTGCAATGTTTCGGCTGCTCCTCTTTTAACAGCTACTATTAATTCTGCGATACTACTCACTCCATTCCTTGCATTTCTGTTGGCAGCAGTTTTAAATTGGATTTTGGAAATCCTAAATGAAGTTGTTTCATCGAATATCGGTGGCTTGAGATTATTAGAGTGTACTGCCTGGAGTTAATGCGATGCTGTTGCTTTTGCAATCAGGCAAAGAAGATCTTTTTCGAGATGTTGAACCTCAAACTGTAACTTCGGTACAACATCCTAAACATTTGACGTCACCTGTTAAACTTCGATTTGTACTTTCTCCACTTCGGCGCATACCTCTAGAAATTGTTCGTCTACTTTCTTCTCGAATCTTTCATTGCCTATTTTGATTTCATTAATTTCTTGTTTCATTTCTCCCGTCAAATTTTTTATTGTTTGTTGCGTTTCTTTTTATTGTTGATAAATTTTTTCACCCGATTTTTGATTCTGTTGATCAAATTTTTAAATTTTGCATTAATTTGTTGTGTCAAATCTTGTTTCATTTCCTACTGTAATTGTTCCGTTTGTTGCGTCTCTTTACTTTGTCGATCAAACTTTTAAGTTAAACGGTCAATAATTGTGCCTTATCGAAAGTTCCAAGTGGCCCGAGAACTGTTTCGACCAAAACAAGTTTATCATTTAGTTTTTCCTCTACTACTTCTTTGAACTCGTAATTATCCGGGTCTAGCCCTTGCTTCTCTGTAAGCTCACGTAGTCGCAATATTATTTCATTTCTGTGACCCCTTTAACCCATTTGTTGGGTTAAAGAAACCTAACAAACGAATCAAGAAATGTATCAAAACGTAGAGCAAAATGTGGAGGAACTCAGGCAATCAATTCCAAATAACGTGCATAAAGTGGGCCAATCGGGAGGCAAATTGATTTGCAAAACAAATGATGATGGCGTAACAATATGGAGCTAGAAGCCGAGCATTCGGATAACAGTGAGTGGCAGAAGATAGTATATTGACTGTAGGTAGTAAGGTGAAGTGGGTGCTATTGGCCGGGAGGAACCAGTATAGCCTTTGTGGAATCGAGTGGTAACGAGGAGGCAGCAGATGAGAAGAATCAGCAGGGATAAAGAATCACTGGGACATTGCCACAATTCAAGAAGAGAGATAAACTGCTTTCGATTTTAGATGCAGACTCCACGATTCATAGTGGGCCATTTATTAGTTAGCACGAACCAGGAAAGTTAGTGCTCCTGCTAGTGATAATGCTAGAGGTAGTAAGGTGTAAGGGAAAATCAAACTCGGATGACAATTGACAATGCATGGATGGTGTCGATAAGTATGACTTAAAGAAAAATGAGAAACTCGTTGCAGGTATGTTTGGATGTTATAGTGAGAAATAACGTGAACGAATGCTAGCCTGATCTAATTGGCATTATTGGAGTGGTAATCTTAGGATCGAATGGTTCCGTTGCGAGTTAAGATCACAATCGCACTTTCGGGGAGCAACAGCGATATTAAATGGAACGGGTTACTTAGTATCCCACTAAAATTCGGGAGGATCAGGCGACGATAAAAAAGATCACCGATGAAATGCTGGTCAATGATGTTGTTAGCTGTTTTCGAGGATGTGGTTGATTTACCAGATATGATGGAATGGATTTTCATCGAGGATGAAACTCCAATGGAATGTACCAAAGATGGTGGCAGTGAGGTTGGGTAGCTCAAGGAGCGATGATAAAACAGAATTTGATTAGGTTCGTGCTATATGGTATAAACTACAAAGACGGTAGGTTGGATGCTGTTCGAGACGAACAGGCTTAGTTGCGGTAATGTTACGATCTCGCCTATTAGTTTGGCGTGTATTAATTTCACGTGGATTGGTCAATATGGCCGAGACATTACTTCAGTAGAAATTTTTCAGTTAAAGGTTACAAAATTAATGACATTTTCTGAAATGAGTGACATCTAGGCTTATAGTAGCATAAGAAATAGTTGTATTTATAACAGTTTAGTTGTACGGTAGAATCTAGTAGACAGTCTAGAGCAGAACTGTTGCTATTGTTCGAGGACAATCAGATAAGGCCTTGTCGTAGATAAGGCCGAGTGTATTAAACACAGTCCGTCTTAAGTTGGTTTTAGTGAGTCATAGTTAAAATGCGTTATGTAAGAGCAAATAAAACATTCAGACCTTTTTCGTTTTTACACTAAACAATTGTCTACTTAAGTGCTACAAGTGTTACAATAGAATAAGGTAATTACATTGACAGTTTACCTTTTACTGATCTAAATTTACAAAATCCAAATGAAATATTATCGAGTAAAGCAAGATGTATATAGCCGACTCAACTGTCTTTGCAACAATTTTAACCATCTCATGCAAGCATTCGTGCTTTTCAAAAAAAATTAAAACAACGCATGCTTTGTCTATCATGTATGTACTTACCCTTGAGTACCTTTACATTCGTATCAGTTACATACACCAGTGAGCGCCGCTTTAACATATACAAGCTTCTTTTCAAACCCCGCACCATTCCTTATGCTGTTATAAAACAATTCAACCATCTACAAATCCCTTTATTATTCAAATATTTTAAACTATAATAACTATACACTATACACTAACTATAAACTATATAAACGTTAAAATATAGAGAAGCACGATTCCTCTTCGATTGGTGCATAAATGAGAATCTGTTTTAACGGCACGGCTAATCGATTGATAGTTGAAATTTTTTTTCATCGTGCAGAATACTTGGCCAACACTAACAAAATGTTTGTGTCAGAACTCTTAAATTGCATGTCTTCTGTTTTGAAGGGCATCACCATTGAACATTATTGGCTTTTCTCAAAAGTAATCGTAATTGTGATTGGAATCATTTTAAAATCGCTAACTCACCCACAGGATTCAAAATCGACGTACTGACGTAGATATTATACGAGTAATTGGCGCACAAAACAACATTCTTCAACAGTGTCCTACTATGGTATTATCAAATTAGCGTTACATTTGAAGTACCATTTTCGGAACTTCGGATGCTCGAAATATTGGAAAGAAATATGCTCACCGGATTGCAACACCTTGCCGGAAGACCAATTTCGAACGTCGATTTCGGCGACTCATAATTCAACGTACTATATAAACGTAGTATGAGAACTTTTATTATCGAAAATATTTGAAATGGCTGTAAGACCGAACACACCGTCTGGGTATTAAAAAAAATAATTCGAAAACTTCTAAATCATCTTAATGTTTTAATAAACTTGTCGCCTTGTCTCCAGTAAAAATTGAATTCCTTGAAATGCTTCAATATCATCCTGTTGATTCGCCGTTGCATGTCGATAATAATTCACAGGGCCTTCTCGAATCCGATTACTATCAACTAGCTAACTTACTCAAACAGTCGAACAAAAATTTGAATTTAGCTACTTGGGTGAACTTGATTTATGTTAATCCCTACCCAAACAGAGCTAGAATACTGGACATCTCTTCTTTCAAATTTCTTGTTCCTGTACCTCTGCGTTTAATCCTCATATCAGCATCGTTCACCAACGGAAGCACATCTGGGAATTAGCAAACTGCAGAGCTCATCCAGAGATATTTCTACTGGCCTACCGTTATCAATGATGTAGAGCAATTTATTATTTCGATTTTCTAGCACGATATCCGCGCACGAAATCTGGAAGCAAACGTTAGATCAGTTTTCTAAATTTGAGATGTTTCGTGTGTCTGTTGTCATTTAACCGATAACGATCTCTTCTAGTTAATAATCTGTGCAAAATAATATGGAGTAAAACATCTTTTGCCTACTCCCCTCCCCAACAACAACCCCCCCCCCCTCTTCGCAATTCTTCGAAACATAAATTTTGTTTTATTGTTTTTAACGTCAGTATTTTGCGTCAAGCTTTTAAGTTTGTTAGTAAAATGTTTACGGTAATGACAAACCTGAATACCTGTATAAAATTTATGGCAATGTTCAAAATAAACTCGGGGAAACTGCTGTTAAGATTAGACGTCTCTACGATTTCAAAACACGAAATACCTCAATCCAAGTCGGCTAAACTGTGTACATTAGATATTTCCAGCAAAGTAACGCCTGGGAGAGATACTTAGCCAAACTGGCGGCACGATATATTAATAAGCTTGTGAGATGGCTCACGAACATGGAACTATATTAGTGAAGAAGACATAAAAGCCAAAACAAATTTTGCAGTCGTGTAAACTCGTACTTACCAAGCTCTCATAAAATCCAACAATTGAACACTGCTACATATCTAAACTTGTTAGGAAGGCCAGGTCACTCATTCTTTGTTCCAATAGAAAATCCATAAAACGAATGTCGCAGTTATATGATCAACCATTAAGTGAATCTTCGAAAACAACAATAAAGCCATCCAGCCAAATTAGCTGAAATTAACACGAAGGCGTTCGTATAATATATTGAAATTATCGAAAATTGCAGAGCGAAAGCAATGAATTCGTTAGCTCCTTGGCAATTGAAAAAAGCTGGCCTGGGATACTGGACCTCCGCTTTTGGA
This sequence comes from Nephrotoma guestfalica, assembly GCA_963691935.1. NCBI lineage: Eukaryota > Metazoa > Arthropoda > Insecta > Diptera > Tipulidae > Nephrotoma > Nephrotoma guestfalica. The sequence continues at coordinate 152,259,489 of OY829915.1, forward strand.
TCACCGGGTTTCTTGAAGTACCACGCTTCACGTTTCCTTTGCACTTAGCGTTTCACAGCCCATAACCGATTAGTGGTTTTGAACAATATGAACAAGTGTGGTCTTGAACAGATTTAAGAAGGTTTAATTACCAAAACAATGGTAGTAAATGCTCGATAAATGATCTGGAGATACTAGAATGGCAATCACCATTAAAATAAATTCAGGATTAAAAAAAAGTCCAGGATATGTACATTTAAAAATTAGTTTATGCGATATCACTTTCTGTGTTCAAAAATATATGAACACGTGCTTCTCAGTAACAGTAGGTACTGTTTCAACAAATTTGGTAGACGAGTGAATTAAATTCCCGGTTCGAGAAAACCTAAGTTATGGAATTTTTAAAACCTAGCAAAATGATTTTATTTGATGTTTCTCTAATAAACAGAGCCCAAATTTTCGAGTATGTTGATTCAGCAGTTGCCTTAAGAAACATGCGCACTCCATTAAATGTGCCTCGGAGATGAAGAAAATTTATTTGTATTGCTAGCAGATTCCACAATATTTAGTAATTTGCTGAAGAATTGAGGTCAGTTTTTTCAGTAAGGGGATTAATCTTAACGTGGATCTTTTGTCAACATCCATATATAAGTATCGAGTTCCCAATGAAAATGAGGTAAAACGAACCGTCAATGAATTTATGCATGTTTTTTATTAAAACAATCATCTTTACTATTACATTTTATATTTATTTTATAAAACTATTTTAATCTAAATCATATCATGAAACTTAACACAATCATTCTTTTCATTAATCGAAGTAGTCCTCAATATCAATATCCGGATTTAACAAATCTTCACCATATGGCGTCAAATCAATTTGATTCAAAATTAAATTCTCCGAAGTTTCTTCTAGTCCGGTGTCACCAATCAAAATCGCTCCTTCTAATTTCCCATTTACCAATATATATTTAATGTATTCCTTGTCCGGAGTTAGACGCAATAAAATTTCGTATTTATTATCTAAACCTTGGCCATTGTATTTACCCAGTAACACCACCTGATAGCCATACAATTTAGTCACATGCCCAAATAATTCGAAACAGAAATCTTGATAAATTTCTTCGTTATTAAATTTGGCCGCCATTGATTTCCCAGCCATCATACCCATTTGTCGAGCCTGTGTCCAAAGTCGCATTTGAAACCAATTTTTTGAATGTTCCCATCCGGCATAGCAAATATCACCAGCGGCATAAATACCTTTATTAGATGTCTGCATATCCCAACCAACAAAAATGCCACCATCCGGGCCAAGCTTAAAATCCTGATCACACGTAAAATTACAATCCGGTATTACACCCGTAGCCGAAACAATAAAATCACATTCGATCCATGTTTTGGCGTTCTTAAGCTGAACTCGAATTGGAAATTCTGAATTTGGTGCATTTTCTGCAAGTGCTTCGATTTCATCGTTGTAATGTATTTTAACTGCATCTGGCACATCTTTTACGTTACCTGATATATCAAACATGCGATGCCAGTCAGGACCCAATGCAGCACCTTTTACTTTACCAACACTGGTACCATCGTCTTGATACCGCATTCGTTTAATTGTTGTCTTCTCCGGTGTGCTAGGATCCTTTTTAATTTTTGACTGAAGAAAATGTGCCGCACCGGGATCAAGAAACGTGGACGTTATATAATCATCTTTTATAATCCAATCGACCTGTATTCCTTTAATTTCATATGCTATTTCTGATGCAATTCCGCCATTTCCAATTATAACGATTTTTCGACTTGATTTGATACGTTTCTGAAATTCGATCACAGATTCTGTATCCCGAATCCCGAGTATGTATTTATCGAGTTTGACATTTTCTTGATTTAAAATATTTGGACGGGCACCGGTGCATAAACATAAATATTGGTAGTGAATTTCATTATTTTCTACGGTGGTTACATATTTTTCGAGTGAATTAATAGATACTAGCCGGTCCATAATTACGTGAACCGATTTGTTCTCAATATCATGGATACTTTTTTCCTGAATATCAAATTTGAATAGATTTTTTGCTAATGGAACTAAATTTGTAACCGTTTTGATGAGTGATGATTCGGTAATTAAGCAAATTGCTTGACTTGGGCATAGGTGCGATATTGTTTCGGCACATGATACACCCGCGATTCCACCACCGACTACTAAAAATGTTGTGTCTCTACGATTCATGATAATAAAATTGATGTTTACTTTTTCGATTCAGGGTAATATTCAGAATAATCAAATTCCCGGAATGGCACGTCGAATGTGATTAGACCGTAGTCCATAGCCCGTTCAACCGCAATCAATAGTTCTTTTTGGCGTGTTTGACACAACCCGGTTTTACTGTAACTAAGCACTTCACCGGAATGCGGCGATATAAATTGTTTTAGTAAATCTAAATTACGATGATCTAGCACTAAATACTCATCCCTGCAGATGGGGCATGGATTGCCGGTAGACACGATACCTTTCCGTATACAAGTTTTCCGTGTACGTTTCGGTGGTATAGAACCTTTGTGATTTCTTCGATATTGCTCCCACACAAATTTATTACCATAGGTTGTTTTATACGCTTCACTTTTTAAATAGTTTATGCTCGATTCAATTGGGATCACTTTTGTTCGATCAATCGGGTCACGTTTCACCAATAATTTACGATTCCGTTCCTTTTCGACCTCTGACGGTTCGGCACAATAATTAACACTGTTCACTGATATAAAACGTATATTTTTAATATACGATGTAGTATTGCAAATATTTCGAAATTGTGAAATTAACAAATTATTAATTAATGACATTTTGAAGAGAAAATCTTTTCACGTCAAAAATAAATGTGCAATTTGACACAAGTTAATTTTAGTATTGCCGCATGCACTGTTGAGTCGAGTAACAAAATTTATTCACCTCAGCCGAGACACAAAATATATTCACCATAATAAAATAACTAAATTTTTTAATTTAATAATTTCCTTTTGTTTTCCTTTTTAAATATTACACGAATTCATCATTTTTTTTATAATTTATATTAGTTTCAGTTTTTGCATTATATATAAACAGTAAAAAAACATAATTTTACATATTTTTACTTGATTATTTCAAAAAATTTTAATTTAATTATTGTTTATTTTAATAATAATAATTAATTTAAAAAGATAAAAGAAAAATTAAAATAATCATTTTTTGAAATGTTATATTATTATTTATACTCAATATTTTTTATTTTCTAATAGCACGTAAAAATTTATTTATTTATGCGGCAAAAATTAATTAAAAATAAAAATAATTTTCATTTTTTATTTATATGTATTTTGTGTATAATAAAATTAAAATATTTATTGTTTTTTTTAATAATTTTATTTATTTTAATTATTATATTAGTAATTTATATCTACTAATCGTCATCATTCATAATATTCATTAATTAATTAGAGTTAATTATTTTGTTTTAATTTTTTGATACACAAGAAAATTAAACATTAAATTAAAAAAAATATGTTTTAATCTTAAACCAAAATTCAAATAAAATAATTAATAATTATATTTTTGTTTTATTTCATTTATATTATATTATAAAATTTGATTTGAAAATAAAAAAAATCATTATTATATGTTTTCATTATATTTTATTTAGAGACGGTGGAGAAAATAATAAAATAATTAATTATAATAATTCATACAAAAACAAAGATTTTCAATGAAGTTATTTTTTATCCTTAGATATTAAGAAACGTTTTATATTTTTCAGGTTTTTTCCACGATGCAAATTTTCATGTACTGTTTTTGTGTGTTGTTCAAATTTTAAGGAATTCTAGAAATATAAAAAAAATTAAAAGATCCAAGGCGACCAAAGAAAAATAAAATATGTATCAAGCTTTGCTCTAGATATGAACCACTCCGGAATCGGCGAATATAAGGCAGAAGAGACAAATGTTGAAGAATTTGTTGATTTGTTATTGGGTTTCGGTTTTATTAACCGATTGCCATTAAACCCATGTCGACAAAAAACTTGTAAATTTCAAAATATATCCGCCGTCCCTGGGATTATCAATTGTGTTGCTCAATGCTGTTTTGTTTAAGAAATAGTCCACTGCTATGGAAAGAATAGGTTTCGTTTTTCCTGTGTTCAAAAATGTAATATAATGCTGCAGAGGGCTGATAGAGATAATATTATCAATAATGAAGTACATTTTACGTTACTCTAGAGAGATTGACATGTTCTTCCGCCGCTTTGGGTGTTGATGATAGTTCTACTCCATTTCTATCATAAAACATGCTTTCGATACAAGAACGAAATAAATTAATTAATAAACGAAAAAAGTAAACCGCTCGATCAAAAAATTAAAATTTAAACTAAAAATTTTTTAGACAGGAAATGATGAATAGTTACTTTCGTATTTAGGGACAAAATTGTTCGTGTTTTGTACGAAAATAAAAGTTTGTTAAACGACCGATTTGCAATCATCTTTGAAATGCTTTGCATTCAATCGAGTTCAAAAAGCACTTTAGGCAAGAGTTGCAAAATGATTTGTATACTTCTATCTAATGTTATCTGTGATAAAAAAATCATAATTGCTTTACATTTCCTGTCTAAAACTCTTTTACTCAAGAATATTTTAAGCTAAATTGTCCGATGAAGTTATCACAGAGGTACGAGTAATACTCAGTTTCAAATCGATAAAAATCCGAAAAAAATACATCAGGCGATGGTGACTGGATACTACGTCTATGGTCACAATTTAGTGTTCTATATATGTAGAACATTCATGTATTAGTTTCTCTAGCAAATTAGATTTAATGCATCACTACAACTTTTATTATCTCATTCGCCCTGGTTCGATTCCGAGGCAATTATTTTTACCCCCAAATTTACTAATACATCAATTCGAACCGACATTGATACATAGAGGAATATGATAACTAGGGACCGATGTCTATCGATATTGCCTCGAATTAATTAATTAATTCATTAGTAAATTTTAGGGGAAACAAAGTACTTGCCTGGGAATCGAACTAGCGAACCAGTGTGCGAATGAGATGAGAAAAGTTGTATGAGAATTTAGAAAATTAAAATATAATTCACTAGCGAAACTGATGCATGAGTGTTGTACATATATAGAAGAATTGTGATCATTGTGTTGTGATATTCAGTCGCCATGGGCTTATTAGTTGGATTCGATCGGCTGGTCGCAACCTATTTTCAACATGGCTTCAAAAATTTGGTTATCTCTTACTATATTAAAACATTTTAAATATTGCAAATATTCTGAATGAGATGGTTTTCAATTCAGCTTTCTATTCAATCGATTAGTGTATTTCATTAGTATAAAGATTTAATCAATTTTCTCGCAAAATAATTTTCAAATCACGAAAGAATAGGAAGTTGTTTTCAATAATTTGTAAAGGTCGTTTCTGTGACAATTGAACCTGTGATAGTGGGCGTCGTTACGTTATCGTGAAAAAATAAATTTTCAGCCGACACAACGATCTTATGCTGAAAGTGTGGATCAGTGAATTTGCTAACCAAATTATATAATCAAATTAATGCAGACAATTGTTTGCAATATTTGCATTAGTGGAATCATGACGATTCTTACGAACACAAAAATTTAAAAAATTAAAAAGCAGCAATTTTGTCTGTGGTTAACCTATTGAAATTTATCGAACGCAACTCCGTCTGAATCTGAATCGGAAAACGAAACCATTAAAAGAGGATTCGAATTTGGCCTGCACTGTTTTATGAAGTTTTAAAAGTTGGCTTACTCATAATTGCGCTCACGGCAATTTTGAAGTGCATCAAACTTGCTTAAAGTTTTTCATCTGGGACTCGGATATTTAAATTAGTTCTCTTGCCCTGTAAGACTTGTATTAAAAACTAAGAGGGAAATTAGGGCAATGGCTGGCGCTTAAATTTGAGTGATGTAGCTACGTTTTCATTTCACAGTTTCCCGTTTTGGATTCCAAAACTCAACGATCAACCTCATCAGTACAGCAATATAAATATTTGAATGATATTTTATGCTCGCTTTGGAGATGAATAATTACTACCCATCACTCAGAAGGTTAACAGACCTTAGCTATGCTTCTAATTGCCTATCCCACAGGTTCAATTAAAGCATTTGAATAAATTTAAATTTAAAGTAAAGCTTCACGAGATTGTGTTCTTTGCAAAGAGGAACGAGAAACCGTTTTATCTAAACATAGATCAATTCGCTATAAAATCAGCTCAAATGTGTAACGGGCATAATTATTGAAAATAATATTATCCGTATTATTTAATTGTAGCCCAAGCAAAGCAAGTAAATGATTGCAGGTTAATGAGACTCAGTCGATCATCGCAAATTTATTTTGTAATTATTTAAACCTGGTGATTAAACAATCCTTATCTGAAGATTTAGTCAATAACATCCTTTAAAAAAATGATTACGGTGGGCTGGAGATACGTATCGAGTTGCTTCGCTCCCGCTTATGAAAAAAATACACTTTAGTTTAAGGAATGTATAATTCTAAATGACTGAAATAGAAACCAAAATTTTGTCGCCTGGCCCCCTATTAAAGAAAATTGTATTTGATAGAAAATTTCACTGTATTGAATTGTACAATCAATTTCATCTGTTGAGCAAGTAATTGAGTGCCAGGACAGGTTAAAGTTGTAAATTTTAAAAATTTAATTGCTGTCTGCAGCAATTGGTAATTTTGTCCAGAAAATATATGTATGATTTATATTTTTTATTTACCTTTCTTCTAAGTCATAGCAAAAAAAGTCTACACAAAGAATGACAAGAAAACTATTCTAAAAATAACATTAATACTCGTATAACACGGTTCTAGAAATTGTATAGGATCCGCGAATATGGTGAGTGGATACGTTTCAAGCCCCGAAACGCTCTCGCTTTAACAAAAAAAACTCACATTTATTAGCGAAAAATTCTCATACCGGTCGTTTCGCCCCCTATGTATATGATCGGAAACATAAGAATTGAAATTTTTCTTTCTATAAAGAAATCGGAAAAGAAATATTCTGAATTTTAATGACCAGGCAAGTTTTAGTTGATATGGCTTGCAAGTAACATGATAATAACATGAATTGTACATTCCATTTCGGCTTTCCAATTAAGGGCGCCAGACAATTTTTAAATATTGTCTGGTGGTGCTTGGTAATTTTATCTGAAAAATAGGTATGGTGATTTATATTTTTAATTCACCTTTTCACTGTATTATAATAGTAAGGAACTCTTGTTACTTTTAATCTTGATTAATCCATTAATTAAATAATTTCAATCCCGTAAGTATAGAGAACAAGGTTGTCATCAGTAGAAAGAAATCTGCTTATGACTAAATTTACGGAAAACCCAAGAACATTGTGAAAAACGTTGTGAAAAATTCATTATCCCCAATTATAATTACCTAAGTGTAATTAAGTTTGATAATAAATCGGCAGTGTATTTGTAAATCGATATATAATAATTAAAATATTCGATCTATAGTGTCCTCTAGCGATACGTGCATTTTTAAAAATTCGGTATGGATTTTAAAATTTTGTGTTGCAAAAAAACCACATAAACAAAAATGTCGTGTAATACAATATTTTAAAAATGCAAAATTTAAAAATTCGGGACAAAATTTAATGGAAGAATAGTAGTAGTAACATGCCAAAAATAATTTCCAGAAATGGATTAATACAACTTGTTTGAATTTTTGCCCCTTTTTAAACAGCAATTCTCAGCTTTCTTAACAAATCGCATTTAAGTATGCATTTACATTCTTATTTTTAAAATGTCGCTCTTATTTACGAAGAAATATAAATAAAATACAAGTAATGAGTCTGATGTAAATATTTTCTAGCAATTTTGACCTTATAACGCACATTCATCTACGTGACAACTCTGCTCTACCAACTTTTCTAACGTACCTGATATTTACAAACCAAAATAGCGGTATTATAGAAATAACTAAATGGGATCCGCAGTGAATGGTGCGCCCTACGAACCGATCTACATCCGCATTCTTTAAAAGATAACTGCCATTGTAATAAACTGCTAATTTTTTCCTGAGATGGTGTGAGTTGGTGCAAATTTGTGGGTTGGTAGCTCTCATGTATGTGTCCAATTAGACACACAACTACATCAAAAGGGATGTAATATCCTTTTGGTGTAATCTTAAGATACTATTCTGTACATTAGCGAGTGGTCAGGATAAATCCAATTCCACCTAAAGCAAGATGAAAATCGGCGTGAATTTTGTAAACAAAGAACATTGGCCATGCCTAGTCATTCTTGGTTTGCCTGTGGTGATGATGGCTGTTAACCGGCAAACAGAGGATTGCCAAACTTTAAAAATAAAGTAACCAACAGACGAAACAAATTCATATAATTTTTCTTTCTAGTTCTGCCTTATATTCGTAAGAATTTGGGCGTTTCTTACTTATGAACAAGACTAAATATTTAGTGGACAAAAATAGCTCAGCCACTAAATCTTGAAAGACTGACACAAAACTAAATATTTTGTACAGAATCCAAGCCACAAAATCTATTTCTTGCTTTTTAATCCTTCTGTACACCTTTTGCCTGTGTCACGCGACAATTCACCATTTTACTTACCAAAAAACATTGAATTGGGGGAAAAAATCATGTTTAATTCGGAGCTGCCCAATAGGATTGCGGATATCCTTGTTTCGTGCCAGTCTTTCCTTGACTGCTGGACTGTTGCCTTTGTCCAGTACTGCTCGAGTCCTATAAATAAACAAACACATCACGCATTAATAACTACCTTGGAGTCAACAGCCCAACAATAAAAATAAAATGCGCGTTGAGTCCAATATAGAATCTCAAAAGCAATCGATTTTTTTTTATTAAATTACTACTTTTAGCGTTTCAGCCATACAAATAATTTATTTTTTGGAAAATTTTGAATTTCCATAATATTTGACTACAACAAACAGAGTAAAATTAGAAAGCTTTTAACACAACATTACAAGTTACAGAACTTACCCGTCTGTTAGGATTACTATTATTGTTATTATGAATTCGGCCATCCATCTATACAGAGACGAATATTTCATGTATCATAAAATATTTTTGTGGTTTTTCCAAAAAAAAAAACAAAATAAAATAAAAATAAATATAAATTAAAAATACAAAATGGTTTCTTCAATTTTTTTGGAAAAACACAAAAATTTGTCGAGTCATGCAAAGTGTAAAAAAAAATAAAAAAATAAAATTATTCGTTTCTTAATTTATTTAAGGAAAAATAATTACAGTTTTAATTTCTTATCATCATGCCTCTGGACTCATCTCTACTATATATTTTTATTATTTATCTAATCACTTTGTATTACATACCGTGTTTGCAAATCAATTAACCAAATGCACACAAAACATTGATCGATTAATTCGCAAACCAGAAAAAAAAAATTTTAAATGTCTACTAATTTGTAATAATTGGAAGCATGCAGTTTATAATTTTTTTATTTAAATATAAATTCAATCGAGGTTAGTCGGTTTTACTGAAAATATGAATCCTATAAAACAAAAAATAAAATAAAAATTGGCGATTATACTTTCAGATAAGAGAGACTAAACACAAAAAAAAACACAAAAATATCCGTCACCGTATATTTTTCAGAGATCAATCAGACGTAAAGTTTGCAAGCTTCACTTCTGATTTTAAAGTTTAAAAAATGATAAAACTCAAGACCCGAGATTTCTTAAACACAACGAGAATTAATAAAATTTATTACAAACCTGATGCATTTGTTGATGCATATTCATACTATGATGCGGCGCCGGCATTGTTGGTATGTATAAATGTTGAGTACTAAACTGAGATGATGTAGCACCTGCTGTTTGTGTACCGGCTAAATTAAATGGTGGCGGGGTACCCGAGTGGAACGATTTATTATCGTAAGACTGCAATTATGATTCGAACATTTTATAAATGAAATAAATTTTTACTCGATTGGCTTACATTGACTTTGTTTAGAGCTACATGGCTCTTTCCATACATGGATGATGAAATGTCAGATCCAGTACCAGCAGATTGCGGATTAGACACAGTCTGTCCTTTTGACTGTTGTCCAATTCCTGAGCCAGGATAACCACCTTTACTATAGTCTTGCGCTGTTTGACCAATTGCGTCATAGCCGCTAGATGAATACCCACTATTGTACGATGGTTTTGGAAATTGTCCACCTGATGTTGCACTTGCTGTAGCTATTTGTTGCTAAAAATAAAAATAATTGTACAGTAATTCCGATTAATATTATTAACAAAATATTTATAAATATCAGAAATTTAGAGGATAGTCCTGAAATTTAGAAGATAGTACTTGTTTTTTGTCAATAATTCATTTTTATCTAACCAATTCTAGTTAGATAATCTGACCAAACTCCAAACCGCTGTTTTGTGGCTTTCACTCTTGTACCAATTCCAGTTCATGACTTTATAAACATATTAATACTGTAGAGTAAGGTATTATCTAAAAGAAAATTCTGCGCCTCATAATGGCACTTGTTTTAACGATAACAATTGGCCTTTCAGTGGTTAAATCAAAGAGAATAATACATCTATAGAGAGGTATTTGGTATGAACAAAAAAGGTGTTTTGAAATTTAATTCTGAAAAATTTAAATCTGTTTGTTTTTAAGTGCAATAGAAAATTAATTTAATTAATTAATAATTATTTTTTTTTTTCGTACATATTTTTTGTTCATAAAGGGTGATCCAATAAGAGCTTCCGGAAGTTTTTTTTGAAATAAAACGCATTAAAATCAATTTAATAATCAAAAATTGTATTTGTGCGTAAGTTCGGTTTATGACATTTAATATTTGAAAATAATTTCTTTTAAATGCTGCCTGCGAATGACTCGTAGATGATGATTCTATAGGTCCAATTTTCGAGCACGCTTTCGAGCATTTCGGCCAATATTACGCGTGTTATGTTCGCAAATCGATTGTGGTTTATCGATATAAACAAGTGATTTCAGATACCCCCATAAAAAGTAATCTAACGACGTTAGATCACAAGATCAACGCCCATAAACCAAATCGTTGACGCAAAGGAAGGTCAGCCGACTTCAATTCTTGAACAAGTTGTATTTTGTATGCCTTCAAACCAAGATCTCTCTGCCAAATACGCCACAATGTGCCATACGACAGACCCAGAGCTTAAGAACGGCGACGAATTGATTGATTGTGAACTTCACGTACACTTTCAGCTACAGCAGCAATATTCACAAAAGATAGACTTGTACGCACTCTGGTCGGTTGATGAATATCCAATAATGTAAAAATGGTTCGAAATTTATTGTTTCGCGAATAGTGCGTGTAGTTGGACGATTATGAACACAATAAAATGGTCGAAGAGCACGAAAACAATTTTCCACTGAACACTGATTTTTGAAATAAATTTCCACAATTTGTAATCGTTGTTCTCGCGTAAGTCTATTCATGGTGAAATGTCAATGAGTACTGAACACAAATGTCATATGAACGTGAGAGTTGTGACGTAGAATCCCAATTGGAAAAAGTACCTTCTATTGGATCACCCTTTAGAAAATAACACTCTATTTTATTCTCTTTGGTTTTACACAACAATGTATAATTGACTGGAAAGCAAAATGACGGGTACTAAGAATGCAGGCGTGGGTTTTCAACTATAGCATCATTAATATCCATTGCCCATAGATGGTACGGCAAAAAAACAACAAAAATATTCACACAACACAAAATATTGTGGAATATTCTGCAAAATGGGGACGGATCAAAATTTATAGCCCATTCATGAAGGCAGTTGGAATGAGATTTAATTGTTTCTCAATCTTTCAAAGTTGCCTATTTTGTTGCGATTCAATATTTGGCTATGTACGGTGCTCCTCTATTATGAAAGTTTTACAGGTGGAAAAAGAGAAAATAATCCCATATTCCGGTAGTACAGAAATGACAAAAAACGTAGTTTATTTGCATTTTATCATTATTTTCTGTAAACCATTCTTCTCAACTATATTGATAAGTAACTTGTAGGCTAAATGTTTCATGTTTATTACATTAAATTTATTGTCATGTTATGCAAAATGAATTTTATCCTGAAATTATTAAATAGGTCCAGATTAGTTAGGTTTTAAGATCTCAAAATTATCACAATTCCTAGAAAATTTTAGTTAAGGATTAATGTTTCTCGTGTTCTCGGAATTGTCAGAAACATAACAACAGCGGCTCTGTAATAGAAGTCGCTACCAAGAATATAATAGTTATACTCTAAGATGAGGTGTGAAGAGCAAAACTACAATTGACATGTTTGCATGTTGAGTTCACATGATCATACATGCAGCCGAGGAAACAAATTAAAGGCAAGTTCTTTCCAAATACGTGTCAAAGAACACGATACAGAAAAATTAAAAATATATGTCAAAAATTGAAAAAAAATGTCAAAATTATTGTGTTGCTGTTTATTTCTTATAATATATCAAATTTATTTACGTTTATAACATAAAATACACAAAAAATTACTTCGAAGTTAAAATCTCAAGCTGAACAAGTCTCAACAAATTATAATCCGCAAATAAATAAATAGTCCTTGTTCATATTATATTTTTTATATTTATATCTCACAACAACATTTATTTGCTTTTAAACGTCAACAAAATTTCCCAAAATGTTGAGATGTTTCAAAATTGATTGCAATAAAAAAAATCAATATATTTTTACTTCAAGAACGTGTCACGAACTTTCGATTAAATTTTTTTTCCTGAAGATCTTCCGCTTCGTTGGTGTTATCAACCCGACGATGGCTCGAAGCATACCAAAAATTGTTAAGTCGTAGATTGATTTAAATAAAATCAATGTCATGGCTTGGCCAGTACAGAGTCCGGATCTAAACCCCAAAGAGAATCTGCGGAGCATTATGAAAAGAGAAGTTTCGTCAAGGAAAACATCGAAAAAGAAGTCATTTAGAACCAGATTCAACAAATGTGTAAGAGTATTACACCAGAGCACCGTGCTTCTCTTATAGAAAGCATGGGCCAACGGTGCGAATCTGTATTGCGGCAAAAAGGTTTCCATACCAAATATTAGTTTTTAAATTATTATTTTCTTGTTTTTTATAGTTACTATTTTGCTTAAATTAGTTGTGATGTAATTTATTTTACATATGTTTACTTCCTATCTTTATACCTATAATAGTAAAAATGAAATAAAAAAAATAAAAAAAAACAATTCACTTTGAATTTTACGAAGATTGTATGATTTATTTTTGTGACTTAATTATATTTCCACCAGTGTAGAGTTACTTTTCTTTTTTGCCAGAATTTATGGCATTATTCTCTTTTCGTTTTGCCAGTAAAAATACTGAATTCTTACAGTCAAGTTTTCACAATGGAAAGCCTTATTAATTTGCCAACTTCTTACATCATCAAAAAATGTTCAAAAATTTATTGTAATCGGCTGGGATCGAAGTAAAAATCAAAATTTTGCGAGAATGGGAATATATGGGGAATATACATAAAAATGTTTTCACAAAAAAGGAAATAATCTCATTTCAAGTAATGGAATGTAGATTGTGCAAAATCTAAGCGCAAATTATTAATAAGGTTTACAATAATTGTCTGCTAATGTAAAAGAATGCACAATTTCCTTTTTGTGCGAACAGTTCCTGCGCGTGAAACACAAATACGTAAACAAATTTACCCTTCGAAATTACAGTTTAAGGGTGCATATGAATTGTCTGGTAAGTCAATTTTCAGATAAATGTTAACATTTACTTTTTAAAAATTTTGACACATCGAATTATTTACCAATTTATTTATTTATTTACCAATTTACTGGACTATTGAAACGTAGCCCTGTGGTAAGAATTCGTTGGAGCAAATTGATCCTTATGGACTATTAAGGGAGTAACGGGCGTCGATCTAGAAGGTCAATATACCAACCCAAATGTCAACCTCACCTGGAAGTGGTGCCGTGCCCCGCTGCTAATGAATTAACCAACGAGGCTCTGGCAACCGAGAAACGGCGGGATAACCGAACATCGAGAACCAGTTCACAACAAAAAGGAATTTTTGCCCCAGGTGGTACCCCAATATATATTTTTCAGAGAACATTAAAACGTAAAGTTTGCAGGCTTCACTTCTGATTTTAAAGTTTAAAAATGATAAAACTTTAGACTTTCACGGGCCTCAAATTTTCACAGGTGGTATCCCAACGCCCAGTTGGATAATCCACCCTTTCACGAGGCCGCCTCAATGGATCCTGGAATGAGCCAACCATCGTGATGCCCATCCATAGTAAGTTAAAAATATCTAGATCACCACCTAGACAAACACAATCCATGACTCAACGGGAAATCGAAAATGCTGAACTACACAGAAGACTTAGTGAAATAGAAAAAATGACATCATCACTTAGCAAAGAAATCGCTAAGTTAAAGAAAGAAAATGAGGATATGATGAAAACCAGACTGATAGAAGTTTTGAAAACTGCTTTACTAATTATAACGAAAACTGCACAATTGCCTGTACTAACGCTGAGTTCCATACAGAAGATGATGAGCTTGTAAAAGATAAATTGATTGGATTGGATGCAGAAACAAAAGAAACGACCTAGGAAATAACGAAGAGCAAAATCCTCGAAAGAATTGAGGAGCATTTGCAAGTTGCAATGAAAACAAAGGCATTAATGGATAATGTTAAAGATTATGGCCAGAGCTCTTCATCCCACCTGCAAGGAGGATATAATGAAGAAGACCTTAAGATAAAAGAACTGCAAATTGGAGACGCAGTAAACATCCTCAAACGGCAGAAAATTGAAAATAGCCAAGGAGCCAAGACCACCATTAAAAGAGGATTCCTGCACATCACATTCAACAAAAGCGAAACAATTTTAAATATATTTAATATCAAAGCAATACTCAATGAGGTTTAAATATAACCACTGAAAAAGAACACAAGATTAATACCGTAATACAAGAAATGCCAAGGCTTTATAACCATACCCAAAGATATTGCGGATGAGATATTAGATGCGTAAAATGCGCCGGTAGACATAACGTGGGAGACTGCAGTTAGCCGAAACGAACCTGCAGCGTGTATAAACTGTAAATGATAACACCCGGCCAACTATAGAGGAAGCAAAGACGCGATACAACTACAAAGATTAAGAAATAAAATGCACGAATCGACTCAAAACACTAACGTGACAAGATAAATGATTCCAACAACTAGAGTGCCGCCAAAACCATAGTCCGTAGAACCAGGGAGGTTACCCTACTAGAAAATAACGCAGCAGTTAACTAATGTTATACTAAAGAAATTCCACTCGAAAGGATATTCCGAAATATAGAAGCTATATATAATAGACTAGATAGACAAGGAGCCACGAATGAGCTTACATCGAGCTTACGTGCATGGATTACCACAGCATGTTCGAGAGCTAACAATTTTTCTAAACTAGAGAAAATATATGTATTGTATCGGAAACTCATTTAACAGAAATTTCATTTGTTAGAATGCAGGAAGCAACGCTAGAGGTGGTTCTACCGTAATTATTAAAAATATTATTAAACATCAAACATAGGAAAATGCACTGACTCATGCATAGAAAATCTGAACTCTCAATACACGACAAATTGCTTGTACAGGCAGCAAATGCTACAACCAGTACGGACCTATGATATCCAAGTTTGGGGTTGTGCCAAGAAGACCAATGTACAAATGATACAATGTTTCAATGGAGTGAGAAGACTCCAAAGGCAGCAACCGCTGGAGCTGGGCAGTTCTAATTATAATAAGAAATTATTGTAAAGTGAGTAATCAAAAGGTTACCCATCATAAACCGAGAAACTAATTTAAAATAGATAATCTTAATCAGTTGTAATATTGAATAAATAATAATAAAAAAATAAAAAATGGTCGATTTATTAAAAAGCATTCACTTGGAACCACATCCCAGTTGGAAATTAGTCAACATGCATGCTCTATTTTACCTGTTTTTCTAAATGCGTATGAAAACAAAAAAAAAATACTTTTAGTTTAGTTGACTAAATGATTAGTGACAAGACATATTAATTTCCGATCACTTGTTCAATTACAGTCCACGTTCGACGACAATTGTCAGACACATATACATTTCTTCTTACATGAAAAAAATTTCCTTTCATACTTGAAACATGTATGACCAGTATTCGGTTTTTCTTATCCTATCAGATACTTTTAATATGGCGTAGATAAACAATCCAGAGAGTTGTAATAATTTGCATGTCATTTCTTTGTGACAACAACTTTTGTTCTTTCTTTGTGACAACGTCATTAATATTATTTTCTGTATACAGTGTTAACATTTTGTTTATGAAATTGTTAAGTAAACATTTTGTAATTTATTCGGAAAATTTTATTACCAATATTTTTTCATTTTTTTTATATTCGGTAAAAATGCGAAGCTCACCCATTTGGATTACCAACACATGTACCGGAAATATGATTACCATTTTTAAAATAAATTATTTTATAATGAAATATATGTATTTAAATAAAATTGGAAATAGTAATCTCCATTTAAATAAAATGTTTTATTTCATATTATCATGTATGTACACACATTATATTACTTCAGGCATATCATATACGATTCATTTAAGATATATCAGAAACAGACATTTCACATCCGATCCGATCGTCTGTGACTTCTCACATGCGACACATTTCAGACATGTCGTAAACGATCCCTCTCAGAGGGCCAGAAACGAAAATTAGTCTCATTTGCTGATAAATAATATCTATCTTGGCTGTCGCTAATGAGCCATTAGTGTGTGGGCAATGAATTTCCTGTTGAAATATTTCAGCACGTGAACTGATTATTCAATATATACTCGTATATATAACAATAACAAAAGTTGGCTTCATTTAATGTAAATTACATAATAATTTTTTAAAAAGATTTGTTCATCGATTAATAAAAAAAACGGTAAGAATGGAAATAACAAAACTTAAAATTAGTGCTGTAAGGTCGGCTAAAATTTCCCCACATATACAATAAGAAATTTGTTGGCTCTTCTCTTTGAATTTCAACCTTAACTAAAGTTCTTAAAAATTATGAGCGAATGCTATAAAATACGAAATTCTCCAAAAATTCCATACTGGACGATTTTCGGTGGAAGATAGTTGATAAACAGGATTGGATGGCATAGCTGTTACAACTATTACTACCATCCGAATTACACGAAGCTTCCGGGTTTCCATTTCATGGATTTTGAATGATGATCAAAAAACCGCACATGTAAGTTTTGCTCAATATTTTCTAGAAAATTTTGAAATGGTAATCTACCTTATTCAATAAAATTCTAACGGATGATTAATCTTGTCTTACAAAACTTCGAAAAGAATTTCATCTATCGAAACGAATTGTACACAATAAATCTCTTAAGGTCGATTTAGACACACCATTTTTTCCTGTAAAAAATTAAAGGTTGCGAGGTCGTAGTGAGAAGTCTGTTAAATTGCAACAGAGGCCGCCACAATCGCAAATCCCAGATGTCATGTATCAATACTATGTCACTAGACCAAATTACAATTTTCAGGCAGATCTGACATTTAGTTCAGTTTTGATACCCATTGAAAACAGACAACCCATTGTTTTTTGCAAACATGGAAACAAGTGAATTTCGTGTGTTAATTAAACATTATTTTTTGCGTGGAAAAACCATTACGCAAACCAAAACAAAACTTGATAAATATTATGGGGACTATTCACCATCGATTAAAATGATTCACAAGTGGTTTACTGATTTTCGTTGTGGTCGTACAAGCACAACTGATGCCGAACGTTCAGGACGCCCAAATGAAGTCACCACACCAAAAATGGTTAACAAAATCCATGATACGGTATTGCAAGACCGCAGAGTGAAAGTGCGCGAGGTAGCTGAGATAGTAGGCATCTCAGATGAACGCATCGCAATATATTACACGGATATTTGAATATGACAAAGCTATCCGCACGTTGGGTGCCGCGTTTGCTTACAATCGACCAAAAACGCACATGTGTGACAATCAAGCGAAATAAAAAGGAGTTTATGCGTCGTTTCATAACTGTGGATGAAACATGGATTCATCACTATACACCGGAGACCAAAGAACAGTCTAAACGATGGATTTCTACTGACAAATCTGCGCCGAAGAAGGCTAAGGCGGTTTTATCGGCCAACAAGATCATGGTCACAGTTTTTTGGGATGCACACGACATAATCCACATCGATTACCTTCAAAAGGGGAGAACAGTCAACGGCGAATATTACTGCAACTTATTGGACCGTTTCAACGACGTTTTGAAAGAAAAGCATTTGGCGAAGAAAAAAATTGTTTCCATCAAGACACTGCACGGGTGCACACGTGTGTAGTTACCATGGTCAAAATTCATGAATTACGCTTCGAATTGCTTCCACATCCGCCATATTCTCCAGACTTAGCCCCATGCGACTATTTCCTGTTTCCGAACTTGAAGAAATGGCTCGGCGGAAAGAGATTCGGCTCTAATTAGGAAATCATCGAAGCAACAAACGCCTATTTTGAAGGGATGGAGAAATCGTATTATTCGGAAGGATTCGAAAAATTGGAAAAACGTTGATCGGGCTAAAAGGCGACTACGTTCAAAAATAAGATATTTTTGGCCGAAAATATTATTCCTTGTTTCATTTTACCAGACTTCTCACTCCACTCTTGTAACGGGTGTTTTTTTAGGAGGTTTGTTTTTCCGATAGATGTCGTTTTATTTTATGACAGTTGTTTTGACAGCTCAAAGTGGCATTTCTACTCAGTATTGTTTGGCAAATCATTATGAATAGGTTAACTCCAGAACAACGTTTTCAAATCGTGGAAATTTATTTTCAAAATCAGTGTTCAATTAAAAATGTTTATAGAGCACTTCGTGAATTTTATGGTGCACATAATCGTCCGTCAGAGACCACCATAAAGAACGTAATTACCAAATTTCGGTCTACATTCACTCTTTTGGATGCCAAGCCACCGACAAGAATGAGAAGAGTTCGTACAGAAGAAAATATTGCTGTCGTTGAGGCCAGTGTCGAAGAAAACGACAATTTATCGATTCGTCGTCGTGCTCAGCAAATTGGACTTTGTCCATCGACTTTATGGAAAATTTTACGTAAAGATTTGGGTTTGGTGCCATACAAAATTCAATTGGTGCAAGAATTAAAGCCACACGACCATCGTTTGCGCCGTGAATTCAGTGATTGGTCGTTAAATCAATTGAACGAAGATCCATTTTTTTACCGTAAAATTCTCTTCAGTGATGAGGCGCATTTTTGGTTAAATGGATACGTCAACAAACAAAATTGTCGCATTTGGAGCAAAGATAATCCACACGCCGTTCTAGAATTACCAATGCATCCTGATAAATGTACTGTTTGGTGCGGTCTATGGGCTGGTGGGATCATCGGTCCATATTTCTTTAAAAATGAGGAAGGACGACGCGTTACCGTGAATGGAAATCGATACAGAACCATGTTAAATGAGTTTTTGTTGTCAAATCTTGAAGATATGGATATGAATGAAATGTGGTTTCAACAAGATGGTGCCACTTGCCATACAGCACGTGAAACAATCGACTTATTGAAAGAAACTTTCAACGACAACATTATTTCGAGAAATGGTCCGGTGAATTGGCCTCCGCGTTCGTGCGATTTGACGCCACTCGATTACTTTTTGTGGGGATACGTGAAGTCATTGGTTTATGTGGATAAACCTCAATCGATTGACGCTTTGGAAACCAATATTCAACGTGTCATTGCTGACATACGCCCTCAAATGCTTGAAAAAGTGCTGGAAAATTGGACCTCCAGAATGACATTTGTGAAAAATAGTCGTGGTAGCCATATGCCAGAAATTGTGTTTAAATGTTAAATGCCAAAAAATTATCTACCAAATAAAAAAAAATTTTGGTCATTTCACAATTTTATATGTGTTTTATTCAAAAAAAAAATCGGCAACCTCTTAAAAAAACACCCTTTATTAGCAAATTAGAAATTTTATGTGAGATATAATCAGAAATATAAGCATGCACAATTTTACAGGATTTTTTTGAGCAAATGTCATAAAATTGAAAATGTTACTATAGAATATATACAGCCTATGCATTAACACAGTTTATAAAAACTCGTATTTTTATTAACTACACTATTTATTTTTTTTATTAACTTTACTAGAACTCGTTATCATATTTACCAAAAAGTTGAATATAGAAGAATTTCTATAGATTTACGTTGTGTCTAAAGTGGTTTGAAATGTTTTTATATTTTTGAAAATAATACCTGAAAATTATGTTGTTTGGCATGGAAATGCTGCTATTGTCAAAAAATACAGATTATATCATTGTGTTTGAAGTGGAAATTGTTCATCATAATAG
This sequence comes from Nephrotoma guestfalica, assembly GCA_963691935.1. Classification (NCBI taxonomy): domain Eukaryota; kingdom Metazoa; phylum Arthropoda; class Insecta; order Diptera; family Tipulidae; genus Nephrotoma; species Nephrotoma guestfalica. Next base: position 152,279,909 of record OY829915.1, read on the forward strand.
AGATAATAAGTGAAGTAATTCCTTCAGAAATTACCACTTTTATGGGCGTTCCGCAAGGAACGGCTTTGGAAGTATTTTTATTTTTAATTCGCATTAACGATATTGGAAGAGTGCTAACTAATGGCTGCGATGTTTGCCGATGATGCAATTGTAGTATTTTAATTGATACTTGGTATCGATCAAATTAGTGAAATAAGATATTTAGGAGCAATTATAATAAATTAAATTTTAAGTCACATCTGGATTACATTTGAAAAAAGATCACAAAGAAATTGTACTTTTTTAGAATTTGTTTCATGATCAATTATGTTTTCACTCTTAGAGAAATAAATTATCCGTAGATACCTCTATTAAAATATTTAATTCCATTATTAGGTCACATTTTGAGTTTCGTTCTACTGTTTACTTAATGTTTAATAATGAAATGTTTAATAGATTACAGGTGTTACAAAATAGGAGAATGCGTATTATTTTAAGAAAGAATAAATTTGTTTCTAAATCTATTTTATTAAATTCATTAGTCCAGACTGAATGTGGATCAAAAAATTTAATTTAATATTACAATATTTATGTTAAAATTATAAAGGGATATCTACCAAATTATTTAGAAGAGAATTTTAAGAATTTAAATATGTGGACGATTTAGCTCAATATAATGGAATATAATGGGTGGAATAACTTTTGTTCGTTTTAAAATATAGGGCGGAAAACGTCGATTGTATCGTTGGCTGTGGACAGTGGCGCCGTCCTGTTGAAACCAAATATCGGCCAAATCTTCCTCTTCAATTGTAGGAAATAAAAAGTCAGTTGTTAACTCGCCGACGCATGTTAACAGTCGCCATTGTCTATTAGTGTGGCTCCTTGCTCATTTTCGAAGAATGGCTCGCCACCAAACTCGTTTTGGGTGAAATGGCTTCTAAATTGTCACGTGTGGATTTTGTGCCCCAACCAAATACGGTAATTTTGCTTGTTCACATTACTGCGGACGTGAAAATGAGCTTCGTCGGAAAAGACGATTTTTTTTTGTAAAAATGATCATCTTCTTCCAAACGAGAAATGACCCATTCATCGAAGTAAAAACGGGGATATACCGGAACCGGGAATATAAAACTGTCGCCGGCAGTATAATACTGAATTTGTCACTTAACAGATGACATTAGAGCTATGAGTGGCGAAATAACCGCTAGTTCAAAAGCGAAACAAAAAATGCCGCCCCGCATTTACGAAACAAATTCGATTTTAGCTTACGATTCGTATAGAAATTCCTAGAATTCAGAATTCACTTAACTTCCCATAGAATTAAAAAATTACAAGAATTTATTAACATTTAAGAAATATTAGAATCTTACGTTACAATGAATTTAACCCAAATTATTATTTTTAATTTATTTTATTTTATTTAGTAATATTTACTGTTTTAATTAATAGTAAATATTACTAAATAAAATAAATTAATAAATAATTAAACTCTTCTTACTCTTCGCTACTAATGTAAAAATCTAAATATCTATTATCTAAATAGATATCTAAATATATATCTATACAAGTCAATTATTAGTTTTCGATACATTTCTCTAATTTCAATAATACAATAAATTTGTAATTTTAACTAACCCTCATAAACCTCAAAATACACTCAGAGAGTCAGAGAAATACAAAATACTTATTAAATTTGGATCAATTTTTGCTTTAAATAATCGATCTATTACATTTTCATATTTATAAATAAAATGCCTTCGACGTTAATAGTCAGAATGAGGGTATCATATATTGGACACTGGTAAAAAGATAACTACCAATTTATATACATTTTTAAAATTTTATTGGGAGATTAGAAAAAAAATCCTTCTTCGGTATTTTTCACACGCATGAGAATGCAACTGTGCACATGCTGCGGAAAAATATGCAACTTTCTAGCGCTGTTAGAAACTCACGCTAAAAAGAAGTTTCGTGAAATTAAACAAAATATTTTCGTAAATATTAGGACAAAATCTTAATGTCTAGGAATAGTCATGCTAATTGTTAAATTGTTTTTGCTTGTCAACTTGAACGACTATTGTTTAAAACAATCCGTCAATTTTTTGGAGAAAGTTAGACTGTAAATTGTTGTATATCACTCAGTGAATTGCTAGCGACATTAGGCATATTTTCATGACATCGTTACAACAACAATGCCATTGGTTAAAGCATCGCTTGATAAAGATATTGCGTAAAATTTAAATCGTTTGCTTTACTGTCAAGAAAATATATCAATTACTAAACTGTAAAGCAATGTTCTGCAATTAATTGGTAAACGTTAGTAAACATACATTTTATTAAATAATTTAACCCTCGATTACTAATCACTGAGTGGAATGGGCCCAATTGAACTTTAAATGTAGATAATCGTGAAGAATGAATTGGTAAGAGGTTCAAAATGTTTCAAATTTTATCTACGATCCCTTTTTTATATTAGAAATGTTAGAAAAATGTCAAATCAATTTTTCCTATTTTTAATTGCTTTCGTTAAATTTTAAGTTTTCTCACAACCGACCAGTAATGAAGCAAAATTACATAGAATCGCTCATGAAGAGATAATGTAAAATCAATAGTAATAAAGTAAATTTAACTTAATCTAAAGAAAACAATTTGTAGAGTACAAATTCATTTTTAAATTGTTAATACAGAAATTTCATCGATATTATAAATCTGTATTTGTTTTATTGAGAATAAATTATTTATTTTCTTTAAGTGAAGGTTACTCAAAGAAAGTAAATAATTTATTCTTATAAAACAAATATTTAGTGATAAAAGTACACCAAAAATGAATTTTTTCCAAAATAATATAAATCTGTTCTAAATCAACAAATTAGCCTTAATTCCGTCAATTAAAATAAAATATTGGCGTCGCAAGTTAGAATAAAATATGTCGGATGGTCATCGTACCAGTAGCTACATGATGTTACAAAGTCACAATCACATTCAAATTAAATAAATGTTAATCTATTTTTTTTTGAAGTGCCGAAAACAACTTACTGTATTTATCAGACTCATCAATATAATTAAAATATAAAAAAAAACTTACGGGATAAATTGCTGGTGTTCCATATTGAAAACCTCCAGGGATACTACCATAAAATGTATACGCGTACGGCATGTTAAGAACAGGTCCTCCAGACCCTGTTTGCTGTGACATTGTACTTGGTACATTACTAACAGGACTTGAATTATTATCAGTTCTTGTAAATCTTGCATCCGACATCGTCGAGTACGCCACCGAAGCCATATTACCATCACGTACAACAGCTGCACCTAAACTTGTCGGTGTTTGATAATTTATATCATAATATGCAGGCTACAAAAAACAATGTTTGTGGCGGGCAGCAAATAAAAACAATGGAAATAGAAAAAAAATAAAAATATGGAATAAACCAAAATTCACCCGAAAAATAATATAAATTAAATTATTTATATACCACATGAGGCATTCTCGGTTGCATCATCTGAATTTCTTCAAATGAATAGACGGGTTGCTGCTGATAATACGGCATTCCAGCTTGGATATATTGACTTACCATTGGGATATTTTGCACAACACCACCAGTACCTTTAGCTAAAAATAAAATTCCAATTAATTTTTTATTTGAACCTATCGAGCGAGACGAGGTTATACCTGTTGAATTTGTTACTTTAGTATTAGTTAAACCAAGAGAAGGTGAACTCATACTACTTGTGGTCACAGCTGAATTAGATACTGAGCTAGGTGCACTACTAGACACATTTGATGAAACACTGAAATTAAAAGAAACATTGGTGAGCACAAATTATAAATTTTGACTAGGTAGTGTTTTTACTAAAGGCCTATTTGGGACACACCAAAATTTTTTCCCGAAAGCGATTAGTAAATTACAATTTTCACGTGACAAAAACAGAAATATGAAAAATAACATGCACAATTTTGCAGGAATTTTTTAGAAAATGTTATTAAAATTTATTCAGCTCATGTATTTTTATGGCAACATTTTTTTGTTGTCATAAAATTGATTTTAAGCCTTGTATTATGAAATATGTATATAATTTACTACTTTTGGTTTTGTAAATTTCCTATATATTGTTACCATTTACCAAATAATTGAATATATAGAAATTTTTCCGGTTATTCTGCAAAATATTGTAGGGAAAAAATGTTGGGTGTGTACCGGCCTTATTTCTTAAAAAAACATTAAACTTTTATTAATGTGTTAAAATTATGAAAGCACACTAAATAAGCATAGAATACCTTTCAAATGGCGTACTGACAGGTGTTGTTGTATCCTTTAATTTTGAACTATTAAAGTTACCGTACTGTGTTGCCGATGCGTTTGTCGAGTACCTAAAGCATTAAGTTTAAGTTTTTTTTTTGGAATCGTTACATTTGCAGAAGATACAAAAATGTGTATTTTGTATAAAAGAAAAATGAAGAAGCGGTTATTCACCTACGTATTCATTTTTCTTAAAAACAAAAAAAAACAAACAATAAAGCCATAATATAAGTTATTTATAAACGTAAGAAATAAATAAATCTCACACAAAATGTTATCGTATTAAGTATTAGATTTTAAAGTAGTTAAATTTTTTTATAAATAAATCAAATTATGTTTAAAATACATACCCTGTATTATTACTTAGTCCAGCACCACCATAAACACTTTGGCTATTTTGATAACCACTTTGCTGTGATGGAAAACCAGAACCCGTTTGAGATACAGACGGATATTGGCTAGATAAATATCCAGCATTTGAATTTGAACTGAGAGAAAATAAATTTTATATCGTTAAAAAAACCAAACGCAAAACTCAACAAATTATTTACACAAAAAACACGAGAAACCATTAATTAAATAGTTTTGAAACGAATAAAAGAAAATTTGAATACTAACTTGGCGTTGCTATTGTTAACAGGAAGATTCTGTGATGAGTTGCTGTTGTTTGATGGCACACCACTACCTGAATTTCCAACTGAATTAACTACAGCCGAATTTACACCACTGTTTGAATTATTAGTGATATTGCTTTGTTGTTGATAGGAATTCACCGACGTAGGATTGTAATTACTGTAAGTACTTGATTGTGGATAATTACTATTCGATGAAACTTGAGTGTTTGAATAATTTGAATTTGTATATCCTTGAGGAGGTTGATTTGGTTGGTACGATGCTTTATTCACCGAAACGGAATTATTATTTTGGTATGAAGAAACATTTTGGTACCCACTGCTGCCTGTCTGATTTGATTGATTGTAATGATCATTTTTAGACAACTGATCATGTCCAGCGCCAGTATTATTCATCGAATTTCCTACAACCGAATTATTATTCGATGTTTGCTGTTGACTTGTACGTTGCGTGTATGAGGCTAAATTATCGGTGAGTTGTGTAGATTGCAAAACACCTCCTCCGACAGAATTCCCACCGCCACTTCCAACTAACCCTTGTTGTTGCACAACAGATTGCTTAGTTTGATAGTCCGCTGGCCCGACAACGACATCCGATGTTTGAGACACATTCTGTGAAGGGTCTAAATTAGCCTGATTGAATTTTTCCGATAAACTATCGAATGATTCTTCAGTACCAAAATCTAAGCCACCAAATTGCACATCCAAATATTGAATATTATTTAAAGTATCACCAGGCATTTCAACAGCTGTAGATGGTATCTAAGATATAACATAGTAAGATAGTTGATTGAAATACGCAAAAAATAGAGAAATGTTACCTTTGAGGGTGGAGGAACACGAGCACGAGGAGGTTTTCGTGTTTGAGGTTGACTTGAACCAAGTTGGTCACCATAACTGTTTGTATTACTATACTGAGATGAATATTGCACAGAAGCCGGTTGATAAGTGTTGACATTGACAACATTTGGTTGACCAGTATTTTGCGATGTCAATGAATTGAAATACTGAGATTGTTCGGCGGATAACGAGGACGATGCCGAATTTATTTGTTGCTGCATGTCAAGTGACTGACGTAAATGTGCAGCAGATTGAATTTCGGGAAATTGCACAGCATTAGCAGCTGCCACAGCAGCGGCGGTTGTTGTGCTCGATACGACCTAGCGTTTTTGGAATAAAAAGAAATAATTTCATTGTTAGTTTTTGTTACATTTAATAATTGGGCATACAGTCGTGCTGTATTGCTGTACCAAATCATCTGTATGTGATGGGGGATTTAGCACTTGCTGTTCTAATCCAGGAGGAGCAGACAATTCCGTTGCACCTGAAACGGTATTTTAATCGAATTAACTTATGAAACAACAATATTAATAAATTGTTATATTCTTACTGGACTGAGATACGCTTGGAGTAAAGACTTTACTATCAGCTAGAGATCCAGTATACTCTTCATTATCCCAATCTCCCCAAGTATCTATTTCAGAAAAGATGAAATTAATAATATTACGGTAAAGAGGAATTTAAATGGTAAACATACTAATTTCAGGCTGCACTTGATTTGTATCCCAAGTATCCACTTCAGGTTGGTGATTATCATGGGGCCGAGAAGTATTGCGATCACGGTTGTATTCTCGGGGTCCAGTACCACGTGGACCCATTCTGCCACCACGTCCTCCGCGACCACCATAACCACCCCCACGCCCACCTCTCCCACCCCGGCCACCGCCGCCTCCGCGCCAATTATTGTCTTTATTTTCAGATGAAACATTATTACGATCATTTTCCCGGGTCTCTCTGCCACGCCCTGCAAGGATGTTATATAGAAATTGTGTGCTTTAAAATTATAAAAATTTTCTCAAAATTTACATCCTCGGCTATCTGTCCCACCGCGTCCACCTCGAATTCCTCCACGGCTTCTTGAACGTTCTTTGCCGTCGTTATTTGGTCCATTCTGACCAGAGTTAGAACCGTCATTCCAATCGCCATCGCCACCAGAAACATCATTACTGACTGATGTAAGCCGATTTTTCTTTTTCTTCGATGATGTTTCAAATGCTCCAACTGGTAATGTTTCAAGTAGAAATATTGCTGCACGTTCCAAATCATTGTCACATTCATTTAGTGCACAACATACTTCTTCTTCGGAACGTTGCGTCATTTCCATTAAATTTGCAACCTTTTCCCGAATTTTTGGATCATCTGATACATCATTTTTTATCTCTACAATTTGAGCAATTCTTATTTGTTCTGCAGTTGGCTACAAATAGAAACAAAAACCCCAATTTATCATAGGTCATCGTGATTTAACTCGAGATAACAAAATCTGATTCATATCGATTATAATATAATCAAGAAAACACTGCTATTTGTACAAAGATATTAAGTTTCCCATTCATTGATACTACAATCAACAATAAATAACAAATATTTTTACCTTCGGGTGGTTCTTTTCCTTTTCTGTTTTAACTTCTGATTTTTTACTGGAATTTGTATCTCCAGCTCCACCACTGGATTTTTTCCCTTTATTACGACCTCCACCATCTCCTGACCGAGTTTGCTGTTGTGTACTCATAATGTATATACACTTTATTTACAAGTAAGCTAAAAGTAGATACGCAAAATATTTCTTTAGAATCATTGTGATTTAAGAGCCATGGAAAAATAAAACATTAAAACGCATTCGATTATTATATCGAAAAAACAAGAAAAAGAATTAAAAAATGAAAACTCCTATTTGTTTTATGAGGAAAATAAGACCGGAATATAGTGAGCACGGCATAGATTAATAAATTTATAAATAATTACAAGTTAATTAAATTTCTTCTAATGGTAATTACAATAAAATTAAATTATAATATTATATTTCCATAGAAACAATAAATACGATATACGAAAATTGATTATGATTCACATAAAAATAAAAAATTAATTTTTGCTAGATTGGCAAAACTGGGTTACTTTACTACCACCAACACCAACACATTGGCAGTTTCATATATTTGGAACCGAAGAATTAATACTGTATTTGATTTATCCTCCAAATATATGCTCCTATTACCATTATTTATATCAAATTTGTTAAATAACAGCTTTGATTAAATAATTTATTTTAGGATTCGATTTGTTTAATTAATTTATTTGTGTATTCCTTCCACCAAAATTCATAAGCCTGCCTCGAATAAAGGCCGACAAAACAACAAAAAATATTATTTTATACCGAATTATAACCACTGTTTACATTCAATTAAAAATCTTACATTGAATAATAAACTACTAACGAGTTAAATTAAGCACTAAATCCTTATTAAAACGTTTAACTAATTTTTTAAACTAATTTTAAATGAAATCCGACGACCATGTGCCAATCTTCAAATAAAAAAATATCTCACGGACGCCATTTCTATATTTTTACATCAATATATTTATCTCAAATTATGACATCTCTTTTATTAGTTTGTATACAATGGAAAATCCTTTTGAGAGAGCGAGATAACGATAGGATAACTTCAACTTTGTTAAAATAAAATAAGTATAGAAAGAAGACGCGTTTTCTTTTTATTCTTAAAAATCACAAATTTTTCCCTTTTCACAAAACACTAGAAAAATGTATTATCACTTTTATCTTGTTTTCATTTTTTTAAACAAATCGACAATAGCTATTAATAAATTATAATTAATTGAATGCGTTTTATTATCGTATTATATTCAACACACTAAATTTGATTATTTTCAAAAGATTAGAAAATTAAAAAAAATATAATTTTTTTAATGAATATATGAATGTTGACGATTAACACTGTACCTGCAAATGCGCTATGGAACGCACTTGATGAGGTCACGTGATGTCTACTAAAATTTTGAGGGAAATTATTGTCAGATGAATAAGAAAATTTCGAATTTTTAACCAGGGCATGACACCGGCATTTTATTTTTCATATAATATATCATGTTTTCAATAATAAACTTGTTGATCAACATTTCATAAATTGCCGTTGTTGTACTTTTTGATAAATGTACTCTGCCTATTCCAAACTTTGAGTCTTTCCTCGTTTCCTTCCCCTTCACCTATAAACTAACAAAAGTTTGTTGGTGAAGAGGAAGGAAACGAGGAAAGAATCACGACGAAATAATCAAATTGTGGAACGGTGGAATGGTCTTTTGAATTTAATGATTATTAAATATACAGATGAGACATACATCCCAGCAAACGTGGAAGCACTTTTAGAACAACTACAGTTGTAATCAATCAAAATAGTTTTCTTGTAAAAAAGATAGGACCGGAAAATTCATCTGTTTGAAAAACATTATACACTCTTGCTACAAAAAACAATTCCCGTCTCTGTCTAATTAACGATTTTTGTACATAAAAAAATGTACTTTAAAAGTACATCGGAAGAAATACTTCTAAACTACTTCCATGCAAGTACTTTAGAAGCAGTTTTTAACTATACATAAATTAAAATACTTCCATAGCTCGTGTAATCTTTGTGGCAAAAGATTTATTTTAAATAAAACTCAAATATTTTGTTATTTTTGTATATTTATTCAAGAAGCATTAATAAAAAAATTAATATTTAATAAGTTTTTAATAGAAGCTTATTTTTAATAATAATTAATTTGCTGAAATTTATAAATAATTAATAATTGGTCAAAATTCACCTAGAAAAAATTGCAGTTAGGCTATTCAACATTTTAATATTTTCGCAATTTATTTGTTTTTGTAACTTGAATTTATTCACTAATATTTTTTTTCCTAATACAACATGTACTTGCAATATCAATTTTGATCAAGTAAGTTTTGATTTTACCTATAATTAAATTTGTGTACTCCTCAATGCACTACTATTACTTAACCTTAATAATTATACTAATATTTTTAAAGACATTATGGGTTTGTTAAATTTAATATACACTTAATTAAAAATATTTGAACTTATTTTGCAAATTTTATGGAATGGGCATTTTACCCAACAATTATTTTAGGGTTAGTGCTTTAGCTTTAATCACAATAATAAAGATTACACGTATTCAAGAATTTGGTACAGATCAACATGCAGAATGGAGTGTTAATGTTACGTATTTATAGTTTATAAACATTACAACAACACATTTTATTTAAACCCAATAATTAGTTTAGAATATACAGTTAATATTTTTATTGATAATTATTGTAATGTGTATCTTTGCAACAAGTAACCTGTATTGGCAGGCAGCATAAAATGGCAATGATTTTCTAGTTAATACATTCAAATAACCTTAATTTCGAGAAATTCATTTGGTGCATGAATTTTTGAACTACAGGTGCAGCTAACAATAAGCTCATCATTAAATTATTATGTCACAATGATGGATGTTGGGCATCTTTCCATATTCATCATATATAATAATTTCATTCACGTTTTTTGTCAGTAAGCTCATCCTTTGTGAATTATTACATTGTAAATATTTTTAGAACTTTCAGTACCATAAGCATTTCTTTAATTTGATTTAATTTCAGTGGCTTGGGGAATATTAAATTATAAAGTTTTATAATGTTTAGGAAGCCGGAAAGTATTAATTTAGAATTCATATATAATAATAATATTTTTTTCTTAGGTTCTTTGAATCAGAAGCAATTATTGAAAACCAATATCATCGTTAACCATTAAACCTATTAAACTTGTATCCTTCCTTCCAGTAGATTAGAATTGTGGTGTCTTATGCCGTACGATCGTTAGGTGTCTGCAACCTATAGTGTGACAATATAGTCTCCTCATTCCATTCTATTTTATAAAAAACGGTGTGTGCGAAAAGTCGAGTGTATGTAGCTTAAACTAGTGAACTTACATTTGCTGGGATGTTGGGAAGCTGATTTCTTCTTAATGTACTATATAGTATTTATAAAATATTTGACATAACATGATGGATTCAAAACTTCGTTTGGAGCTGGAGGTACCGAGATAAAATCCTGATAGAGGCAGCTTACAAAATGGGTTTTCCTCATCTGATTACGATCAATTTGTTGGAAAACAGAAGTCATGAACCGACCCCCTTTCCATGACAGTATAGATCAAGGCTGGCAAGGAGCTAGCATACCACCTAGATTTAGCGAATGTGTATGTAAGGTTGGGTTCGACTCAAAAACGGATTGTAAATATTATACGCAAAGAGATAAACGTTTACTTATTGGTTAAGCTTTCATTTATAAACTTTGATGTGAATCTAACTAGTTCGCCAGATCCTGGGTGTGTATCAATGATCCTCCCGAGTAACCATTTTGTAGGTGGTATACTTTCCTTTTCGATGGGGATTAATTGACCGATAGCGAGGTTGTCGTTGACTCTCCCCCACTTTGGTCGTTGCTGTAGGCGAGAAAGGTATCACATCACGAGACAATGGTCCGCGGGTTCATGCACGCTTCGATCTGGCACAGTAGCGTCGTCACCTCCACGAACGTGAGCAAGGTTTCGCCTAACATACGCCATGTGATGCTTGGAAGATTTTACGCCTGCTTCACACAATCCCCAAAGTGCTGCAAAGCAGGAGGAATGAAGTTCCAAGTAGTGTCAGCCTGAGCCAATAATGCAAGCATTTTCGGAGTGACATCTCTCGTGCTCGCTGCTGACGAATAGCTCCGACGAAGGTGGTTTTGAATTTTGACTCTTCGTGCGGTGCAACTTTTAGCGGAGAGCTCGGGCATGGCAATCAAGCCTCTCGAGTTGTGCTGCGATGTCGATGTTGAATGAAACGTCTGCAGAAGACTGTGACACGAAGTAATTTTCCGAGAGAAGAATATCAAGCGAGTAGGTATTATAAGGTATTGTGAGACGTCACGGTTTCTGCATGCGTTGCGATCATTGATTCGACTTTTCGTTCGTCGGTGTTAGTGTAAGCATCGCTCATTCTTTGGTGTGGCAATTGACCTGGATCTTCTCGTAGTCAAACAGGACCTGTCCACCGCACAGCGGATGGTTGTGTAATAATGAAGAGCCAACACCACGGGATGCGCAATCTGCTTGATCATGCTTGGTGTCGTCATAATTCCAATCGGTATGTTGTGTGTAATCCAAGATTTGCGAAACCCAATTGGCCGCAAACGTCTTCCAGCGATTAGGCGAGCTGCATAGCCAACCTAGTACCACTTGTGAGCCAGTCCATGCGTACATTTGAACCCTTGGCACGTCGAATGACTGAACGATAGTGTGCCTGAGGTTAGCAAGGAGTACACTGGCACAAAGCTCCAAACGTGGCGGCTTCTTCGTTCTCAATGGTCCAACCTTGCCTGATGCCTGCACTGTGATTTTGGTGGATCCATCTGCTAACGGGGTACGAGCCTCCACCACCGCAGCGTATGCTGTCTCAGAGGCGTCCTCTGGACCTCGTATAACTTCACGAAGTTGTCTGAGCCGGTCATCAAGCCGTCGACGTAGAAGTCTCTGGATGCGACTTTGACTGCAATTGGGTATTTCTCCTGTTTGTCTCGCTGTTTGCGATGGCACACAAACGCTAGTCTCGAACTGGCTCATCTAGTGAAGGTTGTCATACGATCCGCCGATAATTCCTGTGTTCGGGCGCCATCGAGATCTGTCGATAATATCATCTGCTGGATGTCTGAAACGGAAACAATTTGTTGTTTCCGAAAACGGGTTAATATTTCGAAGACGTTCTATTGAAGCTTGGAACCAATGCGAAACTTCTGATTAAGTGATATGTCGGTTGATGTTGAGTATGATGCGTTGAAGAAGATAACTCGTCTAGCTCGGCGAGTTGTTGTGATCTACTGTTACTTCCTCCATGTGACCAAATTCCAGATAATTATGCATGAACCTGTTGTACTTAGATCATATTCCATATATTGTAGTCGTAGAACTGCATCCTCTTGTGATCTTCCAAGGGATGATGAGTTTTCATTGAATAGCAAGAATATGGGATGTATCTTCCACCTTCATTGCGATAGTGTGTCGATTCGTAGTGCCGTTCACATTCTGACTCATCGTTAGTTCTCAAGATGAACGAATATCCGCCATTTCCCAAAATGACTGTGGTCATATTCCTCGATGGTGTCATATTCCCGCTGGTTGCCGTTAAACTAGATGGCTGATTGGTTGTGCTGCGCTCCACTTTACCAAAGAGGATGAACCAAGTTTCGTACTTTGTGCGAATGGCTAACCGTTAACGCTGCTGATGAAACTTTCCTCCTGAAACTATTTATCTTTTTGGGTTGATGGTAATGAGGATCGGCAAGTTCCAATTGTTTCAAGTGTGGCCACTGATGAATGTTAGTTGGTTGGGATGGCAGCATGCCTATGATCTTCTCAACGACTAGGGATGTGACCGAGATAAAAATCTTGAATCGATTCGGGAGTGTAATACGAATTCGGCAATTGAACGCGATGTGGATGCTTCGTTCACTGATTCGATTAGTCTTCTCGCTAATCCGATGCAATTTGCTGTACTGTCCAATATGAAGCTGACCTGAGATCCCAAATCCAACAAAACTCGAATAACGAAGTTTTGGTTTGAGTGCGATACGATGGCGAGTACTGTGGGGAGCAATACATCCGTGAATGACGATGTGACTTGATTAGTAGTGACCGGAGTTTGTGTTGATTCAACGGATAATGATTCGGTATTCGGATTCGATTTATGTGTAATAGCGTATTGTGTCTCTTGTTGCAAACCCGACATAAACTGGATTTGCAATTCGAACCTGTCAATTGCCTTGAAGCACAACCTCAATTCTCGGACGAAATTTGACTTTTTTTGAATGTTAGAGGTTCGAATTGATCGCACTGGAATACGTTGTGATTTCCAGCAAAAACTTGACACGTGAAGATGCGAGAGTACGAATTGACGACGAATAAACGATTAATTGCATGACAGGTATGCGAGGTGCTCGAGTGCGCGACGAATACGATGATGACGGAACCTCCTCGTACGAATATAGTGGATCCGATTGTGTTTTGTCATGGAAATGACAACATAATCTCCAATGATTGCCATGGAGTGTTCAGGAAATCGATCACATCTGATCTATGATGAATATTGCGTCCGACCCGGGTTTTTGGATTCAGCTTTGCTGCGATGTTATTGATTAAGACGATATATGTGGTGACCAGTACTGCTAAAACTTTCAAACGATGTAGGCCGTAGTATCAAGGATCTTGCGCAATCCTACGTCTGACTCGATTTGTAATGCAGACAAGGTTTGGAACATTCGAAGACGGCTGCCGATGATGAGCCGACAGTGGTTGTATCGATCTCGTAGAATGCGCCATGCTTCCTCGTAATTGTCATTTCGGTGATGCTCACAGACTTATGCAACGATGCTGCGTCTCCAGTTAAATTCGCCTTCAGGTAATGTAGCTTCTGCGAATTGGTCAGCTGTTTATGGTTGGGATTTGTGAATGATTGACAAATTCTCAAATTCAATAAATTTAATTTTCGTTCTCCTAAGCATGAACTTTGTTTATTTATCTTTAAATTGCCAAATTGTTTTTTATTTCTAAGGTGGTTCATTTAGTAATTTACCATTTTCCGCTATGGTGTCTTCAATTGTCCACTTGAAGGTAGTAATTTACCATGTTCCGCTATGGTGATGAATTCATATAAAATATATATAGGGTGTCTCAGCAAGAGCGCCGGTTATACGAGTTGTACGGTGATTTTGATTTTACAGTTGTCACGTACAGACCACGCGATTTAAGAATATGGAGAAGTATTCAAACCAACAACGTTTAATTATTGTAAAAACACATTACAAAAATGGTGAAAGTTTTGCGAAAACAGTTCGTCAATTACGTCAAGTATTCGGTGCGCCAAATGAATCGACAGTGAGACGTTTAATTACAAAATTTGAGACCAAATTTACGCTGATGTATCAGAAGATCATTGTTCTTCGTCGTCCTTGTCGGTCACTCGAAAATATAGCCACAGTAAGGGAATCTGAGGCCGAGAATCCAGGAACTTGGGAGTGTGGTATTGCAAAATGTTAACGGAGTTTTTGTGGCTCGAATTGGATGTAATTGATGTGAAGGACATGTTTTTTCAACAAAACGGTGCGACCTGCCACATAGCACGTGAAACAATGGTGTTACTGCAGACTAAGTTTCCAAGCCGTGTCATTTCTCGATTTGGCGAACAACATTGGCCACCAAGATCGTGCGATCTAACACCGATGGACTTTTTTCTTTGAGGCTATGTGAAGAAAAGGTGTATGCGAATAAGCCTGAAACAGTTGAACATCTTAAAGTGGAAATACGACGCGTTATTTGTGAAATACAGTCACATTTATGCGAAAAACTTTCAACTTGGTTTGAACGCTTCTCCATATTCTTAAATCGTGTAGTCTGTACGTTACAACTGTCAAAAAAAAATCACCGTACAACTCGTATTAACAAAATGGCGGCAAATTTAAATCCGGCGCGATTGCTGAGACACCCTATCGATCACAGTTAGTGTGTACGCATGAAGAGTAGTAATTTCGTTTCTTTTTCTTCATTGTGTCATCCACTCAACGTACATGATACACACAAATTTTGCTCTATGTATTTAACGGTGATCATCAGATTAAAGACGACGTAGCAGGAAATGGTAAAATTCTGAATGAAAACTAACTTAAAAATAAAAAATAATTTACCAAAATTAAAGATAAATAAACAAAGTTCATGCTCAGGAGATTGAAAATTTATTTTTCTGCCGCAGTTACGAGATATAAATAAATAAAGTTAAAAAAAACTTTCATAGCATTTATGTGAAAGTATTTTTCGTGTGTACGTTATTTGGGCCTGCACACATACAAACCGTATTTATTTATTCGTCTTCTACTTGGCCGTATACATATACGCAATGGATAAACCCAATCCTCACCACACTTTGACTCTTTCGTCGTGATTCCATCACCACAAAATCAAACGACGTCCATATTTGATATCTTTGCGCGTTTCTTTGTTTATGTATGTATGTAAAATTATTTCTTTTTGATTATTCGTATTGTAAAAAAAAAGTTTATTTTTCCACTCTTGGAAATTATTTATTAATTTATCTTGGTGAAAAAATTATATTTTTCCACTCGAAACAAAAATTATCCTAAAATCTAACAAAAATACAACAAGTAAAAAAATGGTCTTGAACTATTTTATCTTTGCAGTAGTGCGAGAATCAGTAGAATCAAAAAAGAAATGTTGTTGAAAAAAGAATTAAAAATTTTCTCGCCACAAAATTAGTTTGTCGTGAAGAGCATGGCAACGAGGAAAAAATTACGATGAAAGAATCATAGTGTGAAACGGTGGAATTATACGTATTTTCCATTTCGGCTATTTGTTCGGTTGTAGTTACAACCCTTGAAAATTGCCCAATTAGAAAAATTATTGCTCAAACATTTTGGAGTTTCGTGTGTCAAAATAGAAAAGTTGAAAAAATTGTTTTGAAGAAAATGTCATTATCACCGGCTAGTGGAATTGGAAGATATTATGCTAGATCTGCCAAAATAATTAGATTCGCGCGACATGGCTGCACAAATAGGCCATTTTATCACATTGTTGTGATGGAAGTAAGACTACATAACCTCAACTTATCCATACAGTTCTTAATTTTATCAATTAATATTCCAACAGAGAAAAAAGGCACAGCATCAGCCTGTTATAGAGCAAGTTGGTACATATGATCCTGTTCCCAATGAGCACAATGAACAATTAGTTTCATTAAACTTTGAACGGATTCGATATTGGATAGGGAAAGGTTCACATATGTCTACGCCTATCGCTGAACTTCTTGGGATTTCTGGTTTTATGCCCATCCATCCAAATACTTACATGAAAGCTTGGCGCAATCGAGACGAACTAGCGAGAAAAACTGTTGAACAGCCAGAAACTATGAACCAAAAATCGTGAACACCTAGCGATCTACTTTAGTAAACAAAAAGTTAAATAAAATTTTTTATTATAGAATTTAAAACCTTTATTTGTTTTATAATAATTTAATTTGTCTTTTTGTCGACTAAAATCCGAAATAAATTTATTTAAATGATGTAAAATATTCTAAATGATGGCGAGAAAAATAAAAATGCAAAACATCAACAAAAACATATTTACAGCACAAAACATAATTATGCAAATGACAAATCCATCTGATGAAATTTATTCTGCTTTAGAAATTCGTTCTTTTACAATATCACCGGCAATTTTCTTTGCTTGTCCCATAAGTTCATCGAAGGTCTGATCAGCGGCTAAAAATAAAATAAAAAATTATTTTAAAATGGATCAATTCCAAAAAATGTACTTTACAATGCACTGCATCTTACGTTTTTGTATTTTTAGGAAATATGGCCGTATTATTCGGTGGTAGATAAAAACCGATCCATTATTTTCAATTGGAATCATGCACCAGATAAGAAATCCACACTGTAAATTTATAAAAATGAATTATGATTAGATTTTTGTATTATAATGTATCGGTTTTGTAGGGGGACTACCTTAATCAACCAGTAAAATGGAATTATTTTTGTTATCACGACTGAAAAATATTCAAAGATAGAAAGAACCGCATAGAGAACCCAATATGTAAGCCACTTTGTGTCATCTACTTTTGATGCCGATTCTATGGCTTTAATCGATACGTAGGCTGGATATACAACTCCTATTAAATTACATAGAATCTGGGCGGCGTATCCAAATACAAGATATAGCACGATCATTATAACAAAACCTGGAAAACAAGACAATTTAAAATTAGAATAATCAAAAGATCACATAAAACCCTTCCCCGCTCACCATATTTATATTTAGTTTCATTATCTTTATAATTTGGTAATCTCACTTTATTCGCTAGTGCTTCAATTAAAATTGAAAAGTCGGGTAAACTTGCCATTATCTCAGGGATCTTGACTTTTTCGTCTCCCATATTTTATTTCGTTTTTTCGTTTAGCAAACAAATTTCAATTTACACAGCGAAAAAAAAATTACGAGTCAACTACTGCGATCCCAGAAAATACTCAAATCTAAATGGCTAAACCTCACACTATTAATTAATTAACTATAATAATATAATTCTGAAAACGGCTGATAAAAGTTTATTTGGCGATAAAAATAAAATTTCGAATTAATTAACCCTTTAGTGCGCAGTTTGGGAACCAGAAAACAAACTGGTTGCTACTTGCTACTAAACTTTTAAAATTAGGTACGATTTAAATGAGTTTACGATTTGTATATTAGCATTTAATTGATATGGGTAATTGTTGTTTCGTTGAGCGGAGAATAGCATTATAAATTTAATTATATAGGAGACGAAAGCGTATTAATAAGTGGATATACATATATTATTGTGGTAATGGTTTTAATACAAATACATCGGCGGCCGTGGCTGTGGATTGAAATGGATTAATCAACGCTAGATACGATTTAAAAGAAAAGATTGTGAAAATTTGGATTAGATAAGAGAATAAAGCTGCGGGTAGCTAAACATTTCAAATCCTACTTTTATAATTTAAAGCATAAAAATTTATATTTCATGTGAGTACGAAATAAAAAAGAAAATAGTGATAAACACTCCCTCCGCCAATGAAGACGTACCTACCTCATCAACGTGATCAAAGTGCACGCATACCTAACTAATGAAATATATTATATTTTTGATAAGCACACAAATACTAATTGATATATGGCACGCGGCATTATTTACAAGTAAACCGACTTGTTTGCATTTTGAAAATTTTGTGAGCGGAACTTCGATACTGCATAAGTATTTTATCTTATCATGATTGTTTTGGAAATTACCCTAATTCCAAAAACACATTATTGAGATATGTACGTATGTATATGTGACATTACTCAGCATGACTATAAAAAATTTGCCGGTTTTTGGAACCAAGCCAAATTTTGCTGCTAAATTTATTGAATTTCAGAGGCTACGAAAACAATTTCTTTGAGGTACATAGTCTAGAGAACTATTGATAGAAAAAACCGGTTAGTAAATTACAAAAAATTATGTAATAATTAGAGATAATTATTGCATAGTACAATTTGGAAGAACCTTGGATGACGTGCCACTTCTTCAGTAATATCATTATCTGTCCATATTTATGTCTAACGTCGCTTGTTTATGAACACGAAAACAATATTTTTTGGAAATCAAATCGATAATCTTGTAGATTATATGGGGCGAAATGACCAAAATACATAATGTGGTTCGAAAGAGGTAAGCTGAAGCTGTATAACCAAAGTTAAACGTCACCATAATATATTTTTTTGTTGTTTTGGCGTAAATGACGTTATGCGTCACCTTCAATAAAACAGCGAAATCATTATGAGTCTGGGAAAATATCACAAATCCATACAACAAAATATAATATAGTAAAATATATTTACCTGAAAATATGTACAAACGCTGTACACTGGTCTTTTCTTCTGCCCAATCGAATGCCGCTGTCCATGGTTTAGTTTTGTCGCGAAGC
Organism: Nephrotoma guestfalica; assembly: GCA_963691935.1. NCBI lineage: Eukaryota > Metazoa > Arthropoda > Insecta > Diptera > Tipulidae > Nephrotoma > Nephrotoma guestfalica. The sequence goes on from OY829915.1 coordinate 152,299,249, forward strand.
CCAACATCTAAGTTACCCTTTAATTCGTTTACTTTTGCTTCCATAGTGTATCAACTCAATTAATTGTAATTAAGTAAAAAATAAAAATCCAAAATTAGGAAAAATTGCCAAATAATTTGCAATGTGTTTTAGAATTTTTAATTTTTTTTGAAGCGAAATCCACAACTTTTTTTTTTTATTGACTGATTACAGAAATGAAGTTGGCCAAAATTTGTTTTTTTTTTCAAATGCAAGTGGTGAATATATAATTTTATGTGGTGAAATTAAAATTGTTGTGTTACCTGATTGATTATGTACAAAAATGTTTCGTTATTATGAATTATTCAATTAAGCCATTCTAATTTGACCAAATATTTTATAACTAAACTTTATACTTTATAACTAAACTTTATATTTTATAACTAAACTTTATATGATGAGGTTTTTAATAATTTTCAGACTTTCTGCCCAAGTGAATAAGCTCAATATGTTTGATTTGCGGATTTCGAAACTTCATAAATAGCTCATATTTCTGTACTGAGTTAGATCTTAAAACTAAGGTTTCTGTATAACAGAATATGAAAAAATTTACTCGACTTTTGTATTAGGATTGGACTTTTGTATTAGGATTGTATAAAGTAAAGTATTAAAATATTCAATATAGTGTCTCCCATATCTCAATTTTATTAATTTATTTGTCACTCAAGATCAATCATTTTAAATTAATAATACAATAAATTATATAATTTCGCACATAAACACAACATTTTAGTACACAAAATATTTTGAAAATACGTCGCACAAAATTACAAATTATCCTTACAATTTTAATATATCTATTAAAAACGAAAATAAATTCAAAATTGAATTGTTCAAAAGACGGTGTCTTTGTTTTTATATTTATTTTTTGTCTACTTTTGTATATATATCAGGGGTGATATTGTCGATACTTTAGTACATTTTTCGATACTTTTGCTTTATGAAAAGTACTTCGATACTTTCGAGTGAGTTTTAGTGCTTATGACACAATTCTAGAAATGTCACTTGTAATTCGATTCGAGACAACTTTTGTAGAAGAAAATAATAACAATAACTCAAATCCAATGAATATCATCTAGAAATTAGGGTGTTTACAACTCTGGCTTCTATGAGTAAGATATTTTGTGATTATTTTTGTGATTAAAGTTACTAACGTAGTATAATATTTTGGTCGAAGTGTACACTTTTGCGAAAATGCAACTCTTTCTTATGGAACTCTCTGCCCTAACGAAGCTTTAGTCTTTTATTGGTTTAAATGATAGGTCAAAAATCCCGATAATAAACTTAAAATTTAAATTTATTGATACTCGGCAAATGTTCTTCTCGATTAATTAAATACTTGTACCGCCTATATAAAACCACGTTAGAGGTAATGAAAGGCAATTAAAGAAATCCTTATAAGTGGTCTCGCGTAGTTTAATCCCATTCCGTCCATAAAAAATTAAATGTTTAATTTTGGAAATAGGACAGCGTATACTTCACGAAAGATTCACATTCAAATTTGGGTCTCTTGACATTGGTCTGAACGACCACTAAATTTGTTCCTTTCGATTAAAATTGTTGTTGCCGAGGCACGGAGGTTTGCATTCTAAGAGATCTGCTCAAGCCAAACATTTTTGCTCATAGTACCGCAGAATTTCTGATATAAAAGGATCACAAAATTTCCACTCTTTTCAGTAATCCCTTTCTAAACTGAAATTCCTAATATTTTTGTATGGTTATTTTTCAGAAAATTCAAAGTTAAAAATAATTTTTCGAGACGAGATTTATCGATCCAGGCAGACAGAGAATTACCCACGGCTCTAGGCCATATATTTAATTAATTATGAATGCAGTAAATTAATGTTTGTGCAGAGCTTTCAACAACGGTAATTTGTGGATTAATGTCTCAGAAAAAGTTTGTATTCCATTGCGATATCTGATTTATGATTTGTCATGATTTTGGAGTTTGAGCTATGTAGAGAGTTTCGACTTATTTAACGTCGCTATTTCCAGTCCAAAGTTCAAGGGTTGGGAATTTTGCTGAAATGACGGTAAGATCTGTAACTTGAAGCAATAAACGGTTTAATGAGCAATGCACACTGTCCACCAACAACAAACTCATTTAATTAAATGATTGTAGTGATAGGTGAAGACTAAGAAACTAAAAAATGCCGTTGAATTGCTCAAGTAAAATCTAGCGTTACGATAGTCATGGTTTTAATGTTTTTCCTGTTTTTTTATTCAAAAACAGCACCAGAGGCACTCAACAAAAAATGGTGGGATGTTAAATACTTCTTTTCAAAGGAGGTTGTTGATTGTTCATGGTTTACATTTTAATAAACCCGTAGAATCAAAATTACCCAACATTACGATAGATTTGCAAGAACTACTTGACATGAACATGGTTAAGGTTATTAATAAGGTTATGCCTATATCTACTACGTAAGGTCCTGCAAAACTATTTTGATGAAGGCCAGTGTACTTTCAATCTGGATTCAGTACTTCGTTTCTCAAAAGTTCAGTACTTTTGATTTCTTGCCAATATCATCCTTGATATATATGCGTAAATTTTTTATAAAATCTGATAATATATCGCGATTTTATAAAGTTACGGGGGGTAACTTTTCCGGGTAATTTTTTTTTCTTCGAAAGTTCATGTTATGTCAAATTTTCCTGACAGCTCATCTAGTGTAAGTTTTATTTTACCCTGGCAACTGATATTTCCAACGAATTGCTATAAATTACATTATTTTATTTATTATTTATTTTAATAAAAAAAGGTGTGTTATGCTAAAAGTTGGAATCGATATCTTAATGCGTCGTTTGGTCACATTGACTCCTGTCAGTAAGTTTTATGGTCAGCATCAGCTCGAGTTTCATGTGTTGACTGTAGTAAATGTACTATAAATGTACTACTCGGTCGTTAGATCCACAGTTTGAAAACATAATCTCGTTTACATTGTTTATATTACGAGTTTATTCGGTGAGATAAATCGCATTCTTGTCCAGACTTTTATATCGGAAACGGTTGCTCCGGCAAGATAAAAGAATATTACTTATAATGGAGATTGTTCAGTGCCGAAAAGGACGTTTAGAAGTGATTTTGAATTACCTCGAAATTCATTAGTTTGAGAGATATTGACGAAACTTAGTTTTTATAAAAATTAGAACCAATACTTTTGAGTTGGCTGAGGTAAATCAAAAACTGAAAATCTATGCTGCCGAAGAATAGAGCTGATGTCATAAAGAATGAAATTATATGACGTACGACCGCGATATAACGATTTGAGAAATAAAAGCCCATATGCTCACGAAAATCTTCCCACAGACTCAATAGACTTGCTGGAGTGCAATAAATGCAAATGAATCCGAATGCCTGGTTGATTCATTTTTCCCATTCGTTACACCGGTTGTGCATTCTTTTAGGCAATTGGGTGATTTACAGAACTCAAAAATACGATTTTCGCCCAAGCCTGGAGTAAGTTTCATTATGAATTGCTTGTCTTTGTTTAGCCCGTTCATATCCAGCAAAAAACAGAATTTGCAGCATATCGGAATTAAGTTACTACATCGATCCATTTTGATGACGAAGGGCGCCTCATTTCTACGATTTTTTCAGCAGCTTCTTTGTTTAATTTCTCAGGTTCTTGGCTTTATCAACTACGCCAATGCTCCTGTCTTTCCCTGTTCGATCGTCGTCTAAACAGAGTTTCAATTTGGGCGGGTCGTTGATGGTGCTGGCCTCACCAACGTCATTTAAAATAAGTATGGACCAATGGCGCCACCGGCCCAAAATCCTCACCAAACAGTAACTTTTTATGGATTCATTGCCACCTGGGAACCCCGTGTGGGTTGGCGTCGTCCCATAAACGGCAATTTTGCTTGTAACATAGCCATTCCTAACAAAAATGTGCCTCGTCGCTAAAGATGATTTTTCGGCCAAAATTGGGGTCCTCTTCCAAAAGTTCCGAAGCCCAGTCAGCGAAGCAGTTGTCTATGGTCATTAACTTTGAGCTCGAGGGTCAGTTGGATCTTGTACGGGTGTAGGCCTAAGTCCCGACGCAAAATTCGCCAAGTTGAAGTCTGTGAAAGGACGCGTTCTTGTGCATGGCGAGCAATTGACTGCCTCGGGTTATCCGGTACACTTTCACGGACTGCGGCAATGTTCTCATCCGATCTGGTGTTCCTTTCACGTACGTGTTGGCTGATTGTTTACCGAACCGGTTGTCTTGAATTTGGCCACCAAACGTTGGAGAGTCGACTGTGAAGGACCACCGCGTCTGCCATAAAATGGGCGCAAAGTTTGTGAAGTGTGTTTTTTAGAGGTTCACATCTTTAAGTTGGCAGCACTGTTTTGTTTGACAACCGATTTGACAGCTGACATTTGCTTTGTCATTAGTTTGATTTGCTGTTTCATAATGAATAGACTCACGCCAGAGCAACAGTTGCAAATTGTTTATCAAAATAATGGTTCTGTTCACAAAACTCATTGTGCATTACGTCCATTTTACGGTCGTCATAATGGTACATCAGAGCGGGTAATTCGGTTAACTATGGATCGTTTTCGCACCACGTATAATTTGAATGATAATACGTGACTGAAAAAAACACCAGATGCCACCAAAACAACATGGCCGCCACAGACTGCCAACATCGACCCGTCCAAATTGACTTGGCAAAAATATTTTATTTTCAATTGGATTTTCCTCCATTCCAATCGAAAAAATAATTTAAAATTTTCAAAAGTAACACGAGAAAACCTAATTATTCCCACAAGTAACAATAAACTTTGAGTAATTGAATTGATTGACGTTATGGATATACAGATACACGTGGCTTGTTATTGATAGTGGTAACCCGTCAAAAAGGACAGCGTTTTTTTATCGATTGTACACCAATAACACATTCTCCGCGATAGCCTTGATTTTATAAATTGAAAATCAATTCTATTACGTTAAATAGTATTTATTGTCTAAATTGGACATTAAACATGTAACAGGTATTATGTAAGTCCCAAGGCTTCTTCGAAAGAACGTCGAACGTTAGTTTGAGTTTAAATGTGGCCGTACAAACACCGATGATGCTGAATGCTCTGGTCGCCCGAATTCGACAGTTATTCCAGAAAATATAATAAATAAAAAGCGCACAACATTGTTTTGGAAGACAGTAAGGTGCAGTTGCGTGTGATGGCTGATATCTCAAATATCAGAAGGCAGTGTACACACACATTTTGTCTAAACATTTGTCCAGAAGAAAGCTGTGCTCAAAGTTAATGCCACGCTTGTTCATATTGGATCAAAAACAGACACGCCTCGATGATTCAGAGCGCTATTTGGAACTGTTTAACCTTAATAAACAGGATTTTTTGCATCGGTATGTGTCAATGGATAAAACATGGATCCACCAATACACAATCCAGAATCTAAACGTCAGTCAGCTGGGTGGACATCAGCGGGGAAGGAAACAGTGGATATTACATGGCGTTATTGGTGCGTTTGAAGGATGAAATTGACTGAAAATGGCCTCAAATGCAAAAGAAAAATCTGTTTTCCACCAAGCCATGCCACAAGTCGTGGGCTACGATGACATAAATGTATCGTTCGAAGTTTCGAATTGCTTTTTTATCTATCGTTTTCTCCGGATCGGGCTCTCAGCGACTACTACCTGTTCGCATACCTAAAAACACTCCAGGGAGAGAGATTTGCTATACATGCTATTACTAGTTTTATAATAAAGCTATCGAAATGCTAGATAAACGTTGGAATGTGTGTATCAATTTGGAGGAAACTATGTTGATGAATAAAGTTGAAATTTGCAAAAAAATGTTTTTTTAGTAGTTAGCCTCAGGACTTATTGAGTGACGATATTGCTTTATGTATACGAGTATAATAGTTTTGATGACAATATCATAATTAGGTATTATTTCCAAATCGGTAATTTGAAACACAAATCAACAATTTTACATGAAATACTCTGTATTTTATTAATCTACATTCTTGATTTTCGAATTCGAACATAATTGTTTTGACGCAATTCGCACTAAAATTTTGGTATACTTTGGGGTGGGTTTTAAAAGTAAAACAATTAATTGTAATTTGATTTAAATTCAATTACAAATGTCAAATTCTGCTCTTTATAAGCGAAGTTTATTAAATACCAATAAAAATATTTTTTAATTATTTTTTTTATTCCTTCTTATGTAGGCGGCGCTTGGACGGTAAACACATGAACAAAAAAATTGCATTATAAATTGCAATGTAATATTTATATGTAAATTAGCCTTGATTTTATAAATTGAAAAGCAATGCTTTTACGTTAAACAGTCTTTATTTTATAAATTTGGAACCAAAGATTTTCAAATGCAATGGGGCATGCTAAAATACTCGTTTACGCGTATAATTGTGGAAAGTTCTGTACACAATAATTTAACCAGAACCGGGCGTACATATACGATAACTTCCAGGAAGCCATACTTGGATTATTGCACATAAATTGGATTTATTGTACACAATTATCCCACCGCAAAACTCTGCATGAGTCAACAGAACGCAACATCATGATACTTTGCATTAAATCATAATACCCCGTGAGGGTTTTCATAAATGAGTGTGCAAAGATGGTGTACTCTCTCTAGTACGAATTGCTAATGAATAAATTAGTGCCTAAATTTTTTTTGCATAATTAGTTTTATCCATTAATTTAGTGTATTAAGTAAAAATAATCCCGAATCATGTTTAAGCTGAAAGTTATAAATCGGTCTATCTAAGTGATTTCGCTAAAGTTTGAATTAAGTGAAATGAAGATAGTGAATAGTGCTTGTGTAATTAATTTTGAAATGATAATGTTATTGCTTTTCCACGGTGTAGATTTAGTGTAATCATAACCACGATCGAATGGTAAATTTTGTTTTTGATGTGAGGAATATTAGCGCCACGATTTTTGGCTGAAATTGGTAAGTGATTAAACATTAAATTTGTTTTGGGCTGATAGCCGTTTTTCTCAACATTAAATTTTATATTTATCAAAACCAATCGGGCTAACGGAAATCTAGCTATAAAGCTGCGTACCAACCAATAGTCGGGTAAATCAATTAATACGGTAAAAATTTGTTTTAGTAAAGATTTGTCGATCAGTTTATAGTGTTTTTGAAAAATAATTGGATTTACCAAAAAATTTAATTAAAACTGATTTTACCCGAATATTGGTTCGTAGCCTAACTGTGTGAATGTGATAATTTGCTTTAGGGGAAATGAAGCATTAGTTCGGTTGTTAGGTCATGACTTAACAAATTCCGGTACTTATTTCATATATTTACTTGTAATTTTGGAATAAGTAATATCTCTTTCTATTAAGACCTAACTTGATATACAAGTTTGGTAGCCTTAATCATAATTTAAATATATCGTGGTAATGGTCTTTATTATAGGTTCCATTTTCATTTTCATCGGTGTTCGAATAGTATTTCAATTCAATGTGAAATTCGCTGTATTAACTTCGTGAATAAGATTGTTCTTGGACTGATTATGTCATTATCATCAGCTACTATAATATCTCAGGTAAATGCATTTTGTCCAAAACACCTACGCCTCCAAACCGACTGTAGCTTAAATCGTTTACTACGGTAAAAATTGGGTTTAGAACAGATCTTTCGTCGTAGAGTTTTTTTTAATAATTAAATTTATCGAAAAATTTGCTTAAATTTGACTTTTAACTGATAATTACTCGTTTCTTTGAGCTTCTAATTAGCATATGTTCTAAATGTTTTTACATTATGCTCGTGTTGATGTGACATATAAATAGTTTTTTATAATAAAAACAAATCACTCTTATTCGAACCGCCATAGACTTCAGTACGAAAATTGCATCTCAAATTGCATTCTATCCTCTCTCGACCGTGTTGCAATTTGGTACGATTCGCTTATTAAACTCGTCTATGTTAATTATTATAGGCCGAAGGGAATCGAATCCAAATAAGCCATTTTGTAGAGAATTTAATAACGTTGAGAATGAGACTATTGAAATTGATGTACGACAGGTCAGTGTTGAGTTATTGCAGTTTTAGCGAAAAACATGACAAAAATCGTAAACTTATCTTAAGTTTTATCTTGTAAACTAAGCACTCCACGAAAAATTGTTATATCAAACATCTTAATAGAAACAAATTTTGTGAAAAATATTAGTTCGCTAAAACTGCAATAACTCAACAGGGATTTGTCGTACATTAATTTCAATAGTCTCATTCTTAATGTTTCTAAATTCTTTACAAAATGGCTTATTTGGATACTTGTATGAAGCATCAGGAAAATTCGTTGGCAGTCTTAAAGCTTGGGATTACTCGTTAAAACATGTTTGTTTGACTCAAAAAAAAGTCATAAAAACAAAAATAATAAAAAACGGACCCCAGCATGGGACAGTAGACTGAATTTCCTACATTTTAATGCCCCTATTATGGTTCTCGCCTCACCATCGCTTCACCACTCTTTCGCCGTGATACTTAGATTCGTGTGAGCAATATTTTAGTATTATGGTTCTCACCTTTATTTTGGCGAGAGAGTATGTGTCGCCGCATTATTTTTGGTCGTTATTTGTTCTTGGTATTATGATTCTCGCCGTGAGAGCGATGTGAGAGAGTGATGTGTAAAAAACGATCGCCTAAAATTTTTAGGTGATGAATGTGATGTAGTACGAATAAAGTTTTTGAAGGTTACAGGACAAATAAAAAATAATGGCTACCAGCGATAATGTAAGTTTTTTTTCAATAATTTTTACGCTTATAAATAATTTGTTTACCAATTTTATATATATGTATATTATATATATAAATATAAATATATATATATATATATATATATATATATATATATATATATATATATATATATATATATATATATATATATATGTATATATATATATATATATATATATATATATATATATATATATATTTATATTTATATATATAATATATATATAAAATTGGTAAACAAATTATTTATAAGCGTAAAAATTATTGAAAAAAACTTACATTATCGCTGGTAGCCATTATTTTTTATTTGTCCTGTAACCTTCAAAAACTTTATTCGTACTACATCACATTCATCACCTAAAAATTTTAGGCGATCGTTTTTTACACATCACTCTCTCACATCGCTCTCACGGCGAGAATCATAATACCAAAATATAAATACGGCGACTCATCGTCGCCTAGTGACGCGTAGGCGAAAACCATAATAGGGGCATAAAAGTAAAAAAAGAAAAATTTTAAACCGACATTTCACCAAGATACTATATAACATAGTGGTTAACAGTTTTATAACCATACATCTTAAAAAATAGAGTGTATAAATGCCCTGCATTAACCTGATCATTAATTATTGGTGAAATCCTAAGTTAAATTCGTTAGATATTCGTTTAAAATATTGCACAACCAATGTTGGCCACGCCAATCGAAATATTAAATCGAAAGTGGTCAAATATTAAAAAAAAGTTTCACCAAACTTAGAACTTATTTAACCAATTTATCAACAAATATCACTAAATTTTTGCGGAAGAATTAAGAACACCGAACAACTATTTAAAGGATTTTTAAAGTGGTGGAAAGATCAATCGCAGTATCACGCCGCCATTAAAGAGATATACCAAGAACTGATTGCCGGTTTGAATGAATACAATGTTTCATTAAACGGCAAAATAATTCGAAATGTAGCACCAGAATTGAGACTATCTGGGTTGTGGGTGCCAAACTTCACCGGGGAATACATTTAGGGCCAAACATTCTATCAATTGTTCACAACCACAATACTCAATAACCCGAGTTTACATCCATCAACGCCCTCGGTGGCGTTGTTGGTAATAAACATACTTTACATACTGTAAAAGACTGTCGGTCCTTTCGAAAATGTTTGTATTGTCAACGGCGACACCATTCATTAGTTCACCATTCACCAGTTTAACTTTCAATGCAATTCCGTCAGAAACCGGTAAAATAGAGCCTAAATCGAATGCGACCTCCTCTGCAAATTTCGTCAGCCTGATGGCGGTCAAGTTGATAATACGCCACAAGTAAAAAAAAATGCATACAGAGACTTGGGTTATTACGAAGTGACGCTAAGATAAGCATTTGCGGATTAGGGAATCACAGTATAGGTGTAACCAATGAAATAACGCGGATCAAACTAAACCGCATTTCCGTCATCAGATTTTGAAATGTTGATGAATTATTATGTGACGCACCGCATACAACTAATACTAGATCTACTTCAACAGAGAACCCGCCAGTATTAAAAATAATCAATCGAGATAATATGGCTGATCCAAGTCCAGCAAATATTACTCGCATAAATGGTTTGATCGGAATTGATCAATTCTGGTCCCTATTATCTGAAGGGCAATTACGTAAGCAAAACAAAGTTATAGCGCAGAGGAATAAATTAGGTTGTAAACTTTCTGGAACATTTACCGCCAACCAAACTATTTCTGCCTTATATTTGAGATGTGAGATTAATATAGAGACGGCTTTACGTAAATTCTGGGACGACTTCGACGGGCGAAGATTTAACAGAGACGGTTATATCAGCTATACAAGAATCGAGTGTCACCACAAGATTAAGGGTGGTGTTTCATGCGTCAACAAAACATCAACCGATATCGCATTACATAACGTTTTGGAATTAGGCCCTACGACACAAAAATCCACTGTATCAAATTCTAGTGGAGTTTCGAACGCATCGTACCGCAGCCACGGCGGACATTGAAAAAATACAAATCCAAATCTTGGTACATCCAGAGGATCGTAAATACCAGTGCATACCATGGCGTGACAAAGTTGAAGATCCATTATAGGTATATGAGTTAAATATGATAACTTACGGCAGGACATCATCTTGCACCTCTGCAAGAGGTGTACAAGCCTTATTTGGCTCTATACAATTCGAGATATATGGGTGATTTAATGAGCGATGCAGGATCAGATGAAGTTGCGATACGAGTGAGTCGTGAGATCGATTTTATTTTAAAAATTGAAGGATTGAATCTCAGAAAGTGCAGATGATCTAATTCATCAGAATTTTTCAAACTTATTATCAATAGGGATGGCCGATTCACTTAGTAATAAATTCAATTAGGTGAAAGGCCATCATCTGTACAAAACGAAAGACGTTGGCTGAATTCAGCAGAATATTCGATCCATTGGGTTTAATTGCACTTTTTGTTATACGGATTAAGGTAATCTTCCAGCCGTTTGGGTGTTTTAAATTGGCTAGTTACAACAAGAGTGGTTAAATCTAAGTCAGCGGATACCGGATAATAAGAAAATCAAAATTTCGAAATGGTTAGATTCTATAAATAGTAATACCTAGCGAAAAGGGTTAAGATGCTGAAGTTTACCTTTGCACAAAAATTGATGGAGTCACAACAGCACAATTCGTCCGCTCAAAAACCAAAGTGTCGCCCACTAATACGGTATCAGTAGTGCGGATTAAACTGCGTGGCGCCTTATTACTTACAAGATTGATGAAACAAGTCGTTTTGATTTTGGAAATACCAAGGAAAAATTTGATAGCAAGTACGGACTCAAGCATAGTATTAGACTGGTTAGCTGATACTACAAAATGGTGGAAAACTTATTTTGCGAATCGCACTAGCAAGATATTAAACGTGTTTCCAAGATGCCACTGGTATTAGGTTTCGTCGGCATGAACCGGTCTATTTGTTACGTGTAAGGGAAAGATGTAATCGTCCAAATTTCCAAAATCGTAGCCTACGTGTATCGTTTCATGATTATGGTAACTATAAGAAATGGTCTAAAGTTAAGTTACGCTAAATTGGGAAGAGTTGATAGGAATAGGTGTTTAAAGCAATTCAAACCAAACACTTTAGTATGAAGATACAACAATTGAAATCCAAAGATCGAATTCTTCGAGATAGCAAATTGATTTCACTGTAAAATGCCCCAATTTCTTATGACCATGCGCATCCGATTATGTTACCAAAGTATCATCAATTGTGAAGAAATTGATAATCGAGTAGCATGAAAGAATTGCCATTGTGGTCCATCTTATCTACTACATCTATTGGATTGATATTGGGGATTCGAAGTAAAATAAGTTAGTTTTTTGGAACTGTGTAAGGTATATCAAACAAAACCCACAAAAGGTCGGTCACAAGATGGGTGTGCTACCTATGGAAAGACGGTTTTAATCCATGGTCGCGGACAACGAACTAGAAATAGTTATATTTGTGTATTTGTATGCATGTGTATAAAGACTATACATATAGGAGCCATCAAGGATTTGTCAACTGAATTATTTTTGGCGGCCTTTGATCGATTTATTGCAAGATGTGCATTGATCTGTTTTGCTGACACCGGCTCGACTTTTCGAAGAGCTAAGCTTGTATTCGACAGTTTGAATCAATTTGTAATGGGGAAATAAGATGTAATTGCGTCTCAGGTAATGAGAAAGCTCAAACAAATTGGCATTACGGTGCAAGTACCTCACTTCGGTGGCCTTTGGGAGGCTGGAGTAAAGTTTATTAAAGTTTCATCGAATGGTGAGCTTCACCAAGTTTTCGTATAATCGCTTGAGTCACTGGCAAGCGTTTCAGAAAATGATACATACGAGTATAATATGGAAACGATGGTACCAACAATATATTAGCACACAACAAAGGATCAAGTGGAATTTTGACAATTATACAGGGGTCGGCATCGAAGTTTTATAAATTAAAAATGCTGTAAATTTGTCAATATTTATTTTTTTATTTCAAAACGTCAGTATATCGTAAAATCTTTCAAATTTAAGAAAAAATATGTTATTGTTCGATGTAGCCACCTTTAGCGCGGTTAATAGCATCGAGTTCGTCCCCGCGAAGGCTTCGTACGATGCACGAATGTGTTCTGATGGCATTTTGTCAGATTCTCAGCGAAGAGCAATTTTTAAGTACTTGACCGTCTCATATTTTTTAGTTAATACTTTGGCCTTCAGAATGGACCATATGCAAAAATCCATTGGGTTTAAGTCTGGGGAATATGGTGGCTATTGTTGTGAAGAAATGGAGCTGGGAATTTTTTCTTGTAAAAAAAGTTGGATTTCACGGGCTTTCATGGTATGGTGCCGAGTCTTGTTGAAACGTCTTATGGTTTCTACCATTTACGTGCCCAAGGTAACAAAGCATCGTTTAAAATCTTTTGACGTGGTCAGTGATGAGCAGGCGCTTGCTTTCGCAGAGGAATTCGCTGATCTAAATTGTCTTTTGATTTCCAATCAAACCAAACACGATTGTTTTGTTTGTTTACATATTGCTGAACCGTAAAAATTTTTTCATCAGAAAACACCAAATTGTCAAGCTCACCCCCAACGTGCGAGTATTTTAACACCTTTGCTCTTGCTAGTCGAACTGCCTTTTGTGCAGATGTTAAATCTTGAACTTTTTGTGTTTTGCAGGGCTTCAATCGTAGTTTATTTTTTAAAATTAATTAATTGAACTGCGCTTTGGCGTGGATTACGTTGAATTCTGGCTGGTTGCGATTTTTCAAATACAAAGCAATAACACTGTTGCGTTTGAATTCCATTTCGATAACTTTATTTAACTGCGACGTAAAACGATATGCTTCCGTAGGCTTGTAAACAACATAATAGACTGACGCTTGCCAAAAAATGAGCGCGCTGGCATTAGTCGCGGTTGGTTGCTACAGCAGCGTGAAGTTGGTAACACTTCGAGCGCCGACTCCTGTATTATAGTAGATTGCTATAATTACCTGCTTAAGTTGTGGAGCTTTATCATATTTTGTTGTTGAGTAGTATTGTGTTGTGACATACATTTAAGAGTGTTGCAGCCAAGTGATAATCACGCCAGATATCCCATGTTGAAAATCCTGCGGTTCCTTATTTTGTCGAGTAATATTTGATTGTGTAATTGTGTGCGTCTGTCTAACGGTAAAATTTGAGCATAACGTGATTTGGGGTTAATGTGTTAGTTCTGACGTGACTATCACACAAGAAATCGCATATATTCGTTTAAAGATTGAAGTATATGTTGTACTTTAGTTTAATTGTGTTAACTGTGCATTCCAAACAAATTTACTTCTCCTCTAAAATTTGTCCTAGAACTAAGAACGGCCATATCTCACCATTTAAGTGCGTTATGTAGATAATCTATTGAAGTAGATTAACTATGTTGGTGAAGATCGTAATTTTCTAGCAAAATTGTTTAAACTAGATGTATATAACTTGAGAAGACCAGAATTCACGATGCATACTCAATATCAGCCAGCATTGGCCAACATAAAATCAAATTAAATTTTTGAAATACATTTTATGGGTGATTTCTGTAAATCCCACCTTTTATTAATGAGATCGCTTAAACTCTATGTAGTGAACCACTATCACTTAAACCAGTTGAAATAAGCATACTGATCAAGCTTCATGATTTCGCCTACTCTTCATCAGCCAGAATCATCAGTTGAAACCCCATATTTCATCCCTAATTTCAAAAGATCATTTAAAAACAATTTTGTATGGGAGATTTCTGGACATCCCATTTTTTTTATTAATGAATCACTTAAACCAGTTGAAATAAGCATACTGATCAAGCTTCATGATTTCGCCTATTCCTCATCAGCCAGAATCGCCCGTAGAAAACTCATTTTCTTCATTAATTTCAAAATATTATTTTTGAAAAAATGTATATTGGTGATTTTTGTATATCCCGATTTTTATTAATTAAATCACTTAAACTGGTTGTACAGAACATAATGACCAATTTTCTTGATTGTGACTACTTTTTATCGGCCAGAATCGCCTTATTTTTACCCTTATTTCTCTAGGAATCCCATGCCATTTATTAATGTTTCTGATTTGATCCTAAAATTGAACTAAAATATATTTTAATTAACAAACAAACATCGAAGGATCGCAAGAAGCGTTTTTATAGATATTACGGTTAGTGATAAAAAAAACTTAAATTAGCAAAGTTGGAATTTGTTTTATTACAAATCTGATGCATTGCCCCGGGGAATCAGTCAGGCTTCGATTACTCTAAAATCATTTTTCTTACGCAGAAAGTAACCTTTAATTGTCCCTAACCTATTATCGAGATGCAATAGATCAGTTCAACATCCAGTTGATGTGGATCTCAGGGAATTTCAATATTATACGAGAATTTTATCGATTTATCGAATTTATTTATATTAACTTTAAATGGGCTAATAGCAGTTCTGTGGAGTGGCCGTCAAGGTAGGTGGAACACTGTATGGGTCGGTACGAACCAAAATGGTATAGAAATAGAGGGAAAAAATGTAAATTATTAAATCGATATTCATTATGCGATTATTTTGAACAGGAAACATGTTTTTCCTTTCCGCACGTATAGCGCTCCTGTATCTTTATAAAATATTGACTATTTTTTTATATAGTGAATAAAAGTAATTAGTAGTTAAGTTGAATACATTATAAAATTAAAATTAAACTTCTCAATCCACACACATAATTAATTACATTTTATGCTTGCAGCACAATTAAATTAAACTATTTATAGTTCGAGTGTACATAAAAAAAATTTGTGAATATTATCAAGTGCATGTTCCTTTTTGTTCTACATTTTATTTTGCTCGTATTGTGGACGAAACAATAGAGCAAAATTGTACATTTTCGAGAATCGATATATCGATATATATTTCTTTCTAGGTACAATTATAAAATCACAGTAATTAGTGTACAAGAAGATGGGTTTAGAATTTTTGATTGGGGTAAACGGATAGCACAAACAAAATGATAAACACACAAAATAAAAACCTGTTGAATTTTCATTTTATATTTTCCAAGTTTTTTCTCACCATTGAAAACACAACAGAAAAACGATTATCTCAGTACAAAAATCCAACGCGAGGTTTTCCCACCATAATACAAAATAACATAAATATTTTCTCTTATTTTCTTCTCAGCGATTTAATCGCAGAGTTTATTTTATATACAGACAAACACGAGTCTCTTCATCATCATCATCAGCATCGCATCGAAATCTGTATCAACATTATCATATTTTCATTTTACTTATTTTCTTTTTCAGCTTGAAAATGTAACATCACAAAATATATTTTTTTCTTCAATCAGTTACTTTGAAGCTGTGTACTCGAATACAACGCTACGGAAAGTGTTCACAAGTATTTTTACGAGCTTTTTGTTGATTTATTGTGTATTTTATATAAATTTAATATATTTTTAGTTTTAAAAATCGTCTCTTTAACTAACCGTGGAAAATTATGTGCAAGTGGTGAAAATATTGTTAAAGTGCTTTTTATTGTGAAGTGGAAAATATATTTATGGTAAAAGTGTTTTATAATTGCTTTCAATTAATTGCAAAATTATAAAAAAAGTTTTGTTGTTTAGTAATTCTAACTAAACAAAAGTTCGTTAGAAATTTGGATATAAACATTTTATAAAAAACGGTGAGTATTGCATAAATGACTGTTTTTTTCATAAATATAATTGATATGAAGATATTGTCGTTCATTTATAAAAAAAAATTAAGTGTGGGTGGTAGCAAAGTGTTTGTAAAGATGAAAAGGAAATTGTATCTCAAGAATTTTGTTTTCTTGGGTACACTTTGTTGGATACTCGTTTTACCTGCGTTATTAAAAACAATAACATTCCTGCATTGTTTTAAGGCGCGCAGGTATAATTGTCCGTTTCTTATTAAATTTTGAGTAAACGTCCGGTTTATACAAAATTTCCTGCATAAATCTATTTAATTATTTATTTAGTCGAAATGAAATTATTTATTTTAGACAAATTCAAATTATAAATTAACAATGTTTAATTTGAATATAATTATGGTTTGTTGAATTCCGGTTCCATTAATAATAATGTTTCAATCAACCTATAATACGATTTGTCAAGACCGCGTTAAAAACTATAAAATTTCATTTTCAACAAAAAAAGAATTACAAGGTTTAAATTTATTTTCATTAAACATCCTCTATCAATTTTAATTCCGACTACAAATGGCCAATATATATGTACACATGTGGCAAAACAGAACCAAACATATAAACTTTATATATGATGTACCGTCTGTATATAGTGTAAACTATATCATCTAGTTTTGTTTAAAAAAGAAGATAAAAATAATAATAACAATACAAAAACTAATAATAATTGTAAATTAAATTTATTAAATTAAATTATCGTTACTAACATTGAATTGAAAGTAATTGAATATTGTGTTAGTGACTAAACGAGAATAAGTTTTTTTTAGTTTTCAAAACAATGTATGTATTGTTTAGAGGAATCGGTCAAAGTTTGGTCAACACGAAATGTGATGTTTGGTATTTGAGAAGTTGTCTATTTCTGAAAAAATATCGTATTTTTATAAAATAGTTAGTGGTATCTAATTAAATTGCCATATAGTTGCACTCACTAACTAGGCACACACTCAAATTTAGTTACTTCTCGACGATTGAAGGAGATCAATTGCATTTAGTAATAAGCACTGCATTAAATACAAGTCAAGAGAGTCTCAATGACGTTATCGCGAAGCTTGGAGCAAGTGAAATAACTATAAGGATGATCGAGAACATAACTCACAAGATGACAGGGCTAACAACACACAGTAACATTCGAAAAAAAATTGTGTCTTTGTCTAATCTGTAATATTTTCCGAGTATTTTAGAAAAACTGAATTACCTTTAATTCTTATCCCGAATTTTTTTTTACACCAGCATACTACAACGTAAGATTTAGTTTTACAAGCTAACACTAAAAACTATAATAAAATTTAATGAATACAATTATTAATGTTTATGAAAAGCAAATTTAGTGACAATTTCAAAAAATTAGTCTGCATTCAAAATACGACTATAATGATATTACGTAAGAATCTGAAAGACCGGCCAAATAGCATAGTGATTCAAGCTTTGGCGTTTAGATCGGGAGGTACCGGGATCGAATCCCGATAGGGGCAGGATGCGAAGGGAATTTTCATAAATAATTAACAACAAATTACGATTTGTGATGAAAAGAAACACATTTATGACCCCCTGTCGGAGTGCAAAACTCATGGGCCGACCCATCTTCCATGCCAGTATAGGCTGGCATGGAGCTATGCAATGTGCAGATGGTAATAAAATCGGATCTATATCCGTACGTCCTCGAATCGGCCAATACAGGCGTAAATAAGCAAACCGCGAAAGAGTTAGGAGAGCCTTGGCCCCAGAACAGATAGCAGGAAAAAAAAGAATCTGAAAAAATTAGGCGGTTTTCACAGGGATCGCCTCAGACTTCGGCCACTGTCAATAATTAGTGTGTAGGCGTATGTAACGATTTTCAACAAAAAATTGACTAAGAAATTGCTGATTTTCAACAAAAAATTGACGGGAATTGTCTGAGAGTACTGCTACCGTCGAGAATTAGTGTGGGTCCATCAGCAATCCAAATAATGTAGCCCCATTTCTATACGAGATGGAAAAAGGTTCGTGTCAGTCGCAGTTTGTAACGGTTTTCAACAAAAAAAATACTAAGAAATTTTCTTTTGTGGCGGTTGTCACAGGGATTGCCTGAAACTTCGACTACCATCGAAAAATACGGTAGGCCTTCTGGAATCCAAATAAAGTAGCCCTATTTCTGTACGAGGTGGAAGAAGGTTCGTGCCAGTCTCAGTTTGTAACGATTTTCAACACAAAATTGACTAAGAAATTGTCTTCCGTGGCGGTTGTCACGGGAATTGCCTGAGAGTACTGCTACCGTCGAGAATTAGTGGTTTTCAACAAAAAAAAAATACTAAGAAATTTTCTTCTGTGGTGGTTTTCACAGGGGGTGTCTAAGATTTCGGGTATCGTCGCGAATTAGATTAGGCTATCTGGAATCCAAATAATGTAAGTATTATTTCTGTATCAGGTGGAAAGAAGGTTCGTGCCAGCTGAGTAGTAACGATTTTCAACAAAAAATTTACCAAGATATTTTCTTCTGTGGCAGTTGTCAGAGGGATTCCCTGAGAATTCGGCTACCATCGAGAATTAGTGTAGGCCATCTGGAATTCAAATAATGTAGCCTTATTTCTGTATGAGGTAGAAAAAAGCTGCATGCCAGTCTCAGTATGCAATGGATTCACCAGAGAATTGACTAACAAATTTTCCTCTGTGGAGGTTTTCACGTATTGCATTTCTGAAATATTAAAAATGGTAACGGTATTTGATCTTTTGATCTGTTGGTCATTACAATTGGAATGTTATAATGAAATTTTGAACAAAATGTTTAAAAATCGTGTTGTCCGCTACAGAAGAAAATTTCTTAGTAAAGTTTTTTGTTCAAAATCGTTACATGTTGAGTATGGTATGAATCTTCTTTCCACTTTGAATAGGAATAAAGCTACATCATTTGGATTCCAGATTGCCTACACTAATTCTCGACTGTAGCCGAAGTCTCAGACAATCCATGTGAAAACCGTCACAGAAGAAAATTTCTTAGTAAATTTTTTGTTGAAAATCGTTACATACTGAGACTGGTACGAACCTTCTTTCCACCTGGTACAGAAATAGGACTACTTTATTTGGATTCCAGAAAGCCTACCGTAATTTTCGGTGGTAATCGAAGTGTCAGGCAATCCCTGTGACAACCGCCACAAAAGAAAATTTCTTGGTATTTTTTGTGTTGAAAATCGTTATATACTGAGACTGGGACGAACCTTCTTTCCACCTCGTACATAAATGGGGCTACATTATTTAGATTTCAAATGGCCTACACCAATTTGTGACGGTAGCCGTACTCTCAGACAATTCCTGTGACAACCACCCGGAAAACAATTTCTTAGTCATTTTTTTTGAAAACCGTTACAAACTGAGACTGGCACGAATCTTCCTTCTACCTCGTACAGAAATGGGGCTACATTATTTGAATTACAGTTGGCCTACACTAATTCTTGACAATGGAAGAAATCTCAGGCAATTCCTGTGAAAAAGTTAGAAATCATGTCTCTATACCGTTCACCGTTGAATGTAATATTCCGTCCATCATCGTTTTTGCAGACATATGAACCAGCGATGTTTGTTAACGTACCTGTTCACCCAAAAGTTTATCGTTTAGCTTTATCGCAAAACACAATTTTGTTTGGAAAATGAACATCATTTTCAATTTGTGCTTCAGCCCATTGGCCGAGTACGCGGTTGTCGGATGGCTTTAATTCCTGCACAAGTTGAATTTTGTAAGCACGTAAACCAAGGTCCTTAGATAAAATCTTCCATAAAGTGGATGGACATATCTCCAGTTGCTGAGAACTCGTCGAATTGATTGATTTGCTTTGCTTATTTGATTTTTCTTCCTTAATGCTACGCTGTACAGCGTCTATCGCTAGTTCAGTACGCACTGTTTGACGTCCTGGATGCGTGTTATCACGTGGTGCGAAAACGATCCATAGTTAACCGAATTACTCGTTCTGATGGACGATTATGATGACGGTAAAATGGACGTAATTCATGATGAGTTTGGCGAACAGAACCATTATTTTGATAAACAATTTCAACAATTTGCAAGCGTTGCTCTGGCGTGAGTCTATTCATTATGAAATGGCAAATCAAACTAATGACAAAGCAAATGTCAGCTGTCAAATCGATTGTCAAACGAAACAGTTATTCCTAATGAATCATTAGGAGTTTATTCCAAATGAATCAATAAAAAACAGAAAAAACTGGTTTCCACTTTATATCTAATGTTAAAATATAGTATTAAGTATAGCATTCTTGCTCAAGGAATTTAATAAGTTGTTAGACCCAGACCCCAAGATCTCTCGTAAGGAGTGTTAATGGTCATTTTTAGTTCCAATTCGTGTTCATGAATGTTTTCGAAGATAATCAAATTTGTCTTAGAGATCCTGCTTGACCAGAGATCTTGCTTGACTCAGGTTGTGATAGTGCATGTCATAGCTAATTAAATTTCTCATCCTTTCCGCCCATATTCCATCCCTCAACCAGGGTCCCAAAGTGTTGACGAATTATTTTCGAATTTTTTTTTATCCAAGTGGTCTTGGAACTGAAAATGGCCATTAACACCTCTTACCAGAGATCTTGATTCTGGTTTCGATAGTGTGTCAAACAGCTAATTAAATTCCTCATTCATTGAGCTCATATATCATCCTTCAACCCGGGTCTCAAAGTGTTCACCAATTTTTTTCGAAGAAAATCAAATTTTCCTTGGAACTGAAAATGGTCATTAACACTCTTTACCACTCAGTACATTTCAAAAAAACGATAAACTTTGAAACCTAACGATATACAAACTAAACATTTTATTTCGATGATCATGAATAAATACCTTGATTATACATTTAACTTCATCCTAAAGAACGAATTAGGTCAATTGGTCATTTTTTGTGGAATTAATTTTTGGTACACATCGTTTTTGACAAACTGAGTACCATCCACCTATTTGATGGTGAAATCGTATGTGAGCAAAATGACTACGTATCGTTGTAAACGGTTAGCCGTGTATATCGGAATGCCTTTCATTGAATCAAAAATCGCTAATAGCGGTTTATGTCGGTCTGATACACGAACTTGTGGCGGTAGATACACCGAAGAAACTTTTTCAGTGCGAACATCAATGCCAAAGCCTGTCGCTGACTCTGCGGGAGTTTTCTCGGGGTTCGTAAATAACAATGTGGCGTGCATGATGGGGAGCTTCGTTTTGTATAGTAGTACGTTCATCAATACTGCCCCTCCCATAGGCCGATGCATCCGTCGTCACGATAACATTTTTCTTCGGGACATAGTGGGTTAGCGCCAAGTTCAAGCGATTCACTTTTTTAAGCTTCTCAAATGCTTCTTGGGCAATTTTACGTTGTGGCACAACAGTTGGTTCAATATCCCACGGAGGTCTTTAGCCTCAGCATCTCGGTTTTCTTGGTTTGGTCATACGCCATTTGTGTCAACAATGTGGGCCAGAAATTATAACGTTTCCTGGCCAAATTAACATTTTTCGTACTTAATGCCTTGTAAAGATTGCCATGATGGCCTTTCTCATCACTTCTTCCAGCAATAAAGTCGTGAATGAAAGAAAAAGTTCCTTAAGCTCCGTTCAACATTGTGTCGATCAATTGTTGAAAAATTTCAGATGCCGTTTTCACACCTGGTTGCAGGCGGTTTACTCGAAAAATGCCACAATGGGTGTTAATCATCATAAATTTTTATCATTCGTCAGCCATTTTCACCTGTAAGAAGATGTCAGACAGGCCGATTTTCGAGAATAACTCCGCCGTTGGTAGTGGATAGATACTTATTTTGTTCCAGTGCTTCGTTCAACCCTGTTGAACACCCCCCTCAGCAAGGGGTTACAATAATTGTAATCTATTGAGCCCATTTTCGATCGCTTTAGCAAAAGGCACCAAGTGCCTATTGTGAAAGATTGGCTTTGTTCGTGCCTTCAGTGCTAAAGAACCTTTCGTTTTGTTGCTCAAACCCAGTGAAGCAATGAAGAGCGACCGAAATTTTTGCCTAATTTCGTCATCCACTTTTATGATTTCCGTTGCTCAATTTTATTGTAGAAGCTTGCAATGGGCATGATCCACAGATCTATAGCTACTTTCCAATTATTTCCGAGCACGTTCAAATTTGAATTTGGTACGTAACACGTTCCAACGTCTTCTCGGTCGCGCAATTTCAATCATGCGGTAAATTCTCCAAGCATATTAATTGGGTCTGTTGCTGCTGTTCTACTGTCATTTCTGGTGCATTGACAATACTTCACTATTCAAGAGGCCTGGGCACAAAACTATATCGGCTTGCCCATTTAAAGGCTGCCTAATAGTGTCCTAGACCTCAGACCGCTTTTCAGCATCAGCTCTAGCTGCTTCATGTCGCATCTCATGGCTGTCTAACTGGTTAAGAAGTTTGTCCACCATCTGAGCGCCTTGTGGCTTGTTGAGTCCTTGCGCAAACATCAATACTTTCATATTTACTCGTGCTGCATACTTTTAAAAATTTTCACCAGCTTCTTTTTCTATCTTCAAATACTTATGGTGCAGCAAAAACTGTGGTTCTTTTCGGCGGAAAATGCGCTTGATTTCTTTGACTGCATCATAGCAGGAAATGGCGTTTCCTGAGTGGCAAATGTGTATTGGCAATCTTTTTATAGTCGGTTGTATAGAGTTTCTCGTCCAGCAAACCTACTTCTGTGGTGCTGTCATCGTAGCTGCTTCGTAGTTGGTACCACAATTTTTTCCTTGCGGTCTGACTGATTTTCCTGCAGCGATGCCTTTTGCCCATTTGACACATTTGCCGGTTGTTGCTGCTCTCTTTGCTATAAGTGCCAACCGCGCCCTCAACACTGCGATCGTCTCGCCGAATTTAGCCTGCTATTATTATTGATGCGACCGTCGCATTCCGTGGTGTAGTACAACGGTAGCACTCATGTAGCAAATAGGCCACCTACTCTTTCATATACCCGTGTTGCCACCTCACAACATACATTTGCAGTTATTATTTATATCCGTTCACACGATTGTCAAACTATACAGAATTTGAGTTTTCTAAATTTTATATGCAAGTTTTTGGTACGTTGCCAAAAACGTCGACGTTAAATGCATGCAAACAATCTCTCGAGGTATTTCCAGAATTAGCTGTCAATTAAAGTAAACAGACACATTTTATTAGAAAACTTGTATACATCTTTCATTTTATCTTGTTATCTTCCGTCTGTATTTCTTTATGGTAGAAAAAAGTTTAATTTGATTAATAGTTTTCCAAATGTCTATTTTTTTGGATAAGATTTATGGTTCGTGTTGTATTAAATTTTTGAATTTTTTTGTGTCGTATATTTATTTATTTAAATTTGTAATCGAATTAATTTAATAATAATTTTTAATAATAATTTCATTGAAAAAGATTAATTATGTAAAAAAACACTTGTTTATATAAGCAGGGAACGTTTGAAAAACAAAAGGCATCAGCTGGTTACATTGTAACTTTTCCAAAGTTAAGTTTCCATCCTCATTTCTGACCTGGAGTACAATTAAACTGGATTGGCATGCTGATTGTGCTTTTGTCGTTCCTCCATAGTTCCAATAGGTAGCTTTGATCTTTGATCTTAAAGCTTCAAAGACTACTGGCAATTGCGTTGGTGAGTTATCATCTTTGTTACTGAATGGTGTGGCAGAAAATAGTTTCTACATCTGGATGTTTTTATTTAGTTGCTTTTACAATTGAAGGCATACTGTAGCTTTTTTCTTGATTCACCTAATATGAATTTGTCGCCCTTAAATGGCAATGCGCCCTGGTATGTTGTACCTCTGTTCATTACTGGTAAATTACTTCAATTATCCAGAATCGTTTTAACTGATTCTCTAAGTCGATATGTGCTGTTATTGATTTTACGTATCATGTTGCGCACTTGGACCTTTACTCCGATTCAAGCAAAATATCTATGGATCCTGGTGTATTATAATTTGAATCATGCTAGCATGCTCTCTCGGTTGTTAAGATACTCCCAGTCTTCCTACATGTTGTTCAATTAGTAGTTTCGTAAATTTTTTAAAACTAAGGCATCTAACTGCATCTCAAATTCGGATGTACTAACAGGTTGGATTTTGAGTTTCACTATTTTAAGCTTAAATATCTGAACTGTTTACTCGGTAATGAAAGTTGTTTGTGATCCTAGGTCTATCAGGACTCATAAAGTGGAATATCTTACGCTAAGACTGACAGACTTCACCATTGATGTTGCTAACAACTTTCTTATTCGTGATTTACGTTTGTTATTAGTTTAAAAATGTTTACTTCACTTGTGCTCGGAGTTTGTGCTTTTGGCTTTACTTTATACAAAATTGTATGATGTATTCCATGTAGTTTGAAGCACGTTTGAAGTGCTGATGATAAAGATCTGCTACATAGATGCTGTAGTAATGCTATTTGTTTTTTCTGTTGTTGACATCTGGCTAAACTTTAACCATTGGTCTACTGTATGGCACATCTGCCAATAGACGATTTAGTCTTTAGTTGCTGCGATTGAGTTTTCGCGTTATAAGAGGTTTTCAAAGACTTGAAGCGTCGTTCAAGAATATTCAGAAATTCATCGTTTTCTCAAAATTCAGCTGGATCCTGGAGGTAACTTTCGTATAATCTCTCCCTCTTTATCTCTCTCTCTCTAGCATACACATTCCATGAAAGGATTTGGCCGCCTGCGCTATGGTCCTCCATCCGTCTCGATTCATCGTCCTCGTCCTCCAGTTTCGGCATCCTAATATGCGTACATCGTGTTCGACGTCGTTACGCTAGTCGGAGTCTTTCTCTACGTCGCACACTGGCTGGTTGTTGATGGAAATCTTTATTAATCATCCGTTGTTGTGGAGACCTAGACAACACTCTACAATCGTTAAAGGTTATGATTCAGCTCTCGCTTCCGAAAGCCAGCACAGGTCCTTCATAAGAGCGAAGAAAACTCATTGTCCGGCGGCGATTCGGGCTTTTATTTCTGCCTAGCGATGTTATAAGTGACCCAAGATATTTAAAGTTTTAAACGCTATCAAAATTATGGTCGCCAATTTCGAGATTTGACATGGAGATTGTTTCTGTGTGTTGCTAATAATTTAGTTTTTCTTCTGTTCACCTCCAAACCAAGTTTTCTTGTGCAGTGATCGAGCGTTATACAATTATCCTCGATATCGCTAGGTCTTCTGACAAGAAATGGAAAAACACTGGTCAGTGATCGATCGGTTGGGATGAAAACCACATTGATAGTTGATAACCGATGATGATTTCGGCGAAAGGGATGATCTTCCAATTCTCCGACAGATCTTCTTGATCCCAAATAGAAACGATGTGATCGTATAGATTTGATGATAATTTAGCACCTCCGAACTTAACCAATTCTGCGGGGGTTTCATCGAGACCGACTTTCAATTTTTCAATCTACTAATACCTGCGTCTACTTCCTCCACTGTGGGATATTCGACAAAGACCTCTTCACCGGGAGATATTATTGCTCTAATGGGGGTTACTTTCTGAGAGAAAATCACCCTCGATTGTTCACAGCTCTCCATTCCCGTCTTTGACGCCTGTCCTTCTTGGGCGGAAGTGTTTAGTGAGATTCCTGGCGTTACCAAAACAGTCCGTTGAATTTCTTTGTTCCGCTTGGAAGCTCATGTTTTCGATGCATGATCTCATATGATCGTGCGTCTTTTAAAATAATGATCGCTCTTCTTCATATAATTGGTCGGTTTCATTCTCTAATTTCTTAGATAACATGACAATTATACAGGGTGGCAGACACGAAGTGTTACCAAAACAAAACGCCACAGAATTTTTATTTTTTGATAAAATTTTACTGAATCAAAGTAAAAAATGTTCACAAATATTTAAATGTAAGCATGCTAATGCAAGCAGTTTTCGATTTGGCCACCCTTAGCCGCGATTATGGCCTTCAAATTGCTGACAAAGCTATTGCATGCAGCAGGAAAGTGGCATTGCGGTATTTTAGCCCATTCCCGGCGAAGCGCTTGCTTGAGATGATCGACACTTTGGCATTTTTTTGTCCCAAGCTTGCTCTTCAAAATACCCCAAACCGAGAAATCTAGCGGATTTGCATCTTAATTGACGCGCGCTTTATGACTTCGCGCCGAGTCCTGTTTAAATGTCCAGGCTCTGCGGCCGAAATGTTTTTGTGGCCAAGGCTTCAACGCTCCCTCCCTTCAACACATGATCCCGATAAATTTGAGTATTTATCTTGATGCCACGGTCCAGAAAAACGAGCGATGAACGGCTTTCGGCCGTTCGGCCAAACCAACACCATCGGCAGCGCTTGGTTTCTAGTGGCAATCCGTTGGTCCAAATTTTCAGTAGAATGGCCGGGCAAGTAAATCCGGTCGTTTTGTTTGTTCACATAATGCTCAATAACGAACGGTGATTTATCGGAGAAAACCAAATTCGGTAAATCGCCACTTTCGTGCAAGCGTTACAACTAATTTGCTCTTTCCACTCTAACTTTTTTTTGAGCATCGGTGAGACCATGCGTTTAATGGAATTTCAAGGCCTTTAGTCCAAGATGATCTTTCAATATGTGCTGCATCCGTTCGAGCGAAATGTTCGCCTCACGAGCCATTTTTCTGCCGCTACGGCGCGGATTCCGAGCCAATTTGGCCTTCACCTTCCGAATGATATCCGGCGATGTTGCAGTGCGTTTCGGTTCACCACCATGGCGTTTTGCAATGATGCCAGTATCGTTATAACGATTTATAGTGCGATACACAAACATTTTATTCCCATGCAGATGTTTTAACAGGTTAACAATCTGCGGCTGTGGTTTTCCAGCCAAATATAGAGCAAACACATTATTACGTTTGAATTCCATTGCGGATAACTATTTTTCTGATTATTTTCCACTAAAATGCTTTTGTGCTTTTGTAAACAATGGAATAAACTGTCATTAGCGTAAATTTGAGCGCTCTGTCATCACTGGTTTGACATCAAGGACAGTCTGAAGTTGGTAACACTTCGTGTCATTCACCTGGTAAAACAATTCCACAATTCAACGTTTATTCCTAGGCTTCTGATTACGTGTAAGCACTTATTTGTAGTGTCGTGTAAATTTCTGATTGCCGCTGATGATTAGTTATGTACAGGGCGCGACAACTTTTAATTCGTTTTAAAAATGTATATGTAAAACGTCGATTGTATCGTTGGCTGTGTAAGGCCAAGTCTTCCTTTTCAGTCGTAGGGAACAAGAATACAGTTAACACAGGACATGAAACATGGGTCGATCCATGAGATTTGCACGCCGATAGGGTGTCGTAGTTGTGTTCCTTTTAATCACAGATGGTAATCTGTTGATATACATTTCCTTTTGTGTTCTGCCCTTAGCGGGATTCAACCCGGTACCTCCCGATCCAAAAGCCAAACCTTTAACCACTGTGCCATTTGGTCGGTATTTTAACATCTTGTCATCGTATCAACTGGTTGAGCGTACTGTTGCTGTATTGATCAGTTGGTATTGTCACCGTGGTTCGCTGGGTGATGTGAATGGCCACGGGTGTGAAAGGATGTGAAAGGCCCCGGGTTCGATCCTCGGCATCTCCACCACACAGTTGTTTGTCCGTTATATTCAGGAGCACATTACCTAAGTAAATGCGAGACATTTATGGAGTCACCCAGCTCCAAGCGCAAACAGTTAGTATAGTAGACAAAAAACTATGTTTCAACTGTCTGTCGTCTACTCACCAATCGACGGTTTGCAAATCTAGATACAGTTGCATAATTTCCAGACTAAGGCATCATTTAACTTTACATCCTGAGCGTCTGGTGGAAAACCAAGATAATAAGTCAGCGGTTTGTTCAACGGAACAACAAGAATCATCAAGCTGCAATGCGATGTTAAAAGCGAAATATTTACAGATTGGACAACCTCAAGCGATTCTACCAACGGCAATTGTTTTAGTGAATAATAAATTTGGAAAACAACATAAATACCGAATCCTGCTGGATTCATGGTCTCAATGTTCATTTATTTTTGAGAATTGCGCTCAAAGGTTACAATAGAAAGGCAAAGAGGAAATGTGAATATAACGGGTATTACACCTAGTTCTATGGTTTCGAGAGAAAACTCGTGTATAATGATGAGATCGCTATATAATCCCAGTATACAAATAGAATTGAACGCGTTAATAATCAGCCAGTTACCGTCTAATCTACCAAGATACCCTATTGATGTTCAGGATAAACGGTTTATTGAAAATATGGAACTGGCTGACATCAATTTCGATACACCAGGTCCTATAGACTTTCTAATTCGAGCTGAACAATTTTGACAATTCTTGAGAATGGCAAGAGACTCGTCTCTACATGTTCAAATTGATGTAAATGTTGACGAAATTCTTCAACGATTTTGGAAAATTGAGGAGATACCAAATATTAACAACGTTTCTCCAGAGGAAGCTGAATGCGAGAAAATTTATGACCACACATAAAAGACAAAAAGATGGCATATACGAGTATATGGTTATACTTTCATTTAGAACAAAATCGCCAGAGTTGGGGAACTCATTAATTGTCGTAACGCAACGTTTTCTATCACTTGAACGCAAATTAAACCATAATTCGAAATTACAGGAACAGTATCAGAGAATATATTGAAATGGGGCATATGATGGAAATTTCTCAACCTAGCACCATAAGGACCTAACACCTTAAGGATTCGCGGGATATGAGGTTTAGACAACACCGAATCGCGATCACTGCTGACATTGAAAAAATGTATAGGCAAGTTTTAGTATTCCCTGACGATGCAGACTATCGGCGGGTCTTGTGGCGTGAACATCCTAATGAAAAATAAGACACTACAAGTTAAATCGAGTCACATTTGGACCGGCTTGTTGTGCATATTTAGCAATACGCACTCTTCAGCAGTTGGCTTAGGACATTGGAGAAGAGACAATCACTCAGGATATCGTGAACGATTTTTTACGTCGACGACTTCTTATCTGGCTCTTGTGATCTAGAAGGTGCGGTTCGACTCAAAGAAATGATGATGGGAGTATTGCGACAAGGAGGTTTTGTATTGAGAAAATGGCAAAATTTTATGTTAGATTAAAATGTCTGTCAGATGACGGAGGAAAAGAAATCACAACTAAATTATAGAGGGATGATGGTATATCAGCAGTGACGATTCTGGGATTACATTGGCATCCTACGTCTGATTTATTGACGTTCAGGGTGTGTTCCGAGAAAACTACAAAGGTAATGAAGCGGAAAGTAATATACGAAGCTTCTCGAGTGTTTGATCCATTAGGTATTTTAGCCCTTCAGCTGTAATTTTAAAAATACTATTCCAAAGGCTCTGGTTTTTAAAATTAGATTGGGTTGATAAGCTGCCAGAATGTTACAATAAAATGTACAGAAAGATCAGAGACGAATTTGGATATTTTGAGGATATAAAAATAAAGAGATTCACGGATCATTATGAAAACTCGCAAATACATGGTTTCTCAGATGCAAGTGCGGTGGCTTATTGTGCCGTTATTTACAGCCGAAGCATAAATAAATTAGGAGAAGTGTCTGTAAATATCTTGATCGCGAAAACAAAGATTGCGCCAGTAAAAAAGGTTTCTTTGCCTAGACTAGAGCTGTACGCGGCTCATTAATTAACGAAATTCATGTTCACGATGAAAGAAACAATAGCACCCAACGCAATGTGTTATACATGGACCGACTCTACCATCGTCCTAGCTTAGTTATCCACATACCCTGCGAGATGGAAGACTTTTGTGGCGAATCGGACAAGCCAGATACTGGATAAATTATCTCGAAAACATTGAGCTTATGTTAAATCCTCTGGTAACCTAGCTGATCATGGTTCCCGAGGAGTATCTCCCCTAAAACTGGTCGACTTAGAACAATGGTAGCACGGACCAAGTTGCCTAAAATAACCCGAAACCCTTTGGTCGGCTACTCACTCAACAACCTTAGACGAAACCGTAGTGCCGGACTGATTGGATAATTTATTTGAAAGAAGATCGGAATTGCTAAAAATATTCCGAGTGGTGGCATACGTATAAGACGCTATTGAATATCAAAGGAGATTGACGTTGCTAAAATTATATGTTTCATTTGGATGCAAGCTACAGAATTTCGGGAGAATATCAACCATTTACGCATAAATAAAATTGTGAGCAGCAAATCGAATTTATTAACGTTAGCCCCGTTTATACATGTATCAGGAGTATTGAGAGGGGGTGGTAGACTGGCCAATGCCGACTCTGATTATGACAGTAAACATCCAGTGAGAGTTCGTGACAATATGATAAGACAGAAATATTCCATAATGGGAAATTTACCGGCGAAGAGATTAGTACCGTCAAAACCATTTACCAACTGTGGTATAGACTTCGCTGGTCCACTGTACTTCGCTACAAAGAAGGGCAGAGGTGGAACTAATCCTATTAAAGGATATCTTTGTATATTCGTTTGTTTGTCTGCCAAGGCAGTTCACATAGAACCAGTAAGTGGTCTTACTAACAACGCTTTCCTAGCTGATTTGAGGCGTTTTACTGCAAGGCACGGAGTTCCAAAAGGAATATATACCGATAATGGATCCAACTTTATCGGAGAGAAGAGATTCTTAAATGACGCGTGCCAGTTTATTAAAAACATTAACCAAAATTATATACCTTCAGAATTTTTAAGTGAGAATGGTATAGATTGGCATCTCATCTCACCAGCATCCCCTCATTTCGGCGAATTATGGGAATCTGCCGCGAAATGTCTTTGTCTTGCTGGTGGGTCCTTCTTTGTTGTAATTGCTCTCAAATTGAGTTATTTTTCCTTTAATTATGTCTTGCTGATCAAGTAGGTTATCCATCATGGTTGTTTTGTAATTGATGACTGATGATACTGGATATGTATGGTTGTTGTGTAGCGCTTGACTATGGCTGGAACCTTTGCTGGTTGTGGCTTAGCTTTGTTTTCAATAGGTTAGGTAGTTACAGGACACGACGTAGGTTTGATCAACTTTTCGGTCGGTTGTTGGTTGGCTTTGAAGATTTTTATTAACTTGTTTTTATCGTTTGTTATTTTTTAGTTTAGGAAGGACCAATATAAATGAGATAATGTCCGAGATTGAAGTTACTCATTTTGCGGTGGATTTGTACAATATTCGACGACTCTGTGCCAACCTAAAGATGGGGAATAAACTTTTGCGATTTAATTGGTTGTAAGTCACTAATAACTCGCCCGATATCGAACCATGGATTGTAAGCATGATTTCGCTTGTTCCTCTCTACCACCGCTTTTAGTTTGGAGATTTGGGGCTGGCCTAACTTGGGCGTATGAACGTTGTTTTTCGCGTAAGCTTAACATTTTCTTTACCAAAATATAAACAATAATAAATCTCCCACCTTAAATATTATAAAATAATGCGTAACAATTTGATTAAAAAACAACCCCATTAAAAATATATAAAACTCAAACTCACCTTCCACCTAACCTAATCAACATAGTACAAAAGAACCAAGTCCCAATTTGTCTTTTTATGTCTATTTCGTTATGTACACCGGTATCACAAGAAATGTGTCTTACACAAACAAAGAACAAATTGATAATAGACTGTAAATATACTCTTAAATTTAAAATTAAATACTTTAGGTTAAATCTAAATGTTATCCTTAAATCAAAATATACAACACACTGTTAGTGCCAAAAAAATCATATTTATACTTCCCTATAACAAAAAGGAAAAATTCAAAAAATGTGATGAAAGCTCATTTTAAAAACTCATTTTTTGTGCTGTATTTTCACCAAAATATTTTTCATTTTTTTCTGTTCAGGGGTGTATTGTACGTTGAACCTTTGTGTACTTACTTTACACACCAAAAAATGAATAAACACTGTATCCTTTTTTCATCATAACTCGTGCCTTATAATGTGAGCATCATCTATAAAGATGTTGTTGTGTGGGGCAAATGAATTTCTTACCATCAAAATGTAATATAAAATAATAAAACGAAAAATGATAACACAAAGAGGTGGTGGGTGGTGCTTCTTACGTTTTTATGTGCTTTTACACCTTGTGTGTGTATATAAAAAACGGCAAAAGGAATAAAAAATGTATATTCATATTTAATGACGAGTTGTCTAAAAACTGAATTTATGTCAGCATTGTTCGAAAGTAAAGCTAACCGTAACAATGTAGATTGGCAGTTAGCATATTTACATAATTGCTATTATAATCTAATTAATTTTATACTCTGCACATAGAAAAACATTTTACTGGTGGTTAATTATAAAACATAGGTCGGGACCATATAATTCTCTCGAGGTTTTATAGTAAAATTTTGTTTATTACATTCCTATATCATAATTTTATAAATAGGATTATTCTTTTTTCACCGGCGTATTCAACAAGTGGGGATTTTAATACTAGCATACAGGGTGTCCCTAACATGCAGCGGTAAAAATTAAATTTAACTGAATATGTTGAGCGATGGGTACAGTTGTCATATTTGAATCGAGAATTCCATACGGCCAAACATGCTAGCCCCTCAAAAATTTTATTTTACGATAGTTCAATAATAATGTCAGTAAATGGAAATATTCTTATAATCATTATTTTCTCACTTTTTAAAATAGGAATTTTCATGGTTTTATTATTTTTGGTCTTCCGGTTTTTAGCAAGCACACAACACTCCTCATTTTGATGGTTCATGAATTGGATTCCGTGTGGTGCAGTAAAATAATTCCTGCTTGAAATTAAACATAGCATCTGCTTTTGTCTTTTTCTGTGACGAGAACGCGGTTTGGGTTTCGGCTAATATTACTGTAAGTAAATCGTAACGGTACAGTTTCGATGATCCGATATCCAAACCACATGGTTTGAAGAATGAGATCAGGAACGAATTCTTGATCCAGGTTTAAACCATCTTGTTATAGAAAATTGTTTCTTTATCAAGCTTGCTACCACGGTCTATTGTACAAGCTTCGGCTCGTTGGGTTGGGGTGGGTGTAGGTAGCGCTTGGATATGGATCTTGCTAGACCGTAACACAAATAAGTCTTAAAGAAAGGAGAACGGGAAGGACACATACTTTTGCAACAAGAATAAATTAATTAGTGATTCATTTTAAATTTAAAACATGTAAAATTGGGTAGACTCTTTATAAATACTTATAATAGAAGTAATTTAATTTTAAAATTTAGCTTTAAGAGGTTAATTTTAGTTACTTAATTTAAAAACAAGAGAAAAAAATACAGAACAAGAATTTATGCAATTATTATTTATTTATATATAAATGGTGCCTACAGTGACTACAATCGGCACAACAAAACAATTGGTACAAAAATAGAAATTATGAGCTCGGCTACAAAAGATTATATAAAGCTTTCTTGAATTTCTCGACCAGTGATAATCGAAAGCTCCGTAGATCTTGTTGAACACCCACGATACCCTCGGAATTGGATCAGAAAGGCCGTCGATCGACTCTTTCGATGAATTAAGCTCCATCGTGTTGACGCATTCGACGTTCGGAAGCGTACAAGTTGATACGTGCTAGTAACTCGATACAATCGACACGGAAATTGATGATATCATGCACAAACAGCGCGGAAGCTTACGTCTCAGCGATTATCTAGACTTTGCAGTTTCAAAGGATTGCATTGATTCTGATAAGGCGGAAGAACGTAGTCCACGGTACGACTGGATGGTAAATGTCGTAGCGCGAACAAAATAAACTGTTTCTGGATACTCTCAATCCTCTCAGAATGACAGTGGTAGGAGGGTGACCAAACAGGAGATGCGTACTCCAAAATGGACCGAACAAAGCAAACGTATAATGATGTCAAAGTTAACGGGTCACGAAAGTCCTTGCAGTTTCGTTTAATGAAGCCAAGCATAATGTACGACTTTGAAATAATGGCATTAACATGTCTGGTAAATGTAGCATCAGATTCAAAGATCACACGAATATCCGAAATGAACTCAACCCGATCAATGGTTTCGTCGTACAGTTGGTATTGATCAAAATCTGGCAAGCGGTTAGGGAAGAAAGAAATGGTTTTGCATTTACTCACGTTTAAAGTCAGTAAGTTGTTAATTGACCAGCTGCAAAAGCGGTTTAAGTCGTCTTGTAATATTTCGGTCTTGTAACAGTCTAACACGCTAGAGACCCGGGCAAAAATCTTTATGTCATCTGCGAAGAGGAGGCAATTGGCAAACCTAAAACATTTTACAACGTCGTTAATAAATAATGAAAATAACAGTGGGCCGATATGGCTACCTTCAGGCACGCCGGATAGCGCCCGAAATAATGGGGAGAAAGAATCCAGAATCCTAACAGATTGCCAACGATCTGAGAGATAAGAACGCAACCAGTCGATGGGAATGAAATCACAGTCGAGACTCTCCAACTTGCTAATAAGAATGGAGTGATCAATCACATCGAAAGCCTTTGCGAAGTCTACGTAGACAACGTCAAGCTGCTGCTTGGAGTTTAGGCTGTCAAATAGATGACCACAAAATGAGGACAAGGTAGACACGGTAGACCTACCGGGATAAAATCCATGCTGAAACGGAGAAATTAGTCTCTTGGTATGGAAGTACAATACTCTGTGAACCATGGACTCAAACACTTTGGGTAAGACAGACAGAGAGAATGGCGATCCCACGATAATTACTTACCTCACTTCTGTTACCCGCCTTAAAAATTGGATGAGCGCATGATATTTTC
This sequence comes from Nephrotoma guestfalica, assembly GCA_963691935.1. NCBI lineage: Eukaryota > Metazoa > Arthropoda > Insecta > Diptera > Tipulidae > Nephrotoma > Nephrotoma guestfalica. The sequence continues at coordinate 152,334,437 of OY829915.1, forward strand.
CAGGGGTCTGGAAAAATGCCACGACGAAGGCTTTCGTTAAACAAGAAGGTAACTGTAGGGGCCAGACTTACGGCACAACGTTTGAATAGGATCGGTGGAATACCGTCATAACCCGCTCCCTTGCTAACGTCGAGAAGGAGCAGTTGATCCATAACCTCCTGTTCGGTAAGTTTGAAATGATGGAGTACAATGGAGGTGGAAGTAGTAGGAGAACCGATATCTATTGACCGAAGTGGCATGTAAACTGATGCAAATAATTTGGCAAACAAATTGCAAATGTCGGATGGCTGACTAGCGGTGGAGGTCTTGTAAGACATATTCGACGGAAAATCAGATACCTTTTTCTTGCTGTTAATGAAGTTCCAACATTTTTTGGGATTGGATGTCAAAACTTGCTCGATTTGCACTATTTAATTATTGAAATGGAACCAATTAAGGGTCTTGAATTCATTGCGGGCATTAACGAAATCTGGATAATATTCTTCGCCATAAAGCCTGTAAAGGGAATGAAACTTGTTGCTTCGTTTCTCGAGCAGCATCAACTCGGTATTATACTATGGCTTCCGAAAGCAGGAACGTGTCTCTCGATACCACTCCCGAGAAGCTCGTTGAATCTGTGCACCGTGTTATTCAAATCCGCACCGCGCTGTAAAAAATCCCAATCGGCAGTGCTGAGAAATTCATTCAAGGATGCGTAGTCGGCCATTCTATAATTAAAGTGAAATCATTAGAAAAATAATTAGTTGTACATTTAGTGCGTGTTTCAATTGGTTTAAATACCGCATAAAAAGTTAAAAAGTTAAAAATTGAGGTGAATAAAAATGTCAAACTTTTTATCTGCCTCAAGAGCTGATAAAAATTTTATATGGAAAACATTTGGCTGGCAAAAATAGAAATTTGCCATGTGCAAATTTGGAGAAAAACCGCAATGATATAGATGTAAACTGACCATAATTGACCAATATATATTTAAGTAGTATATTTATTTTACATATTTTCATATTTAAATTTGCTATATACGTTCACAATTACACATAAAATAAACAACCATAGTTATTGTCAAAATTTTACCCAATTGAAGCAGATAAAAAGTTAAAAAGTTAAAAAATATTTACCACGAATAAATTTTTAATTTTTTAACTTTTTATGCGGTATTTAAACCAGTTGAAATACGCACTTAGTATAAAAAATATTTATCGTAATTGGTGTGTGAAAAATGCTCTCGCGTCCAGTGAAGTCCAAGCACGGAGCAACATCGGCATGCAAGGCAACGACGTCTTGCAAATAGCAGGTCCAGGAATTTCCCTCGACTGTTGCTGAAGCGGTTAAGCTGCGTTATGGGTATGGAAGCGAAGTAATCGATGATAGTCAATGCTTTTTCGTCGGATGAAGCGAACACACCGTCGACATCGTTCCAAGATATACCGGGTAAGTTAAAGTCACCCACGATGATAATTTGATCACAAGGCCGAACTGAAGGTATAACGGCTGAGTTGATGTAGTTGATAAACGTGTTGTAGACATCCCGGTCGGATCCGTATGGAATATAAACGGCGACGGCGATAATCGAGGTATTGTAAGATAGTCTGATGCGAACGGCGATGACATCGAAGCGGGGATGGCAGGCGATCACTTCATTGGAGACTGAATTTTTTACGGCAATTAAAACACCACCGCCTCTACGACTGGTGTCAAAATCGTATCTGTCCTTTCTATGTTACTGTTAGTATTAATTACAATACAACCAAAAAATAATTCATAATTTAAAGTTTGATGCTAACTTAAGATGCATAAATAAATCAATTGAAATATTTAAATTAAATTTGAAATTATATTAATCGAAAAAAATTAAAAAATAAATAAATTATTAATAACCTAATACTAATGTTCATGCAACGGGGTAGTGCATCCCAGATCATCCGTTGTATCCAAACAGGTGGTACGCCAATTCTTACTGGTGGTACGCCAGTAATACCATTGAAAATTTCAGTTATTCATTCGGATTGTATGCAGATGAAAAACAAAAAAAATGGTTAGCTTTGGTTTTATTTTGTTTACCTTTCGGTATGCCGTTTACGTAGCTTCATATACCATGAATAATAGCCCTGGTACAGTACTAACAAAATTTGATTTAGCCCAAATTCCCGTATATATAATGACGTAGCGAATAGTATTTTAATTTTCGGAACGGGATGGTTTGTAATAATAAAATCGGTGAATGACTTACGATAGTTCTGCTGTATTTTCAATGTATTTAAGCTCACCTTCCATAATTTCTCTTATTTTAAGTTAGCACTACTCATGTTTCGGTTCAATCACGTACACTGGTTAAAAAAAACTTTTCCACATACAAAGTTTCTTTAAATTAGTTAGTGGTATTTTTTTTTTTAGAACTTATTATTTTCGTAATTTATTTAACTCATTCAGTTATGTAATTTAGTTCACTTTTATTTAGTTTCAGTTCCAACTAATGATTACACTGTGCTAGTTGAAAAAAGTGACAAGCTGGGCACCCAGGGGGTAAACCTAATTCGAGTTCGCTTCCATTTAGTCCCATTTCAAAGTCAGTTCCAATTTTTGAGATATCGCTTTCGACATGTTCTGGCTCTGAGTCAAACATTTGTCAAAATATACACTCATTTTCACGTTGATAGCTCTTGAACCATTAAGATTTTCGTTTTGCTTTTTTCAGCGAAGTTGTTCCTACTATTCCGGCCAAATAATTGCACCCTATGGGTTTTTTATGCAAAATGTGATAAAAAATATCCATTTTTTCGTTGTTCACCAATAGTATTTGAACCATTAAGATTTTCGTTTCAGCAAAACGCTTGCGTTGTTACGCAAGTCAAGACAAACAACTTTGCCGAACATATCAAGGCCGAAAAACCACATCCACCATATATGTGTATTTTACTTAGGCTGTTTAGGTTAGGTTAGGTTGGAGTGGCTGCTTCCGCACACTTAGACCAGTAGTGGCCCGTTGTAATACCACAGGATCCTATTTCCCCTTTAACCCGGTTCAAAACCATTCTAAACTACGTACGCAGCGCAAAATATCTCGCACTTCACAGTCCGCGAGATCTGAAAGGCTGGCCATACTGTACACGCCTAAATACCTATGCCTTCTGTATGATAGTGCTGGACACGAGCATAGGAAGTCATCTAAAGTCTCTTCCTCCTCTTCGTCCATGAAACTTCTACAAAGGCATTCGTCTGTAGACCCAGCCTTCTCGCATGTTCCCTAAAAAGGCAGGGTCAGTTTTGGCAAAAGCTTCTCATAGAAGACTCCGCCTCCTGTGCAGAGATCCGTATACAAAAATAAGGCTAAATCCGACCTCCAGTTGGGTCGGCATACTTAGGCCAAACAGAAGAACACATCAATGGCATGACCAAATTTCAAAAAGTACAAAAATCAAGTTTCGCACAGCACATAAAAACTGAAAATCATAGGTACACTAAATTCAATAAAAATTTAACCATTTTTCACAGAATCAAAAAAGGACCGAAATTAGACAGGTTAGAAGATCTTGGTATACATTTTGGGCACAATTTAACTCATGAGTCATGAAACATTTGTATAATGTATGTATACAAATTTCTCATGAGTCATGAGACAAATTGCGGCCAAAATTCACACCCTGAAAATAAACAAAAGCAGAAACACCAACAATTTACTTGACGACAAAATCAACCGAGAAGAAGAGATTATTTTCGAAATCCATATTTCTAAAAAAGGTTAAAAATTGGCACGATAAGTAAGAACTAAAAACTACAATGAGATCTGGTGAAATAAATAATATGGAGGTGTGTTAAACTCAAGTGCTTTTGTTATGTGTGTGGGAAATTTACAATTATCAGCAATCGCCGCAAAATAACTGATGAAACCGCTGATTTATATCGACTATACTTTTGACAAAATGTTATTAGTGATATGCATGAATTATATTCTCGGTACAAACAGAAAAAAATTGGTCCTTTGACATACACTGCAACGACAAATGCTCAACCACCGCTGCCGCATTCAGATGAAATTTCTGTTCGGGAATGATCAAACGCAACTGAAGAATATTTACCACCAATATTTGAATCTGATCAGACAGGAGAAACATCTGTATCACTATATCAACCATCAAATGTCACTGCGGCATGCAATCACATTGAAATCTCGCAAAATCGTTTGGATATTATGGTACGACACCGGAAAATATCGCAGCGGCAAGCCATTCAATTGAGAATAATTCACTCGCTTTTTGCATTGATATTCGTGGTTTGGTATCCACAATTTACAATGCATATAATCCCGAAGATCGGCGATTGTTAATCGATTCCTCCAAAAGTTTGAAGGCAGTTATCCTTCACGTTACCAACTCAAAAATTCCATTCCAATTGCACTCAGTACAAACACAAATCAAACTAAGCATAAATGAAAAAATCATTGATTTGATTAAATACATTGACCATGAATGGGAAGTTTGTGTAGATTTAAAAGTGATAGCTCTTTTAAGAAGCATGCAATTGGGTTACACTAAAAACGTGTGTTTTATGTGCTTATCGAATACACGTTTTTTATGACCAATACAACGAACGGAACCGGGCTTCAACATCGTTGAGGCTCCACTTGCGCCAATTGAAAAAATATTGGTACCACCACTTCATTTCAAGCTTGGGGTAGTTAAAAAAATGCGTTCATCGAATTGCGCCGCATTTTGCCACGGTTAAGTGGAATGAAAATAACAAAAGGTTGGCGTTTTTTTATATTTATTTGGCTCTACCTCCAAATTTGGTGCCATTTGGCCCAAGTTTCAAATTACAATTTTTGTTACAATTTTTTTTTTAATAATTCACTCATCGATCCCCTTTCATACTTCTATCTGATTCATTCTAATAAAATCATACACATCCTTATACAAGTTCATTCCCATTCGTAATAGTTCTGGCAAATTACTTGCACTCAAGAGAACATCGAACATTTGTCTGCTCTGATTAAATGGAGAACATATCAGAATGAAATGCATTCTTTCCAATTTCCATGATCCAGTCTTACTCGTTCCATTGTTCTTGTCAATCTAGTATCTCCCTTGAGTACCTTAAAGAAAGGTTTACTCAACGGAGAACTAATCAACTCAAAGCACTTCTAACCTTTCACCTGACATTTTTCAACAAACTCTCTCCCCCATTTTCTCCACAGATTTACCTGAAACATGCAAAGTACATCTGTTGCATCCATGAATTCATATTCATTTACCTCCTCAACCAAACAACCCCATTTTGCAAGTATATCGGCTCTTTCATTACCTTCAATCTATAGGTGTGAAGGTATCCATTGAAGAATGACCTCACTCCCTCACGATTGAAGATAATCATACAACATTTCCATATACACATAAATGATATAAATGATAATATAAATGATTTCCAGCACTGTCGAAATGGTCAGCCATTTCCGAGCTATTACTACATTCGCAACTTCTTGTACCCGATAGACCAAATCTATGCATGTCCACTGCAAATTTTCCGTGATCCGATAGCATTTGCGTAAACGGGACACTCAATGGAACTTCATTCGCCAGTCTTTCTGCTATATTATGCTTGTAACTATTAGTAGTTCTGCCGTCACTCGATTTGTTCCATCTGTCTTGCCAAGTTGCTATGGACGCTTTTCGAATATCCCTTTAGAGATGTAACGAATGTAACGTCGACCGACGTTCGCAAGTTCCAAGGTTGGTTTAACTCCCCTGGAGTAGCAGTACTGAACAAATATATTTAATACGAAAAGCGCGGGAAAAGTTCATTGTAAATGTGTGTTAGTGGCTCGATGAAAACATGTTTTGAAAGGTAATCAAACGTTGGTACCGAGTATAAAATGAAAAACATTTCTGGATTTTTTTTTTTAGTTAGTTAGTCAGTTGGTAAAAGGTGCTGGATCATCAAGCACATCGCGGTTTTGTTTAACTCGAAATAAAGTTTTAAAAATAAAAAAATAGAATAAAAATAAACAAATAGAGTTTGGCTTTTCGTTTGCGGAATTCGCCAAAATTAAAAAAATATATATACATATATACTCTATAAATATTGTGCAGTGTTCACAATTCACTCAAAAACATTTATAGCTTAAAATTGTGATAAACGAATTACGGTTCAACCGCATGGACTCGAAAAAAGGAAAGAAAACGGAAAGTGAAATTGAGTGGCCTAACGTATTGAACAACATACCGGCAAAACTTAAAAATTAATATCGAAAGTTCAAGAAAACAATAGTTATAATTAGTGTTATACATATTTAAGATTAAATTAGTTTAGTTTGACTTAAATAAGAAAAATCCTTGTATATAGATAATAAGTTGCCAAATTGTAATGTGCATTAATGTGAGTAAACCAAATAATAATTAAACGATTACCTAACGGAAAATTAAAATAATAAAATGCACTACTATTATACGTGTAAAACTGGAACCTAAACTAATTAAAAGTGAGTGCAAACGGAACTATTTCTAATGGTACATACAATAAAAACAATCTAATAATAGTGACTTATAAATAATATTAATACAAATAATAATCATAAAATAATATATGTGCATTTCAAGCACGCGCAAATTTGAACCAATTCCGAACGTGTGGTCACCTCTCCGTTAATGCCGTATCATTATAATATAATGTACAAATAAAAATATACACACAGAGAGACAATTAATAATTTAAGGTGACCAAATGTATGGTGTGTTATATTAACGTGTGCGCAGCAGTTTCAATGTTTTTATTAACTGTGCGAATAAATTATTTTGCATTGGTAGTCGTGCAATAGAAATATTACACAGACACAGTAATTGTGTCTAAAATGGGCGAATATTTTACATTCATTTATGCTCGTAAAATGTGCTATTATTAAAAATCAAAATAATTTAAAATTACTATCTATAATTAAAATCAATAATAATAATTAATTGAAGATGCATATAATTACTTCATATAATAATAATTTGTTAATACCAGCAACGATAAAACTACTACGTATAACGTTCATCTGAATAATACAAATCAACGTATCATCGTCGTCGTGGGACATCGGCCGCGGCCATATTATTAAGGTTTATTTTTACATTTTTATAAATTGTTTTATGAAGTTTGCTAATATTTTATATAGTTAATTGGTGCTGGGATTTAGTTTACATAAATATTGTGTTTCTCTTGTTTTATGATATTTGAAATTATTTTGCTAAATTTAATAATTAAATAGGACGTCCTTTAGCTTTAACCTTAGTATTAGTTAACTGCCTTTAGTTTTTTTATGCTTTATAATTAAATGGATTCTAAATTTTGATTCTCTCTATATTAATTAATTTTGCCTCAATTCTTTTGGATTAATGTTAATAAATTAAATGATTTTATTTGAATTCGAAACTCTAATTCTTTTTCTGGGGTCCACTGTTATGTTGGGTTGGTATTTTCGTTTATAATTTCTACTCGTTTAATTTCACCATATTGAGTGTAATAATGCGAAACTAAAAACCGAATTTAAAGGATGAGATGATAAGTGTGATCGCGATGTGATCAGGTAAGTTGGTCTGAATCCTGTCCTCCTCCTATCCGTGTCCATTCCCAGTTCAATTTCTAGTTTTAATTATAGTTGTGGTCTATCAAGCATCTTTTGAACCTCGGTAAACCCCACCCCAAACCCTGAGCTTAGCCGGCAGAACATGACCACGCCGGGGCTCTCAATTGATGATCAAAAAAAACAAATTTTTCAGTAACGAGTGGCATTATACGTTCAGAAAGTGACAAATATTACTGCATTCAACTCATGCCAATTAAATCCGTTACAAGGTTACTCAAGATATTCAGCCTTAGTTGATTGCTTAGAATTTATACATTTTCGTAACTAACATTTCGCCGTTTCCGTATTTTATATCTAGCTAATCGTTCATTCAATATTAGATCGATTGGGATTATTCCAGCTAAGACAACAACCGCATCGGTTGAGAGTATCCTGTACGCTTTAGTTTTACCGAGGAGAATTGCTATGCATGCGCTCATTAGTATTCTTTGTTGGTGCTAGTTTATTCTAACCGCCCATCCAGGGCAGCCATAAGTCATGGATGCAATCACTAAGTCTTCGTACTCGTATATCTTAGCCAAGGTACTTTGTTTCAAATCCCACCATACTTTAGCTAATATTTTCAACACAAAGGAAACTTTTTACTACGTTTTGCAACTCTTTTGACGTCCGTGGTTACACCGAGTCTTTCATCAAAACAACTCCTCCACCAAAGGTGGTCTCCTGATGTTAAGTGAATCTTTTAGGTGGATCAACACGGTTTTGACTCGGACTATTGAACCGGCAAAGAGCATGACCACGTCATCTGCGAATGCTACTTCTTGGACATCATCCAGCATACTACTGAAAAAAACAATATTTCAGAGGTGCGGGCCGAAGATTCCGCCTTGTGAACAATCTTTGTTTACGGTTTTCAAAAGCGTGACATGGTTCGACACAACGATAGCCAATCTGTCAGAGTAGACAGAGTTAAACCAGAACAGTTTTAATTTTCCGTCCCAAGACGAAAAAAATCTCCGCCATTTACAATTGTCTTCATTATTCAAATATTTCCCTCACTAGAGTAAAATAAAATTTCCATTTCACCGTGAAGAGATTACGCCTATTACTTGTGTGTTTTGGTTGTATTTCTCGACCCAAATAAATCCTAAGCAAAGTTTTGCAACCTTTCTTAGTGGAAATTTACGATGTTCCATAATTACCAAAGTTTTATCTCGTAAGCACCTACCACGTATTTTGTTGTAATTTTGGCAGTCGTCCCCTCTCTCCCTCTCCATTCCTCCGTTAATCAGATATTATTGGTTAATTATGGGGACACTCTGTATCCAAAAATAAACACAAACCTTAATTTGCTATAAAATATTTTACACTCGCCACCCGCATATTAAAAAAAATAAAATTCAAAGGATTCAATTAAAATTAAATTAAATTAAAAAATTTGTGTACAAAATATAATTTTATTTACGATTAAAATAACGAAACAAAACAACAACAAAAAATCTGTTTTTAATCGGTTTTCCTTGAATTAATTTTATTTTATATTTTATAACACTTTCACGTTGTTCCACATTCCGTACCCCAGTTCACGCACAACCAGGATAAACAGCAAAACCAACCCCGAAAAAAGTTAAAAGCTCAAGTTTAATGGTTACATTTATTAAACTTTCTTGTTACTCGGCATTTTGTGATTTCTTATTTATTTGAAACATAAAGGTTTTATGACGTTCTTCGTTATTTTTTAGTTTCGTATATTTTTCGCTTAAGTAAATTTTTTTTTATCGTAATGAAATTTATTGAAGAATTTTTATATCCTTAACACATAAACATTTTTATTCTGTTGTTGACGAAAAGATCGAAACTTGAGTTAAGGGGCCGAATTACAATACAAAACGGATAACAAAATTCTTCATTTGACATTTTTTTTTTCAGATTAAGTTGATTGATTAATAATTTACATTTTACGAGCTGATTTTATTTGGAAGGTTTAAATCCTTAAAACTTTCTAATTGATTTAGTTGTATTTAAATTTCAATTTGTAAGCTTAAATAATGAAATTAAGTTTTTTAATTGGGTATTATTTATTGGTTTTTAACGTTAAGCTGATTACAAAATATTTTTAGCAAGTGTAAAGAATTTTGGAATTTTCAAGGGTTTAGGACGTTATGTTGTTTTAAATGTGTTAAAATGTTTTAAACATTTCAACTTTTGCGGTGAACGGACGAACGTATTTCTATGATAATAAAAAATTATAAATAAAATAAATTTTAGTTAATAAATAATAAATTTTAGATCTAGTGTAATTATACTTTATATAATCAAATTAAATAATTAATGTAATGTTGCCTCTTGCTAATAATTAGTATTGTGCGTTGTATACTAAATTGTTTGTGTAATTGATCGAAATATGTGCGTTGCCTACTAAATGTCGGCTGACACGAAGTGTTATCAAAACAAAACGTCACAGAATTTTTATTTTTTGATGAATTTATTGATTCAAAGTAAAAAATGTTCACAAATATTTAAATTATCGAATTGCAATAGCAGTTTTCGATTTGGTCACACTTAGCCGCGATTATGGCCTTCAAACGGCCGTCAAAGCTATTTCATGCAGCACGAAAGTGGCTCTGCGGTATTTTGGCCCATTCCCGGCGAGGCGCTTGCTTGAGATGATCGACACTTTGGTATTTTTTTGTCCCAATCTTGCTCTTCAAAATACCCCAAACCGAGAAATCTAGCGGATTTGCATCCGGTGAATTTGGTGGCCATTGGGCAGTGAAAATTGAGCGCGGAACGTTGTTGTTTCTCAGCAAATCTTGATTGACGCGCGCTTTATGACTCCGCACCGAGTCCTGTTGAAATGTCCAGGTTCTGCAGTCAAAATGTTTTTGTGCAAAAGGCTTCAACGCTGCCTCCAACACATGATCCCGATATAAATTTGAGCATTTATCTTGATGCCACGGTCCAAAAAAACGAGCGGTGAACGGCTTGCGGGCGCTATGGCGGCCCAAACCATTACCATCGGCGGCGCTTGGTTTCTATTGGCAATCCCTTGATCCAAATGTTCAGTAGAACGGCCGGGCAAGTAAATCCGGTCGTTTTGCTTGTTCACATATTGCTCAATAATGAACGGTGACTCATCGGAGAAAACCAAATTCGGCAAATCGCCACTTTCGTGCAAGCGTAACAACTCCTTTGCTCTTTCCACTCTAATTTTTTTTTTAGCATCGGTGAGACCATGCGTTTTATGGAATTTCAAGGCCTTTAGTTCAAGATGATCTTTCAATATGTGCTGCTTCCGTTCGAGCGAAATGTTCGCGTCACGAGCTTTGGCCTTCACTTTCCGAATGATATCCGGCGATGTTGCAGTGCGTTTCGGCCCACCACCATGGCGTTTTGCAATGCTGCCAGTATCGTTATAACGATTTATGGTGCGATACACAAACATTTTATTCACACGCAGATGTTTTAACTGGTTAACAATCTGCGGCTCTGGTTTTCCAGCCAAATACAGAGCAATCACACTATTTCGCTTGAATTCCATTGCGGATAACTTTTTTTCTGAATATTTCCCACTAAAATGCTTCTAATCAATGGACGCTTGTAAACGACCGAATGAACTGTCATTAGTGTAAATTTGAGCGCTCTGTCATCACTGGTTTGACAGTATAATGACAGTCTGAAGTTGGGAACACTTCATGTCAGCCACCCGGTATTTATACATCAAAAGATTTTGTACAAAACTGTGTGTTCAGTAAATGAATTGTGTTATATTTTGGTCGGTGATTCACGATTTGTAATAATGTCTTTGTGTTGCAAATGTAACGTTGGTGTATCTAAGAAATTAACAAAAAGTGTTCAAATCTTAAGCTACTTACATTTTTTAAGTTTTAACTAATGTTAATACTTAATATTAGTGTTCAAAATCTAATTTAGACCCTCCTTATAAGCGTAATCTACACATTTAATGATTTTACAGGTTCAGTAGTCCGAGTGGATCTGCTCTTCTCAGTTGTTTAAATCTCGGCTGTTTTAGTATATCCCGGGCCAATTCGTTCGGATGTCTCTGAAGTTTTGAGTAGTATTTCAAACTGAATTCCTTGATTGTTTCTTTAACGGTTTTAATACCAAGGCCGTCGTGTATGTTAGTATTTCGGATATACCATGGAGCATTAGCAATACATCGAAGTATTTTCGCTTGATTTCGTTGCAGGAGTTCTCTATTTGATGCACTGGTGGATCCCCATAACTAAATACCATATGTCCATATTGGCTTGATTAACGCTTTGTATAGTAAGACCTTATTGTCTAATGAAAACTTGGATTTTTTCCTATCCACCAATACGTTTTGGAAAATGTTATTTTTATTTGGTTGCGCTTTGCTTCAATATGTTCTTTCCACGTCAGCCGTCTATCCAGATGTAGTATTTGAACTTGGTTTGTTGAGGAATATATACACCGTTTAATTGTACTGGTAAGCAGAAGCGTTTGTGCAGCGTGAATGTGATATGAATTGATTTCTTTCGTTTACTTTTATTCGCCAGATCTTGAGCCAATCCTCAATTTTGCTTTGGTTTTTCGTGTAATACCAGGATGGCTGTATCATCAGCAAATGTTGATATTATTAGATTGTCGGTAACAGGTAAGTCTGCCATGTACATCAAGTATAAAATAGGTCCTGGGACGCTTTCTTGTGGGACTCCTGCGCTTACATCATTTAGAAAAGTTGTTGCACCATTATGTTGGACCATGTATTGCTTTTGGAGAAGACAGTTTTCCAGAACTGAGTGAATATTCTACGGCAGGAGCGCTTTAAGTTGTGTTGCTTTTCCTCAAAGGTCTGTCTGATTGCCTTTATAATTATATGTACTTGCTCTATGGTACCATGTTGGTTTGGGAGCCCAAATTGAATGACTGAAGTGATTTGCCTTTCTTCTAATACTGGTTTTTGTTTGTTTTGTTGTTATTAACATTTTTACAAACAGCTTTGAGATTGTGGGAAACATGCTTATTGGACGATAAGACGAAATTTGAGTTTCATTTTTCCCAGTATTAATTTTATGTATTTGTCTGGTAATTCCCTTATCAATTTTCCAGTAATAAGGTCATATCCTAGCGCCTTTTTCGTGATAATACAAGTTTTGATTGTGTTCTTAACTTTAGGTTTAAAGGATGAATCATCATCCATCTGATGAGGCAGCATGATATTATTAGTTCCTTCGTGTGGTGAAAACGCCGTCTTTAGATGTGCAGCGAAAGCACTGGCTTGGTGGTGGCTTTTTTGGTTTTTTGTTGCCTTTCACAAAGAATAATTAGTGTTCTCTATTACCCAGAGTTCACTTAAATAATTCTGGACACATTGGTTTTCTTCTTCCTGCAGTGCAGATTTAATTTACATTTTAACAATGGTGATTTTGTTTGTTGCCATTGCCGTCGAATTTTCCGCTTTTCCTGGATTAGTGACTGGATATTATGTGATAATTTATTAATTTTTTCAGAATTGTAGATGATTGGTGAAGGCTTTTCAGCTGATATTTTCAGTGCCTCTTTTAGCTTTTCTGCAGCCACATCAATATTTGCTGGCGTTTTTAGCGGGATATCAAGATACCAATTTTGTTCGATTAGTCTCCTATATTGATTAAAATCAGTTCGTTTGTTTGTCGGACGTTTCTGTGTTTCTAATTTTAAGCAACAGTACTCATTGTTACTATTATCGGTGAATGATCAGACGACAGATCACAGCATGGCCTTAATATACGTACGAGCAATGCCTTTTGTTACGCAGAAATCAATTAGATCAGGTATTTTTTTTTATCGGTGGGCCAGCAAGTAGGATGACCGGTAGATAAAAAATCCAGGGACTGTTCCTCTATAGCTTCATAAAGTTGTTTGCCTTTAGGCATTGTTAGTCTTGAACCCCCCGCAAGAAATTTAATACTCAGCTGACAAAAAATAATGAATAAAGTGCGATTTCTTCATAGCGTGCTTTGGAGGGCAGTTCACTGCTGATATCACACAATTTCCAGACCATTCCTGCAGACAGATGCTCGTTGATTGGATATGATCTTTTCCATATTTCATAAGTTCATAATGTTTTAGTCTTCTCTTAATCAATACAGCAGTGTCATCGTGTGCCTTGCCATTAAGTTTGAAGTAGTATTTGTTGGTGAAGCATGTTTCAGATATTAAAATTGTGATAATATTGTGCTCAATGAAAAATGCTTTAACTCCCGCTCTATCCTGCGCTAGGCCGTATGGATTCCATATTGCTATTTTGAGGAGAGTCATTTTTGATTTTTAAGAATTATTTGCATCAGCGTGTTCATATTCTGCATCATTATCTGCATCATCGCCATGAAGCTTTGCATCATAGCAGATAACTTATTTAATGCTGATGAGTTGCCTCCACTTTTGGATCAGCACCCTTAAGTACACTTGTGTACGAAACTCCGTGATGCACTCTACTGTTTACCTTGATATTCTGGTTTCCATTTTCAACTTTAGCTTCTGAATATAATTTAAGCAATCGTTGCTCAGCTCACTGTCTAGGATTAATTCTCCTTTTTAATTCAATATGAACTGGGCAACCTCTATAATTCGCTGTGTGGTTTCCATCGCAGTTACTGCATTTTCTGACAGGAGCTTGTGTTTTATTTTTATCGCATTTCGTTGAATTACAGATCACCACAGATTACACAAACATCGCTCAAAGTGCAATAAGCTTTAGTGTGGCTGTATTCTTAGCACTTAACACACTGTTCCAGTTCTTTTTCTGGCTTCTTCGACAGTAGTTCATGTAGAAGATATTTTTGAGCACATATTTCATGCTTCCCTTTTGTTTTTTATTATCTGGTTTTAATTCCAGACGGAATATTGGCTGTGGCACCGTTTCCCATTTATAATATTAGTTATAGATTTAACACGGAAGATTTTTTCAGCGAGTGCAGCTTGTATCTCGTTTGGGTCAACGAAGCACTCAATTCCTTTTAACATCACAACCAACCCTTTTTGGCTCTTTAGTTGATAAGTATAGTAGTGTTTTCCCACTTCATCAAAATGATTTATCAAGGCTTTGTATACCTCAATATTTGACGGCTGAATTTTGGTTTCTTTTATATTTCCTCGTTTAATTTATTCGCGCTCGTATTGGCCGCTGATCTAGGGCTCTTTTTTCCTTTGGGTTGCACAGTAATATACCTGTCTAAACCCGTTTGCACTGGAGACTGATGTCGATGCGCTTAGCGAGTTTATATTATCGTCATTTGACGACGTTGCACTTTTGTCTTTTTCAATTAATTCACTAGGTTCATTGACGTTTAGTTTTAATTCCGTTTGGATCATATTTGCTTGCACAGCAAATTTTGGCACGTTCACATTTTGATTTTTTTGGAGTATGTTGCACATTGCGAGTGGCGTTTGGTAATCCGCTTGACGACATTGCCCCCTGCAGATTTGGCATAGTTATTTTAGGCGGTGAATGGGATACAGACATCATTGTATCACATTTTGCCACATCAGTAGTAAATACGATATTAATTAGCACGGATTAATAACTAAAAGCAATAGCTTTATCCACATGTATATCTCAGTTATGTATTATCAAGGAATGGTTGGTGTATCTGATAACTTTTTTACATATACTGGTGGATCAGCGTAATGAACTAAATTAGCTGAAGAAATAAAAATAAGCTAGACATGTTTGTACTAAGATTCAGCTGTGACGAAAATATAACTAAAATGCAAAAGATGTCTAGCATATGAATCCACGCAAAAATATTGTGACAAACTTCCAAGGTGTGTTAAATATGCCGGGCACCACCTAACTGGAGAATGTGACAATCAGCATGCACATCTAAAGTGTGTACACTTGCGTACAAGGCCATCCTGCTAATTATCGAGGATGTATTGTTGCAAAGGAAATTAAAATCCTAAAGATGAATAAAACTCAAATGTATGGTCAGGCAAATCGATACGAGAGGCAAACAAAACAGGACAATAAGCAACTATTTGGTCGCCATCTAACAACTGAAGGTGTTACATATGCCGAAGCAATGAGAGGCGTAATCAATAAACCACAGCAAAAATCGATAAATGTAAAGATCAGTCAAACATTTCAAGATATTCTCATGAAACTAACAAAATTTGATGAGAGGCTACATAAACTGGAAGATAGCGCATTGAGAGCTAAACCCAAATCCACACAAAAATGAATAGTACAATGAAAATCATGTCATGGAACGCTAATGATCTGCTCCGGCATCAACAAGAACTACAAGCAGTCCTCCATATTGAGAATATAGATGTATGTCTTATTTCGGAAACACATTTCATTAAGCAATCTTACATAACATTTAAAGGCTATTGCGTATATCGCACTACTCATCCAGATAATTCAGCCAGAGGAGGAAGTGCAGTCATCATAAAAAATATATCCAACATTTTGAAGAATCAAAATATGAAATAGAAGAAATTCAGGCCACAGTGGTTTATATAAAAACCAACAACTTCCCTATTGTTGTGGCAGGATTGTGTTGTTTACCAAGACATTCTATTAAAAACAAACAATACTCAAGGTTCTTGAAGCGTCTGGGAGAAAAGATCATAATAGGTGGTGACTTCAATGAGAAGAATACTCACTGGAGTTCTAGATTAACTACAACTAAAGGAAAATAATTACTGATTGCCATTAAAGAAAATGGATGTAATTCCATTTCAACAGGAAAACCAACATATTGGCCAACTGATCCAGGAAAAATACCTAACCTGAACGATTTTTTATAACCAAAACTATTTCTAATAATTTTATGAAAGTCGAAGAAACCCAAGATATGAGCTCAAATCATTCTCCGATAGTCCTAACCCTAAGCGAGTATATCATCCTAAAAGAGAATAATCCAGTACTAACCAAGAAACATACGGACTGGGAAAGTTTCAAAGTACACCTTGAACAAAGAATACTTTAGAAAGTTCCTTTAAAAACTATGGATCAACTGGACAAAGAAGTTGAAAAGTTCATTACGGATATTCAACAATCAGCATGGGAAAGTATCAGCAAACTCCAGAAATCAAATCATGGCTAAAAAGAAATAAATTTCCAATATAAATTAGAAACCTCCTTAGGGATAAACGAAAATCCAGAAAAAGTGGCACCAAACTAGAGCTCCACAAGACAAAAAAAGACTAAACAATCTTACTCAACAATTAACAAGAGAAATTCAGAAACTTAAAAATGAGTCAGTTAATTTCTACTCGAGTAAGTTGACGCATGTAAAAGTAAGTAATACTGATTATTCGCTCTGGAAAGCAACTAAAACTCTGAAAAGGCCAATAATACCGATTCATCCTATCAGAAAAATGGATGGGACATGGGCAAAGAAAAACAAAGACAAAGCTGGAGGATTTGCTAATCATCTTGAAACTGTATTTCAACCTCATGAATGCCAATTACGAGAAACATTGAATGAAAACTTAATACAAATTCTCGAAGATGTCACACCCACATCGCCTACTGAAGTAACAAACGAAATTAAAAACAATTTAAACTTAAAGAAAGCACCAGGGTTTGATCTGGTTACCGGAGAAATAATAAAGTAGCTACCGACAAAAGGTACGGTAAAGTTAACTAGTATCATAAACGCTGCATTCAAGTTAAAATATGTGCCAAAACTTTAGAAAGTGGCTGAGGTTATCATGATTTCCAAACTAGGAAAACCGCCACATCTAATAACATCATATAGGCCTATATCGTTGCTGCCAGTAATTACTAAACTCTTTGAAAAGTTACTATTAAAAAGACTCAAACTAATAATTGAAAAAAAATAACCTAATTCCGAATGACCAATTTGGTTTACGCAGTGAGCACTCAACTATTGATCAAGTGCACAGAATAACCAATATCATTGAGAAGACGTTAGAAGAGAAAAAAATTGTTCCGCAGTATTCCTTGATGTAGCGCAGACCTTTGACAAGGTTTGGCACGAAGGTTTAATCTACAAACATTAATTAATCCTACCTAATCAGCACAGCATAATACTGGAATCGTATATAACGGAAAGATATTTCAGGCTTAAGCAAGAAGATGAGTACTCTGAGCTTAAGGAAATAAGAGCAGGATGAGATGTTCTAATCCCACAAAACAACAAGATAGCCTCTTTCACCGATGACACAGCCATCATGGCAGTAGGTGAACTCAGATACAACAGAGAAATTACAAACCGCCATAGAGCAAGTACACAACTGGACAAAAAAATTAAATGAAACCAAATCTGTACATGTCGACTTTACAAAGAAGAGATTAGTACACAAACCAGTATATTTAAATTATCAAGAAATACCACATGCAAACACTGCCAAATAATCTTGGTATGACATTAGACGCTAAGCTTCGCTGGAAAGCTCATGTAAAGAAGCAAAGAGACGAGTTGGGATTAAAATACAATAAAATGTATTGGGTACTGGGAAGAAACTCTCATCTATGAATCCCTAATAAGCTTCTGCTTTATAAGCAAGTATTGAAGCCTGTTTGGACTTATGGTATACAGCTGTGGAGATGTATCAAACAGAGCAACATGGATATTATCTAATGATTCCAAAATAAAGTCCTAAGAAACATCATTAACGCACCATGGTTTGTCAGAAATAGCGACATCCACAAAGATCTGGACATAGAATCCATCAAAACCGGAATTATGAAATTTGCTTATCTGGACTAAATTTTTTACACCAACAATAATCGATCTTACAAACTTGAGCCCTGTGATGACCTTGCCGGATCTTGGAGTATTTATCACACTCCAGTTTCAATCCATGTTTCCAGTGGATTTTCAAATAACATGAATTTCATTAAGAATTGCTCCGTATTTGATTATGCGAATGCCGACCATGGTTCTATAAACAATTTCCTAGCTGAAGTTGATTGGACAGTTGTTCTATCAAACATGGATATCAATGGTGCAGTAGACACCTTCAATGAGTTGTTAAATATTGCTATACGAAAGTTTGTAGAGGCCTTGCTTAATAAAGCTCACAGGAGATATAGGCGTACTGATCTAGCTTTCGATTTTACTCAGTTTCAGTTTCAGCGCAGGCAGTTCTCCTGTCTTAACCGATTCCTATACAATAATTACATGATTGATGTAGAGGACGATTTACGCTTTAACCCGAAAAAAATTTGGAGATTTGTGAAACTGGATAACGGGTTACCATCGTTTATGGAATTCAGTGGTAAAAAATCCGATAATCCATTAACAATCTGCAATTTATTTGCCGATTATTGCAGTAGCGTTTTTGTTAAGGATATCTCAGAAACTCCAATGATACCTATCTCTAATAAACAAATTGTAACAAGCAACACTTCAATTGCAGGATTTGACGAATATAGACGCGTCAAAGGGTCCTGCAGTGATGTGACTAATTATCGTGGCCTTGCTTTTCTGTCCTGCATTCCAAACCTCTTCGAGTCAATGGTCAACAACGTAATCTTCTTCTATTCTAAGCAATGTATTAGCAGACGGGCCTCTCAACGGTCACTAATTTGGCGGTTTTTCAGAATAAGTTAATCAATTCCATTGCTTCAAAAATTTAGGTCGATGTGATTTATACCGACTGCGTTAAAGCTTTCGATAAACTCAATCACCGGTTATTGTTGAAAAAGCTTAGCGATCTTAATTGAGACATTATTCCTTTAGGGTGGCTAATGTCCTACTTATCAAATCGTAAAATGTGTGTCAAGATTGATATTACGTACTCAGAGTATTTGTTGTGCCTCAAGGTAGCCACTTGGGCTCACTGTTATTTATATTATTTATTAACGACGTTGCGGACTGTTTCACATTCACACACTTCTTTCGTTCATTCTCGGCTTGAATACGCAAGTGTCATATGGTCCCAGTTTTATGACTGTCACTCTGAGAGAATTGAGAGTATGTATACAAAAGCAGTATCTGTTATTTGTTCTCAAAAAATTACTTTCTGTACAGCGCAATGATTACAGTCTCTCACCTTACCTTGACCGTTGCCGTTTCCTAGGCCTTCAATCACTGGCTTCTAGGCGTACATGCGCCAATGCTACCTTTGCACGTGTGAGTTTCTTCGTACTCCAACTGCTCACAGTAATTACAGCTACCATGGTCCTACAACGCACACCCAACGAGATCTTAACACCGTTGCTGATTATTTTGATTTTCATATTTCTCGCAATGCTTTAAAGAGGGCAATTACTGCTCTGAAGTTTTGACTTGGTGTCACCATTGTTTGTTCCTGCTCATCTTAATAAACAAATTAATGTAATTAGAAATTGTAATTTTTAATTATTAATTGTTGTTGTTAATTGTTTGATGTTAGTGTCATTTTTGTTGTTATTTTGTTAAAACTTTAATTCTTAATTTATATTGTTTATTTGATTATTTGTTGTTTTAATTATGATTTTAATAAAATAAAATAAATCAATCTAAAAATGAGAAACTGTCCTTTTTATTTCTAAGGCTCAGTGAAACGTAAATGTTATTAGGCGTGCAACTAAATTTCCGGGTTTCACACATAGATGGTTCTAGCGACACATCTAGTTGTCCAGAAGTTGCGCTTTATTCATAGCGTGGACAGTTGCTAACGATAATCAGTTGTAATACCAGCACATATCGCAACGCAAAAATATTTTTTCTAAGAACGAAAATGTCGAGTTTTGTGCCAAACAAACAGCATTTGCGGGAAGCTTTACTTTTCTGCTTCAACTTGAAAAAAAATGCAGTTGAAACCCGTCATTTGGTTGAAGAGGCCTACGGCGAACATACACCATCGAAAACTATCTGTGAAGATTGGTTTAAACGCTTCAGAAGTGGCGATTTCGACATTGAGACAAGAAGCGCTCCGGAAGACTAAAACATCTGAAGACACCGAGCTGCAAGTGTTATTGGATGAAGATGATACGCAAACTCAAGATCAACTAGCGTAAGCATTAAACACGAACGATTACATGCTATGGGAACAATTAAAAAGGAGGGAAAATGGGTGCCGCATGAGTTGACTGAGAGACAGAAGTAAATCGAAGAGCCACTTGCTTTTACGGCACAAATGAAATAGCTTCCTGCATCGAATTGTTTCAGGAGATGAGAAGTGGATCTTTTTAAAGAATCCTAAACGCAAATGGTCGTGGCTTTTACTTGGTGAAGCATCAACATCGGCGGCACGGCTAAATTTCTTCGGAAAGAACACAATGCTCTGCATTTGGTGGGACCAGAAAGGAATGAGTACTACGAGCTGCTCAAACAGGGTGAATGAGCAATGCTACCGACAACAACTCATCAATCTGAACATGCATTGCCTAAAAATCGGCCGGAATGGGACACGAGACACGAACGAGTTATATTGTAGCATGACAAAGCTCCATGCCATCGCATTCCCATCATCCAGGACACCATCAAAAGGCTGAAATGAGAACTGCTACCACGCCCGCCTTAATCGGCAGACCTGGCCTCATCGGATTATCACTTATTTCGGTCGATAGCGTATGGCTTGGCAGGGCTACATTTGGCCAGTTTTGAAGAAGTACAGTTGGATGAACGATTTCGGTCCAAGGGCGCGTCGTGGCAAAAATGTATAGATAGCGAAGGACAATACTTAGAATAAACCATTTATTATATTTCTATTGAAATTTTCCATTTTTCACTTTAAAAAAAAACCGGAAATTTAGTTGCACACCTAGTATAATATTTTGTTGGACAGATACAAGATTTTATTAAAGTTGCTTACATTAATATTCATTGTACGTGTGATATCCGACATCAATATAAAGTAAAATAGAAAAAGAATATGTAATTGGATCCTTATGTAGTTTTCACTTTGGAACTGAAAAATTACATTAAATAAAATGAAATTTTATTTAATGTAATTTTTCAGTTCCAAAGTGAATACTAACAGTATTAGAAGCGAGTTGAATAAAGTTTGGAACAGAAACTTGAAAAATGTCTTCGTGCGGAACTTAAGGGATATTTTTTATTCGAATTGAAAGTTATTCCTTATTTACACCCAAAAATCTATCGACCAAATCGACACGTGGTGAAACCTGTTACAAGTGGGTATAAGAATTATCAGAATTACAGATATCCCATGTGTTTGAAATTTTGGAATCTTACAACTTCTCATTTATTAGTGCCTCGTCTAACTATTAATCATAAACAATTTCAAATTCCAAGAGTGAGTTTTAGACTATTTTATGTGGAAAATAATTTGAAACATTGAGAGATGCACATTCCATGTTGATACGATTTCCCATGGAATGTATGTGATGTAACTAGCTAACATGCGCGGTTTCTTGTGATTAAATTCCTCCCTCTTTAAAAATCCTCGATCCGTGGATTACAAATTTAATTGAAATAGTTGTAGTCCCAATGGTGTCTCTGGTTTCTGTTTCCTATATCCCGCTTGTTCTATGAAGACAATAGTTGCCATTGTATAACTATTATTAAGATTCCTAAGTCTGTTGCGTTATTTGTTTGGTAATCTAAGGCGAGTTTCTCCAGTTGACCTATGTTCCTTTGATGTAGATTGTGACGGTACTCCAAGTTGAGTTTCATGCCTCTTTGTGTAATATTCATTTGCAGCATATGTGGGAGAATTTGTAATGTTTTCATCTCCTTGTTGGTGATTTATTATTTATGAAATATACTTTGTGTTGTTTTATTAGAATTTCGCTATATTCTAAATGAAACTGTTTATTGTTCTTTATGGTAGATCTTAATTTTGCGTGGTGTAATTCCTCTCCGGTTATTTTTAGTATAGATGACGTGTGTTCTATGGCTTCTACCTCACTGTAGTATGGTACAGTTTCTATCTCGATCACTTAACGATTGATCGGATATTCTTTACCCAATAAATTTGAATTGACTAACTTCCTTTGGTTAGTTGGGCTGCCCTTACTATTTCGGTTGTTCTGCTCCTACTATTAGGCGGTCAAACATTGTTTGTTGGAATACTGCATCTGTATTTCCATCTAGGTGTAGCTGAATTTCGTTGTATTGTTTGAGGATTTGTTGAATCTTCTTGGTAATGACCAGCAATCCATTTCTTCATTGTTGTGGACTTAATCCAATTGATTGAACGCTTGGTTCTTTGTTTGTCCTTCTTAAGTTAGCCAAATAGTTTATTGAATTCGCTAATTTGGTACGCTAGCTGGGCTGCTGTGTTCTGAACAGGATATCATCGTAACAGCTAAGATCGATTTGGTGTGGATTATCTGGAAATTTCCACTGATTTAAGGACGTTACCGTGATTCAAAGGCACATGCTGGAAATAAATGAGGTTTACTTAGTGATGTTCTTGATATGGGTTTTTAGGGGTTCTTCCGCTGCTTGATGATGACAGTAATTCCTTCAGTTGTTCGAAGACTTTAATGTATGTAGCTCCAGGAATTCCGACTCTCCCTTGAGGAATTCCGTTTTGTTTAGGTTGGCTCGAAGATTTGCCTTACCCAATTTATTGAACACCTTTTCGACATTAATTATAGATTTTAATTTTAGCTTGTCCTCTTTATCTAGATGGTTGTCCTTAACTTCAATGTTGTGGACTTTAGTCGAAATTTTCTCTTTCAACGGAATATCGACGCCTCGGGAGATGGTTAAAATGTCTAATTTCCTATCTATAATTGGTCCTACCCTTTTCAAGGTATCATCCTCAATTATACCGGTTAGTAATCTTTTGAAAATGCAGATTTCACGGTGAACGGTTGTCTACGGACTGAACACCTTTAACCATTTCTTTTCTTACGAAGTTCTTATTCGCGCCCGTGTCTACGAGGAAATTTAATATTCTTTTGTTGTGGCAATGGTATTCTAGGTAGAATAGACTAGAGAGGCCTCCACTAAAAAATTTATCTCGTCATCTTTATCTGAATTTTCCTTGTCTTCGTAATTTCTGTTGTAGTTTTCATAATGGTTTTTGCTATGTCTGATCTCTCTGCTCCAAGTAAAACACTCTTTGTTGCTTCTGAGCCCTTATATTGATTCTCATTCTTTTTTAAAGTTTGGTCGATTCCTGTAGTCGATCTTTCTGGTTCTCATCGATTCGTGCACTTCTATTGCCATTGAAGGATTCGGTTGTTCTCGTTGAAACTCGACGATGCCACTATTTTCTCGAAAATAGATTTTGTTAGGGTATATCATCAAATTGCTACTCCTTTTGGACTTTTTCCGAATGCCATATGGCCTTCGTAACTCAGCCCATACACTCCAACAATTCGTTAACGAAGTATTAAAATCGACGATATCCTCATTCGCTACGAAATGGAACACACTGAATATGCCGAGTCAGTATTTAAACGTCTCTTCACATATGGAATCAATGCTAAAGCTTCGAAATGCATTTTCTGCGTGGTCGTTCGACTTCTTGAGCCACACAATTTCGAAAGAGGACATCTTTCGAAATTGGAATCCTCCCGTCGAAAGACAGAGTTGATGTCATTTCAAATTTTCCAGAGCCAACATCAATCCGGTAAATACAGCAGTTTGTCGGTATGGTGAACTATTACCACCACTTTATACCACGGTTGCCCGAACTGTTATTGGCTATTCAATGGCATTTGGCCCTCTTACACCAGAAAGGCAAAACCAGAAGAGACTTCTCTTGGTCCGAAGATTGCACATACTCTTTTGAAAAGGCCAAGCGTTATCTTGCCGCTGTCACTCTTTCGGCACACCCGCTGAACGTCGTGCAGTTCAACATAACTACCAACGCTGCCTATATAGCAGTTGAAGCTGTCTAACAACAACGCAACAAAGGGTGTTGGCAACCAGTAGCGTTTTTTTCAAAGAAGCTCTCGCCTGCGAAAATTAAATACTCAACTTTCGATAGAGAACTTCTAGCTATGTATTTAACAATCAATGACTTTCGTCATTTCGTCGAAGGCCGAAAATTCTCTATATTTACCTACCATAAACCATTTACAACAGCTATTGCGTCAAAGTCAGAATATACTCCCGGGCAATTACGATATCTCAATTACTCTGCCCAGTTCACTACCGACATTCATCACATCAAAGAGAAACGCAATGTGGTGAGCGACTGTTTATCTCGTTCTGGCGAGACACTTCTCACATAACTCAGCGTTTTCTCCTTCGACATGAAGGAATTACTTGTAGAACGACAACGCGACGACGAAGTGTAGAAATTGATTTCAGTACGCAGCAAATTTGGTGTGAGACTTCTACAGGTAAAAATTGACCCTTTGGTCTCCTAGTCTACATGGCTTGGCAAAACACTTCTAGCCAAGAATGAATTTTGATACAAGCAATTGGGCGGAATCTTGTATCCCATGCCAACAGTCTAAAGTTCACCGCCACACGAAATCAGAGCTTGGTAAATTCGAGGTACCAAGTGGAAAGTTTGAACACATTCACACAGACCTGGTTGGTCCATTGCCCCAATAGATTGGCTATAATTATGTTTTAACGATAGACGACCAATTTACCCGTTGGCCAGAAGCTTATCCAAAATGAACAACAATTGGCATCGACAGGTTTAAACCAGCATACGGATTACTTGTGGTAAACCCAGTAAAAAAATGTAGTGTTCGAAAAACGGGTACATTTAATTTTTAACACTGGTATTTTCGATTCAAGAGAGGAAAGGTGTGGCGACTCAAAAACCTTTCCACTTCGTGGCATTCCTCGTATAGCACAAATATTTATACTCCGCGCCGCTTACTTACGAGGGATAGCTCGTTTTGCTGAATAGAGCTGTTTCTATCGATTATCGATAAATATTTAGAATTCCACCATGCAATAAGCAAGAAACAAAAAAAGATCAATCGCGTTTTGGAAGTGCACGAGGCACAGTCTCACAGTGAAAACACAAGTAAATAGTGTCGAACAATCGTTCACAATTATGTAATTATACAAAGTAATAAACATAATGAGTGACAGTAAATCAATAAATCGCTATAGCTTCATTACGGTACCCTAGCTCAATTGGTCATTCGAGTTCTGGGTTAAGCTGCTTCAAGAAACTCATTTCGCTGACGAGATATCAAGATGTCAATCCGGGGATTTATTAGACAAGAGCCCACTTCGATCTGTGAACCATTTCGTCGACAGTGACGGTATGCTACGGATTGGAGGGCGGCTCATGTCATTCCCAAAGACAGCTGGTTCTTTACTTATTTCACAAGCACATCATACGACACTACACGGTGGTATATTTCTGAAGTTGACCCATCTGCGAAAAAACTATTGGATCCTAAGCACTAAAACCTCGCTCATACGTGCATAAGTATAATCTGACCTTTCGCCATCGCTCTTGTATCACACTACACAAATGCATTCATCGCATCGTTCACAAGGTTCACCGCACGAGGAGAGAAAATCCAAAGTATATACAGTGATAGAGGAACCATCTTCGTCGGCATTCCTGCATCATCTGAGCACGAGAGATGGAAATCCTGAGATCGCTGCATCGTTGACTCAGGATGGTACCACATGTAACTTTATTCCTCTTGCTTCGTCACACTTCGAAGGCTTGTGGGAAGTAGCGGTAAATGGGTTAACCATCATTCATATCGGATCATGGGCGATAATTTACCCACTTTTGAGGAATTAAAGCATCAATCAGAGGCATCAACCACAACGCCTGAACCAACACTACTCGATGTGAAGCAACTGAAGAACGTGTATCCCCCACTACTGGAAAATTTGGTCGACCTAATACCTTTCCCGCTTAGAACAATAACCTTGTCATCGGTCAATTAGTGCACATCATCAAAGAGGATGAAAGCATAACACCTTCGAAACGCATCCAGAATCTGAATAATGAGTTCGAGTTCTCACTAAAATATTAAATTACATTAGGCAACTGGCAATGTTGTAGACGACACCCAATGTCATCCACTTAGGGTGGGCACCCTAGAACCAAACGTTGGTCAACCCTAAATAAAACACCAACATCGGATAACATCATTATGCAGATGTTAAAATAGACACATCCATGTGAAACTCTTTCCTGTACCTCTAATCTCCATTCGAGCAGCACGGCCAGTTCAACAAAACAACATTATTCGTATTTTGCAACCACCTGCCATATATTATTCATTCGCTATTCGCTCAAACAAATGCTCTTGTTTAGATTACTATTTCTCGTGAGGCGCAATGTTTATTGTTGGTTGGTGTCCTAATGAAGGTTGGCGAGATTGGATGGTAAATATTTTTAATTAAATTTTTTGTTCAACATATAGTTTGGACCAAATAAAAATCTGAAAATTGAGTTTGTACAACAAAGTAAAAAGGTTTATATAGTTACAAATAAAAACCACCCTGTACTGTAAAACGAATTAATAAAACATCATTTCACGCTCGTGTTTACTTTCCAATATTTATTCTTAGAACTTTATTTGCCCATAAATTACTTCAAACGTAACCGGTTCATTGAACGAAGGGGATTCGCGTAATCCTGATATACCATAAAAAGTTAAACATTTTTATATAACTGGATAAGTTTTCAAACTCACCGTTTATCTTTATTTTTGTGCGAAATTTAAACTTTTCAAGTAAAGCTTCGAAACAACTTTTACTATACCACTGCGCCGTTGAGATTGGTGGTTTCAACAAGATAAATGTGATTCGCATTTCATCTTTTATTGGATCTTTGAGATAACATCAATAATTGGTATATCATAAAAATTTATTTTATTAACTCGCGACAAATATGTACCAATAAAAGACGACATTAAAGTTCCGTAAACTTAAAAGGTCGTAACGTTTAAATATTTGTTCTTTTAATAGCTAACTGCAAGAATTTTAGTGAAATGTAGAGGTTTCTCCATACTAACGTAACATAGTTGAAGAAAATTGTCACCTTTTTTATAGGTAATTGATAAGTTGTGTAGCTTCCATATCATAAAAAATATAATAAATTTTCTATTTATGTGTGGAAGATTTTATTTCGCCATATTTGAGCAACATGCTATGTAATACACTTCGTTACAGCAGATTAAATCCACTAAAAAATGGAAATTCCCGATATTCATCTCTTTCGAATTCTATCGCTATTTTGAAAGGTAGATAATTTCACCATTAATCAAATGACTAAACATTTTTTTTCTGTTTGTCTTTGGAAATGTTCCTAAAAAAGGTTCCTGTAAAAAAAATTTCATTTTTATTGTTACAAGGGAATAAATCCACCAAATATTTTTAGGAAATTATTATTTTTTAATTAAATAATTCAAGGAAATGTCGGCCCAAGCAGCTTTGATGATTTGGGAAGCCATCCTTAAACGTTTTCCATTTTAAATCAGGAGAGTACGGGGGCCATTTAAGTAAATCTACGTTCCTCTTGGTAATCCAGGCTTTTATAATCCTTACCGTATGAATAGGGAAGTTATCGTGCAGTTAAATCCATTTCAGTGGTCCGAACATTTGTTGAAACTTTCGAAAGCTGAATCCAAAATATACAAATACGAATTAGCTGTCGTTTTTTAATTTTGAACAGTTAACTCAATCTCACCATAGTATAAAATAGCTCGCCAGACCATAACCCCTCCTTCCCTGCTGTGATGTCGATTAAGAACTAACTCTTCTTTGCGTAGGTTATGGAAATATTAGTTATAACCATCGGGCCCGTCCAAATTGAATTTTTATTTTTATCCGAAAACGCGACTTTGTGCCACTGGTTATTCCATGTCATATGCTCTTTCCCAAATTGAAGCCGATTGTTTCTTCGAACTTGGTTTAATGGTGGCTTTTTCTTAATATTCATTCGTTTTAGATGTTTAGCTTCCTGTATGATACGATGAGCGGTTTGTACAGAGACATTGACATCAGCTTGCTCCTTGATACTGCGAGGGTAAGCAGATAGTGCAGAATTGGAGGCAATACGAACTATTTTACGTTTATCTACAGATTTTAATTTCAATTATCACAACAGTGTGGCTTCGGCTTAGTTTCAACATCGTTTAAGGTTTTATTTTTTCCCATTTATAAAAAAACAATTGACAACACTAAATTATTATTGACAACACAATTTAATTTATCTATATAAAAGTCAAATTATGTCTGTATGTATGTTTGCAAACATCTCAAAGAGTATACGGCCGATTGACATAAAACTTTCACACAATATGTATCTCGGAAAGAGGGTGGCGGTCAGCCTAATGCGATTTTTTCACAATATGTGACGCTCCAGTCACACTACCAAATATCGCTCAATCGATTGTCTTGAAACTTTGCCCGTGTATAAGTTCCATGTCCAAAACCAACCTTACGATATTTTTGAAAAGGTTGAACCCCGTGGTCTAGGGGCCTCGGTACAAATTTATCTAAAATTATTTTTTTTTAAAATTCTTTGATGGGAATGAGTTAAGGAGGAAGCTTTTATGAAATTAGTGGCATGGTTGTAACCGAGGGGCCCGTATAAGTTGCCACACCATTCATCCAATCGATTTCAAATATCGGATAGGGATTTTATACCAATGAGCAGAGTTTCATAAGTTTTTTGAAGGGATCGGGTCCCTGGGTCTGGTGCTACAAATACTTTCCAAAATACACAAAAATTGCATTGCAAATTAATCAGAGCTGATTTGATTTTTCGTTACTACACTTCTACCTAAAATATATGGAGCCCAAATAAGCAATTTATCCCTCCCTATAAGGATGTAATCGTCATTGGGAATGGAATCGCCTCAGTGAACAGAAGAGCATACTGTTGACCCTAAATTATTGAACGAAACGAATTGCGTTATCAATCAATTGAATCGATCCGTCGAAATAAATTAATGGACTCAAAAAGATATTTATTAATTCAAAATTAACTAATTTGAATTTAATATTAAATTTTTGCCATTTTTAAGGTGTTTTCTGACATTTAAAATGGTCAAGCTTAATCAAATAAATGAAATTAAAAAAATAATACTTTAGACTAAATATTCGAGTAACTCGATTTTCTAATTATTTTAACAAATAAAAACTAATTTTAAAAGTTAAAATATATAATTTCCATATAACTTCAAAAGGCAATTTATAGTAAAAGTTACTTATTCCTTTTTTGCCCACTATAGCCAGCATTCTAATCACTAAATTGCATCTTCCACAAGAAATATCCTTTCCTACCAAAATATTTTAAGTGTAAAATTGGCTTAGTTTGAAAAATATCATAAAACGACGATTTATTTGGCGAAATACACGCCAATCGCTTAGAGTTAGAGCCACACGAGTAACTTAGACCCAAGAATAACGCTCACAACGAATATAAAGTATGCACATAAATATAGTGCGATCACGAGTACTGCAAACGGATGAAGAGCATGAATTACATTTAAGTGCAAACAATAGAATGTATGTTTCCAAATGACATCTTTTGGTGCTACCAACGTCATTAGAAACAATTACATGACAACGTATGAAGTGCAAGGGCAGGTTTACTATCGCACTGGATCTCTATTTCCTGTTCCAAGTGAAGAGCACAAATATTTACAAATCTACTTTATGGGACAGCATTCAGACGGTCCACAACAAGTAGACCAATGCGTTTCATTCAATAACAACACAAGACATGACAGTATCGCATCCCTACAAACATTCTTCCATAATACAAACGAGTTATTTCGATTGTTTAAAGTAGCTAAAGACAAGGTGATATCGGACGATCACATCATTGTAATTAAAGCCGACAGAATACTATCCGGATAATATCAGAGACGATTCAATGCACCAACTTCAACGAATTTCAGAAGTGCATCCCTCCTATGATGCATTACAATACCCCAATTATCTACTGGTATGCACGAACATATCGCTTAATGATACGTTAGAATTCCGAAAACTACATGTAATGGGCAGTTATATCATCAATTCATCGTGGATATGTATGCAAAAAATGTTGTCAATGATTTGGGAACGATGGTCATGGGATGAGAATAAAAAACAATTAACTGGCCAATCATCTCCGGATCGATACGACCTCACCACACGTGTATTCAAACAAAAGTTAATATCACTGAAGGAGTTCATAGTAAAATATCGCATATTCAAATATGTGTTCATTCAATAAAAAAACACTCAAATCTACACAAAAATTAATTTAATTTAACCGCGATATAGCTCATGCCGAGTATCAGCTAGTTATTTGATATTTTTTATTTTAAGAAAACTAAACAAAAGAAAGGAAAATGAACTGGGGCCTTATTCCTCAATACGAATACGAACGAAAAATGTACGAATTCGTATCATTCGTATTAATTCGAATACGTGTAACGAACAGTTCTTATACGTCCATGAACGAGTTTGCGCTCGATGCCACTTTAGTTAACGACGCTAAATCTAGAATAACGAAAGTAAAAATGTAAGTAAAATACAGGGTGGCTGAGATCAAATGTTACTGACTTCACTCTGCTGTCATTTGTGTAGTTGTCATTTTCGCGCGTCAATTATTTGACAGATTGAAGTTTGGTTAGTTGTTTACATGTGGTCAACAAATAATTGTTCTAAATTAATATCTTCATAAAAAAATCGTAATGGAATTCAAACGTAATAGTGTAATTGCACTGTATTTGGGTGGAAATTCACAAACAGCAATAGTTCGTCAGCTCCAGCATTTGAATGTGAATAAAATGTTTGTGTATCGAACCATAACTCGATACAACGAAACTGGTAGCATCGCTAAACGCAACAGAGGCGGTCCTAAAAAGACAGCAACATCAAAAGAAATGATACGAAATGTGAAGAAACGAATCCAACGAAATCCTCGTCAAAGTGCCAATCAATTAGCCGCACGTCTACATGTTTCACGATACAGCATTCAAACCAAATTGAAAAATGAACTACACTTGAAGCCCTACAAGATACAAAAAGTTCAAGATCTTACGGCGGCACAAAAAAAAGTTAGGCTTGAAAGAACACGAGCGTTGAAAGCCTTGGCCGAACGTGATGAGATTCCAAAAATTGTCTTTTCTGATGAGAAAATTTCCACCATTGAACAGTATGTGAATAAACAAAATGATCGTGTTTGGTTAGAGCACAAGTCCAACGATAATTTGGACACAAGAGTTGCCATGCGCAAGCAATCACCAGCTTATGTTATGGTTTGGGCTGCAGTGACTGCAGATGTACGCACTCCTCTGGTTTTCATCGAACATGGAGTCAAGGTAAACCAAGAGGTGTACCGCCAAAGATCCTAAACGATGCTTTGCTACCTTGGGCACCTAAACACTTTGGTACGAACCGTTGGACATTCCAACAGGACTCGGCACCGTCACACAAAGCTCGAGCGACACAGACAAATTTACAAAATTGCGTTCCGCGGCTGATTTCGTCGAAAGAATGGCCACCATATTCACCAGACTTGAATCCCATGGATTTCTTCATATGGTCCATTTTGGAGAGTAAGGTGTCCACTAAAAAATACGAAAGTGTTGATGCATTGAAGTCAGTTCTTGTTCGAGAATGGAATAAAATTCCGCAAGCTCACGTTCGGTCAGCATGCAATGCTTTCTATGGAAGACTGAATCAAATAATCAGAGCCAAAAGAGGTCATATCGAGCAGTAACATGTTTTTCATAAAATGTAATATGTTTTCAACATATTCCACGAAATTTTAATAAAAAATAATCAAAATTAACAAAATTACAGCGTTTTCATTTGGTAACACTTGGTCTCAGCCACCCTGTATTTTTAAATTTTAAAATATTTTAAGTAATTAAAATGTGTACGTTTACATATACCTAAATACAATTACAAACTGTTTACAAACTTTTTGTTAATTTTAGAAATAATATAGTAACTCTAGCAAGATATCGTTTCACTTTTTGAAATATATTTTATCGATATTTTAGGGCAAAACTAACAATGGATGGAGGAACGTCCATTGTTAGCAAGGGGTTATAATTCTATTGTTATGCCCGAATATCATCGAAATCGTTGTAGAGAGAAATTAGCTACCGCCTCAATATACTCGGACTCCCTGCCCCTATAAGAAATCCAGACGGAAAGAAAAAAGTATGGGCAGATTTTAAATTCCATATAAAAAAACAAATAAAATTAAATAAGCTCAGCATGTCGGGTCCAGGTGGAGGCACGTCAAAGATTCAGTCATTTTCGCCTACAGAAGAAGCTGTAATAAGATACACAATCGCTTGGTGACAGCAATTTGGAAGTACCCATTTTTATTGAAGACTCCCATCCAACATCAACAGAAAATGACTAAACATTTGAAACCGATGAAGCCACAGAAACGAGCAGGAAAATTTTTACAAAGGGATAGCTTAATACAAAACCAAATTGAAAATCAAAAATTATTTCACGATAAAGTTATGACTAAGTTGGACTTGGAATCTCTAACTAATAGTGCGACGGTGACCAACGATTCGATTAAGCGGCTGGTTCCGCTGAAAGAAAAGTCAGTAGACTTAAAAAAAAGGAAATGAAATTAAACGGGCGGGAATTGGAATTGCGGGAAAAGGAGATAAATTTGAAGGAAATGGACAGTTTAGAAATTCGGAAATGAAAAGTGGAAGATTTAGAAATTAAACAAATAATTTTATTTTAGCAAATTAAAACTAATACTTATGTACGAGTATTAGAATAAAATACATAACTAAATGAATAAAAGAAATAAATAAAAATGATGAATTTATTAATAAATAATATTTTATATATAAATAATAACAATAAATAATTATACTGGATATGAAATAAATGTGATATAAAAATTAAAGATTTATGTTATAGAATTGGGAATATTTTGGCGAATGTTCGTGGCTATTGCATTTTCTGATTCAGCTGTCGTATTGTCATGTAAATCCGGTTCTTCTATTTGATTTGAAAATTCAAATGGTCCATTAAAATGTAGGCATATATTATGGAAGGTGGTGCAAACATTAATAATCTGTGAGGTTTTTTTGGGCAATAGTACAGCTCGCGAGTTCCCATAAAGCATCTAACTCTAGCTTGTACTAGCCCAATACAACGCTTAATAATGTTCCTCATTGTGGAATGGGGCGTATTAAATGACGCATACCACGTTCGCCCTACTACGTTCGACGGCCGCTCTGAACGGCATTAAGAGCCACGGTTCTAAGGGGTATCCAGGGTTTCCTAATTAAGCTAAGATAGTATTAAACTAAAAATAATTCTAACCCAGATTTTGTAATTACCCAGTAGCCAATAATTATAATTATTTGGATCACGATGTTGTTGCAGATGTTGTCGGTAAGAACTTAAACTCCAAATAAAGGAATCATGAGGGGCACCTCCATATCTTGAATCAACCGACATTACCCTCATTTTATAGTTATACGCTTAGATTAAAAAACAATGATTTTCCTTGCGATTGAAATACAAATGTTTATTTTCCCTTGGATGCACAATATTGATATGCGTTCCATCAACACATCCAATAACGCTAGAGAAGCCGGTTTGATTGTAAAAATGATCAACTGCCAAACCCTTTTCTCTTTCTGATTCACGGAAGGAAATCCATTTTGGATATATATTATTTTCTATCGCATTGAACACTTCATTCATTACTTTTGAGATTGTTGGCTGTGACATGTCAACAAAAAAATACTGGCCCACTCACTTGTTGGTAACTGCCATGAGCACAAGATATTAAGACTGCAGCTAATTCTAGTCGTTCTTCTGACATTCAACTCATCCAATAAGTAGTTTACCGAATGCTTGGATAGTCTAGGTTACGTTAGGTTAGGTTTCAGTGGTTGCTATCGCACACTTAGGCCAGTTTTGGCCCATTATGATACCACAGAATCCGACATAATTAAACTCCCTTTAAACCCATCTAGTGCTATTCACATAGCGTAAGAGATCTTGCTAATTACAGCTTTCATATCAGAGAGGCTGTCCATAGTGTATTTTCCCAAGTATTCATGTCTTCTGTCAACAGGCACAGGACATGAGCATACGAAGTGATCAAGAGTCTCCTCCTCCTCCTCGTCCTTGCAGCTTATGCAGAAGTCATTTGCATCCAGACCCAGCCTTCTCGCATGATCTCTGAGAAGGCAGTGTCCGGTAAGTACCCCTATAATTTTACCTAAATCACGCTTTCTTAGTGCGATCAAGATCGTGGATCGCTCCAAGCTCAGCTCAGGCCATACTTGCTTCGCTACCCTGCCAGTCAGACTGGCGAGCCACCTAGCATTTGCCAAGACAACTGCTTTCCTATGACTAGCTGCTTTCAGTCCAGATATAGGCCTTCCTACACATTCTCTGCCTGGTTCCAGTTGGAGAGTCGTACCGTACCTTGCAAATTCATCTGCCCTGCAATTTCCCTCAATGTCAGAGTGGCCCAGAACTCAGACCAACTGGATATTGAAATGTTTACTCATCTCGTTAAGAGATGTGACAACGCCACTCTCGACGCCAGTGAAACTGAATACAACGAAAGATTAGCCGTCCGCCTGTCCACACAGATAGTGATATCAGTCAACGATATTACACTGTGCTTCAACCAGTTCATGACCTCTTCAATCGTTATAACTTCAGCCTGGTACACGCTGCAGTAATCAGGTAAACGAAAATATAAATTTACATTTAATTCCTCACAGAACACACCAGCTTCCACTCTACCATCGAGCTTGGAGCCGTCGGTGAATAATTTAACTCTCCCGGTTTCCATAATGTGAGCGTTCTTCCAACCCTACCTAGAGGGGAGAATCACTTTGGAACGCTTGCTAAAGCACAAAAGGGGTGTTATATAATCCAAATTCACCAGCTCATCCCTCACATAATTGGATATAGTTGTGTGCCTTTTTTACAGGCCCTTCCACCCCGAACCAACTGATAGGGGGGCGGACGTATTTACCGCCATTTGCTTACCGATAATATCCAACGGGAGAAGGTACAGCATCACCTCCAAGGCACTAATGGGGGTTGTTTTCAACGCAAGCAGACTGCTCTCTGCACCTTCGCCATCATGTCCCTGTATGTTAATTTCTCCAGAGCTGGTCACCATACACTCACACCATAGAGTAGTATGGACCTTACCACTGCCGTGTAAAGCCAGTGCACCAGTGGCCTTCTTCTCTCTTTCAATCGTGTTTGGTTTCCAACTGAGCTTCGAGAAGGATCTCCAGGAATCTCGCCCTATCAGTAAGGATCAGCATAGTACCATTTAAACTTGGTGGGACCATTATCGGAATTTTATATCTCCTAGTAAAAATGACCAGCTCTGTTTTAGATGGATTAATCCACATCTTCTGGTCCAACCCGCAGTGATTGATAATGCATTTTGCATCACATCTCTGATTGTACATAGGTGCTTCCAGTTCCAATAGCAATCCATTGATTACTACATTCGAAAGAAGGGGAGAGAGAACACCTCTCTGGGGTGTTCCCCGAACAACCCGCCTTCTAATGGAGACTTCGCCCATCTCCGCTATAACCCTTTTGCTACCTAGCAGGTGATTAATTAGGCTGGTTACAGGGTATTAAATCTCAAGTGGCAACAATCCTTCCCTAATTGCCTCCACCTTCACGTTGTTAAAAGCGCCCCCGATATTGAGAAACGCCACCAACGAGTATTCTTGAAAATCCAGTGACTTCTCATTTTTCCGCACCAAGGTATGTAACGCCGTGTCCACGGATTTACCTTTTTGGTACGCATGTTGAGACTGTGCCCAGCTTCTGGCTACAATTCTCGAACGATTATGGACAGCCAGCAACCTATCCATGGTTTCAGCAGAAAAGATGACAGCGATATTGGTCTTAGGTCCTTAGGGTTGCTATGCGAACTTCTGCCTTCGGGATGAAGATCACCCAAACCCTTTGAAGATAACCTCCAGCCAGGGAAGTAAAACCTCCGAGTTCTTCCGAATTTCTGCTGGCACAATCCCATCCGGACCAGCTGATTTAAAGGGTATACACTTTTAATAGCCCATTTTATCTTCTGTGTACTCTAAATATTCTCTGTATACAACAATTGGTCGCCGCAGTCATCCCTAGACCCGCAGCCACCCAAAGGTCCTACAATCGTCACATATTCACTACGTGGGAAGTGAGTTTTCATCAAAAGATCAAGAGCCGCTTCACTAGAAACCTCCATTCGCCATCCGTTTTTTTCAAATAGCCTGGTACAGCTGGACTAGTGGAGAGAATGTTTCTTAAGCGCGAGGTATCCGAGGCCTCTTCCATTCTATCACAGAAGAGCCTCTACGAATTTCTTTGCGCCTTTCTTGTTTCCCTTTTGTATACTCTGAGGCATTCCTTATAGAAGTCTCAGTCTTGGATTTCTTTTGATCTTTTCGCTCTATTGAAAACAGATCCACAGACTTTCCGGCACTCTGCAAGTGCCGAGGTCTACCAAACAGGTTTTTGCTTTCTCCTCAGCTTTGTTAATGAGCAAGCTTTCCTCATAGAGGTATTGCAAGTCCTAGTAAAGGTACCACCATTGAATCCAGATCACTACCCGTGTCGGGGAGTGCTAGGATTCTGGATGGAATCCTGCCCTCCAATACTTCCCTATATACGCGTCATACTGTCCTCCGGGGATTTCTGAACACGCACCGATTTGTAATTTGGAGATTGAGCTTAAATGTTAGGTACCGATGGTCAGGGAAGAAATGCTCTTTCGCCATCCTCCTTAATCTGATCATAGGTGAAATAAAATCGGAGACTAGAGTAACATCCAGAACCTCCTGTCTATTGCTAATAATAAAGGTGGATTACCGACCGATATTACTAATAACGAAGTTAGTTCTTAAATGAAAATCGAAAAGTAATTCACCTCTGTCATTGATGTCCGAGCTACCCCAGATGGTGTGATGCGCGTTCGCGTCATACCCTAGGATAACTCCCACCTTCCTCCTATCCGCATCCCAGACAAGTGCTCCTATACATACCGCAGTCATGCCCCCATTGATTTTAGACCAGTATACATGATCTGCTCTTTTCAATCCCACAAGCGTTAAAAAGGATGTACCCATTTGCTCGCAGACCACAGATCTTGTCGTTTAAGACGAAACTATCTCCTCTTACTAAGTAAGTCTAAGAAGTAGCGCTGCCGAAGTAGCCTTGGAGTGATGTAGGTTTATTTGCACAATCCTGACAATTAGTAACAGTATTTACTTTACCTTATCGCGACGGCCGTACTATGTCGGTTAATTAGACCCGACGGAGTCAACGGTCCACATCCTCCTCTTTAGAGTCCGATGTGTCCCCTCCCTATGTCTAGAGATAATCGATCTCTAAGATCCCTAGTTAGCCCCTCACTTGGGTTCGTGACTGGCTTCGATGTTTCCTCTGGAGAGGTACCACTCGTCGAGCTTCCATTAACCGGCTTTACTTCGTGCTCCCACTTCTCTAGCAGTGAGGTGCTCGGTTTTACCCCGACCTCGTCCTTTCTAAACACCTTAAGGATGAATGAGGCGAGGCAGATGTTTATAACCCTTTTGGTTTATTGATTATCATAATTGATAATCTGAAACTGCTCTTGGGCTCCTCCTGCTTGACAATCCTGCTGTTCCCCGTCGGGAGATCCGGATTACAAACCTGGATAATCCTCAGGGATTCATTAAAGGTTAGCCGGCTCCGTGAGAATCCAGACCATTGCCCTAGGTCTGCTCGGGATCTTCTCCTTCGGAACAGCCCTGAGCTTCAATCCTGGCCATACCTCGCCTACCTCCTCGATCGCCTTCCTGTACAAGAAGGCCGATATTTGATCCGGACACGCGGTCAGTTTCAGCCGTCCCTGATACCAACCCGCATCCCTACAAATTGGCGGGGGTTCCTGATGTTGTCAGGATGAAAAATGATTTATTTTACTATCATAAAGAAAACAAAAGAAGCAACATTTCCAAAACCAACTAGAAAACATATTTTTAGTCATTCGATTAATGATGAAATTATCTACCTTTCAGTATAGAACAAAAAATAGTGATAGAATTCAAAAGAGAGGAATATCGGGAATTCTCTTTGTTAGTGTATTTAATCTGCTGTAACGAAGTGTATGTATGTATGTATGTCATTGCATTCTCCAAGGTGACAATTTCAATTTTTCATAGCGCGAATAATAGACAAATGTAATGAATTTTTATCTTGGAATACGGTTACCTACATAATGATAAATTCATGTTTCCGGTTGCTGACGGTATTGCAGGTTAAATAATAAAGCATGTCAATGTTATATATAGGGACGAATATATCATACAGAGACAAAGTTTAGCTACGGTATGAATAGATAATATGTTGCAAGGAATGAAATAAACTCTAACGTTATATTTTTAATTTTACTTTTGGCATTCTTTATATATTCTATGGATGAACTGTGATGGGAAGCGTAAAAATACAAGTTTGCTTCATTTACGTAATTTTCACAACAAAAAATGTTTCAATATAAATAATATATAAGGAGCATAAGGACGTATTATTCCATCCATATTTGTACCATGTTTCGGAATATAAGAAGGATAAAAAATGTATTACCTGAAGTTCTTTTAAAACACCTTTGAGCAAAATAGAAACGTTGGTCATAAGAAGCGTAGTTTTGGTTTTACGGGAGATTTTTGAAATTTTATTTTTAATACAATCAAATTTACTCCCTTAAGTATCCACAGAGAGATAGTTTGATTAACGGTCTTAAATCTTCTAGAACCTAAAGGGGTGTGGCATGTTACATATTACAATTATTTATTCACAGACTGTACATGTACAAAATTGTTTCGTTGGCAGCTGATCAATATTATACCGCATGTATATCGATATTTTAATATTTTATATGCGATTATGATTATTTATACGGAGAATTGTCCGTTAATAAATAATTCAGTCTACGGAGAATTGTCACTAGGCCGCTACATCACTCCCTCCTCAGTGAAAAGGTCCCCCATTTTGTGGGTTTTTGTGTCCACCAGCAATTGTGGATGGAGTTTTGGGAATTGTACTATTATAATGATGTATGATCATTAAAATAATAGTGGTGATGTAATTGTTCATAAGAAATATATTGCCTTCATATTTACAAGCGATTGTGGTTGGAACTTTTGAGTTGGAGTTTAACGTTTGAGTTGGGTGAAGAATGTGTTACCCGAAAATGCGGACAGCTTTCTTCACTCCCGATATTTGATCGGGTGAACTTAGTATTCCTTAGACTAGTTTGAGTCTATCAATAGAGATCTATCAATACAGATTGTTCCTTTCTTTGATTTGCAATACAAACAGCTTAAGAAGTGGTCATATAACTTTGTAAGGGCCTTCATAAGATGGTGTGAGGCCTGTGCGTATTTTCTCTATTCGCACGAAAACATAGTCACAAGTTTGAAGTGATTTTGGTACGAATATGTCGCTTTGATTGGTTTGCACGTGTCCAGTGGAATGAGTTTGTTCATCGTGGAGCGCAATTGATCCATCACTGTGTCAGTGGTTACTTGGGGTGTAAGTGGATGTTCTACAAAGAATCCTTCAGGTAATTTGTGCGTTTGACCGTACTCAAGTTCTGCTGGTGAACATTTTAGGTAATCTTTGACTATTGTTCGGATTCCCAACAATATGATTGGGATCTCTGAACTCCAGTTGACGGTATTTGCACGAGTTTTGAGAGCTGTTTTAAATTGACGGTGGAAGCGCCCAACCATAGTGTTTGCTTGTGGGTGATAGGCAGTTGTTCGTATTCGATGTGAGTCTAAAAGCTGCATATGCTCAGCGAATAGTTTAGATCCGAACTGTGTGACTTCGTCGGTTCTTATGTTTGCCGGAACGCCGAATCTAGAGATGTAGTTTTCGACGAGCGTTTTTGCAATTGTTGATGCGGAGATGTCTTTTATGCCGTACGCTTCTTGCCAAAACGTAAAACGATCGACACAAGTTAAAATGTATGTAAATCCATTAGATGGTGGGAGTGGTCCAACTATATCTACATGGATATGTTCAAATCTACCTGGTGGAATTTGGAAACTTCCGTGAGGTGATTTGGTGTGCCATTGCACTTTTGGCAGGATAAACAAGATTTCGGCCACAGGGTTAAATCTTTATTCATACTAGGCCAAAAGTACTTTGAAGTGACGAGTTTGTGGGTTGCTCGTTCACTTGGATGTGAAATATTATGCAGAGTGTCGAAAATTGTGTCGAATGACTCTGGAACGTACGAGCGATTGGTGCCTGTAGTTATTTCACAGTAAATTGCCAAATCAGCCAATGGAAATTTATCTAATTTCCACTTAGAAGAGCGCCGATTTGTAGAACTAGAGAGTAGGTCTTGTAGTTCTTGATCGCCTTACTTAATTCGTTGCATTTAGCAGATGCGCTAAAAGAGTAA
Organism: Nephrotoma guestfalica; assembly: GCA_963691935.1. Classification (NCBI taxonomy): domain Eukaryota; kingdom Metazoa; phylum Arthropoda; class Insecta; order Diptera; family Tipulidae; genus Nephrotoma; species Nephrotoma guestfalica. The sequence continues at coordinate 152,375,223 of OY829915.1, forward strand.
TATTTTCTAAGCTGTTCTTGAGCTGAAGCATTTCGACATTCTTCAGGCCAAGGAAAATTTTGATGCATTTTGGGTTTCTTGAGAAGTGTTGCCAATTGTTAGTGAATTGGGGCAAGTATCTCAGTGAGTTTCGGAATGCATCGGTGGTAGTAGTTTACCATTCCGTCAAATTGTTGAATTTGTTTAACGGTTTGCGATCCTGAGAATCATCTAATTGCCTTAATTCGCCCTTCGGACGGCAGAATGCCTTTAGGAGTAATTTTGTGACAGAAGAAGTCAAGATTGCTTGTTCCAAACACACATTTTTCTGTGTTAATATAGACGCCATAATTCGATAATTTTTGGAAGAGTTGTTCCAAATGGTGTAAGTGTTGCTTCTCGTCTCTATATGCTACGAGAATATCGTCAATATAAACAAAAACCAAATCGAGATCTCTCACAATTTCGTTGATGAAACGCATTCGGGTGAATTAGTATAAGCCAAATGGTGTGGTAATTGCGGTTTTATGTATGTCGTCGTTAGGAGCAACTGGTATTAAATGGTACGCTCTGACGAGATCGATTTTTGAAAAAATTGAGCATCCATGTAATTGCAAGGAAAAGTTTTGGATGTGAGGAACAGGGTTACAGTCAGGAATTGTGACAGCGTTAAGCCTTCTATAGTCCTCACATTGTCTCCAGTCGTTGTCAATCTTCTTCCCATGTGTAATGGACATGATATTGCTGAAGAAGAAGGGCGGGATTCCTAGTTCCACCATGTGTTGGAATTCTAAGAATGCTGCTTTGTGCCGAATTGGATCAAGTCTCGAATCTCAAATGGTAAATGGCCTGCAGTCACGATGTGGTGTGCTACATTGTGCCTTACGCGGAGAACTGTAGTTCGGTGGAGCTGTTAAAGAAGAAAATTTGCGTGTTTGAAAGAATGCCTTAGTTCAATGTCAACTTTGAGTAATTTGGTACCAAAATTATTTATTGTGATACCATTTCCTGCTGACAGAACTAAATCGGGATTGCAATTTGTTCCGCAGCGATAGTATATATTTGTAGTAGGGGATTACGCTTAAATCAACGCCGGTATCAATCAGAAATGTGATGTTATTTTCCAAATCCCGTTTAAATTATCGACTTTAATACTTATCGGTTTGGGGAACCGGTTTACGGATCCCTTTTGTTGTTTAACATAGTTAAAGTGGAAAGTTGTGTGGAAATTGGTATCTTGGCTTCTGTTAGTTGTGTTTGCAAATGAAACTTCCCTGTGTTGATGGAGATTGCGATTTATAAGGGTGAGGTGTTCGTCTCCAGCGCGATTGTGAACGCGAAGATTGTCGCTGTGCGTGTGAAATATTTTCTTGCTTAGTTAACCTATCGTTAATCCTTATCGTGTTTCTTGTAGTTGAAGGAACAGGCCGCTACAATGTTAGTTACCACAAATAATAGAAGTATTCTTTCTATAAAAATATTTGGAAAGTAGTCATGTTCGTCTTTCTAAAATATCTTCGACACGTGAATATGACGGTTAGTGCGTTCATAAGAATAATATCGGGAGTGATTTGCATAAACTATTAATAGAATTAAATAATTTATTCACACAAACTATAAACATACTCGTGGCCAATTTTGTATTAACATAAATTTAATGGAAATTGTGCCTGTGAAAATCGTACGTTCGGGCAATTGCACAATTTTATTATTTGTTTGTTTGTTTATTTCTATGCAATCTTTCGGGCTTCGTGGCACTCCCAACTCTTTTCCAGTTTTTATTGATGTCCAACGTAGTAACCTAAGCGAAGACGTATGGCGGTAGTTCCGTTTTACGTAGATCGCCTATACATTGTATAGCTGCAAGCTAAACTATAGTATTGGCTTAAATGGTGCGTCCGGCCCTGTATTCTGCACTCCAACAAAGAGTCATAGATGTGTTTCTCGCCATCACCGATTCTAATCAGATAATCATAATTTTATTTAAGCATCTCTTCTCTATTGGGATTCCCAGTACCTCAGGATTTTAACCCGTAGCTTTAACCACTGTGCCGTTTGATCGGTGATTTTTATTATTTATATGGAACAAAAATTCAATTAGAGTTTCATTTTTTTTCTTGTTTGTTCTGCATTTTGTATTTTTTTTAATTCAAATTTTTATTTTTGAGTATTTTAAAATTTTCAACTAACACAAATTCTACTGGACCACTTACAACATTATCCATCGCAACTACCCTAGTCGATGAAAGCAAAACACCGTCTTTAGATTTCCGAAACTTTAACTTGGAGTGCATTAGAATCAGTTACTCTGAAAAATGCTATATATAGTTATCCAAGAGTAAAACATGGTTCAGGAAGAAACAAGCCGACTTTTTTGAAAGTTTGACGCTGTGATTTAATCATACTCATAGCGTAAGAAAGCCGAATAGGAAACTGATGACGTTCAAAATTGAAGAGTAGAGACAAATCGGTAGCTGTATTTAGTGAAATTCTTGGGATAAAGTGAACAGTGCTGTAATGTGTCCCAGTAATAATTTCTAACGACCATTCTAACACCACACTATAGAAAGATTTCTTACAAGCATAACTATGCAACTTTTCTTTAAATTTAAAATGTTGGGCGGGGGAAGGGGGGACGGGAAACCAAATCAATCAAAGCATTTAGATATTCAACTGGGAAATTTACTTGCAGTATGATGCTTTTTCGGAAACCTATTTTTCAAGAACCTCTTCATTGAGCTCTCGGACTTCATCATTTTTTGGACATAATATAGCGTACTGCGATATTGAAGAAATATCATTGGTTGTCAACGATTCCCCAAAAATATCAGCAATAAAATCTTGTGAGACGTATTTATCTGGCACTTTACACGAATGTTGTGTTTTTTTAAATTTAATTCGGCAGATACTTAGTTACCATTGCCGATATTTAACAACCGTTCACTGAATTCAGGATCACTAATAGCTCTCATATTCCTTTTTACATATTATGGATAGAAATGCCGCCATAACTGTGATTTCTTAATTGTGGCGTTCACTATTGAACCTCGATTTCCATTTATCACTTGCCGCAAATCACCTCCTAGCATAACTACTTTTCCATCAAACGACAAATCGCTGTTCATTCAATATCTAAAAACCAAATCTACAATATCTAGTGCGATACCTGATGCAATCCATGCTCCATCCTATATAAAGCAGTCAATTGATAAGAGTTGTCTTTCTTTAAGGATATTTAAAAGCTGAATGGCACGTCATTCTATCGGGGAACAGATTTGGAGCAATTCCAGTCCAAGCTACAAACATTACTTTTATTACTATCAGAGATCTTCTGCTTCAATGCCAGCTACAAAAATTTTTTTCGACTACCATCGGGACCATCGAGGTAAAAATATTTTTGTGGATTAACTTCTAATACAGTTGAAAAAGCTGCTGATGCTGCCAAAAGTTGATTAGTATTTAAAGCTTCCCAAAAATTATTTTCAGCAATATTGTTAGGTGGGAAAATGAATAGCAACATTCAAAATTTCAGAGACGTTTGGTATTGAAGAAGGTAATATATGCTCGGGAGCCTCAGATAGGCAGTTCCCCCACTCACTACTATCATTAATTAATCCCCTTACTTTTGCTGCTTCTGTATAGGTTAAGAATATTACGTTATTAAAGGTTTTCAGTGCTTCAAATGATGTAGATGTACCTTAAATAGAGAGAAGAATTAGTCGAAGATGGTCACTCTCTATATCTCTCTGCTGCTGAGATTATGTTCAAAAAACGCCGCCAACGTGAGGCACGCAGCAGATTATCATCGCAAAGCACTTTCTATATTGTTTTCTTGAAAGTAAACTGACTGCTCATCTGTTAGGTGAACATATAACATTAAGTATTACGAGATGGGTAATTCTTGTAGATTCCAAGCTTCTTCTTGTGAGCGTACATAGCGACAGTTTAGATATTATGATATTTCTTCATGTTCAACCAATGAGTTATTATTTAAGCAGTTGTCCTTTAGTTAGATATGTATGGACATATTTAATTGCTTTGACAACAGAGCATAGTCCGACATTTACATATGCGTTATATTTTAAGCTTAAATAGGTATTGTGTAGAACTATAAAACGGTTATCAACAGGCACATTTGATCGAGTTCGAGAAAAATGTTCTGATGAATTAGAAGGAGGACGCCTTTTGTATTTGGGATATCTTTCCATTGGTATATCTGTCTCAAGACAAAATTCTTTAGGAAATTTGTCCGTTATCATTTAAATTAGGAATCTCTGCTGAAATGATTTTATCAATATCATCCACAGTTTTGAATTTGTCTTCCTTGGCGAGTGTAAATAAACAGTGTGCATGAGGTAACCCACGCTTCTGATGCTCAATAATATAAACATACGATACGATATTTCCAAAAATTGGTCGTTTTACGATATCACTAAGGAATTAAGTTCCGATTTTATTTCTTCCCATGCCGGATTACACGTAAAAATGATAAAGAAGTCTGGACGGCCAAACTTCCTAACAATAGCCATATTATCCTGGTAAAATTTGGACATGAACCATGGACCACTAATAAGCACGAAGATGGTAGAATATAAATATTACCAACTCTGGTATTATTTTCAAGACCATCGCTACTTACGTAATCCAAAAGTTCTCTGTAAGATTCAACACGAAGAGCTTTTTGATTATGTCGTATAAAATTTAACCAACCGATTAGCAACTTGAGCGTAGTCAAACACCAAATATTGTTGAAATAGTTTGCCACCATAATGCAGCGGATTAAAGACAGTTCGACGTATTGAAAATTTATATGAATAAAATTGGAGGGTCATAATTTTATTTCATACAGCAGCATGCTCGCTATTCGCTGTTGTGATACATATCGGTGGTCCATCCGAATTCACACTTGGGAAATAAAAGAGGATCCAATTGTTTTGAGAGGAAGTTTATGTAACTGGAATATTTCCTTCACGGTCAGACACAAAAACTAACGCAACATCCTCAGAATTTATTGGTGCGTTATATACCTCGTCATGAATTTTCAGAGAAAAAATTAGTGGGACGCTATTAATCGACAGTAATACGACAGTTTTATTTAGCATCAGCTATTTCATTTTCGTAGATCTCTCGAAGTTTTTTGTAACTGCTGAAATTGTTCAAGAAGAAAGATCGGTGATACATATCCCCAGATATTTTAAAAGAATATACACTTCCCGACAAATGCTCAAACACTTTTGAACACTTTTTGTAGATGGTTAAAGGTAGCCTTTTCTAAGTCACTTCTGGCCCAGTGCTCATCTGGTTTCCTTATCGGTGGGTTTCATAGCTCTGGCCTTTTTATATTTCTTGTTGCCTTCCACAGTGAGTAATCGGTTTTTTCTGTTGCTGTGAGCTCACTTAGGTAATTCTTTATTCCTATATTTTGTTTTTCTCGTATTGCTTCTCTCAGAGCTCTAATAGCTCTATTTAATTTCCTTTTATGCAGGGGAGATTGGTGAAGCCGCTCTTCTCTGTCAATTAGTTTTGAATGTTACTTGAAAACTTATTATTTTTTTCTGGATTTTTGTTCACCGGAGTAGATTTTTTTTGCTGCCATTTTCATCAATGTTTTCTGGTGTGCAAAGTGGGACATCCAGATGACAATTTACATCTACTATGTTTCTATAGAGAACCCATTTCGTCAGTTTGTTTGTTAAACGTTGGGGTGGTTCAGTTTTTAATGATTGGGTACTTAGTGTTACTATTATTGGTGAGTGATCCGATAATAAATCATAACAGTCATCGATTTGAGCATTAGTGTGTGCTATTCCTCGTATTACACAGAAATATATTAAATCAGGAATTTTCCTTCTATCTGTGGGCCAATATATGGGATGTCCAGATGATAAACTATCTAGATTTTTCTCGTTTATTGCGTTTAGCGCTGTAATCACCCGTTGCTAGAAATTTGATTCCCAACTGATTAAAGTAGTCGATAAATTTTTGTTTTTAATTGCGTGTTTCGGTGGACAGTAAACAGCCGATATTACAAATTTCCCAGACCATTCCTCCAAACAGGTAGTGTTAGGTTGGATATGACCTTTAGCATATTTCTGGAGCTCGTAGTGTTTTAATCTTCTTTTTATTAAGACTGGATCCGGATGTTTAGTATCATAATCGGAATAGCCAGTAATATTAAAAAAATTTTGTTTTGTGAAGTATGTTTCGGATATTAACATGATGTTTATATTTTGTTCGATAAGAAAGGTTTGTACCTCAGCTTTATGTTGCGAAAGCCCATTCGCATTCCAAATAGCAATTTTTAGAACTGACATTTTCGATTTTTGACTATAATTTGCTTAAGCGTATTCATATTTTGCATCATCATGCTGATTTGTCTTTCCACCATCATCATGAAACTTTGAATGGTCTCGGTTCATTTATTTACCGTGGTATGAATGTTTAGGTCCTCTTCATTAAAATTAACTTTGAGGTTCGGTTTGTTACGTTTTAGGATATATGGATACGAAACACCTGGCTGTGCAAAACTGCTGGCAAACGTCTCCAAGTTATCATTTTGTGTGTTTGCACTCGTTGGTTTGGTGACTTTTGTATTTTTTGGTAACATGACCCTATGATTAAATTGCATATTGACCATTCGTTGCTCAGCTCTCATTTTAGGGTTTATTTTTCGCTTTAAGCCCAGATACACTGCGCATCCCCTCCAATTTGCAGTATGATTTTCACCGCAGTTGTCACACTGTTTGGAGTCGTGAAGTTCACCGTTCAGTTCGTGTCCATATTCCTAGCACTTTATGCATTTAAATTGTTGTTGACTAAATTCGATTGGCTTATGAATTACATCAATGATCATTTGATCAAGTTATTTAAAGCTAAATTTTCGATGAAGTTACAAAACTTCACAGAAGTAATATTATCCAGTTTCGATCTGATAGGATCATGATAAAATTCAATAATCTCATCAGACCATGACGAATGAAACAAAACGGGGGGTTCTTTTGAAATATTTTGCCCTAAAGACGATTTGTTCAACATCGCTAATTAATTAGTTAAGTCAGTATAAAATATTAAAACTGAATTCCCTATACGTAAAATATTTATTTCAACGTTAAAGATTATACGAAGTGGATGCCCTTGGAAATCCTTGTAAAAATATAAGATTATCTTGCGAGAGTTCACCATTAGCTGGAAACTCATTTAATTTCGATTAAACGAACATCAAAACAATATAAAAATTAAGAAATACGGCACTAGCAACTTGGATTAACTGGACTGACCCTATTCTGGTAATTCCCTGGGAATCGGGAACTGCGAAAGATTTTACATAGTTTTTGTCAATAAAGCACTGGTCTATACTGAGAAAAATAGTTTGATGTAAATATTTGTAAATTCAGAATAATGTTTCCATAGTGAAATTGGCAGGGGAGATTATTCCCAATTTCACAACAATAACCATTAACTAGTTTCCTTAATATGCCAAAAAAAAATATTTTAATAGAAATTATATGTAAATTCTCTCCCCAATTCCAGCAGAATTACTAGAATGTGACCAGTGTTAACAATTTTTTAGCAAATCAAAAAATTAGAACAGAGACGTCTGGATAACCAAATAATGAAAGGGAAATTAAATTTGCTTCAAGCAACGACTACCTGGTTATACCATTTTTAGGGAGGTATAATATATATTTCTAGATCAAACCTGGAATAGTTTCCTGGATGGGGTAGGCAGACAATATTGTGCAGGGTTGGCTAAATTATCGAGAAAGGAGCTACGATATACCAATGAAGTATTTAATGCAAATGAAAAGACAAGTTTCTGAAAATGGAGGACAAGAAAATTTGCACGAATATATTTATTGCAATGTTTAAAGCCTCTTACAACCAACAGACATTTTAATTCATATTGAACAAAGTTGGCAACAATCAGGGTTTGTGATTGACGGCAGAAATATTTCAAAATAAACGTACACCATTCTTTTCTCACATAAAGTATAGTAAGGAGATTGTGTGTGATTATTAGTTTGGCGAAATAAGCCAATTGATTGAAGCGATAACTAGAAATAAACTGCTATTGTGATCATACTAGGAAGAGCCTTTAAGAATTTTACGATTAATTTTAGAATTTACGGCTAAGATTACAACTTCTTCATAAGAAATTGTACTTAAGGGTTGCGACCCTAAAACGATAAATGGATTTAATACTGTTTTGGGTTTCGAAATTTTGCGACGAAAACAAATATTATTTTCCAAAATTTATTCATTTTGTAAAAAGCCTCTTGCAACATATCTATTAAATCTACGATTTCTAATTACACGGTGAAGTTTGGATCGCATCAAGTGAAAGTGAAAAAACTTCTGGAGGAAGGGCCTTAAAATATCCAATCATCTACAGAATAGAACATATATATCTGTTTGCATAGTTTACATTTCTCTGGTGTCCACTAGTCCGCATAAGTTAGTTCCAACTATCTTTGAGTTTTATCTTGCTTAACAGAATCGCAGCCTTCATTAAAGAAAATATAAGTATTGTGTGATTTTTAAGTTAGTGTTTGCCACCATTTTTGGATGAAACCTTAAATGTTGCAATCACGAATTTTTGGTTTTTTCTCAATAATATGTAATTTAAAGTTGGGAGATCGAACATTAACAATAAAATTTGTCAATATGTAATTTACTTAATATATATAGTAACATCTTATGTAAATACGTCGTTGTAACATTGACTAAATAATAATGCCTTTGTGAAATTTTTCTTTACAATTACTGATTTTGAACTACACGCTAACGACTATGTACGATATGGTATCTGTACCTTGGATACATATAAATCGAAATTAATTTTCTTGGATAGACGAAATATTGATTCTTACGGTATGTAAATATTTACGTCAATTTGAAGGCTTCTTTAAAATTAAGATACGAAATGTGATATTTCCGAGGACGAAATGTCTGACGCAGAAAAAGTTTTTAGTAAGTAATCAAGTTGTTTATCTGCGAACACCAAAACCCGGGTCTAATTAGTTAAAACCGAAACTAAAATTCTATTTCATTGTTGGTAATTCCCGCTTGGTAAATACAATTTAAGTTTATGGGTCGTACTCAACTTAGAACTGAACGGTTACCATAATACCTTGGATGTGTTTATTCCAATTCCATTCAATACTAAAATACATACCAATCAGTTCGAGTGATCTGATCACAAGATTATTTCGTTGTTTGAGTTGGGATTTTGTTTTAAAAATGCAATCATCTGCAATGCATTCAAGATTTTCTCTTAAGAGTTCATGAAGTGTAAAGTCTACAGTGATTAATAAAATAAATGTTTTCAGAGAGTTTCAATTTAAAACTTACGAGATCAATTTGAAAACTTACGAACACCGATTTCAAGAAGGGCTTAATTTTGTAACGAAACGCAAGGTTGGTTAACAGAAATATCACATCAGGGGTTTTTGGGCGGTACCATTAGCTGGCAACAGCTTAGGGTAAGGATCGTGGGGTTTCCAGAAACTTAACGTGATCTTGCATACACCGCGTTGGGAAGGAAATACGGATACAAATCATCATCAGAGATTTACGGCACTTACCTGAGTTTCATCATCTCTCAGCCATACTGTTACTCCATCCTGGATCTCGCCCTCGTTTCCGTCGGTCACATTATATTGTTTTTATTGTGATATTTACAGGTATATTTTTTATTACTAGGATCAATGAGTAGTCTATGCTTATAACTATAAACTGGACATTATTTGTTTATGACTTAAAAATTCTCTTATACTTTTCGATTTTCTTAAACTTAAATTTTATACTTTCTGTTTTTTTTGTTTTTAAATTTAAATTTTATCCGTTATTTTCTTCATTTAAATTTTAATTTTATACTTTTTTTGTTTTCCTCTTAAACTTAAATTCTACACCTATTTGTCTTTTGTCCTTAAACTTATATTTATGTACTTTGTATTTGTAATATTTATTATTACTATTTATTATTTATTTTATAGGTTATTTATATATATATATTTATAGGTTATTTAATAAAGTTTAAATTTTGTTCCTAAATAATTCAACTTTTCTAGATTTTTGATAAATCAGAATTTTAAAAACATAAAATAAACAAATTAATAATAAAATTGTGCAATTGCACAGGTGACCCCTAGTAAAACATAAAACACTTAAGTTCAATAACAACAACAATTTCAACATGGTTTTTGGATTTCAAAGTAAACACATGCGATCAGACAGAACACTCTCAAGCTACTACATATTTAAAATATATATGCGAGAACTTAGTGTTACTCATACTATGAGCAATAGCATCGAGCTGTGTAGGTGTTTGTTCCATTTTGCTTACGAATGGAAATGGGTTAGAAAAGTATTTAAGTTTGCGTGAAAATGTTGAGGAGTTACAGTTGAACGACGTTAGTCATTATCTGGGAGGTTAATTCTCCTGCTAATAATAGCAAATAAAGAGTTTGTGATAAAATCACGTAGTTGATCCTGATGTCAGATCAGTCAAATTTAAAAGAATTGAGTAGTATTTTCAGACATTCTCTAACTGTCTTGAGATCGGTCGTTTAAAGTTCAGACGTTATTTTAATTTATGCATTAAAAATTGAAATTAGTTCAATTTATGAAATCATAAAAAGGGATTTTGTTAGATTTGTTACACTTTTAGAACAGTCGAAAAATTTATGAAAAATGTTCAATTTTAAAAGAAACGTCTATTCAACAGATACAGCGGAATTTAAGTTTTATTTAAAAAAAATTAATGAAGATCACAACCATTTATCAAATACATAAATCAGTGCTGGCAACTTGACAGGTGCCACTGCTTAGGTAGTGGTTTGGTTGACACCTCGGCAATCATTTTCTTTGTCGAAATGTATTCTGTTTTAAGTCGACGGCTCACGAACTGATTTTTTTATCAAGTGATATTATTTACATTGATGTGATTCGTCCCAGAGGTAATTACTTCTGACAATGGCAAGCAATTTTCATCAAAATTATTTCAGGAATTACTTGCTAAGTATGGAGTATTCTCCCCAGAGTAACGCGTCTCAGCGCGTAAACCGAACCTTAACCTCCGCCCTTCGATCATACTGGGAGGATCATAAACATCATTTCATAATGAATGGGATGAGCATTTGCAAGAAATAACCACCGCCTCTCGAAATGTATTGCATGACTCTATCAGATATTCCCCACACTTTCTTGTGTTTGGCCGACACACGTCCCTCCACACTACCAGCCTCTGTGTTAATGGTATTTTATTGGTATCAATCCCAAAACCGTCCTATAACCTATCTTTCTCTATGGTTATACATTAGGCTTCATGAGACTTGTCCTCGGGTGTGAGTCGTCCCCACGTGAGTAACGACGCGCATAGAGGTCGTCGTTCCGATATTTATAATATCCGCCAACATCATGATTTCTCACATCAAAACAGACGGGGCACACATTGCGCGTTAAAGGATCTCACGTCTAGAAGTTTGGTATCCATCCCGGATGCGCGTGTCAATAATATTCGTCATTAACGCGTGATCATACTCGTAGAATTAAATTACATTAATTACAATGTGCGATCTTCGACGGTTTGGTATCAATACCTGATTGATGTCGATGTTTGCAAATGATACCGGACGGGCGTTTATTGTCTGTTTTTCTGACCCGTCGGAAACATACAAAAAAAATATAAAACTTGTTTGACCGAGTTCAACGATGTAAAACAAAAGAAAAATGGGGAGTGAGTGAATCGAGGTGATCGGAGATGGATGTTAAGAATCCCAAGTAACGGTGAAAAAAATAAAATAAAATAAATATAAGAACGTGTGGGATCGTGGTTTATTTAGAGATACGGGCATACAAATATAAATTGAATTTTAAGTGTTATGAAGCCTAAGTGTTAATACCTCTTGTGAATTTGTGGAGTGGCATACGAATACCAACCTTATGAAAAAGTACTATTATAGATCCAATACCGACCAAATGGCACAGTGGTTAAAGCTTTGGCATTTGGATCGAGAGGTACCGGCTTCGAATCCCGATAGGGGCAGGATGCAAAGGGAATTTTCATCAACAGATTACAATCTGTGATGAAATGGAACACATCTATGACCCCCTATAGGACAGTATAGATCCAATAGTTTCACTAAAGAACTCATAAACCTAGAATCTCAAGTTAAAGCCGACACAAAAGGAAAAAACAATTTCTTGTAATTTAGTTATTATAAACCTTAAGTGTTAAAACAAGAGGCAATTGTGAAGGTGTGTAGTTCAATCCACATCATCATATAACGGGTGTTTTTTTAGGAGGTTTGTTTTTCCGATAGATGTCGTTTTATTTTATGACAGTTGTTTTGACAGCTCAAAGTGGCATTTCTACTCAGTATTGTTTGGCAAATCATTATGAATAGGTTAACTCCAGAACAACGTTTTCAAATCGTGGAAATTTATTTTCAAAATCAGTGTTCAATTAAAAATGTTTATAGAGCACTTCGTGAATTTTATGGTGCACATAATCGTCCGTCAGAGACCACCATAAAGAACGTAATTACCAAATTTCGGTCTACATTCACTCTTTTGGATGCCAAGCCACCGACAAGAATGAGAAGAGTTCGTACAGAAGAAAATATTGCTGTCGTTGAGGCCAGTGTCGAAGAAAACGACAATTTATCGATTCGTCGTCGTGCTCAGCAAATTGGACTTTGTCCATCGACTTTATGGAAAATTTTACGTAAAGATTTGGGTTTGGTGCCATACAAAATTCAATTGGTGCAAGAATTAAAGCCACACGACCATCGTTTGCGCCGTGAATTCAGTGATTGGTCGTTAAATCAATTGAACGAAGATCCATTTTTTTACCGTAAAATTCTCTTCAGTGATGAGGCGCATTTTTGGTTAAATGGATACGTCAACAAACAAAATTGTCGCATTTGGAGCAAAGATAATCCACACGCCGTTCTAGAATTACCAATGCATCCTGATAAATGTACTGTTTGGTGCGGTCTATGGGCTGGTGGGATCATCGGTCCATATTTCTTTAAAAATGAGGAAGGACGACGCGTTACCGTGAATGGAAATCGATACAGAACCATGTTAAATGAGTTTTTGTTGTCAAATCTTGAAGATATGGATATGAATTAAATGTGGTTTCAACAAGATGGTGCCACTTGCCATACAGCACGTGAAACAATCGACTTATTGAAAGAAACTTTCAACGACAACATTATTTCGAGAAATGGTCCGGTGAATTGGCCTCCGCGTTCGTGCGATTTGACGCCACTCGATTACTTTTTGTGGGGATACGTGAAGTCATTGGTTTATGTGGATAAACCTCAATCGATTGACGCTTTGGAAACCAATATTCAACGTGTCATTGCTGACATACGCCCTCAAATGCTTGAAAAAGTGCTGGAAAATTGGACCTCCAGAATGACATTTGTGAAAAATAGTCGTGGTAGCCATATGCCAGAAATTGTGTTTAAATGTTAAATGCCAAAAAATTATCTACCAAATAAAAAAAAATTTTGGTCATTTCATAATTTTATATGTGTTTTATTCAAAAAAAAAATCGGCAACCTCTTAAAAAAACACCCTTTATATTCTACTTACATAAGTAAGAGAAAACCCCTTGCTATACCACATGCCGGTTACTGTGACCCCATCAGCAGTACTTCCTTGTTTTGGTCCTTCAATAATTTTAATTTTTAGAGAAGTAGATTGTGTTGCTCCTGATACTGCTGTGTAAAGCTGCCCATGGGAAAACATAGGTTCAGGAAGATAAATGTCGATTTTTGGAAATATTTGTCCTTGTGCTTTATTTATTGTCATTGCGTATGCAAGACGTACGGGAAATTTATGTCTTATTAAATTGAAAGGTAATGCTGGATCCTTCGATGCATCTAAAGATATTCTTGGAATGAAATCTGTACCAGATAAAATTTCAACTTTTATTACGTTCCTCTGTAAATCTGTGACTGCTAATCTTGTTCCATTACACAAACCGTTTTTAATAGATAGGTCTCGCATAAACATTACGATGGAGCCCTTTTATAATTTTAAAATGTGTGGAGGAAGACCCGAAAGATTTAACGAATTCAAAAATTCTGTTGGGAAATTCGCTTGTAAATTACTGTCATCGGTACCATCTTCGTTTTTAACGGAATCTACTGAGCAAAAGGACATCGTCTGATAAAAGTTCATTTGGTATATTTAGTGAATATTATGTTTTTTTTTATTGATTGATCGGAACAACATTTATCGTCGCCAATTGAAAGAAGCCATGGGCAAAAAGTTGGATCAGTTGCTCTCACATTTTGATCGAGCTAAATATTTGAAAAAGTTTCCATAGTGGTGACTTTTTTATTGTAGTATTTACAACGCTGACACGATTTGCGCCTCGGATAATAGGAAGAACTTCCCGAAAGTCACCACCTAATATAATAAATGTTCCACCGAAAGGTAAATTATTTTTCGTTAAGTCACGAAATACTAAGTCAATAATTTCAAGAGCGATTGCAGGTGCCATAGGTGCCTCGTCCCATATAACGCAAGCAATTGATGTTATTAACTTAAATTGTTTTGATAACGGAGGAAATTTAACGCAGTCAAGGTTTAAAGGCAGTGGAAAGGCAGAATGGTAAGTCATTCCACGTGGAAAAAGGTTTGTCGCAATTCCAGTCCAAGCAATGCTTAATGTTATTTTATTAATTGTGCTGAGTTTTTGTACTAATGCACGGTACAAAAATGTCTTTCCGCTACCTTCAGGGTCATCTAAGTAAAAATATTTCTGTGAAATATCTTGAATAGAGGACCAAATGTTTGAAGGAGCCGTACGCTGTACTTCGTTTAGATTATCCCAAAGACACGGTTGATTGTTAAGAATACAAAGTGGTGCTGTAATAAGAAAATGTTTATTGGCCAATAATTATAATAAATTGTTTTTATTGGTTTGTGGCTCTATTTTTAAAAAATAAAAATAATTATATACTGAGCTTTTGATGTCAATTCGACATCATTTTCAAAGCTCAAAAATGCTTTGAAAATGATGTCGAATTGACATCGAAAGCTCAGTATATAATTATTTTTATTTTTAAAAAAAGAGCCACAAACCAATAAAAACAATTTATTATGTGCTGTAATA
The DNA here is from genome assembly GCA_963691935.1 of Nephrotoma guestfalica. Lineage (NCBI taxonomy): Eukaryota > Metazoa > Arthropoda > Insecta > Diptera > Tipulidae > Nephrotoma > Nephrotoma guestfalica. The sequence continues at coordinate 152,390,338 of OY829915.1, forward strand.
AGGTTTATTATGTTTCTGAATTTTCTCGCAGCGAAATAATGCAGTTCGTTAACGCATCATCTTCCCCTTAATTTAATATTAAATAAAATCCTTAGTTAAGAATTTCCTTCTCAACGCGGTATATGCTTGATCACGTTAAGTTTCTGGAAACTCCACGATCCTTACCCTGAGCTGTTGCTAGCTAATAGCACCGCCCAGAAACCCCTGATGTGATATTTCTGTTAACCAAACTTGCGTTTCGTTACAATTTTTAAAACCGGTATTGAGCTACGGCTATAGAAGATTTTGAGTGGAATTATTAGTGGGTAACGGTTAAAAAACGGTTATTATACACTGTGTGTTGCTATCATATTGTCATTTCTAAACTCTACCAATGTAATTCGTCACTCGCTTAATTTTAAATCGTGGGCTGCAAATCGCCAGCTGTCACATTTAAATTGTCTCTACGTTAAAATTTTAAGAAAATCGTCTGCAAAATCAAATAAAATTTTCGGAAGTGAATCATTGTCTGCAGCAAATTTTTATTTTTTTAATTTTATTTTAAGAAGTCTTTATTGACAACTAATCTCCTTGATTATCTACTAATTCTTTTATTAGTTTAGTAGTCCATTCTTGTGCGATGAAACATAACGGTTTATCCCAGCCCTGCCAGTTCTTTGATTTCAGCGACTCAGGTTGATTGATTGATTGATTGATTTTGAATGTACGACCAAGTTCTTAGGCTTGAGTTCCCGGATGACGCCGGGTCCACCGTACACCCTTTTTTACACATAACAAAACCGAAGGATTGGATAGGTTAGTTAAGTGGGACAGAATCGGCCCGGTTACAGACACCTAGGTATAGCCGATAGTTAGTAACACAAAGACAACACAATTCTAATCTACTAGATGAAGGATAAAGGCTTAATAGGTTAATGGATAACGATGGAATTGGTCTTCAACAATTGCTTCTTTAAAACGGCAACCTAAGAAAAAATATTATTATTTCACATGCATCTGGAATTTTCCTGAAATTTAATTCTATTAATACTTTTCGGCTTCCTAATCAAAATTGGTTGACTCGACCCGTTACAGACACCTATGTAAAGTCGTTAGTAATAAAATGACAACACAATTCTAAACTACACAATCAGCAATTACAATGAAGCATTAATTCACAAGCATCTGTAAATTTCCTGAAATTTAATTCTAAATTCATATTTTCCGGCTTCCTAAATAATTGAAACATTTATTAATTTAATCATTCTGCAACTCCGCAACTTACAGTAGAATTTCCTGAAACCAAAGTTATTTGAACTATATTCAAAATAACTCTAAAATTCATTAGTATATTTAGGACAATATATATACAATATAATAAAATTATACTTGAATAAAATAAATGTAAAGTAACGATTAGTATAAATTAAATTAATTTGGTTCTCATAAAACAAATAAAATAAATCGAATCCAGGAAAGGCACGCACGGCCTTCCTAACTTCTAAGTCTGTTGATTTGATGGATTTATTTATAAAAAAATATTTATGAAAGTCACTTGTCCTTGTCATCCCTAATCTAATACAAATATGTTTATTTATAAAAATAGAAAATGACCAAACGAAAACTGGTTCCAAAAACAGCTAATCTGGAATCTGTAAGGTAATGTATTAATAATGAATGTTTTTCACAGCTTTAGAATCCCCAATACCTAAACAAATTCAACCAAAATTAAATAAAACTAATTAAGTAATCAGGAATCTGTAAGATAACAGAATTAATAATAAGCTAGCACATCTGTAGGATCCATGATAATCAAATAACCCAATTATATGGTTCAATGCTTTAATTATAAAATAAATAAATCAGAAAATATTAAAATAACATATTAAAAATTAATCTACGATAGTTAACTATTGTATATATATATATACATAAACACACACATATACATATATATATATACATACATACATACATATATATATATACATACATATATATACATATACATACATACATACACATATACATACACACACACATACACACACACATATACATACACACATACATATATATATCTACACAGCATTAAATAAATTATATAATCGACATACGTCGATAATTATTTGTCCAATCTAGAACAAGTTAACCAAAACCTTTACCAATTTACAGTCTTCCAAATAATCTAGAAAAAAATTTAATTAAAAAGTGCATGATCCCGAAAAACTATCTACATATAGCAAATTTGACTGCATTTCAAATGTACTCCGTAGCTTCCATGTAATTCCAAATATTCAAATATTCGCAGAAATAGCAAAGTTATAAAGTTAAGCCAACAATTCCAATTCGATCACAGCCGCCTACCTCTACATGTCCTAAACTAGAGTTCCAAAATTCGTTAAATTATTATTTTCACGTTCAAAACAAGAATAATAAGAAATTTAAGAAATTTAATTTAATTTTACACTAAAACCTAAAATTCAAATTAATAAATTATTAATTTATACTTCTACAAGGATCCGTATATATGAATGCGATAATACGTTTTCCGCGGAACCAATCTACCGTGTAAATCGGAGGATGGGTGTATATGAATGAATGAATTCATCTGTGAAGGAGAAAACGAATAGTACAGAATAAACCACGATCATGCTTGTTTAGTTTCTATCCAATTTCGTCATATATTTATCCCCTCAAAATTTTGTTTTATGTATTTTATTTGACTATTTCCTGTTTATTCTTTTTTAGTTGAAACTTGGAAGGGATAAATTATAAAACACTAAGCATGATCATAATAATCTATTCTCAGTTCTCACTCACGCAACAAGCGCAAAAACAAAAAATAGAAATGTATGTATATATTTAATATACTAAACCAAAACATATAAATGAAATGGTATTTCATTTTACGCTCCTCTCTTAACACGTTTACGCAAATAGAAACAGTTAAATACATATTTTATATAATTAAAATTTATTTCGGAAAAATATGAATTAAAATAATGAAAAACACTTATCTTAGGCATCCATTGGAATCAAAAAAGTCATACATATTGAAGATTTACATACACTGCGTACGTTGCGTTCAAGCAACGGTATCAAAATATGTACATATAAACGAAAATTGTTATGTACATATTCTATACCATCACAAGCGCACCATACACAGATTAAAATAAATATACAATACGTACAACTATTCACTTCACTTATTAAATTCACGCAAATTATTATTGAAATTATTATTTATTAAAATTATCAACTATATCAATATTATACTTTTTATTAGTTAATTAAAATACATTTAAAATAAATTATTTATTTATTTAAAGGAGAGACAAAAACACGTCCTTCCTCTACGACGATCAATCGCCGACCCCTTTGATTTCAGCGACTCAGGTAACCACTAATTCTAAATGTTTTGTTCTCCTTGCTGCTGCCGTTGCAGTACGTGACTCCTTGCAACTTTTGGTATTTCATCGCTTACGTATTCCTTGTTTAAGTCTCGATGGAGATTGTCAAATCTAATGTACCAAGGAACATTCACAATGCTACGTAGTACTTTGTTTTGAAATTTTGGTATGATCTTAACTATAGTTTTCTTTGCGCAGGCCCAAAGCTGAATACCATACGTCCAGACATAGGTTTTAGGATTTGTTTATATATAACAGCAGTTTGTTGTGCGCTGTCAATTCGGAGTTTCTTCCAATAAGTCAGTGCTTTTTCCTGAATTTTTAATTCTGAAATAAAGGCAAGTCCTTTTCTTTTTAACATTTGCCTTCCACTTGACCTTAGAGTCTAGCGTCATGCCGAGGTACCTAGCGTTATCAGAATATAGAATTGGTTGCGAATTCAGTCTAATCGGGTTATATTCTAATTTCCTATTTGTAAAGTTGATATGTGTTGATTTCGATTCGTTTAGTGTTATTCTCCACTACTTACATCAGTCGTCATAACAGCTGTGTCATCAGCAATTATTCCTATTCTAGCTTCTACTATTTTTGGTAGATCATTTGTATACAGGCCTTGTGGAACCCCTGGCAATATTTTCTTTAGTTTTGTGAATTCCCCTTCCTGCCCCACCCCGAATTCGGGTCGTTGATGTAAGACTTTAGCAATTCAAAATATTGTTTTGACAAATCTAGTTGGAGTTTAAATTCCAGACCTCGGTGCTAAACCGTATCAAATCCTTGGGCTACGTATACACATATTGCTAAACACCTTTTTTCCAGCGTCTCCTCAATTGTATCCGTGATCCTATGTACCTGTTCTATCGTTGAGTACCTTTTTCGGAACCCAAATTGATGTGCTGGTATAAGGTTTCTACTGCTTATAATTGGCTTTAGTCTCTTGAGAAACAGTCTTTCGAAAATCTTTGATGTTGTTGTTAGGAAAGAAATAGGCCTATACGATGTTTTGTCGTTTAGCGGTTTATTAGGCTTTGGAATCATTATGATTTCTGCTACTTTTCGCTGTCTCAAAACATAACTTAGTCTAAAAAAATAGCATTGATTATGTGCTGTAGTTTCCTTGATTATTTGCCCCGCTATCAAGTCGTAGGAGATTTTTTATCTTATCGGAGTAAATGGTAGCATGGATACCTCGTCTATTTTGCTTATGGGTGTTAAATATTCATTATCCGTCCAGTTGGTGGTTTGAAAGTATTTTCTAGGTGTTCGGCAAACAGACCAGCTTTTTGCTTTTTGCTGCGAGCCCAGGTTAAATCAACCATTTTTATGGGTGGCACTTGCATTTTAGGCCTTTTAAACCTTTAGTGGCTTTCCACAAGTAATATTCCGTGTCAGGTTTATCTGTCAGGTTACTTAGGAAGCCACTGACTCATTATTAAGCTCCTTTATAAGTAGTTTAAGTTTGTTGCACGAGTTGTTTAGTATTGTTTTGTCTTCAGGGGCTGTAATTCTCTGCCAAGTTTTACGAGCTCTGCTTTTTTTGTTAACCAACTCCTTCACTTCAACTGGATTGTATACACTTTTTGTAATATTTCTTGCTGATCAGGACTACTTTCCCAGGCCGCTTTTTGTACACTTTCAATGAGGCTTACCAGTTCTTCTTCTATCTTGTAGGCGTTCAAGATCTGCATTTGTAGATTGACGCTTTCTTCGATTAGCTGCCGAAACCATTCCCAGTTTGTTTTGATATTAGTTAGTCTTGGAGAGCTTGCTTTTCTTATTACCGTGTCACTTATTGTCCAGTAGGTTGGCTTTCTACTGGAGTAAAACTCATATTTTAAAGTCCTGACTGCTTCAAATAGTATTTTGGCATACGAGGTTCTGGTAAAATGACTTTCTGAGATCAGGCATATAACAATTTTTTGTGTTTAGAAATACTTCTAATTCTGAAAGGCCATTTGCATTTCCGATAGCCATTCTTAAATAGTGTTCATTATTTTTTCTTGTTTTTATGGACTAGAATGAAAGTAGTCAATGACTTCTCTAGTTTTACTTGACACAGCCGTTATTATTTTATCTTGGCTCATCGGTGCATATTTTCCAGTGTTCCTATAGGCTATAGCCTCTGTTCAGTAGCTCGCCCATAGATTCTAGTCTTTGGTTCGAGAGTTAGATGTGAATTGATAGCTTCTGAAGTACTTCTTGCATGACATGGTTTTCTTGACTCAGTGCAATCTTGATATTTTCGTTCTGCTTAGCCATTTGTGCATATGTTGCGCCTTTTATTACATTGGCGCTATTCCCTCTATTGTTTTGGGTAGGATTGCATCCTAGGTTGAGATCTTTTACTTGTTTGATTTTTCTTGTCGTCTCTCATTCATTGAAGCTCTTTGGCTACTTCGCAGCCTCTATAATTTGCTGGGTGATGATTACCACAACGTATGCATTTCACTGGTTCGTTCTTACTATTGTTGCAATCTTTTGATGGATGTTTCCCAACACACACACAACGGAGTCAAACCGCAGGTGCGTGGTAGCGAATTGACATCTCCGTTACGGCCGATTATTCGATCCTCGAAGAGTGTGCAAAAGACCGATTATTGAGTTGCTGTGTGGCAAGTTGCGCCATCCTATTGAAGTTCTTCGCTTGAATTCTGGGCAACAAAAACTCGTTTATCATGGTTCGGTAATGCTCCCCATTAAGACTGTAAGGGCGGTTCCTTTTCGAAAAAAAGAAAAAATTATGGCGCCGTCCAAAAACCACACCAAACAGTCACTCTTTGTTTATGCATAGCTTTTCCATGCTTACGTGTGTATTTTCTGAGTCCCATATGCGACACTTTTGATTGTTGAAGAAGTCTCCTAGGTGAACAAATTCTCATTTTCGTCCAAGCTTTCCACAGCCCACTTATAGCGGACCGAAAACGTTGCGGATAGTCATTTTACTTCAACTCCTGCACTTATTGAACTTTGTACGCCTTCATATCTAGGGCTTTATGCAAAATTCTCATCACAAAACTGTGTGAAATGTTCAATCCTTGAGCGTAAATTTCTTATAGTTTGTCTAGAACTCTCACACTTTGAAAGTAAATTTTCAATATTTCCGAATTTTGTTCAAGCATAAAGCGTCCCATATGGTAAATTTCAAACGTTAAACTAATTTTTTGTCATAACACGAACGACATAAGTGTTGCCATACTTGAAATAATCGTTGTATATAACTAAATTTTTATTTTTTGCAAATCATTAGATACTTCTGATAATGGCCTAATAAGCCGAAATCGATCGAGTGACTTTTTAAACTTTTTGAAAACATTTTTTTAAATTAAAATAGTCAAAAGTGCGAATAAAAATGTGTGTTATTAAGTATTGACATACAAATAATTTTAGGCTTAATATGGCCTTACCAAATGAAACAATAAACAATTTTGTACTCCAATTGTTCTTCACCAAACTTCAGGACATTTAATCTAAACCTAGCAGAACCCAAACCAAAATCTGAAAAAAACTAAAATTATAACGCAAAACAAGATCAATTAAAAAGCAAGTAACTTTAGGCTCATTGTGGCCTAATCAAATGTCTTACTAAACATTTTTGAGCTCTCGTTTAATTTCAAGCTAGCAGAAACCAAATGGTAAATCTGACCAAAACTAAATTTATTACTCAAAATAAGATATATTGTTATACAAATAACTTTGGACTCATTTAGCCTAATTCAATGACCCATTAAATAATTTTGGGCTTCACTCGTTTTTGACCAAATTTCAGATTTAATTTAAAACTACACTCCACTTGTTCTTGACCAAACTTCAGGTCATTTAATTTAAAACTAGCAGAACCACAATCGATCTGACCAAAACCGAAATTAGAATGCATAACAAAATCAATCAGCATAGAAATAATTGTATTCACATTATGGCCTAATCAAATGTCTCATTAAATTTTTTTACGCTTCACTCATTCTTGACCAAACTTCAGGTCATTTAATTTAAAGCTAGCAGAACCCAAATCGAACATCGTAGCAATACTGAAGTTAGGTTTTGATCTGATTCTTAATTTGTATTCTGCTAGCTTTAAATTAAATTACCTGAAGTTTGGTCAAGAACAAGTTTAGCCCAAAACTTCTGAATGGGGCCTTTGACTAGACCATAAATAGCCTAAACTTATTTGTATGTCAATTGATCTAGTTTTGCGCTATAATTTCGCTTTCAATCCGATTTTCGATTTGAGTTCTGCTAGTTTTAAATAATTGACCTGAAGTTTTGTCAAGAAGAAATGGAGCCCACAATTAATAGGCCATTTGATCAGGTTACAATGAGCCTAAAAGTATTTTTATGTATTTTATGTTTAAATCTAGTTTTGCGTTATCATGTCAGTTTTGGTTCGATTTTCGACTTAGCTTCTTCCAGTTTGAAATTAAATGACCGGAAGTTTGATCAAGAACGAGTCGAGCCCAACATTTTTTAATGGAACCTTTGATGAGGCCATAATGAGCCTAAAATTAATTGTATTTCAATAGATTTTATTTTGAGGTCTAATTTCGGTTAAGGTCCGAGTTTTGATTTGGGTACTGCTTGGAACGAGTTCAAAATTTTTTAGCGGGGAATTTAAATAAGCCATAATAAGCCAAAATCTATTAGTATGTTAATGGATCTTGCTTCGTGTTATAATTTCGGTTTTGGTTCGATTTTTTAATAGGGCATTCAGTTAGCCTATAATTAGCTTATTGTTATCCATACTATCTTGTATGGGTTCTGCTAGCTTTGGGGACGTAAATAATTGGGCAACAAAATATATCAGATTCTGTCAAAAAATTCCTCTTAATAAAGTTTTATGCTTGGCAATATTTTATTAATTTGGTTGCACGCTCATTGAAAGCTCTAGGTGAATTGTTAATACTTTTAAATGATTTTAGTGTTAGGAAGGTTTGAACGACTCTTTGGAAAAAATGGTAACTGTCCCGGTCGACTGTTATAAGGGCCATTAATTATTTTTATCACCGACTGAGATAGTAACTTCGATAACTTTCGAGCCGAAGTTCGAATAGTCTGAAGTGAACCATTATCTCGAGAGCGTTTTCACTTATTACGGTTAAGCAGGAATATTATAAAGTTTAAAATAATTAAGATTGGTACAGTTTTTTTTGCCAAATTTACGCGATCTTACAAATACCCAGAGGCTTTATAAAGCACTAATCAAAGTTATGAGTCACGGCTGAACCGATAATTTAAAATTCAATTACGTTAACTTTGTACTAGTCTATTTAGGTATGCAAGGTTATCTCGAGTTATAATAATCAATTTAGAGCAAAAATAATGAAAATCCCTACGGTGGTTATTAATTTTTCAGTTCATTTTCTCTATGTTATCAAACCGTATGATTCATACACAGATATTTATTATTCACATGTACACATGATTAAAGAGTCACAGAGAATTATATTCTCAAGAAGTATTTTGTGTACATACTGTATATGTATAAAGTTATATAGGTAAACAAAATCCCGATCCACCCTCACAGATACCGTATGTAAAGTAAACAATTTTCCATCTTCTACTTTATATTATTGCTAAATTTGTTTTGGAAAATTTATGTGCAACTTGTTGGCTGTTTATTCAGTGTGGATTTGGGTACGAGATGTTTTGGAAAACTATGTGTGGAGTGGAATAGAAAACAACGATGCTAGATTAAATTATGCATTAAATTATTTTATTCTCATGCTTAGTTTAGCGCTAAATTTTCGATAGTTGCCGCATGCAATTCAAAAAGCACAATCAAAATGGAATATAAATCTTTTAAGCTATAGTTTTACGTTCGAGGTGATTTTAATCGATTTATTTTAAATCAAATCGAATAAAACTTTTAGAGTTTCTGTAAAGTAGTTTTGTGTAGATTATCGTAAATCCTTTTTATAGTGTTTATATGTACATATTTATAGTTTCGTTTAAAGCGTACATTTATAGTTTTTCGTTCGTCTTTAATTATTAAACATGGTCTATAAATAAATAATATAATCCGATTTTCCTAGAGTATCGTAAGAGCAACAAAGCACAAAAGAAATTCAAAGCTTCAAAAATAATTCGATCAATGTTTCAAAATAATTTTATTTACGACAAAACTCATCCGAATGAATATTGCTAATCGATTCGACACTAATTAGCATTGGATTTTATCATCATGTCTAACATTTTGTGTTGGTGGTGTACGTATCACTAATTTTCTATGTGACTAAACATGGAAATTAGTCAGTTCAATAGAGATAATTATTGGAGAAATAAAAGCAACGAACGAAATAATGATCTCCAAGAAATTTTGTATGTCAATATTTTTAAACCACGCTAAAAGCTTTTACTTATTTATATTTAGTGTAATATACTGAGAAGTTCATAAATCAATTTTTGATAGAATTAATTATTTTGAAAATTCTAAATAAATAATTCATGAGATAATTTTTTTTGGTACATTCGCGAAATTATTCCGCCTGTGTGTGTGAAGTATGTAGGTATATCTAAATAATTCTTATGTCTTTTTATTTTTGATCTTTGTAATTTTTGCAAGGTCAATTGAAATAAAATAACAACCGTACTGAAAACAAAACAATTTCAAAATTACCTTTTAGGCTTTGGTCTTTACCATAAATTGTGCGGTACGAAATACTTAATCAGAAAATTATGCAGGTGTATTGGTCGACCTCCTTAAACTCCAAGTCATTAAAAATTGGTATTTAATTTCTCAGTGGATGTTTGGTACCGCCCGGGAACGCCCTCTAAAAGCCTAAACCATATAAATTTATTTAAGTATACACATTTACTAAAGTTTTTTGACTTTAAGAGGCCAACATTTATGTTATTTTTATCTTTAGTATTTATATCGTATTCTTTATACAATATTTTTATATTAAATTATAGGAGTAATTAAATTAGATTGAAACGATTTTATTATCTTAGACGATAAAATATGATTAGAGATTTTTGTGCTTTATATATCATATTCGAGTATAAATAATTTTGGTATTTTAGTTTTTTTTTGGATTATAATATGGTCATTCGGGAATTTCGGGGTACGCAATTTATGTCTGTACATGTACGAACAGATGTACAATGTGAACGAAATAGAAGTTTGTCCTAACTTTCCTAAACCAACAAAAAAAAACATTAATAGTGAGAATGATGCGCGTGAAATACTTCCTAACGCTATCCTAAATAAAATAAAAATTTAGGAATGGTTTAGGAATTTCGTGCTCCTGTAGACAAGCATGAAATATTACCTAAAAAAATCCTAAGTAAAAATTGTGTGTTTGATTAGTGGTACACACCGACATTTAAGCGAAACTACTCTTAAGACGTAAAATAATTAAAAAATTTCGTTATAAATTATTAGTCAATAATTAAATAACAAACATATTTTATATTTTATTTTAAAATTAATAATATAAAGTAAATTCAATGCACGTGATAAAATTAAACTTAAAATAAAAATATGGTTTAAAGAGTTTTTGCGAATTCATCAGCATACTACTATCCATGACGATTTTCAGAATTTTGTCGTAGTTGTGGAATGGCCAAATCGATAATCACCGCTCTAAATCTCGGCTAATGTTCCGTTGAAGTCGAAAAAACACAAACAGTGGTTGTTATATGCTTCTGGGCCATGTTTGGCCATTCCACAACAATGACAAAATTCTGAAAATCGTCGTGGATATGGGCATTCGCAAAAACTCTTTAAACCAACCTAAATGCATGTTTGGTGTGTATCACTAATACATACACACAATTTTTACTTAGGATTTTTTTAGGAACTATTTCACTCCGGTTGAGAATGGATTAGTAATAACATAAAAAACTCAACATTTAGGCGACATTGAAAATTGGATTACATTCGACCAATATGCAGTAAAATGTAGTATAATGTTAGAAACAATATTTAATTCTATATGAGATATGTAATGTGTTACACTTTATGTAATAAAATTTCCGTAATTCTAGTGCGTAAAAATAAAATAAAATAGTAAAAAACACAGCAATACTGCATAGCACACCTGTAATTGCAATTTTATTAAAGTAAACGGCATCAATTACTCAAAACATGACGTTTCTTTGAAAAATCTAGATATGAAGGGGTTAGTATTCAATGTTGTTGATTCACAAATTTTCTTATATACCCGGAAATGTGATGGATTTTCGTTGGATAAACGCAGACGGCTATTACTCCTGGAATTGCAGTTTTATTATAGTAGAAGGCCTCAATTACTCAAAACATATTGGTTCTTTGAAAAATCTAGACAATATTAACCCCCATATTCAATGATTTTTATTCACAAATTGACTTAGTTAGAACCGGAAATATTCATGGCTGGTATATGATATACAATTTGGAACAGAGATAAATTTTATTACTTCGATAAATGATCGGAAAGGGTGTTGTCAGATCGTGATTGCGACGTAGTTTTTGCATTTAACTTTCAATTCTGATTCGTCTTTTAAACACTGTTATTTTTGAATAATTTGCATAGTAGTTTAAATTTAATTTGCCGTTGTGTTGGCATGTGTTAATATTTCAAAATGGCCAACATTTCGGCAAAATTAATTTAAACGTAATTTTATTTATCATTTTCACGTGTGGGTAACGCAGCAAGAAAAGTTTCGAATTTCAAAATGAAACTTTGCATACAGATTAAGTCCAATTTGTGCTAATTAGTGCTCACGGGAAAAAATTAGTGCTAGTCCAGGAGCCGAAAAAACGGGAAAAGAAAATTTCAAGTTTCGCCTGAAAGATGAAACAAATAATACCCGATTTCTAAAAGAAACCAGAAATAATTTAAGCCTAATTTTAAATCGTTCTAAAGGCGGTTAAACTGATGAAATTTGTGCTTATCACAGAAATATAATTTTCATAAATTTTCATTCATAAATCGAGGAAAAACAAACTAGCCCCTAAAATATACTATATTAAACAAACAAAACACAGAGGTATAGCGTTCAATAATATTTTTGTTGAACAACAAATTAAACAATAGAAATAGAATGTTCTAAAATCCAAGGCATAAGCAATTCAGATAGTATATTCCTGTCAGGTATGTTTATTGCCATCCGAAAATTTAGTGGCTGAATTTGTGGTAATCCAGAATTGGTCCAATTACATTGAACAACAACGAAGTTGGCACTTCTGATTGCATATTCCTAACAGATATATTCCTATCAGATATGTTGAATGTAATTAAGCCAATAATGGATTAACACAAATTTAGCCACTATATTTTTCGGATGATAATGGATATACCTGATAGGAATATGAAACCAGAAGTGCAAACTTCATTGGTACCTATAGAACACTTCTTTGTCAGAAAATTGTTCATTCAACGGTCGTTATTGTTCAATGAAATTGGGCTAATTCTGAATTAGCACAAAGTCAGTCACTATATTTTTCGGCTGTCATTGAACATATCTGCTAGAAATATGCAATCAGAAGTGCCAACTTCATTGGCTTCTAGAACATTTTTTGATAGAAAATTATTCATGTCGCTGCTGTTCAATGGAATTGGGCCAATTATAGATTAGCACAAATTCAGCCACTATATTTTTCAGATGGCAATAAACATACCTGATCGGAATATACAATTAGAAGTGCCAACTTCATTGGTTTCATGAACACTTTTTGCCAGAAAGTCGTCTATTCAACTTTCGTTGTTGTTCAATGGAGTTGGGCCAATTCTGGATTAGCACAAATTCAGCCATTATATTTTTAGGATGAAAATGAACATACGTGATAGGAATATGCGATAAAACGTGCCAACTTCATTGGTTTATCGGCAGTAGTGAGGCCCGTACTACTGTATGGTGTAAGTGTATGGTGGCCAGCTCTGGAGATATTATCATACAGGAACGCGGGGTAGCGGGGCTTGAAAACGACACCCACTAGTGCCTTAGAGGTTAAGCTGTACCTTCTCCCGTTGGATATTATCGGTAAGCAAATGGCGGTCAATCGTACCTTGCTAATTCGTCTCCAACTGGAACCAGGGAGAGACTGTGTAGGAAGGCCTATGTCTGGTCTGAAAGCAGCTAGTCATAGGAAAGCAGTTGCCTTGGCAAATGCTAGGTGGCTCGCCAGTCCGACTGGCAGGGTAGCGAAGCAAGTATGGCCTAAGCTGAGCTTGAAGCGATCCAAGATCTTCATCACACTAAGAAAGCGTGACTTAGGTAGAATTGTAATGGTACTTACCGGACACTGCCTTTTCGGAGATCATGCGAGAAGGCTGGATCTTGGCAAATACTAGGTGGCATTTTAGAACATTTTATTTCTATTGTTTAATTTGTTGTTCAACAAAAATATTATTGAACGCTATACCTCTGTGTTTTGTTTGTTTAATATAGTATCTTTTAGGGGCTAGTTTGTTTTTCCTCGATTTATGAATGAAAATTTATGAAAAGCATATTTCTATGATAAGCACAAATTTCATCAGTTTAGTCGCCTTTAGAACGTTTTAAAATTAGGCTTACTTTAAGTTTTAAAATTAGGGTAAAATTACTTCTGGTTTTCTTTAGAAATCGGGTTTTATTTGTTTCGTCTTTCAGGCGAAATTTGAAATTTTCTTTTCTCGTTTTTTCGGCTCCCGGACTAGCACTAATTTTTTCCCGTGAGCACTAATTAGCACAAATTGGGCTTAATCGGTGTGCAAAGTTTTATTTTGAAATTCGAAAGTTTCACTGCTTCAGTTACCCACACCATTTTCATTAATACTTTCAAACATATTTAGGATTTAGGAAAAGTTCAGTTTTTCCTAAAATTGTCTTAAATATGTTATTGTATTGTAGGGTAGGTTAGGACATATTTCACGTAAGTCAATATATTGCATACAAAAAATTAATATTTTAACATATTACTAAATCTATTTAAATTATTTAATGGTTGGTTAGATAAATTAGTTTGGCGGACGAATGAAATTATAAACAATTTTATTGATCATTCTAGGGCTGCGATGTTGTACCATCGCTATTTTCGACTTTCGTTTTTGTCTAGTTTTACAAAATTGTCACTACTCGTTTACCGGGATATTTTGATCGAGAACTCGGGTAACGTCAATTTTCATTTTTCTCATTTCGTTAAGAAAAGTTTCGTGATGGTGAAATATGGAGGAATCATTAATGTTGAAAGTCACCTATGCTACAACCACGCCAAGTTTGGTCGTGCTTCAAGTTATGTATAAAAATTCAAATATCGAGCCGACACGGAGAATCTTCTCGAAGAGAGCAATGATGATTTCGTTAGTTTCAGCGATGGTGATGAGATCGATAATGACGGAAACGTAATATTAATGAAGCATTAGACAAAATGAGGAAAATAATAAAATTTTAAAAGATCGGCAAATCGGACTTAAGTTTTAAATAAAGGAATACTGGTAAAATAAGGAAAGCATTAACGGTCTTTCTAGACCGCAATATACTTTGGAACACTCTGATAACATCCGTCAGCCGGTTGTTGAACCACTATCGGCATATAAATTCCGCGCTTAATAAACTTGGCGTTGAGGAAATTTCCGGTACTTTTGAACCCCTAAAGATTGATGTTGTAGAATTATGTAAGCAGGATGCAAACTTAATTTCAGCAGAAAAAAATTAATACTTTATTAGCACAGCAGCTGTTTGATGTCATTGAACTAGAAATAAAGCAACGATGATAGAAATCGTCTGTCTACTCCTATTTCTTCATAAAAGAAGCTACCTGAAGTCAAACGACTATATTTTCTATTCTTCCAAAACTATTATCAAACAAACGTCCAATTCATTATGTTCTCCACATCATTATGTTTGTTTCTATTACAAGCTCGGAACCAACCCGAAGCGATCATGAATAGCTCATTAAATGGCGTGGAATAGAACCTTTCGACTTATTGATGAATTACAAATAACTCTCCACTGCTTCTTTAAAAGGATCGTGATGGTAAAAGAACTAAACGGATAGAACAACTGTACCAGTCATTCCTAACAATCCGTCCCACTTCCAAGGCATGTGCACATGTATTTTCTGTGGCAGGTAATATAATGGACCAAGCTAAGTAGCCGTTTAAATACTGCCATTATAAAAGCGCTTGTATTTTTAAAATACATATATAAAAAAATAAATGGAGTATACCTGAACCCGGGTAATGGCGATCTCATTTATCGACTACCCGGGTAGCATTAGAGTAAAATATTTTTGAAACTCTAGCTCTAAAGTCGAAAATAGTGATAGTAGTGATAGTAGTGCAACATCCCAGCTCGGGTTCAATAAATATACCGTGTCTCACAAAAACGTTCAAGCAAAATAAACGAAAAGTGTTAGCTCAAAAAGTGTGGCTACACGAATTATCAAAAAGTTTAGCTGCACAAGAAAAATAGCTTCGCATTCCAAAAACGTGGTTTAATTAAAATTATTAATAATAAAAATGGAGATTATGGTACTTCAAAAATGTGTATCGTCTTAATATAAAACGTTTTTAAGGTTTTTTAATTCAAAAAACCTTCTGAGCCATAAGTGCCGAGTGTGGAATTTAGTGTTCTCGAGTTTTACAAATTTACACGTTGTGATTGGCGATATGGTCCTACACGTGCAAGTGTCTTTGGCCAAATTAACTTAATTCCTTTATTAATTCAAAAACCAATCGAAACCATGAGTGATGAATGTAGAATTTAGTGTTCTGGACATGGGATTATGTCTAAAAATTTGTAAATAAAAATTTAAGACAATTTGCTTGTTGTGATTCACGCTCACGTTGTGATGGCCCCATACGTGCAAGCGTCTTTGATTAAATGGACTTCATTCTTTTGTTAATTCAAACTCATCGGAACAATGAGTGCCGAGTAACATTTCTAGACACCATCCTAGGTCGAGAACACAAAATTCCACACCTGGCACTTTTTATTCCGATGATTTTTTGAATTAATAAAGGAATTAAGTTAATTTGGCCAAATACAGATCAGTCACAACAAGCAAATTGTTCTGATTTTTTTTGCAGATTTTGAACACTTTCACATGTCGAGAACACTAAACTTCACACTCGGCATTCATTGTTTCAAAGCTTTTTGATTTATCTAAAGAATGAAGTCAATTTGGATCTACTCGCTTCCACAATTAAGAAAGAAGTTGGCTCAATTTGGCCAAAGACACTTTCACGTGTAGAGCCATATCGCCAATCACAACATGCCAATTGTCGAGAATTTTTTTTTTCCGGACACCATTCTAAGTGAAGAACACTAAATTTCATACTCGGCATTCGTTGTTTCTCTAATTTTTGGATTTAATAAAAGAATTAAGGTGATTTGGTCGCGCCGCGTGCCCGTGTCGGGGCATATTGTTTTGAATTTTTTTTACAAATTCCAGACATCATTCCAAGTCGAGAACACTAAGTTCCACACTCAACACTCACGGTTCCGAAGAGTTTTTGAAATAATAAAAGAATGAAGCCAATTTCGCCAAAGATGGTTGCATGTGTAGGCCATATCGCCCATCACAACAGGCAAATTACCTTAATTTTGTTTAAAATTTTTTTAAACACCATCCCATGTCGAGAACTACTTGGCACTTATGACTCCGAAGATTTTTTGTATTAAAAACACTTTGAGCACGTTTTTTATAAAGAAGTAATTTGGTCCTATGATACTCGTACTCAATTTTGATTGTTTAGACCACGTGTTTTGAAATTCAAACTTGTTTTTCTTGTACAACTGCCTTTTTTGTTAACTTGTGTATCTACACTTTTTGAGTCTACACTTTTCATTAAAATATGTAGCTACACTTTTTATTAACGTTAAAACTTCATTCTGGTATATTCACTATACGGCGCATAGTGTTAAAAGTACTGGTATATTTTATTCCAGGAGTTGGTTTATTGCACTTTGAACAGCTCATAGCTGTCCAATTTAGCTTATAAAAGGAGCGGCATCTTTAGGTTTGCTTTTGAACTAGCGGTTATTTCGCTGCACATAGCTATAACATCTATCAAATCACAGAAATTCGTTGGGAAATATTGATAATTTATTTCCATAGTAATGAGTCGCAGTTGCCGAAACTTGCCGAAAATTGCGTTCATATTTCTCTAGAAATGTAGCGCCAACTGGAAACAGTGTGAGGAAATTTATGAATAAAGTTCACGCGACTGGAATGTCTGAAATATAAATAGAGAACACGCGTCCCGCATCGCCGTCCAGCTCGTTCGTTCACAAGAATTCAACATCAGCGATAGGACTTTGAGAAATTTTTTACAAAAATACATGGGTATGAAGGCCTAAAAAGTCCAATTGGTTCAAAAATTGAAGGCAGTGGATCATCCATTGCGCTTTCACTTCGCTCAATGGGCCATTTCTCGGTGGGAAGAAGACGAGCATTTTTACTATAAAATTATCTTTTCCGACGAAGCTTATGTTCATCTCGGCGGTTATCTGAATTACCAAAATTGACATATTTGAGGCACAGAAAACCCACACGTGACAACTGAGAAGCCAAAACACCCAAAATTAGTGACTGTTTGTTGTGGAATTTGGTCCACATGCATCCCTGGCAACCGTTATAATGCCATGTTATTTGAATTTCATTATCCCTATGATTATAAGGGAAGATTTGGGGGCTGATTATAAGGGGTACCTAGGAGCTGCGATTTGACTCCGTTGGACTGTTATTTGTGAGGAGCTGTCAAAGACCAACGCTATACTAATCATCAAGAGACGATTTTAATCTATCGATCAAGATAGATCGGTGGTAGACTTTACTCGAGACAACGAATTGTTTTCGTAAGTGACGAATTACTTTGTATGGTCCTTCGTAGGGTGGTTGTAAACGTGTATGAATTTTATCTACCCGTACAAAAATGAAACCGCAAGTGGCTAGCAATTTTGAAACAAATATTTCGTTTGAGTTGCCTTTGGGATTTTGTATTGCGCGGATGCTTTGGGATGCTTGTATGCACAGGTGTTTAAGTCCGAGATCTACCTGGAGCAATATTGTTCCGTAGGTATTTATTGTCGAGCCATTGGTGACCGATAAAACTAGTTCGTATGTTTTTAAATTAAAAAAAATTAACGTTGTAAAACGTTGTACAGAGAGCACCGAAAGGTCAGCTCCTGTGCCAATAAGTAAAGTTAGGTGATTTGTTCTATCGTATAGGAAAAGGCGTCTGTTCTTTAAGGTCGATGTTGCCGTCGAATCGACCGAGTGACTTTTGATTTTTTATTACTGTCATTACTGAGGAGCGCGATAATTACACGGCTTGCGGCATTTTCGCACGTTTTCATTGTATATTTTGTCATAAAAACAAATGTCTAGTGGATTTGGTACCACGGGAAGGCGAACGTGTGGTTGAGTTTGAACGCGATCGTGATTAGAAACGTCTGTATTGTGAATTTTTATTTGTCGAGAAATATGCCGGAAAGACGTTGTATATGTTGTAACGCTTCTGAGAGCGACGGTCGCAAATATCCTGATCGCTAAGCTATCTTTCTGCTGAGGATGTTAAACGTTTCATTTTGTATTTTTTTTATTTTATTTCTTTACCAAAAAAAAAAATTTTTTTACAAAAATTTTTTACATAGGAAAATATAATTCTACATAGGATTTCTATTTATTTCAAACATCAATGGAAATAGTAAAAAATAAAAATTAAGTAACAATAAGTAAGTTAAGCAGACCTCAAAGCAATTTAGTTTAGACGTTTAATAAACATATAATTAATTTAATCGTGTGACTGATTATAAAATTCAACATATGTATTTCTTGTATAGAATCGTTCTTAAATAAGATTTGAGCATTGAAATTTTGTCATCTTTCATACTGTCTATTAAGTTATTAAATAAGGTGTGATGATCCCTTTGTAAAATATACTGTTTTGAGTGGTATTGTATTTATAGATAGGAAGACGATGTTCGACTAACGATGTTAGGGGAACAATTTTTCCGTTAGAAAAGTAGTACACTTGGAGTCGGTAACGGTAAATTGTTAATAGCTTTTAATCCTTTATTTTGAAAGATTTGAAGGTTATTAAGGTAAATATCACTTTTTGATCCCCATATTTGAATAAGATATGTTAGATGGGAGTGTATAAAGCTGTAATACACGCTGTATCTCAGGGCACTTGGAATAAAACGACCGACTCGTAGCAATACACCTATTATAGGAGATATCCTTTGCTTGATTCCATTTATTTGATGACTCCAGTTCAGCTGCGAATTTATTTCCAACCCAAGGTATCTAGCACAATCTACTCGTTTAATGGTTTCGTTGTTGTATGTTATTTCATCAAATATATGCCCCGGTTTATGTTTTAAGTAGAAGATAATAAAGTTAGATTTACTAAGATTTAGAGCAAATTTGTTGGCTCTCAGCCAGTTACTTATAGTAACTATGTCTTCCTCCATATTATTTTTTAATTGTTGATGAGTTGTTGAACGACATATTATGCTGCATCATCTGCAAACATTTGAATTTTCCCCTTGAGATTTAAGTCAAAGATATCATTTATATATATTAAAAAGAGGATCGGACCCAAAATTGATCCTTGGGGAACACCTGTTGTAATGTTTACTTTGCATGATTCGAAGTTACCTAGTCGAACATATTGCTGTCTGTTATTTAGGTATCTGCTTATTAATTGTATTACCCTACCGGAAATTCCAAAACTAATAAGTTTATTCAACAAAATATCATGATTTGCGCAATCAAACGCTTTCCTCAAGTCTAGAAACAAGCATGACGTAGCATTTTTACCTTCCAGAGATATATACTAGTTCTATACGAGATTTAAGGCAACGGCAGCTGTGCTGGAGTTTGTAGTGAAGCGATACTGATTGATGTTAATTAGGTTGTTAAAGTTTTAATGCTCTACTAGAGCAGAGTGGATTATTCGTTCAAAAATCTTAGAAAATACCGGTAAGATAGAGATTGAACGGTAATTGTTAAGGAAGCAGGAATCACCAGTTTTGAAGATAGGCGTGAGCAATTTTTAGAAATTCTGGAAAATTACCTTCTTCGAGGCATTTGTTAATATATTGGTATACAAAGGAATAACTATGTGGTCCAATTTTTTTATTAGCAGTGTAGAAATACAGTCATATCCAGGTGAGCATGTTGAATTTAATTTGTTCACTAAGATAGCGGTTTTATCATTAGTAACAAGAGGGACGGTTGTTAGACTTCTTTTAATCATTTGTGGAATGGGAACATAATAATGTGGCATTAGTGAGGCCGAAATTTGTAGTCCTATGTCCGCAAAGAATTCATCTAGCGCACTTGCCACTCGAAACTGATCCGAAACGAGTATGTCTTTTTCGTACAGACGGGTCATTTATCAACATTTCATTGTCCAAACTCGACATTTGTTTAGGTTTAGTTATGTTGTTTTCGAATTTGGTGGTGTAATATTTTTTTTCGTATTCCTAATCAGTTTTTGCAGCTGAGTATTTAAACTTTTGAAATTCGTAGCAAAATCTGAATAACGGATATTTCTTTTGTAGTTTATAGTATTTATCACGAAGTGATGCAAGTTTCTCTAGTTTTGGAGTGAACCATTGCAATTCGTTTAATCGTCGAGTACGGGTTTTCTGTTGTTCTATTCGTGGGATGACCATCATTACATTTAAAACCACATCGTTTTTGAATTTACTCGTTGCATCTAAAAATGGAACTCGACCATCTGATACCAGGTCCTTTATCGTTCGACATACTCGTGGCTCTGACTATGCGATATGATCAACCGGTCGAGTTAAAATGTTCAATGGTTTGAAAAATCGGAATGATTACCTTGTTGAATTGAATTGAAAACTAATGACGGGAATGGTTACCTTGTATTATTGGCCTAAGTCAACAACCGAATTAAAAATAAAAATTAATTTTAATCGAGATTAAGAAATTCTTCGCGAACCAAACGTTACGGGTAAATGCAGTGCTATTTGAACATGCTTTATAAAAATAGCCTAAAAACCACTGGTCATATCATTATAATTTAAGTTGATTCAAAATGTATGAAAGTAAAAAAATCACAAAAAGTTTTACCAAATAAAGGATAAACAAAAATGAATCTTTGAAAAATTAACAAAAAACAATTGAGAATTTTCAAAATAATTAAATTAATTTAAAGTTGCTAAAGCCATTGCTATAATAGGTCCGCTCCAAGGTTCGTGAATTATATATCCGTGTTGAACGATCTGTTTGATAACCACACTATAACCCGGCGCCACCAAAATTCGGTTGGTATAGGCAGCAGCAATCTGGTTTTCTCCAATTAATCCAATAATATAAAATTTTATAGAATCAGGTGTTCGTGCCGGTACTGTTCTCTATTGCTGTCAATGTTCCGTCTGCTTACTCTGCTTATCTCTGTGTTGGCGTTGAGCAGCCCGAATGTAATGACAATATGTCCCCATGCACCTGGTTCGATTATCAAACCAGGTTGTAGTTAAAACAGCGCAATATAATATATTGTGTCGTTCTGTTTAATCCGTTGCTTGTGATCGCCGCTGTGTTACTCCTTACACCATGTTCATTATATCGTAAGGACAACGATAACAGCACTGCGCGAATTCACGTCGATTGCGATTCAGTTATTGAAGAAAAAAAATTATTAATTGATATAGAACTTCACGATTCGGCCTGTCTGAACAAATATGACCGTTACCTAATTCCACTATTCAGGAAACTGATGAGAGCCTATGGCAAGTATCGCGCTAAAGTTGTGTGATCCGTGAAAGAGTTGTTCTTTTGACAAACTTAAAGAAAAAATCTATAAAATAATTGATTTTGCATACAGGTGAGCTAGATTAGACCTTCATAAATTCACCTTTTGTACTGTTTTCTACACCTCATCCGAAAATCTGAAATTGACAGAAATCTGTATACTGAGAATAAATATTAATCAAACATGATGGTTCACAGAATGAATACTCTACCATGTCATGTATACTTAAATTGCCTAACACGTGTAAACCCACATCACCGAATTCAGAAATCAATTTTTTTTTTATTACAAAAGTGAATCAATACGGTACTGGTTTGCCGAGTGACTTTTCAAGATAAAACATTAAATCCTATTATTGAAAAGTTTTATTGAAAAATTTGTACTGGACGGTTAATTTTATGATAAACAATTTTTTTAATGGCGACCGAAACTGTTTTAAAATTGAAATATATTGAATAAATAGTTTTTTGAAAACTGCAATTTCTGTATGAATAGCTCACATTTGTCTGGCCAGATCTCAGCCATACGAAATGGCTGTTGCAACCGATTAGTAGAAAACCTAGACATTCAGAACAGCATACCACATCGAGACAACGTTTTGGACCACCACTTCCTTAAACATTTTTATAAATACAACCTTTTATTTAGTTTAAGTTCGGGGTCTGGATCTCAACAAAACACTAACATTTTTATACCTTTCAGAATGTGGGTAATTTCGCTTTGTTTAATGTATGTTTTCAGAATGTTTTATGATAAACAAGATGAAAACAATAAATCATTTCTGAACTTTTATAGCACAAAAAGCGACTTTTTATATTGTCCGTACGTTTTTCATTCTTAATGACAAGACAAAATTTCCACTCTCCATAAAATTATCCGTAGTATCATAAAAAGCTAAACATGAGAAAGGATATCATAAAACATGGTTTTGTGCTACATGAAGCTCGAAATTAAGAAAACGGAAACTGTATGAAAGGCTGTAATTCGGTGTACAACGATAATGTTATGTACTCGTATGTTTTGTTATGTATATTGCATAATGTAGATGAGCACAATACAGAAATGATATGGGAGTGAAAAGGTTATGATCACGACATAATATAGGCTATAAAAAAGGACGTGGTCCTGATGGTCGATTATGGAAAATAAGATTTATTGCAATGATTAAACTCAGTTATTTTTAACAGGTCGGTCAACTTGCATCTTCCTGAAAATGTTTTATGGAATTTTTATTTCTTCATTTATATTATTAAGGCGCACAAAGAATTCTAAGAATAGAAATTTGCTGTTTAAATTATCAATAATTTAATCTCAACATTGAACTTATTATTTCCAAATTAACAATCAACTGGTAATATTCGGTAAACTGAAATAAACGGTGAACCGATTCGTTATAAAAGAACTACCTAGTTTTAAACTTTTTTTTCCTTTATTAATTACAACTGAGACTGTGCCCATCTAGCAATTTATCTTGAAAATTTTTACAAATTTTTCATTTCTTAAACAATTCTGATTTGTTGGGATGAAACCCAATGGTTAGTCCCAAAATTAATTAAACCTATTTAAAATATAATTTTAGTTTGGTATGTTTACGAGGTCAATTGGTCTCGTTCTTTCAAGTCTTCTTTCAACGACAGGGTTATCTAGCATATGGCGAATATAGGGGTTTACATGTTCCTGGAGCCTTATAACGTGTGAAGGTCTCCATTTGTTGTATACCACGGAGCATTTACGATACTATGGAGAATCTTGTTTTGATACGTCTGTATGATGTCGGCGTTTGTTTGCTTAGTACAGCCCCAGAGTTGAATACCGTAGGTCCATATTGGCTTCAGTATTTGCCGGTATAGCAGCAGCTTGTTGTGTATTATAAGCTCAGAGTTTGAAGTTGCTCTTTTTTCTTTTTGACATGCTCTCTCCATTTGAGCTTGTCATTTAGTGTCATGCCAAGATATTTAGCTTTGTTTGTATATGGCACCGGTCGTGAGTTAATTTATATCGGTAGATGAGAATCCATTTGATATGTAAAGTTAATATGCGTGGATTTCGTCTCATTAAGCTTGATTCTCCAGCGCTTAGTCCAGTTACAAGCCGCATTGGTAATCTTCTGGAGTTTGCTCGTTGCATCAGCGACATTACTTCCAATCGCCATGATTGCTATGTCATCTGCAAAGGTGACTATGGTTCCTTCATCTGTTGTTGGAGTATCCCTTGTAAAGGGTTTCCCAATAAGAGGTTTATTTTAATATTAAAAAAAAGAGTATTTTTAAGAGAAATCAAAGAATGTTTATTTGATTATGAAGAGGAAGGTATGCCATTAACATTTGAAAACGATATCAGTCAAATGGCCGCCACGACTACGCTTGCACCACCATATCCTTTTCATGAAATTTTCCATGACCGATTCGCACATTTGTGGCCATATGTCCTCGATAACTTCACGAATTCCATCTTTAAGGTCTTGCATCGTTTGTGGAACATTTGCATGGATCTTATCTTTCACGTGGCCCTAAAGAAAAAAGTCTACAGGTGTTAAATCACAAGATCTCGGTGGCCAATTGTGATCACCTCTTCGAAAAATAACACGGCCAGGAAAGTTTTCATGCAAAATTGCGATTGTTTCGTTGCCTGTGTGGCAAGCATCGCCGTCTTGCTGAAAATAAACGTCGTCCACCTTCCAATCGGACCATAAAAAATCATTAATCATATCTCGATAGCGCAATCAATCCACCGTAACAGTTGCACCAGCCTCATTTTCGAATAAGTAAGGTTCAATCACACCGCCAGCCCAAAAACCGCACCAAACAGTGACATGTTTAGGAGGGAGAGGCTTATTCCAACAATCATTCTTGGATTTTCTGAGCCCCAAATGCAACAGTTCTGCTTATTAACGTAGCCCCTAAGGTGAAAATGGGCCTCATAACTGAAGATGATTTTTCGATGAAAATCAGAATCACTTTGATGCATTTGAAGGACCCAATGAGCAAAGATACGACGCTTATGGTGATCGACCCGCTTGAGTTCTTGTCTTAACTGAACTTTAAAAGTCTTAAGACCTAAGTCTTTATGCAAAATACGGTATAATGTCGTTTGTGGAATGTCTAATTCCAAAGATCGACGAGGAATCGACAAACCTGGGTTTTCGTCAACACTACGGGCTACAGCAGCAATATTCTCAGTTGTTCTTGAGCGACGCACACGGTTTCGATTCTTCACATCACTAACTTGTCCCAACAGCTAAAATTTTTCCACCAGTTTCACTATTGCCGGCCGAGAAGGTGCTTCACGAAGCCCCAAAAGTGCTTTAGTTTTGCGAACTGTGACTGCAATATTTTCACCATTTTTAGTAGTGAATTTTAAGAATTTCAATGCGTTGTTGAAACATGTATCGTACCATTTTTTACCAAAAGATGACAGCTTCAAAATTGACAGCTGCCCAAATAGCAGGCTATTCAAATTATTGGAAAACCCTTTATATAATAAATACAGGATTGGTCCTAAGACACTCCCCTGCCGAACACCGGCAGAGTTTTTCTTTAGATCGGAGTATTCATCCTCATATTTCACACGAAAATGTCTATTGGATAAATAAGATCTTAGTATGGCATAGAATTGCCTCGGCAGATCTCTATGCATCTTGAATTCCAGTCCACTGTACCAGACTTTATCGAATGGTTGGGTCTAGAAATATGCGGAAGCATACTTTTTTACGTTCTAACGTTCTTTCAATAATGTTGTTGATTTTAAGCACCTATTCAATTGTGGAGTGCTTTTCCCTGAATCCAAATTGATTTGGAGGAATTAGTTATCGGTCCTCAATTATTGGTTTAAGTGTTTTTAGTAATAATTTTTCAAAGAGTTTTGACATAAATGGCAACAATGAAATTGGCCCAGTATGATTTTTTATCGTTAGATGGCTTATCAGGTTTTGCTATCATGATTACTTCTGCTACTTTCTATTACCACGGACATATTTTAACCGAAAGCTTGCATTGATTATGTGAAATAGCTTATGAAATCCTTTACCTGGTAGAGCCTTGATTTTTTGGCAAGTAATCAAGTCGAGTGATTGTGATGGCCAATTAACATCTCCAAATCGTGAAACGATATGGTTACCAAAAATCGTTCGCAGCAAATTCATTGTTTCCCTTGCAGTATGAGACGTACTCGTAGCTCCGTCTTGTTGAAACCACATTTCTTGAGTATTACCAAGTTCAGGAAACAAGAAATTTTCTAACATAGCTCTATAACGCTCACCATTTATAGTCAATGCATTGCTATCTTCGTCTTGGAAGAAGTACGGGCCGTAGATCTTGTCTGCTGATATTCCATACCAAACTGTGACTCTAAGTGGATGCAACGGACGCTGTTGAATCACTCTTCGGGTTTCAGTGCCCCTGATTCTTAAATTTTGCTTATTAACATAACCACTTAAATGCGCTTCATAGGTCATTATATTTTTTTTTATAAAATCAGGATCATCCGTTAATAATTCGGTCAATTTTCTTTGCCGACTTGTGGCAAAATTTCATGTACCATTTGTATCTTGTACGGAAACAGCAATACATTTTTTTTGCATTATTCCACGCAGTGAAGTTCTGGACATTTGAAGCTGAGTGGCACGTTTACGAGTCGATGTTTCAGGGTTCTCATTTAAGCTCTCCCGAACTCGTTCGATATTCTCTTGGCTTCGTGCTTCAAGCGATATTCCACTCCGAGATAAGTCACTAATAGATCCCGATGACTGAAAACGAGCGACTAGATTGCGTACTTGATTTCGTGATGGTGTATTTCTGGTGTTAAAAAAACTTCGAAATTTTCTTTGGGTTTGATTATTGAATTTTGACTAGTAAAATAAAACTCAACAATTTTTGCTCCTTCCTCAATCGTATACATGACTACTGAATCTCCCAAACGTTGTTTCTAATACTTAAAAATAAAAGAGAAAAATACAAAATAAAAAAATTATATCAAAAATACAATGTTCAGTGACGTATGGCTCACCCTGTATATTAAAGGGAATTTTGGTAAATTTTTCTTATTCGAACTTTATTGACAGATTTTATTACACATGGGTCGATAAAAATGAAGCACACATTTGATCGAGAAAAAATACTGACATACAAAAATAATTTGTCACGTTACGGAAAATTGGAAAAGAGGCTTCTAGATTGATTTTGGTTCCTATCAGCTAAGGTATTTGTTTCATCAATATTTTTTATTATAAATTACTACGTAACGCAATAAGCGAACATTCCAATAAAATTGTTTAATATGCAGTTGCTATAATATTTACACTAACACACACATAATTATCTAGGAATAGAAAAATTTTCACGACTCTGCCCAAACACGTGAATTTTTTCCGAAAAAAATCCTAGGTAAATTTTTCGAATTTTGGGACATAATTCACGTGAATTGTCAGTCAATAAACCCCGAGACTAACTACTAAAAAATAGATCGTTCAACATAGGTTCCTTCAAGAGTGACACATCATTCCAACAATTTTGATGCCTTTTTGTAGAACGATTTGATCTTTGGCCTCAAAGCAATTCGAACTTCAAATCTAGCAATTTTGCCGTCGTAGCCGAAGACTTATGACACTTGTCTTGGTGAAGGAGCACTTTTTCTTTTGCGTTTGCAGCAGTTTTTTCTCAACTTTTTCCTTCAAATGCACCAATAACGCCATGTAATATGGCTGTTGGTGGTCCTTCCATCTTCAAGATAGTCGAGGCTGAAACATTACTGGCCAACATTTGCGTTTTTGGTACCTTCATACGCATTTCAGCGCCTGCTGTTCACTTATCTGATTGACGATTTGATTCCGAAGTGTAGTGGTGAATCTATGTTTCATCCATTGTCACATACCGATGCAAAAAATTCTTTCTATTACGATTTAGGCGCCTGAATATTTGGCGCACTGCAGTTTTTGATAAAATGTAAGCAAGCGCAGCACCCACTTTGAACAGAGATTTATCATGGGCAAATGTTCATGCAAAATAGTATACACTGCCTTTTGATATGTTTAAGGAATCAGTTATCTCACGCAACTTTACGTTCTTTTAAAACACATTTGTGCACTTTTGTTATCTTTTCTGGAATAATGGCAGAACTCGGGCGACCAGAGTGTACAGCATCATCGGTGTTTGTATACGGTGACGTTTAAACTCAGCAAACCAACTCCAACCAATCCCAACTCTTTCGCGGTTCGCTTTTCCCGACCTAGCTTATGCAGTTGCCGGTCAAATCGACGTCGTACGACTATACGTCCGGTTTACGTAGAACCATCCGCACATTTCATATAGCTCCATGCCATCCTATGTAGTACTGGCATGGAAAATGGGCCGGCCCATGAGTTTTGCACCTCGACAGCAATCAGATGATGAAAAATCCCTTTTGCATCGTGCCCTTATTGGGATTCGATTACAAAATTTAGTCTGGGATGGGTCAGTCAGTTATTAACCGCAGTCAACATCCCAGAAAAATATTACATTAATTCTTATACTTAGGTTTAACATTAAACTAGAAATTATTTTTTAAATTAATATCAGTCTACATAGCCAATTCTGTATTGTTATATTAATAAGCATTGTAAACCGATAGACCGTAGAGCTTATGGCCACAATATGGTTGGAACTTGGAAAGAACTTCGTCGCTTAGTAATGCTGGCAGTGGTAATTCGTGTGTGTTTGTATTACCCAGCCACTTATGTTTTAGTGGCACGACAGTCACCTCGTTACTTTCGAAAATTAGGTGTTTAACGTCTTCTGCTTCCAATCGGCCTAAACATTGACATTGGTTTGTTATTTTAAATCTCTGTAGGAAGGCTTTAAACTTACCATGTCCAGAGATAAATTGGCTCATCGAGCTCGTCAGTGGTAATTTCAATTTGAGTCGTGCTTTTATATCTGGAATGAAGCCAAATGTTTGCCTACCATTGGCTGATTCAGTCCACCTTCTTTGCCATAAGTCAATCGCCATCTCTTATATTTCAATTTTGTTGCTATATTGATTATGTCTACTATCTGTAGCATGTCCATGTACATGTATCTATTTCATTTTAGGCACATCTTCTTAGGTAGTACATGTGTACCGAGAGTACACCGGCCAGAACCACAAAAGCATCGTTAGACACTGTTCGGTAGGGTTTTGTTACTCTTAGCAGGATATTTCACTGAGCACTTTCTAATGATCTGACGTGGTGACATTATAACCTATCGTACCGCCACCCACACCTTTGTAAATTATTACAAGTGTTTTGTGATTCAGTCCCCATCTCTCTCTTCATACGCTCGTCAAGGAGTGGAATAGCTTCTTAGCGTTTTCACAGACTCTTAGGACGTGAACAGTTACGCCCATACGTTCATCTAGGTCAACTCCCAGATATTTCACAGACTTGACCATTTTCATGTTTCGACCGTTTAAGGAAATTATTGGAGGTCGACAAGAATCAAATTTGCCTGTTAGCTGCATCATCACTGTTTTTTCTGCAGATAATGACATTTTATTTGTTTCACACCATTGATTCAATTTGTTAATTGCGATTTGACCCTAACACTGAAGTTCGAGTCTCGAGTTGCCACGCACAAGAATGACTTTGTCATCCGCGAATGCAATTTCGTCCAAGAGTTGCGATGATACTAGGCCACGTTAGGTTATCAAATGCTTCGCTGATATCCAACAATATACCCATAACATATTTCGAACTTTGGGTTTTTACAGTGTTGCTTAGGCGGACTATTGCATCTTCAGTAGACATGCTACGTCGGAAACCGAATTGTTTGTCCTTGAACAGTTCCAGGTGTCCTGATTACAACCATTTCAGCTGTTTAATAATATTACTATTCTAGGCCCTATGATGGGCCATGCCAGCTGGATTATTTCAGCGTTCAAGTTGTAAAGCCCTGGTGACTTGTTATGCTTAAAGCAACTGAGGACACTGGTGACCTCTTCCCACGTAAATGGGGGTCTTCAGCATCTGTGGATGTCCAAATGCTGTTGGTGGTGATCTCGCGCATTTCTGTTTGAGGCCCAGTTTCGTCTGGTGTTTCGTCTAGTAGAAGTGAGTTAAGTAACTCCAAGCGTGTGTCATGTCACGTATTAATGACGACTCCATTTGTCATCCTAATGGTATTCCAAACTTCAAGAGGTCTGCTTTGCTAGCGGCAAATTTGTATACAAGACGCCGTTGGCTCTCTATTACCATGTTCCGTGACTCAGCGTTGGAAACTACTTTGCTTCGTTTTAAATACTTCATGGAAGTATTATTTTCTTGCCCCTCTGAAGAGGGCCAATTTCAAGTCTTAGTTCCAACAACTATTTCGTTTCTTAGCTAACTGTGTGAGATCAGCTCCACACGAGCATCAGTTTCATCTATCGGATTAACTTCTGGTAGTCTACACTATCCCAAGAGCCAACCATGTGTCTAGCAAATAGACCCCAGTCAGCTATCCTTATGCCAAATCTCGGAGTTTTTCTACTTGCTACGTGATGACTCTATGTTCACTAGATGCCCAACTTTCCCTTACACACCACCCAACTATCGAGCCCATTAAAGGCTTCGTTGATCATTGTTTAATCAATGTTGGAGTTCTTATTAGACGAGAACGTCGTTGCATTTTCCTTATGAAAAGGACACTCCCGGGCACGAGGTCCTCTAATTTTCTTCCATTTTCATCGGTTAAACAGTCATGACACATTTTACTTCTATAGCATTGAAGTCTCCTTTGATCATTACCTTTTTGTGTTGACCCGATAAAAAGCCTAGGATCGTTCTGGGATGTGTATTTCTTTTAAAAGGTCCACCGATTACTCGTTGCCAATAGTTTCTGTGCTCTGTTGGTTAATTTATGACGAAACACGAATTTCCACAATTCGAATATACGTGACTCGGGAAATGTATTGGTTCCGTTAAAAAGTAGAAAAATTCTCCAGCCGTAGGGTTTAGAAGGTCCGCAAATTTGTTGATTTAGATAAGTTTTGGACTCTTCTGGCTATCTTTGAAGCGAGTATGACTACCCGCTCACCGTGAGAATTCCCGCTATGTACGACTTTGAGCAACGAAATTTAGTCTGGGACGTGTACATCTTTTAAAAGGTCCAACGATTACTCATTACCAATAGTTTCTATACCCTGTTGGCTAATTTAAGACGAAACATAAAGTTTCACCGATTGTGGGAATCTCCACATTTCGACTATACGTGACACGGGAAATGTATTGGTTCCGTTGAAAAGTGAAGCCTTAGGGTTTAAAAGGTTCGTAAATTTGTTGATTTAGACAAATTTTAGACTCCTGTGGCTATATACCATGAGAGTATGGCGACCCGCTGACCATAAGAATTCCCGCTATGTAAATTTGAGTAAGCGGTCTTTCATATTCTACGAATTTAAGCAACGAAAATTAGTCTGGGATGAGTACTTCTTCCACTATGATTTGAGGTATACCCCGATTTTGAATATAATTTCAGATAATGCCGTACGATGTTTCTGGTGAAGCCCAGTAGATCGTCCTGACTCTTCTGTAAAGCATGGCTAATCATTTACAATGGCTATATTGAGCATGTGTGTTCATGGAGACCACCACCATTTTCACTTTGTATGCTGACCCGATAATTATTCACACCATGATCACACCACTCACTGCTACATTATATAGTTGGCAAACAATCTAGGCTATGGAACATCGATTTTCTTTTGTTGGTCCTTTGACCATCTTTTCACCTTTGATAATAGTTCAATGTAATTGTGGTTTGTCATCGTGGTAACGTTACTGTTATCTTTCCATAGGAGGCCCCTTATCCGTATTGTAAAGTAATGAGTATTCGTCTGCTTAATACTGATGGTCAGTACATTTAAATGCCATATACAGATATGTCTGCCAACCTCTGTGAACCGAAACATTAAAGTCGTTAAAAAATTTTCAATCAACTTTTGAGGGACTTGTTTTTTAAAATTCTTGATTTAAAGTGTGGTAAATCTCTTCTTGTAAAAGATTTTAAAAGTAAAATTTGTTTAATGTATGTGAGATTTTTTTATTTTCTCGGGATGAAATTTGATTTTCTCTATATTTTTTTTATTTTTCGGGCTGAAGGGGCTTTTAATGAATTTGGCGAAGAAACACACTTATATTTTCAAAGGCGTTTTTCGGGATGGTTTTCGAGTTAGCTTAGATATAGCAGATATTGAAGTATTATCTCTGTAGCACGAAACATCGTTTCGAAATTAGGTTTTGAAAATAGGCGTATTTTCAACCACTTCTTAGACTTGCTAAAGCACTAAATGTTACATAACAGCTTAGTGTTTGATGGCAATACAATATTCAATCATTTACAGCACGCTGTGAGCAGTCTTTGACGCCATCTTAAATAAATTACTTTTTAATTATATTCGTAATATCAGGTTCGTCGCTTTTTCATTTTGTGTGTAGGGATTGATGTCTTTCCATTATCAAATCAAAAGTTCCTGAATTATATGAGCCTTTTGACTAGATTTAGTGAGCTAATTCAAGATTAGTGAGTTAATTCAAGCGAAGTTTCTATGTTCATATAAATGTGAAAAATGGTCTGTAAATTATAAAATTTTGAACCCATGTTAAATTGAAATTACCAGGTTTAAGCCAAATCTCTTTTATACTAATCTACCAAATTTCAAAAAATAATTCATCAAACTTAACCAATTACTCAGCAATATTGGTTAAAAACTGATCGGTAATTCCTTTGTAAATAGAAAAGGTCCAATTAAGAAGGTTGAGAATTAAATGACATCAAGGTGTTAAGAAACATATAAAATCGAGGTATTAATACATTATTATCAAGATTAGTCTTGAACTGACGTAGAAAATGTAAAATTAAGTTTAAAATGGTTAAAAATTTCGATTTTCATCGATCGAAAAATTACGTCAAACGATGAGGTTATTTGTTTTTACGCCGCAATGACGATTAAATTTTTACAGTCGCTAGATGGCAAATCACGAAATGAAAAATGTGTCCAAGATAAGTGGTTTTTAGTTTATTATAACATGCAAGGGTTGGTTGGCAATATTAAAAAACAAAAACATATTAATTAATTTTACTCATATAAACAATATAAGTAATGTTTAGTGAGCAAATTATACAAAAGTTTAATACTAAAATTTATCAAAGAAATAAACCGGTTGCATAAATTTTAGGGGCATTTAAATATCGATACTAAAAATAAATTTGTTTTTCAGTAGCATACAGCCTTAAGTCTAAGTTTTGACAAGGTCCCTCAATTACCTTTA
The DNA here is from genome assembly GCA_963691935.1 of Nephrotoma guestfalica. NCBI lineage: Eukaryota > Metazoa > Arthropoda > Insecta > Diptera > Tipulidae > Nephrotoma > Nephrotoma guestfalica. Next base: position 152,423,688 of record OY829915.1, read on the forward strand.
AAACATTTTGTAAACGTTCTTTATTAGTCTTATTTGATCTTAATATTTAAGAAATGGTCTAGTTGTGGCTCAAGCAGTTTTGTATTCATAATTTTAAGAATTCCCCTAACTTATAGGTAATCTAAACATTTTTTATGTATTCTTGATTTTAGCGTTCAAAATTAGGATTCCTTTCATCATACCCCAATCAAGTAACACATTTGTTAGCACATTCATTTTATTCGCCTAACTGTATGCTACAACGATCCATATAAATTTCATATCAAATTTACCTAATTTACATCAATTTTCAATAGATCGGTTCAATAACTTGCAGTTCTGTTACGTACATGCAAAAGTTCAAGTTTGTAACGTTTGTAGTTTTTGAATTGAAAGAGGCTACAGACGGATGGACATCCTAAGGAGAGATAGAAGTTTTTTTAATTGAATTATGCATTGTAAATTATAAAAAGCAAGAATTTTCTATTACGATTTGAAAGTAAAAAAAGTTTGTTTGGTTAGCAAATACTTGATAATTTATACGAAGGAAGAACGAAATTTAGTTTAATTAATGTTTCTTTACCTCAAAAACCTAGAAAGATGTAGTTTTATGAAGTTATTAGAAAGCAAATATAAATTATGAACAAACATAAATTATTTAATGTAAAAGTACTCGGATCTTTTATTTATGTAAACTTTGTGCTTTATGCTCTGAGAAGTGTAAATATATAATAGGTTTATGTACGTTGTACATACATATAAGGACCTAAAGCATATAGTGAACACACATCTTACGAGGATGCTTTGCACATACAAACAATTATGTTCATATTACATCATTTTCAATTCTAAAAATATTTTACTACACTAAATTTATGGTTCCCCGAAAATTCTGTAAAAAATAATGAGTACAAAAACAACGCATACACAATCGAATATTACAAAAAAAATGATTACAAAAATAACCCATACATAAACTTCTGTACCACATGAATTCTATTACTAAAACAATTGGTACAAAAATGTTTTTGGACCAACTCAAGCCATTCAATATAAATAAAACAAAATTGAATCTTATTACACCGTATAGAAATTGAATTTGTGTTGATCAACAGATAGAATTGCGATAAAACAAACAGAGAATATGATATGGCGGCGATACGAATGATTCTTATTAGGTTTTATTTTTATAAATCAATTAGATTTTTTTTATTATAAATAATTTTATAAATATGCATAATAAAATTAATATTATTTTATACTTAATATTTTTTTTAATTAAATAAAAAATTATTAATAAAAAATATTTAATAATTGTATCCATCTCTATATTTGTTCTTATCTTACTATCAATAATAAAATTATTGTTATCAAATAAATCTATAAACAACACTGTATGTAAAATTTCATTATTCAATAATACATAATCCATGTAGTACATTGATTGCAAAATTAAAATCCTACGATCTCCATCCTAGTAAAATAATCGTCACACAAAAGTTGCTTTGGTACAAATTGATCCACCAAAGCAACTTATGTGACTCTTTTGTACCAATCGTTATTTGTATTAATTTTCTGGTCACAAGGCATTTTTATATGAAGAATTTAGAATTGGTACAAAACGCGATTGTTACAAAATAAAAAAGTTGCTTTGGTACAAATCGATCTAGCAAAGCAACTTGTGTGACTCTTTTGTACCAATCGTTATTTGTATTAATTTTCTGGTCACAAAGCATTTTTATATGAAGAATTTAGAATTGGTACAAAACGCGATTGTTACAAAATAAAAAAGTTGCTTTGGTACAAATCGATCTAGCAAAGCAACTTATGTGACTCTTTTGTACCAATCGTTTTGTATTAATTTTCTGGTCACAAAGCATTTTTATATGAAGAATTTAGAATTGGTACAAAATGCGATTGTTACAAAATAAAAAAGTTGCTTTGGTACGATCGCTATACCAAAATAAAAGTCATACAAAATTTCGTTTGATGCAAAATATCGATATTAAATATATTATTACCTAATCAGATTATTGTCGTTGGGTGCATAATTTACAAGAAACAAATGGAATTGCTGTAATAAGTCTAAACTGTTGAGTAAAATTTGGTTTTTTAATTATTTATTATGACGGATTCCAGTTCGTGTAAAAACCTGAATCTTAAGCTATAACACACTATACATATGTATGTCGCAAAAATTATAATCCTGGGTTAAATTTCTTTGAAATAATATAACGTATCACGCGTCGGTCCGGTCGCCCATTTTTAAAAAATCACTGTATATCCCAGGTGACTCGCATACATATGTTATGCTAAACAGATATGCTATGGTCCTTTCTGTATCTAGAACAGCAAACCGTTTGACGAAATCTTAACCAGGAGCTGAGATATAATTTTTGTCGCCAGGTAATGCTCTAACACCGATACACAGTATAGTTCCCTAAACAAATGGCCGACTTCCAAAAATACTTCAATCTTCATATAAATTCTCATGCATATTCTCTACTCGATGCTGAGCAATTACGTAGAACATCATCACAAATCCTATTGGATGAATTCGATGGTGATATCCCGGGTACAAATACCAACCTCCCAAAATTACCTGGAGTTGGTCTGAAAATGGCACACATTTGTATAAAAGAGGCATGGAATAAAATTACGAGGAGTGGAGTTGATACATACACTAGAAAAATGGATACCTTTTGAGTTATGGGATAAAACTAATACGATGCGATTCCTGTTTGAATAATGATATTTACCCATTCAGAGTACAAAATAAAATAGCCAAAGTAAGTTCTGGTTCTTTCAGTGTAAATTTATTAATAAATCTTACATCTTAGTTTATAAGAAATATAAAAATTTTAAAATATTTTACTTCGCGGGATCTCTTCTTCATTCGATTTATCTTCAATGTACTCGTCATCGTCTGGCAACTGTTCATCATCCTCGTTTTGGGATATTATACAAGTAGCCTACAAAACACCATAACAACAAAATATCTAATTCCTCCTTGTTCCTTCAAGCCAACTTTCAGGCCAATATATTTAGTAATCTAAAGTAAAACGAGATTGTTATTAGTTTACGATTTTTTTTTATTGAGACTTACTTGTATTCATAAAACGCCATTCGATCGTGCCATCAAATCATGACAAATCCTACACAGGCAATGCATGGAATCCGGATCAAATAAAAATTGATAGGTACAGTTGAGCACAAATTGTGTACCATTGATGTCATTCAACATTTTCTAAATTTTAATTAGAGTTGTCCGTTTGATATCATTCAAATAATTCATTGTATTAAACTTTTCTCCTGAATGCGAATCACCCTCTTCCAGATCACTGCTATTATTGTCCGGTTTCGCCGCAGGAATTTGTCATCCATTTTAAGCAACGACAACGAGTTCAATAAGTACGTTGTAAATATTTGAATATTTGATGATAAATTTTCATTATCTATGCGATCGCAATGTAAAATCAATACGTTTAGAAGTGTGATTGTGCTACGCAGCAGCTACATGGTGAAATATTCGTTCGTGTACTCCAGATAAACGCACTGCACACAAATAATGGGATATTAATAAACCGTGCCATAATTAATTTAATAAAAACATCTTACCAAAAAAACTACACGAATAAATTGTAAATTATTACTGGCCGCACTCTTGAGGAATTTATTATCCATTTTCAGCAACGACAACGAGTACAATGAATAAGAAAGTTGTAAATATTTGACTGGACTCGACCGACTGGTTCGTTTTTATTAGGATTTTGTTTATGAGGTTAAAAAATCTGACAGCTAAGTTTACATTCGTGCAAACTTTTTAGCTGGACAATATACATTTTGATTACCACACAATACAAACTGTTCGTCTCTTCGTCATAACCGTCCAACTCATCTAACAAATATTCCACGAATGTGAAGAAAATGCTAATCTTTTGCTAGTTTCATTAATTGTGATTGTGTTAGTGATATTACCTGAGTAAGGCGGAACATTATCGAAGATTAGAGTTTTCTTAGATGTATTTATTAAATCCTATTAAAATTAATTGAACAATAATAATTAACCGCTTTATTTCGACTAGTTACTTAAATTTTTGATTTGATTCAAAGATATACGTATTTAAAATTCTCAAGATGCTCATATTTAGACATCAAAAATAAATAGTGTTCATAATTCTAACCAACATGTTATACAATATAGTAGATAAAACAATCTTTTAAGAATTCTTGAATAGAAGTATCGTAGAGATTTAACAAAACCTCAGATATATAAGGTGCAAGCTTGAACCCATGTCAGTTAGGCAAAAAAATAATCAGAAGCTAGATATTTAGCGGTGGAGACAATTTATACAATTTAATATTATGACCAAATATAATAAAAATTGATAGGACAACTGAGATATCCCCACAGACCTTAACACAACCTCAGGTATATGGGATGTTAGTTGGGAACCATGTCAGTTAGAAAAAATTATCAGGAGCCTCCCATCCAGGGATGGGAACAGTTTAGAGGTTTTTGTATTATGATCAAATATAACAAGAATTCTTAAACCATATGTTATATCCCTAGAGATCTTAACACAAGCTCAGGTATATTGTCAGGTATTTATTGTCAACAAAATTTGCTGATCGCATAATTTCAAGATATTGTAAAATTCCTTGGCCACCAAGAAGCGCGGAATTGACATCACTTGAATATTTGTTGTGGGGTTATTTGAAAGGTAAGGTCCATCCAAAAACAATTCAACAACTTAAAAAAACATTCGGGCTGAAATTGAGGTGATTGGTCCGCTTTTATTAGAAAACTCACCAAAATTTTGATGTTCGGATGCAGGCATGTAGACGAAGCCGTGGTGGGCATATGAACGATATTGTTTTTTATACATAAATGTAACAATAAAAAAATTTGCCTTTTCATCCCAAAATGTGTTTTATTTACAAATGAAAAAAGGACTAACAGATGTTGCACCAAATATAGAGGCTGTTTGTTTTGACCTTAAGATTTGTATCGTTTGATCAGAATCGGTCCTATTTCATAAAATCCCATTTAGTTATTAAAAATGATGGGTTTATAGGTTAAAAAATGAAAAATTTATTTCAATAATGCATGATTCTGTTATCTGGTAATTTTCGTCAGACTTTTCCTGTTATTCCACGTTGAACTGCAGCTGACGATCTAAACTCGTGCTTGAATCATCAAAATTGAGGTGGTATATGAAAATCCTTCGATTGACGACTAACATGCTAGTGTTTTTGCAACAAATCGAACTTCAGCTTGTGCATTCGAAGCAATTGTTGCACATTGGTAATGGGAAAGGCAGACCTCATTCGTCGTGTTTTTCCGAACATAATGCAAAACTTAGAAAACCATAATTGGCTGAGTAAACGAGCCATATTGGCGTCTTGTGGTATCTGAGGTCTTGTGGTATCTGAGGTGTTCATTGTGAGGTGTTTAAGTGTGAAGTGGAATATGTTACGTAAATTGATAAAACATGTTCATCTAATTTACAGCGGACCTTCCAACTTCAAATTATATAACAGTTTCAACATTTGCAGATGATACATCAATATTAGCGACACATAAAAACCCTCAAATAGCATCAAGAGTCCTGCGAGAACACATTTTTACTAAACATCGTTTTTGACAATTTGAGTAACATAGCCTTAAACCACGTATTTCGAATTTCAAGCTTTATCTTTTGCTGCTAAACTTTTTGCTAATTTGTGTATATACACTTTTTGAGTCTACATTTTTCGTTAAAATGTGTAGCTACACTTTTCATTAACGTTAAGTACTTCACACCGGTGCTAATGTAACTAACAAACATTGTAACTAAAATACAATTTGCATTACATTTAATTGTAATATTTAATATAATTCATGAAATATGGTTTATAACCATATCATTGAAAAAAGTTAATCATATTGGTCTGATAGCTCCAGAGTTGTCATTTCAGTTTGGGTGACCCTATCTGACATTGCCAACTCCTTCGTAGCTATACGCAAGCCACTCCGCCACGTCAAGGCTATGATTATGGAGTGGTGGGGTAAGGAAAGGAAAAGGAAGAAAGGATTAAAGGAAAGGGATAAGGATTTTCTGTAGCCTTCCGTTTAACTGTTCCGTCTAACATACCTTCAAAGTAATTCGTCAAAGTAAATGTTCAAAAAATTTATGATTGTAAAAACCTATCCCACTAAAGAAAAAATATAATTATTCTTTCTGATTTCAAACAAATAAACCGAAAGAAAGAATTAATTATTTGATTCGTAACTATATTCAAAACGTCATTATTTTACTATTTACAACAAGAAACTATCACATTTACAAAATATATTTGAACAGAAGAAGATCGATATTTCAATTTTGCTCATATTATTTTACAGGTTAAATTCTATCGCGATATGAAAGGAAACTCAAATTCCAATAGATTTGATATTCTCCGAAATTAGAAGTAAACTCCTTCATCAATAATTTTGGAAACAAAATGTAAGGCTTGCCAAAACTTATTTTAAAATAAATTTTTTATCACAAAGTATTCCAGACAACAAGAAAATGCTTTCCTATATAATACAACGATATGGTTTATTCCATTATAAACTTTAAACAAATTATAATTCAGATATTAAGGTTGTTCTTCTAGAAAAATCAATGACTTTAACCAGTTGCAAATAATGTTATTAATATATATTGATTCCCGTAAAAATTCCTAATAGTGAAGAAATGTCAACTTGTTATAGGCATATAATTTGAAAATTTCCATAAAATAAAATTTTATGTAATCTTTTACAAAATATGACACCTATAAAATGTTACACGCCGTAACGCAATCCAATACGTGCCACCGTAAATAACTAGTTGAAGTAAGGCATAATGTTTTATTAAACTTGAAGCCATCAACACCAAAACATCTTGAACCAATCTACAAATAAAAACGCATGCACAAATAAATGCTGCCTTAATCATTTTCATTCTATTCTAGTTATCAATTGTAAAATAGTTCAAAATTATTCTAACTCAACATTATAATAATGGAATCAGATAAATTTTTCATTACTATTTTTACAAAAGATGATTAAAATAGAATGAAAATGACCAAAGGTTTACAATGAAATATTCACCGCCACATTTCTTAAATACTCAACTTTATTTGTGCTTGCAAAATATTTTGCAGTAACATTTTGCAGTCTCAAATTTAAGTCGCGATATTTTTTTTTGGGCGGTGGCATTTCACTTCCAGCATTTATCTGCTCAATTGTAATTTCATTTGCAGATTGCTCCAACTGAAGTTTCGTAAGAAACTTCCATATATCTGGATGTTGACAACCCACAAGTTTTCTAAATGCACTATGCCAACCTTCAACATAATTATTTGTGCGTGGCGCATTGTTTTGCGTAGAATTAAAATGATTCCAAGCGTGAATAGCATATCGAGGATTACGTCTGTGTGGAAACTCTTTGATACGATCATCGAGTGATCCAACATACGTATCCTCAAAATATGCTACCACATTACATGCACTAGAAGGAATTTCGCCAGAGGCTTTCAACGCATCAAATACGTCAATAACATCATTTGCTGGAACAAATGCTAAGGCCATTAGCATTTTCATTCGAAGAGCAAACTCAGGATCTGAATCATAGTTTGTTTTAAGCCCTTCGGACGCAATCTTACGATAAAGATTTTGTCCGAAATGAAATAAACAATAACGTTGTGTTATGATAGGGAACGCATTTCTTGCAGCATTCGTAATAGCTTGTTCAAAATCACTCATTATAGAATAAGGATTTAAGCAAGGTCTTATATTTTTAAGCTCCTCAAAAACATTGATGTAGGTGTTTTCCAACTTATTTGGTAGAAGAGCAAATACTAATGGAATTGATTTTTTCTCTTTCATACCGTGGATAGTAAATAACTGGTAAAATAATAATGGAACAACACTGAATGTACCATCAACATACCACTCAGATACATCTTGTAAACATGATAAATTTCGATCTGTTGTAAATATTAAAATTCGATTTTGAATACAGCCAGAATCAAAAAATAAAAACTTTTCTCCGCGGTTCGTAAGTTTAAATACATCAGGAATAATCATACTTTCTCTGGATAATGGTAAAGGCATTTTAGAATTACGAACATTTTGAACAGTTCTTGTCATTGAACTAGTTGAAGGCATGGAAGCGGCAACAGATAAAGGAATGGCTACGGAATTTAGGGCTACTAACTCTTTGGAAGGAAGGGTGGATACTGAGGCAAGCTGTTTCAATGCGTTCATTGACCGAATTGCCTCATTTTCTGCCGCATTGGGGGTATGACGCATGTGTTCCTCCGTAAGGGTGGCTTCACCATTTTCGGTGTGCACCCGTCCAGTACAATTTTTTTTATTGAACAGGACACATCGCCAATAAGTTTTTTGATTGTAGGAGACGTGCCTGTAATAACGAAACCCTTGAAATAATAGGATATCCCTATTTTTCTCGGATTTGAGAATTTCGAAATTCATCACAACACAATCGAAAGGGTGTTTTATTTCAAACACCAATTATAAATACTGAAACGAACACTAAATCACTGAAATAAATTCCTAAAATGGCTTTATCAGAATCGCTGATCAAAATACTTAAATAAGTAAACGAGCCGGTAATATAATACAACCTATTGAATACCTTAAGTAAATACATTACATGCACGAAGTAAAAATAATAACCGTTGAAACAAAATATTATATACACCCTGTATATTGTATAAAGACAAAATAACGGTTTGCCTCGAACAAATATATATTTGTATTCGAGTATCCTTAGACCTTGAGCAAAGGGGCGTGCTTTGCTTTAACATGTGTGGAATGGAAAGTTTATATAAAACAAATATTTTTCTGGTAATCCAACAACAAATATGCCTTTTGTTGTTGTTTTACTAGATAATGAAACAATAGGCATCTAGCGGGCATGTGAGCGAGATTAATTTTTAGAGAGATAAAAAATATTTGATCATTTCCAGTTTTGCATTTATACAAAATAAAAACATTAAAATACACGCACACAAAATTTTGTTCTTAAAATGCTACGGATTTTTTTTATTTTGCGCTCATTTTGTCATTTCGCACCACTACATAGATGATTCTTTCCACTTCCACTAGAAAACAGAAAAATTTTAAATTTTTTTTACTGAGAATGTGACAAAGACAAGAATATAAATTTACATTAAAGCGACTGAGATACAACTTTTCCTAAAAAAACGAGAAATTTATTCAGCATGATGATAATATCACTGCCTATGGATGTGTATACGGCCGTCTTTCAATATATTGGTTTTGTATGTATGCAGGCCCAAATAACGTAAACAGGAAAAAACCCTTTCATACGATTGCTATGGAAATTGTCTTTTCAATATTTTTTTTTTGACTTTATTTAGCTTTACCTCGTAATTGCGGCAGAAAATCAAATTTTCATTCTCCTGAGCATGAACTTTGTTTATTTATCATTCATTTCGAAAAACTGTTTTTTATTTTTAAGGTAGTTTTCATTTAGAATTTTACCATTTTCCGGTATGATGCATTTTGTTTGTTGAACGTCGTATGCAGACGAAGCAAAGTTGTGTGTTTGCGAGAAGAGTAATCAACATCAAAATTGAACAAAGTAGTTCAGTGACCAAAAAAATAATTGTATGTCAAAGTAGTTTAATTTAATGACAGTCTAGTTATATAGTCTAGTTATCTAATATAGTTTATTTAAATTAATTAGTACACAGGTAAGAAATTATTGATTTAATCAATATTAAAATAAACTGTTATTGATAAATTTTATATGGATGTGGTATATTATGTACCGCTGCCAAAATTCATGTTTTGCATTAAATAAGTTTTATTTTTGTGGTTCATTACAGTTGATTGAACCAGCCAAGGAAGGAAAAATCCAAAGTAATAAACGTATTGTGGCTGTATTGGGAACCATTAAATACGCGTTGGATAAACGTGCAACATCAATTGTACGTGTCCAAGAATATTACCCGTGTTTCCGAAAAAGAATTCGATGTTTAATTAGTTTTGTGTATTTCAGGTTATGATGTCTCATTTCGGTCATTTTTGAATACACTATGGAACCAGTAGCCCATGAATTAACACATTTACTCGGCTGTGATGTACAATTTTTGCACGATTGCGTTAATGAAGTTGAGTTTGTCGCGATCCAGTACTAGGCTCCATTACTTTATTGAAAACCGTTCGTTTTTATCGTTTTAGAAAATCATTTTTGAATGGCGTTCCATTCTTGGAGGCGGTGACACAGCTTCATTTTGTGTCAAGTGGGGGCGCTGAATCGATATTATAATGTAATGCTGCAGAAAGTACATCACCATCAAATAAATCGTTAAAATTTACACATTAATTATTTTAGATTCCTTAGTTCCAGCATGGAATCTTAATTTATTGTACTCGATAAATAAATGTGAAACCAAAAAAACTTGAAATTTTTAGAATTTTGTTAGAGCAAAAATATGGTGGTTTGTTTCGATTGTTTCTTGTTTCCATGTCAATCTACTATCTAGATTCTAAATTGATGTTATTTAGCTTAACCGAAAGACAGGTTTGTTTACGGAGGATGACAAGAAATATTTACTGATTTCTTCTCATTTGCCTTAATTTTCCATTGGGAAATTATTATTGGTATTTCCATAATTTAAATATTTTATATGTGGACGACATAGGAAAGGAAATATTTTACTTTCAAAGCTAAAATTTAGTTTTATGAAAGTTGACTTTCTTAATTTATATGTACAATGTCTTCCAACTAAAAAGGATGAGAATTTCTATTGCGAGTTTGCGATATGCAAACTCGTATAGGTATATGAAAAATTTAATGGATTATATATTTCAATTTATTCAATCTATTTAAATTTAATTCAACGAATGCAATTTAGTCATTCTTATTTTAAAACGATGTTCGTGATTATCACCGTCGACCGTTGTAGTGTGTATTGATATTTAGTGGCACTACCTTGTAGAATGGTTTCTATCTATTAAATTTTTTAAAATCTTCAGTGGCACTATTCTGGTAATTCCCCGGGAATAGGGAACTGGGGAAAGAATTTACATATATGTAATTTTTATTTAAAGAATTTTTTTCTGGCATACTGAGGTAAAAAGTTAGTGTTAATTTTTTAGAAAACAAAATTAATTTGGGAATAATTTTCCCTGCCAATTTAGGTATGGAAAAATTGTTCCCAATTTATAAATCTTTACATCAAACTTTACTCCTTAGTAGGCCGGAAAAAATATATTTGAACAGAAATTACATATAAATTCTTTCCCCAGTTCCCTATTCCCGGGGAATTACCAGAATAGTGCTACAGGAACTGAATGAGAGTCTACTCTCAGTGGTACTATAGTTCCATGGTACAAATGGAGGAGATATCCCAATTCGCAATTCCACTCTGCTGATCTGGCAAACCGCATAAGCTTGAACCATACAGGAAGAACAACTGACGAAATTCAAAGCTCTATATTTTAGACAAACTGGAATCGACCTGCTTCGAAAACTGAACAACTTGAAGTACGATGAATGCACTCATCTGCATCCTTTAAAGTAGTCTTAGTAGACATTGTACATATAAATTAAGAAAAATTCAACTTTCATAAAACTAAATTTTAGCTTTGAAAGTAAAATATTTCCTTTCCTATGTCGTCCACATATAAAATATTTAAATTATGGAAATACCAATAATAATTTCCCAATGGAAAATTAAGGCAAATGAGAAGAAATCAGTAAATATTTCTTGTCATCCTCCGTAAACAAACCTGTCTTTCGGTTAAGCTAAATAACATCAATTTAGAATCTAGATAGTAGATTGACATGGAAACAAGAAACAATCGAAACAAACCACCATATTTTTGCTCTAACAAAATTCTAAAAATTTCAAGTTTTTTTGGTTTCACATTTATTTATCGAGTACAATAAATTAAGATTCCATGCTGGAACTAAGGAATCTAAAATAATTAATGTGTAAATTTTAACGATTTATTTGATGGTGATGTACTTTCTGCAGCATTACATTATAATATCGATTCAGCGCCCCCACTTGACACAAAATGAAGCTGTGTCACCGCCTCCAAGAATGGAACGCCATTCAAAAATGATTTTCTAAAACGATAAAAACGAACGGTTTTCAATAAAGTAATGGAGCCTAGTACTGGATCGCGACAAACTCAACTTCATTAACGCAATCGTGCAAAAATTGTACATCACAGCCGAGTAAATGTGTTAATTCATGGGCTACTGGTTCCATAGTGTATTCAAAAATGACCGAAATGAGACATCATAACCTGAAATACACAAAACTAATTAAACATCGAATTCTTTTTCGGAAACACGGGTAATATTCTTGGACACGTACAATTGATGTTGCACCTTTATCCAACGCGTATTTAATGATTTTCTGCCGCAATTACGAGGTAAAGCTAAATAAAGTCAAAAAAAAAATATTGAAAAGAAAATTTCCATAGCAATCGTATGAAAGGGTTTTTTCCTGTTTACGTTATTTGGGCCTGCATACATATAAACCGGATTTTTTATATTTTTCTTTAACATGGCCGTATACATATACGCAGTGACCGCACATAAAGATCGAGAAAACAGGACAAATAAAAAATAAAAATATTATTTTGTTGGTTTGTAATTTTTACTTTGATTTGTTTTGCTGGTTTATTTATTTAGTAAAAAAATATGGGTTGCGGCGGAAGGGTGTATATTATGTCGAATTTAAACAAAAAAAACTTTAAGAATCAAATTGAATTAAAATTTCACTAATTAAATTTATTGAATTTACGAAAATGCGTTTTAATAGATTTAATATAATATTTCAATTGTTCATAAACTAAAAGATTAGTATTTTATAGTATAAATTGAAAAAAATACTTACACTAGTTAAATGTAAACATGAGAACAGTAAGGAGAAAAAAAACGGAACTGATTGAATGTTTATCCAATTTGTTTTTATGTGTAAAGCAGTTCAATAAATTTATATTATCTATCGTTTTGATTTTGAAAATGAATTTGTGAAAAATTGCTTGGAATAAATTTTCACTACAATTTTGTTGCGGGGAAAAAATTGCCGATTTTTATAGAGCGACTTTTAAATAACAGTCAGCACATGAAATCCGGTTGAATCCAATTTTTTATTGAGATGGAATTTGTGTGCTAAAGTCCGGTACATAATCAAGGTAGTAGTGGAGAATTTATTACCATTAAGTTAGATAATTTAGCTTTACAAATCTTAATTACATAAAAAATGAAAATATGTGCTTGCTAAATTGCTTAATAATCTCAAATATGTGTTTAAATCAATCGTACTAGTTGTAAAAATTTCAACCCTACTGAAAACAACTTTCGTTGCTAAGTTAAGAGTAATGATCCCTCGACTACAGAAATGAAACACGTGTGGCAAACAAACGCATGAACGACAGATAATATATGTACATCCGTATTATTGTACTTTAAATTTAAAAGTTTTCCAAAACAAACAAAAAACACGACTGAACGATTTAATTACCGATTATAGTTTAATGCATTTATTCCACGATATTAAAAAAATAACAATCATTTTAATTCGATAATACACAAGATACAACTTTAATATTTATATTTTCACAATTATAATTTGTTCTAATTGATTTTACTAATAAAATTTAATTAAATATTGCACAGAAGTTACGTAAATTGTTATCCCGTCAACTAAATTGTCTTTTATATTATTCCGTTACAATATACTCGTACATATAATGCAGTGCACAGAAATAACTATACCTATGTAAACGAATTATTTTGTACAGTAAACTACCGAAATATTTGTACTTAGTGGTAAACGGTGTGAATTTTATTCCATAATCAAAGCATGGATACATAATTTTCTTAGATAGAATATAAATATTTTCATTACAATTATTTAAATTAATATATTAATTAAATAACACAACATATTGTATAAATAATTAATATATATCGTAAACTACATAATTACAAAATTTAAATAAATATTATTTTACAACAGTTGTTACGGTTGTCTTTCCCCACACTGTAGCGCAATGTTTAAAACAAAAAAACAACAATCAAAGAAAATGTACCACAAATAAAATAATTTTTTTTGTTTTTGTAAAGAGCACGTGGTTTATGGAAAATGGGATGTTGTTCTATTTGGAAAATTAATGAATAAAAAGCTTCTAAACAAGATTTTTTGTTTGTTTATAAATGTTACTAAAGGAGCTAAGATTAGAGAGAAAGGAGCAATAGTTCACATTTCTAGCGCATTTAAAAGATATAAACGATTTAGTGGACGTAAACAAGAATTTAAAGTTTTTTCATAATAAATATTTTCATTTGTATGCCGCAAAGTTAATTTTTCAAATATTACTCATACTAACTCAGATTTTTTTTTTATTTAAATAAATCGGCCTGTATGCCTGTATGATTAGGTAATAATATATTTAATATCGATATTTTGCATCAAACGAAATTTTGTATGACTTTTATTTTGGTATAGCGATCGTACCAAAGCAACTTTTTTATTTTGTAACAATCGCATTTTGTACCAATTCTAAATTCTTCATATAAAAATGCTTTGTGACCAGAAAATTAATACAAAACGATTGGTACAAAAGAGTCACATAAGTTGCTTTGCTAGATCGATTTGTACCAAAGCAACTTTTTTATTTTGTAACAATCGCGTTTTGTACCAATTCTAAATTCTTCATATAAAAATGCTTTGTGACCAGAAAATTAATACAAATAACGATTGGTACAAAAGAGTCACACAAGTTGCTTTGCTAGATCGATTTGTACCAAAGCAACTTTTTTATTTTGTAACAATCGCGTTTTGTACCAATTCTAAATTCTTCATATAAAAATGCCTTGTGACCAGAAAATTAATACAAATAACGATTGGTACAAAAGAGTCACATAAGTTGCTTTGGTGGATCAATTTGTACCAAAGCAACTTTTGTGTGACGATTATTTTACTAGGATGGAGATCGTAGGATTTTAATTTTGCAATCAATGTACTACATGGATTATGTATTATTGAATAATGAAATTTTACATACAGTGTTGTTTATAGATTTATTTGATAACAATAATTTTATTATTGATAGTAAGATAAGAACAAATATAGAGATGGATACAATTATTAAATATTTTTTATTAATAATTTTTTATTTAATTAAAAAAAATATTAAGTATAAAATAATATTAATTTTATTATGCATATTTATAAAATTATTTATAATAAAAAAAATCTAATTGATTTATAAAAATAAAACCTAATAAGAATCATTCGTATCGCCGCCATATCATATTCTCTGTTTGTTTTATCGCAATTCTATCTGTTGATCAACACAAATTCAATTTCTATACGGTGTAATAAGATTCAATTTTGTTTTATTTATATTGAATGGCTTGAGTTGGTCCAAAAACATTTTTGTACCAATTGTTTTAGTAATAGAATTCATGTGGTACAGAAGTTTATGTATGGGTTATTTTTGTAATGGTTTTGTTGTATTAATTACGTATGTATGATTTATGAATAGTAACTAAAATATGTGACATAATTTTCAGGTCACCTAAATTTATATATTTGTATTAAATTTTGTACCTTGATAAAGAGATGAAAGGAATAGAAGTGGATTTTTTTTATTGGATGAAGGATTTTTTAACTTAGTTTTGTCTTGAGAAAAGAATTTATTAAACAAACATTTTATTTATGTACAATCTCTATCTACACCAGCTACATGCATCTTATACTCTTTGTAGCGTTTGTAATAAGTTGAAATATTTTATTTTATTTTACTGGGTTACAGCTTAACACTATTTTATTGCAATTTAATTAATAAAACCCCGACGTTTCGACGGTATATTCCTTCATTCAAGACATACAATAATTTATGAAAATTTCACATACAATTTAAAAAAACATATTTATGGAAACTTGATTTGAAATGAAAGTTTGAAAATAACTTGATCCAATAATCGAGTAAACAGCGAAACATAGTTTAAATTATAGTTTAAGTAATACCGAAACCTCAAAAAATTTTAGAATTTTGAATAAAAACAACAATTGTGTGTCTATTGTATAAAATAATGTTATCGTAGTAATTCAAAAAAAAATTTGGAATCTTCTTGAAAGCTTAATAAATTTCGAGATGAATTTTGAATTTTCTTTATTTCAATACTTTCCAAAATTTGATGTTTATTAAGAATTTATTCCTTATCAAATATTACAGCGTCAGCTATTGAGTGACCAGTTCCTCGAAGATGATTGGTCATCGCACTTTTTAACGAAACATAATCATGAGTAACCTCAACATTATGCAGGTACACCTTGGTCTTTAAATTTTGTTTGGTTTGTCCAACATACTCTTTTCCACATGACCATTTTAATTTATATTTTAAATTTGATTGCAATGCTTTTGGAATTTCGTCTTTTAATTTGGTAAATAAAATCATGTTTAATCTTTAAAATGCTCTGCCATATTTACGGTTAGTTCAACTGCTAAATTTTGAGTTTCATCGAAATGTTATTTTTAACGACAGTTAAAATTTTGAAATTTTTAGAATACAACCTCAACATTTTTTCAGCCAAAAGGAAAGCTGTATTATTTTAAATAATTTGTAAATATTAGCCTGACCACGATTTTTATGATACCAGTCTGTACTTAAACTTGCATTTTATATTTTTTTACTTTGCATCTTAAACTAGCATTATATCACTACAACATCTACAAAAGCTAAACGATTATCAATTTCAATTGCACTTGTAAATTTTATGCGCGGAGTAAAATTGTGAAATGCATCCAAAAAAAATTCCACTTCAAAAATTGGTATTGCCTTAATAAGATTATCAACAAATCTGTAAAAGAAAATAGGTTCAATGGAAGATGCTTTCAACACTTCGGTTTCAAAATTTTCCATTTATAGATTCGCCATAGTTGGACTTTTGGGAGAACCCAGTGAAGATAATAAAATAGTTAATAAAAATTTTAAGGCTTCAACAAAATTGGTTAAATCCAATTACGTATTGCTTCTTGATTTTATTTCGTTCTAAAACTGTTTTACCAAACTAACTATTACAGAGGAGTCTGCATTGGTAAGCAGTGCGACTTTTATGAAATTTATTATAAAAGGCTCCTTGTTTCACAGGAAAAACCTCTCGGATTCGAGCATGTCACTAATTTATTTAACCCCTTTTCAAAACTCATTCCAGTGAAAATTTAAAATAAATTCGAACTTTTAGAAAGAATTTTTACCGGGGCATGTAGACCCCGGGAGCAACCGACCTCTTCAAGAGTATCGTAAGGTTGGTTCTAGAAATGCAATTTATACATAAGCCAAAGTTCTTGACTATCGGTTGAGCAAAAGTTTGAAATTTTGAAAAAAATTGTGCCGGGTCCTCTCGACCCTGGGGTTAAAGCTCATCAAAAATATCGTAAATAGGGTTCTTGACGTCCAACTTATACATGGTAAAAATTTCAAGATACTCAAGCGATTATGTCGGTTGACTCCGGATTAGATAAATGGTGTGGAAATTTAAAAGGAAGGGCCCCTTGATCCATGGCACGAACCCCTCGAATTTGAGCATACAACCGATTTTATATAACACATTTTCTAAACTCATTCCCGTAAAAAAAATTAATAAACAATTAAATTTTAACAAACATTTGTACCGGGTCCCCTAGACCCCGGAGTTCAACCTCTTCCAATATATTATAAGGCTGGTCCTGGCCATGCAACTTGTACATGGTAAACAATTTTCATGGCGATCGATTGACTGGTTGAACCCGATTGGATGAATCCACACATATATCTCCTTTCCTAAACTCATTGGCGTGAACAAATTTAATAAATATCATAAGGTTATTTCTCCTTCAAAAATCTGGTGAGCTTTTTTGGACCCCTAGATTGCGAGTTCCAACCCATAAAACCCATAAGCCCACAAAAAAATTCATGACGATCGGCTAAGCATCTGAATCCGATAAGATGAATGGTGCGGAACCTTAGCTGTAGGGTCTCCTTGATCCAGAGAACAATTTGAGCATATAACCGATTTTATATAACACATTTTCTAAACTCATTCCCGTGAAAAAATTAATAAAAAATTAAATGTTAACAAACATTTCTACCGGGTCTCCTAGACCCCGGAGTTCACTTCTTTAAATATATCATCAGGCTGGTTCTGGCCATGCAACTTGTACATGGTAAAAATTTCAAGGCGATCGATTGATCGGCTGAACCCGATTCGATGAATGGGGTAGAAACTTATAGTCAGGGTTCTCTTGATCTAGGAAACGAACCCCACGAATTCGAGCATGTCACTAATTACATATAATTCCTTTCCTAAACTCATTGGCGTCAGCATCCAACTCTTTCAAAAATATGGAAAGGTTGGTTCTGAACTTTCAACTTATGCATGGTAAAGTTTTATGATGATCGGTTCGGCGGTTGAATCTGATCGGATGAAAGGTTTTGAAACTTATACCATTGGACAAACCCTCGGATTCGAGCATATCACTTATTTCATATAATCAATTTTCTAAGTTCATTGCCGTGACCAAATTTGAAAAATTGAAATTTTAGAAAAACCTGTACTAGGGCGCCTAGATTGCGAGTTCCAACCCAAAAAACTCATAAACCCATAAAACACATAAAATATTCATGACGATCGGTTGAGCGTCTGAATCCGATAGTACGAATGGTATGGACACTTAGTTGTAGGGTCTCCTTGATCTTGAGGACAAACCCCTCGGACTCAAACATGTCACTTATTTCATATAACCCCTTTCTCAAACACATTCACGTGACAAAAATTAAAATAAAATTGAAATTTTAGAAAAAATCTGTACCGGAGTTTCCAAACCCTAGGGTCCAACCCCTTCAAACATAC
Organism: Nephrotoma guestfalica; assembly: GCA_963691935.1. Classification (NCBI taxonomy): domain Eukaryota; kingdom Metazoa; phylum Arthropoda; class Insecta; order Diptera; family Tipulidae; genus Nephrotoma; species Nephrotoma guestfalica. Next base: position 152,442,597 of record OY829915.1, read on the forward strand.
CTGAAGGTAGGTTCTAAACATGCAACTTCTAAATGGCAAAAATTTCATGACGATCGGTTGGATTCTGTGGACACTAATAAAGAGGATCCCCTTGATTCAGGGGACAATCCCCTCGGATCTAACCTCATTCCCATGAACAAATTTAACGTTGGGCTCAGACCTCTTCAAAATTTTGAAAAGGTTGATTCTGAACATGCAACTTATACATGGTAAACATTTCAGGTGTTCACCGTGAGCGGTTGAATCCGAATATATGAATAGTGTGAACACATATAAGGAGGGCCTTTTTAATCCAGGGGAGGAACTTCCCGCATTAGGACATGCCACTAATGTCATATAATCTTTTTCTTAAAATTAGTTTCTTGAAAGTCCCAGGAGTCCAACCCCTTCAAAAATATCATAAGGTTGGACATGCAACTTATACATGGTACAAATTTCATGCCGATCGATTGAGCAGCTGAATCCGATTGGATAAATAGTGTGAAAACTTAACGGAAGAATCCTCTCGATCCAGGAGATGAACCTCTCGGATTCGAGCATGTCTCTAATATTTTTTAACCCATTTGCTCAAGTCATTCCCGTGAAAATTTAAAATAAATTGAAATTTTTGAAACAAATTGTACTGGGGCCTGTAGATCCCGGGACGCAATCCTTTCAAGAATATCGTAAGGTTGGTTCTGGACATATAGAAATTTCGATTGAGTAGCTGAATTCTATTGAATGAATGGTGGGTAATTTATAATGAGAGTTCTCTTGATCCAAGGTCGAACAGCTCGCACTAGAGTCACTTACTGTATATAACTTCTCTTTTAAAATCATTCACGTGAAATAGCCCTATAGAAAGGTTGGTTTAGGACAAGCAATTTATGCATGGTAAAAATTCCATAACCTTCGGTTGAGCGGTAGAATCCGATTGGATGTATGGTGTGGACAATTATATGGAGGGTCTCCTTGGTCCAGGGAACAAATCCCTGCGATTCGAGTACATCACTAATTTCATATATTCCTTTTTCTAAACTCCCTCCCGTGACAAAAATTGAAAAAATTGTAAGTTTAGAAAAAAATTGTATCGGGTAACTTATACATGATAAAAATTTCAGTACAATCGGTTGAGCGGATGAACCCCATTAAATGAATTGTGTGGAAACAATAAGGAAGGTCGGATTCGTGCATGTCATTAATATCATATAACAGCTTTCTTACACTTATTCCGTGATACAATTTAAAAACAAATGGAAATTTTAGAAAAAAATTGTATAGGGGGGCTCATAGATATCGGGGTCCTTTCAAAAATATCGTTAGGTTGGTTTTGGACATGAAACTTTTACATGAAACTTCACATGACGTGGTTGGCCGGCTGAATCCTATAGGATGAATGGTGTGGAATGTTATAAGAAGGGTCCCCTTGATCCAGGGGATGAAACCCTCGGATTCGAGAATTTAACTAATTTCTTATAAACTATATAACTGCTTTCCTAAACTCATTACTGTAACAAAAACTTAAAAAAAATTAAATTTTAGAAAAAATTTATACCGGGGCTCCCTAGACTCCTTCAAAAATATCGTAAGGTTGTTTCTGGACTTGAAATTTATATAAAATATGGTAAAACATATTTCATGACGTTCGGTTGAGTGGCTGAGTCAGATTTAATAATTTATTTCGCTGCCGCTACATTTCATCACTTCAGTGAGATCACATTATCAAATTTATTTTCAGAATACTGGTTGTAAAAGTTCATTGAATTGTAGCCGTGCCCCAGAGCGACTGGATGTGGTATACTGGCATGCCGGGGGGATGACCTCGTTTATCCGTGCATTTTTGCAATTTTCTTTTTTATGATATTCCTATGCGGTCACCCAAAGTTACAATAACTCAAAGAACGGTTGCTTGACGTCGACGGTGATTTTGTCACATTATTTCGCTCTGCTTGGTTCTAAAAATTTCATGAAGATCGGTTGAGCGGCAGTTTTTGAAACTTATATGGATGATAATCTTGAACACGGGAACGAATCCCCCGGATTCGAGCATCTCGTTAATTTCATATAACCCCTTTCCTAAACTCATTCCCGTGGAAAAATTTAAACAAATAATAAATTTAGAAAAATTTGAAAATTAATTTTAGAAAACATTTGTACCGAGAACCATAGACCCCGGGTTCAGACGAATTCAAAAATATCGTAAGGTTGGCTCTGGACATGCGATTTATACATAGTAAACATTTTATGACGAACGGTTGATCGTCCAATTGGATGAATGGCGTGAAAACTTGTAAGGAGGGTCTCCTTGACCTAGGGGCGAACCCTCAGATTCGAGCACGACACTAATTTCAAGTAGCCCCTTTACTAAACCGTTTTCCGTGAATAAATTTAAAAAAATTTGAAATGTTAAAAAAATTAATATCGGGCCCCTGGATCGTAGAGTTCGACCCCTTCAAAAATATCATGACCATTGGTTTAACGAATGAAAGGTGTTCCGTTCGAAACAAACAGATAAATGAACTGGAATTTATTTTTATAATAAAAATGACACAAAATCCAACGCACTTCCAACATCGATAAATTGGCTTTAATTTTGAAAGTCATACTCGTATAAAGGTCGCTGGGTAATATAATTATTAAAATTTATGTGATTTTCCTGAAATGTTTTTATGCAGATTAACCTTTTACGTGTCGTTTGAAGTGTCTCCTCGTGGAGGCACCATATCATCTACGTGCTTCCTGCATAGTGTTACGCAACGTATTTGGGATGCTTAGGCCAAGAGGATCTCGTTAGTACATCCAAAGTGTGAAATTTTAGTCAGCATCCCTCAATTGCCAATATAAACAAAGGCGTTATGTGATAATATTGTCCACGTTTTAAAATTTTTAGGCAGCTTTAATTTCAATCAAAAAATCTTTGTAAATCAATTTTAAATGACTTTTAAATGGCCATGCAACCATTAATCAAGGTTTTGTTATCTTCCTTTAATTTATGGGTAGAACATATTTTCGACTACGACTATGTCTGCCTATCAATTTATTAATTTTACCAACCTCCCTAAAGTTATGCATTAAAAATTGAGCTTTCCGCAATAAACTTTAGCTAAAATGAGAAATATTCGTAAACCACTCATTTGATTGTCTACAATTTAATAGATTTTGTCCACCAATTAGTTAGTTTTGCCTACCTTCGTAAAGCTACACGTAGATTATATTATTATTGATTAAACTATGAAATGCTCGTAAACTTCCGTTAAGTGCAAAAAGTGGGCGACATTACATAATAATGACCTAGCTCAAGACAGATATCTAAATCAGGGCCAAAGAACGTCGTATACGTTTTAATTTGCTTTATACATATTTAATTCTCAAAAAAATTGGCATACGGTTTTAAAAATAGCGTACACTCACAAACAAAAACCAACACTAATAGAAATGGGCATTCATTCCATACCAAAGTTGAATTAGCTCACGAAGGCGTATTCTATTTGTTGTTTGTATTTATTTTTTTTTTATTTTCTCTAAAACACAAAACCAAATTGCGTAAAATTGAATATTTTTTATCATTTTTCTTCAGTTTCTGGAATTTTTTCATTGAGGATTTTTAACGCAATTCCTTATTTCCTTTGATCTTTATAGAGAACTAATATGTAGGGAATAAAATATTCTTAAGAAGATGAAAACCGTATACAATATTACAATTCCATTCCAAAGAAATTAAATAAATTTTTTTGTTTGCAATAAATATTGAATTTCAATTTGAAGGATTAGGATACATATCTATGTATATGCGTGTGTATCCATTAAACATCCCCAAAAAAGGAAACCAAAAATAAAGTCAATTGAAAAATCTTTGGAAAAGAGTGTTGAAAGATGTATCGTCGTGTCGATTTATTTGTATGGTAAAAATTCAATGAAACACAAAATAATAATAAGACAACATATTTTTTCCCATTTTCCAATTTTCCATTTTTCGTTTCTCCAATTATTACCGAGAAAATGAAAAAAATTGTTTTATTCAAATAATATACACCACACAGCACACGACGAGTATATTCGTATGTTCATAAAACACCAAAAGTTCTCTTGTTCTTTCCCAATCAACATTTATTTATAAACCAATAAGCAAAATAATTTTTAGTTCATTTGTTCATTATAGATATTTAAAGAGTTATCGGGAATGGGATCAAAAATGTTTCAACGGGTGGTTATTGTTTACACATTTTATGTAAATTACAAAATTATTATTGTTATTATGGTTTTGGTACCTTTAAAATTAAATATTATTGTTCGCGAAACATTGGAAATTATTATTTTTGGAAAAAGAAATATTTGTTTTATAATGTGCTCTATAAACACCGTTTTATAATGTGCTCGCTAAACACTTCTCATTTTGACTGTAGTCTAGTAGAACGAAATTTATACCCCTAAATGTTGTTTACAAAAACGTACATTTAGGCGTTGTAAGCGGGTTACCCACGAAATCCCGGATTTCAAAATCCCGAAAATCAAAATCCCGGAAATCAAAATCACGGTACATGAAAATCCCGGATGTCAAGATATCAATTTAAAAAGAGAACAAATTATGATTTTGAAATTTTCGGGAGTCAGAAAACAGTTTTGAGAAAACTCTGTTTCGTACTTCTGGTTTTGCAGTAGAAAATTCTTAACAAATTATGTTCAAACTTAATTTGGATGAAGTAATGGGTATTTCTTATAAATTTTGAACTTGCTTTTGGAATTTCCTAGACTAAGCAAATTCAATGAGGAACTCTATTATGATTTTTTTTTTATAATAGTCGAGACAAAAATAGCTTTCCTTTTGCAATCTCTTCTTGTTCTGCTGGCGGTGTATTTGATGGTTTAGTGAAATTTCCATCGGATGCATAGTATAAAGTTTAGTTTGGCGGAAAGCCCACACGACATCTGATTTGCGTTCTAAGCAAGATCGCCCGTCGGACTAACTTAAACAACTACTAGTGGCATTTAGGTTTCATATGGGAATATTGTCTCGTGAGAAAATGAAAAATCAAAACCTGTATTGAGGTATTTCAGGCAAAACCAAACTATACAAAAGTTTTACCAGTCAATCACTTTGTCATTGAATTACTTTTTAAATTCATAACTATTTATGTATTTAACTACTGGAATTTCACTCTAAAATTGTGTATAAAATTTTTTATCACTTGTAGAACTTGTAGCGGTTAGAATATTGTAACCAAATATTCTAATCGCACATTCTACATCTGGTGACCCCGAGTTTTTATTTTTTAAATCAATCAAAGATAAAATAAAATTAAAATTATTCAAAAGTGCTTATAGTGTTTGATTATAAATTAAATTAAATATAATCGATAAGTTTCGGGAAATAGTCGAGTCAAGCCACCAGTGGTAAGAGCACTATTTTCCAGAATTTCACCACCCTTGATCATTTTTTTAGAAACACGTGCCTCGTTTATGGCACCATTTTCGAAAAAGATCACTAAACATTTCTCTGGTTGCAACCGCGTGGCCCTAAATTTTTTTTATGAAGTGTGTTAATTGTTTTTTTAAGTGTGTGAAATTGATGCGGCTAAGAGGATCTTGCTGAAATCGCTGATAAACTGCACCTCCGAAGTTCAATTAATTTCGATACGTCAAGTTATAGCATTAGCCGTCTTGAGACAATGATAAAACAAATTAGCGACAGGCTAACAAAGCTAGAAAATAATTCACACATACACAGCAACAACCTTTGCGTTCTCAATCGCCTTTTTATACAAGATTCGTAAAGCGAAATGAAATTTTTGATTGATTGCGGCGCTGATTTAAGCGTAACCCTGTATCACAAATTCTATTGATTAGGCAACTGCAAATGGAACCAGGTAAGATGTTCCTTCATACAAGCATTCATGCTTGCCAATGTCAACCGCCCCATCATCGGGACGGAATTCTTAACGAAATTCGGTTTGCTAGTGGATCTAAAAAATCACAAATTAATTGATCCATACACATCCAACGAACGGATACCATGTGTGTACTACAGAAGACTTAACTACTTAACTACTTACTACAGAAGACTTAAGTGTCACAATGCAATTATATGGATGCTCGATTTTCTCAAAATTCGTTCTAGTGAGAGCATATCATCCCGTTCTACTCGGCCACTACACCATTTAGCTTATTCAAATTCAGAAGAATGATCACAAATAAACAATGCATACACATTTCAGCGTTTCATCAACGATATCGTGAGAAATATTGTTTTCGTTTTTGTTTATATTGACGATATTCTCATTGCTTCAAGAGACGAGAAACAACACTTACTCCGTTTGGAACAAATCTTCCAAAAATTTACAAATTACAACGTTGACGCAAAATGTATGTTTAGCGCAAGTATTCTTGACTTTCTCAGTTCCAAGATTACTGCTAATAGCATTCTGCCGCCCGAAAAACGAATTAATGTGATTGGAGAATTTCCAACACCGCAAAATGTTAAGCAAATACAATAAGTTATCGGTTAGGTAAATAACTCCTACCGATTCATTCCGAAACTGGCAGAGCTACTTGCCATAATACACACCCAGTTGGCAAGTCTTCTCACGAATCCCAAAACGCCTCAAAATTTTTTTTTGGCCTGAAGAATTTCAAAACTCGTCCTTTCAGTTCAAGAACAGCCTTTAAAAATATTGCCCTTTTACCACATCCGCTACATGACACCAGATATAGCATCGCCACTGATGTATATAACAATAATAGGCGCGGTCTTTCAATAACTCAATAAAGCGATGGGAACCTTTTACGTATATAAAATTAGCCCAGTTTTCATCCCAGAAAAATAAAAAATGGCAACACTAAAGTATCACGACAGTAGTTTCATCCCATGATATTACTGTCAGCCCACGATTTCTGCCATACCAACATTTATCATCCCAGGAAGAACTATAACGACACTAATACATCATCCTATAAAATAATTCTAACTCGGCTATCGCTATAGCGAGAGTTAACTATCCGATTTTTGAATTCCAAAATTCGAATATTTTGTGATAAACCACGATTCACTATCCGAGCTCAGTGTACCAGTTCTTTTAAAACGACACGCTATAGAGGGTACTCCTGGGATGAAAGCTGGGCTAACTTTATATACGTTAAAATTTTAGCGTTTTCATCTGTATCAGAATATAATTTTCACGGTATATGTTACTGTTACGCAATCAAATAAAGGGTTTTCCAATAGGAATGATACAATTTAAAAATTAAAAAAAAAACACAATTATTCAATAAACAATGAACATAAATTGTTCAGTGAGACCACCATTTTTTTTTATTTGAAAGATTACATTATGCCATTATGTACGGAAAATAACATCATTTAAATGACCACCACGACTTCTCCGTACGTACTGCATTCTGTTAGCCCAGTTTATTATCACTTTTTCACATACATTTGGCTGTATTTCATCGTTCAATGTTGATTTTTAATTGCTTAATTGTTGTTGAATTATCAGCATAAACTTGTGACTTAACATATCCCCAAAGAAAGAAATCACAAGGTGTTAAATCACACTAACTGGGAGGATAATCATCTGGACCAAATCTTGAGATAATTTCATCACCAAATTTTGTTTTCAATAAATCGATTGTTAAGGTGGCTGTGTATTGTTGAAACCACATATCTTTCAGATTTTTCTCAAGAACAGCAGAAAAAATCATTTAACATTGTTCTGTATCGTTCTCCAGTGACTGTTATAATCTTTGACCATTTACTTCAAAGAAATATGGACCAATCACTCCACCAGCATAAATTGCATACCACGCAGTGACTTCGATTTCAGTCGAACTTCAGTCGATTTTCATCACTCCAAATTCTGCAATTCTGTTTTTTTACATAACCATTTAACCAAAAATGAGCTTCATCATTGAATAAAATTTTTCGATAAAAATGTTCATCGTTTTCAAGTTGTTCAAGAGCAAAATCAGAAAACAAACGACGTTTATGGTGGTCTAATGGCTTCAGTTCTCGAACCAGTTGAATTTTGTAAGGATGTAAATCCAAATCTTTTCTTAAAATTCTCCGTGTTGTTCTCCACGGATTTGCGAAGTGGATTTGGATTTTCTTTTATAAATGTTGCATTTCTTTGTCGTACTGGTACCCTTGTATCGTGTAAAAAAATTAGCTTTCAAATTTGTTTACAATACGACGAATATTGAGTCGGTTAACTGAATAATATCGTCCATGAATTATGACATAACCTACTGAACACAAACGACATAAGAAATGTCAAAAAATAATACGCAGTGTTGCCATTATAACCATTTAAAATTGTATCATTCCTATTGGAAAACCCGTTGTATCAAAGATCGGTTAAGCACGGCCAGGTAATAATCATTTTAGAATTTAGAAATGTTCTTTCTTTCCAAGCTACACGAGAGTTCGCGAGAGTTTACGAGAGTTCATTTCATTAGGGTCGGTGAAGCAATCACCAGTTTCTATCCAAGTAGGCAACAATTCTAATTTATTTTTGCAGCCAATTTTGGTCCTTATTTGTTTTAGTGGTACGGTCACAGGCTTCTACCTAACACTTCTAGTTCATTGAAATCTCAAAACTAAAGGTAACATGTTTGTGTTGTTGAAAATATTCAATATTGAATCGGAAAGGTCTTATTCTCCGGCGGCGTAATGATTGTCGCAATATATTTTAGTTTATGAATTAAATTAACTTAGATTTTGTGAACGTTAACACAAATTTTTACTTTTATCTAATTTTGTGTACGCAAAGAATTGTGACTTAACTGTTTGGTAATAAATAATTATAGTCCAATTCGGTTTGTATGCGGAGAAAAAATCATTCGATTTTCCAGTGATAGAGGTTCTGTTTGGTTTGTAGGATCAGATTGGAATTCTGTGGTGTTGTGTAGAGAACTCGACTGTTTCTTGACTGACAGCTAATTTGTACCGTATCCCTTTCAAGTCCTGATATCCTGAAATGTGAGGTACTTGATGAAAGAAAACAAAAAAAACTTTTGATGTAACTAAAGACCAGACCGAACAATTGTGATAATACATATATACCTAAGCGGCAGTAGATAATTTTTTGTATAAATGTATGACGTACCGCCCAACTATCACAAACATGACACTCAATTTTAGACTTACCTGATCGATAAATAAACCATCGCATTAATTTGCGAAATTTTGGTGAGTTGACCTTTGAAGCACCATGTATCAGATTTCGCAGTTTTAGCCTGAAAAACATTTGGATTTTCCGAGAAAAACCACCCTCACATTTGTGTGGTGCGGGCTTTCTCGTATACATTAACTCATTCATCCTTGTTGTGCTTTGCTGCATAAATTCGTATAATTTAATCATATTTGAATACCTTCTCATGTGAGCCCAGATGAAGCGATACACTGAGTACGACGATAGATCAAGAAATGATAAGGACAACATTTCTTAAGAATTCACGTTTTATTAACAGTAAAATAACTTTATTTTATACATATACTGGGTGACACGCAGTGTTACCAACTTCAGACTGTCATTGCTGTCAAACCAGTGATGACAGAGCGCTCAGATTTGCACTAATGACAGTTCATTTCATTGTTTACAAGCGTACAAAAGCATTTTAGTGGGAAATATTCAGAAAAAAGTTACCCGCAATGGAATTCAAGCGTAATAGTGTGATTGCTTTATATTTGGCTGGAAAACCACAGCCGCAGAATGTTAACCAGTTAAAACATCTGCATGTTCATAAAATGTTTGTGTATCACACCATAAATCGTTATAACGATACTGGCAGCATTGCAAAACGCCATGGTGGTGGACCGAAACGCACTGCAACATTGCCGGATATCATTCGGAAGGTGAAGGCCAATGAAATCCGCGCCGTAGCGGCAGAAAAATGGCTCGTGAGGCGAACATTTCGCTCGAACGGATGCAGCACATATTGAAAGATCATCTTGGACTAAAGGCTTTGAAATTCCATAATGAGAACGCATGGTCTCTCCGGTGCTCAAAAAAAATTAGAGTGAAAAGAGCAACGGAGTTGTTACGCTTGCACGAAAGTGGCGATTTGCCGAATTTGGTTTTCTCCGATGAGTCACCGTTCGTTATTGATCAATATATGAACAAGCAAAACGACCGGATTTACTTGCCCGGCCATTCTACTGAAAATTTGGACCAACGGATTGCCACTCGAAACCAAGCGCCACCGATGGTGATGGTTTGAGCCGCCGTAACGGCCGAAAGCCGTTCACCGCTCGTATTTTTCAACCGTGACATCAAGATAAATACTCAAATTTATCGGAATCATGTATTGGAGGGAGCGTTGAAGCCTTGGGCATAAAAACATTTCGGCCGCGTGCGTCAATCAAGATTGGCTGAGAAACAACTTTCTGCGGTTCATTTCCACTGCCCAACGGCCACCAAATTCACCGGGTGCAAATCCGCTAGATTTCTCGGTTTGGAGTATTTTACAGAGCAAGGTTGGGACAAAAGAATACCAAAGTGTCGATCATCTCAAGCAAGCGCTTCGCCGGGAATGAGCCAAAATACCGCAGAGCCACTTTCGTGCTGCATGCAATAGATTCGTCGGCCGTTTGAGGGCCATAATTGCGACTAAGGGTGGCCAAATCGAAAACTGCTAATGCAATTCGAAAATTTAACTATGTTTGAACATTTTTTACTTTGGTTCAACAAAAAATAAAAGTTCTGTAGCCTTTTGTTTTGGTAACACTTCGCACTTTTACTCTCCGTGAGTACGATATAAAACTAAAATATATTTGTTAATATAATAAAAATGTTAAGTTCTTAAAAATTTAAAAATTAAATTCAGTCAGCCTTTCACGGTATGGATTTTTTCAAAACAGCTTTTATCATCGTACATAAGTACACATCGCACTTCTTGCATCTATTTCTAGTTCCACTGCTGCAGGATTTCAACCTGCACATTGTTGGTGCTTTTAATCGGTACCAAGTTGGCCAATGGTAATAGCCATCGTAGCGTTTCTCAAGAGACGGTAGGTGTGTCGTTTTAGTACGTTTGATCATTGGTTCGGGTTCATCGACTTCATCTTCACAGCTTGAGTCGCTATTTGGGTGTGGATGTCTCAGAGGTGTTGAAAGTAGTAAGTTCCCTATTTCTAGTCGGAATTCTAACAAATCTTTCACATTCTTTTTGAATTCCTTTAGAATCGCAAACCGCCAAATCTTTAAAATGTTGGGATACTTGGACTGACCGCTTTACGGTTTTAATAAAATTTCGATAATATTCCATCATTTGGTCACACAAATCCACCCCACCCATGTAAGTATTATACTCGGATATTATTGAGGGACAGATAACTTCAATATATTTCTTGTTTTTTTACTCTAACGTTCTGTTAACGTTTCAGGTTGGATGCCAGATACGGTCGAAGCTATAAGAACTGACTTTATGTCTCTCCACTTGACAGCTGTAACAATGTTGTCTTAAACGAGCTGGTCCGACTCACCCCTGGTCATTCGCTGGTCATCTTTAAAACGTAACCCTTTTAGCCGGTTTTGTTGGATTGTACCAGTTGCCTTATAATTAAGGGGTTCTCATTTTTTAGTAAAGTAATGGTCGTAAAATATCTAAAAATAATACAATGTTCATGAGAAGTTACACAAATAATCATAACAAAAAAGAAATACCTATCAAAAATTAGAAAACTGCCTTCTGGTAATATTTTGATAAGCGTGAGGATGACAGCTGGGCCTAGCCCAAGGGACATATCAGGCAACTTGGTCTTGGTTCCTTGATATATCTCGAAGTGCAACACTAAACCCCTACTTGTTGTGACTACGAAATTTTTAAGACATACAGGTCGGGGTTTACGACAAACAGGCCGGGGCAGCGACCAGTAAATGGGATCGGTCCACGAATCTTTCTATATTGTGACATCTATTTCTGACCGCTTCAATGATCGGGGATACTTGACCAAAACATGTTAGACTTTGCTTCTTCGGGTATCCTTGAAACATCAGCATAATGGAGTGTTGTTCTCAGAATTTTGAACCGGTTTTTGGTCATGGCTGATGAAATTTTATAAAGGTTGTATCCCGCCTTCCAATATAAAATTATCCGAGAAAACGGAAAACACCCCATTATAGGAAACATACCATATAGCTTCTTAATTTCACTTGAACTAGGTTTTAGCAATATACCTTTTTGTTAAAGTAGTACATGTTAGTGTACATAGCCGCATCTACGAAATGTTTGTCGTCGAAGTATCTACGAAAATACTCTATAGGTAATTTTAAGCCAATATTTGAAGAACGAGGCTCAATAACTTTTAATATTCGCCTTTCAAAATCTGATACAATCCCACCACCTGATGTACTCTGAGTCCCGGAAGTTTCTGTAGTCGTGTTATTTGACTAAAAATAAGAATTTACAAATAATCCTACGAACGAATTAAAAACTAACCGGAACTAGTCCAACGACCTCCTCCTCATCGTCGTCATCATCATCTTCATGCTCGAGATTAAAATCAATCTGTTCAACAATTGCTTCTTGTATAGCGAAATCAGGATCGTTTATTTCATCGCCTCTTGATCGGAATCAGCAAGCATTCTCTGCACCTCATTTTCGTCTATTAACCATTTACCTTCGGCACCTTAACATTTAATGAATGAATATACATTAAAACATGGAATTTGACTCAAATTTTTTATAACTAGAAACAATTACTTACGGTCCCTCGATTTTTCTCCTTTTGACATGATGAAACTTGTCACATAACCAAACTTTTTACAAAAGATAGTGGGCGCTTTCAGGGCATCCAACAGTTGGGAACAAGTTGAGTAAAATCAAAGCCAACGTTATGAAAATGTTTAGTATTATGAAATTTTGAAATCAAATTGGTTTTTTTAGAAGTAAAAGGACCGACTTATAGATGGCACCCAAATCGAGTAGAAGAATATTTTCAGAAAATCCGGTAAATGGCATGTCAAAATGACCAAATTTTAAACCTCACGATTGTAACATCTGGGCTTTAAGTCATACTAAAGAGAGTATGGAAAAATAATTTATGGCGGGAATATTTTTTTTGTTATATACGTGACATACAGGCTTTAAGCTATACAAATAAAAAATTTTTTACCGCCATTTATTGTAACCCTCACATTTGTGACATCTGATCTAAGTGTACAAAAAATATCAAATTTAATGTAAAATTTGGAATAAACTGATGGAACTCGGCCATTGTGACCGATTATGCGTACAATAGGAGGATTTTCGTTTAGAATTAATTTGGTCTACTATTAACTATCTATGACCAACAAATCCTGAATACAAATTTGAATATGAGTAAGATTTTAACTTGGCTGTTGTAAAATTTCTGACATTTGAGGATGTTCGATGAAATTCTTCTATTTTTTTAACGCTGCTGAAATTTAATGTGTAGCACACTTAGGATTTTGACATTATTTTACAAATTTTTTTAAAATTTTATCTGCTGAAATTAAATGGGTCATGATGAGATTGAATTGATTGTGAGTATTGGCGAATTAGGTAGGGTGGGGTTCAAATGTTAAAAAACGGAACTAGAATTATACCCAAAAGTTCAAGATCAGTTATTGATTCAAGTGAACCTAAATGGCTGTTTCTTGACGGATAATAATTAAATTTCGGTTCGGTTCCTAGGGTGCTATCGCTATTCTAACATGAAATCATTCCTTGACTGGTTATGCTGAATCAGTATGCTTGGGTTTGGCCATTCCTTTTCCAGTAAATTTGATGATGATTTAATTGTGTTATAAGGTACGTATTGTGAAATAGCTTCTAGGGTGGCAGACTTTAAAATTGGAAAAATATTCGTATCAATTATTTTCATAGAGATACATAAATTGAGGGCATAATATGATACGAATCGATAAAAAAATCATTTTGATTTATAATGAATTCATAAAATAAAAAGTGTTTTCCTCGAACAAAATCAGTAAACATGATACCACATCAATTTCATTACAATTAGCATAAACAAAAATACTGTTACCAACCCTTCAATTTCAGTTCTTTTCAAATACTAAGAAACTTCCCACAATTTAAAAAAATCCAAAAATTTTATGATATTTTATGTACGTATAAACAATAATTAAAAAACAACCCAATTGGTTTTGAAAAAACGTTGGTAACCGCGCTTCATACTCGTATAACATTTAATGGTATAATGTGTTAGATGTGAAGCATTAAGTGTATAAAGCATGTACTTAGTTTAGTACCGATAAGTTAGGGGATAGATGAAATTATAATATTGTCTTAATTGGTCAGAATGCCCAATGAATTTTGTGTTCAAAGGAATTTTCAATATTTCGCCTACAATTTACATTTGGATAACTTATACTGGATTCCTTGAAATTATTTTATACTCTAAGCTATTCTTAGGAATTTATCATTTCATGTGATTGAGTTAAGTCTCACAGTAACATCAGCCAAAGCGTCGTATTAGAGTCAAGCTTCAATTCGCTGGAGCATTTACTTGCATCTCATACTCGTACGTAAAACCATTTTTATGCAAATTTATTTATTTTTAGTTCAAATTGTTTTTGTTTAGTAAATTTAGGCTTTTCCAATAGGAATGATATGATTTTTAAGTAACGTTTTGGCCATTTGTAATATGTCATGCTCAGTCATTTTTTGTTTCATTGTATTCAATAATGTTATCAATTTCATCATGGTGAGATATACGCAAGAACAACGTTTACAAATTGCAATTACAAACGATAACGATTTTTTTAAGAAAATCGTCTTCTCCGATGAAGTTCACTTTCATCTGAGTGGTGCGGTAAATAAACAAAACTGTCGATTTTGGTGCGAAGAAAATCCACAAATTATTCATGAAAAACCATTACATTCACCTAAATTGACAGTTTGTTGTGGTTTTTGGCCTGGTGGAATCATCGGTCTTTATTTTTTTTTCGAAATGAAGCTGGTAACATCGTTACTGTCAATGGAGATCGGTAAAGGTCATTTGGTTCCAACAAGACTGGGCTACGTGCCACACACCAAGTGCAACAATTGAATTATTGCGAGAAAAGTTTGGATCATATCACTCTTATTGGAAAACCCTATACCTGGTTTAACATTTCACAAATTTCTTAAAAACTAGTGGTCGCCCAGTGATCGAATTTCGACCGTAATTCCTTAAATTTGTATGTTTAAACGTAATTTAGGATCTTTTATCTAAGAGTATACCTCTATAATCATTGCACATAATTTTTGTTCTATTACGTCAGCTGCGGGCGTGTATAAATACGTCATTAGCTGTGTGTTGTTTGCCTTAATTCCTTGCAATACCTATGAAATTTGAAATTTAATGTTAGTAACAGTTAAAATACAATTTCATTATTCGTATTTATTTTTTGATATAATTGATTCTCAGTTTCAATCTTTTCATTTTTTCAGGTGAATTTAATGATTCAGTAAATCAGTACTTCTGTGTAAACGATGTTTTTTATAAAAATTCTTTCATAATTTGCTAAATGTCCTTGGCCGTTATATTCGGAAATATAAAATCTCAAACCATTGAATGATCGAACTCTACTTGCTGCGACGTACAATTGACCATGTGTAAAAACTGGCTGCCTCAATAAAATTCCAATTTCTTCGAATGTTTGTCCTTGAGACTTATTTATTGTCATCGCAAATGCAGGTATAATTGGAAATTGAGTTTCCAAAATTCTCTTATTGCGTGCGGTTCACCGGTGTGAAGTTCTTGGACAAAAGTTTTTGGACAAAAATTTATGCGAGTGTTCTTTGTGAAGTTTTTGAACACAATTTTATTTCTTGGACAAAAATTTATGGAAGTGTGCAATTTTAACAGTGTAAATATTTATTTGACCTTCAGACATACACTTTTACGGCACTTTGATATTAACCACCACGTTCCACTTGAACTACACAATTTAGCACGTTTTTCCTTTTCTTTTTTTTAGTATTCGATTTACATTATTTTCTGCGTTCACACAGGAAGCACTATAACTATTTTCCACTGACCGCACTTACAGAAAGTTCGACACTTCAAATTTTAATTTTTTCTAAGATTTTGGATTTTGAAAACTACGCTCTGCTACCAAGAAAATAGTAAATCTGTTCAGAAACATTCTGTTCTGTCCCAGACGATATTATACCAGAACTTTTTCCAAAAATGATTTATGAATCCCATTTTCATTCATTATACCGTGCCAGTAGGCCGTACATCAGAACTTATTCCAAAAATCATTTTAGAATCCCATTTTCATTCAACATAAAAAAATTCCATCATAATCTGATCAGAAATAACGTAGTAAATGAGTTTTCCCGAAATTTGGACCTATTGCAATCGATTTATGCCAGTTGAAAACCGACCAATAATGGTGGTGGCAGTTGAAAACCGTCCAGGAATAATTTAAAATAGAAATCTCCCTCTCAAAAATTTGCAACCAATTCAAATTCTATAAAGATTAGGATTTATCGTAAATGATTCCAGGCATTTGAAAAAAGAACACATTCCGAACGCTGAAGAGACTTTAATTTGAAACCGACACATATTCACACACAACCTGTTGGCATAACGGAACCAACGCACCATGTCGAAATATATAGCACAATATTACATAACTGAAACATAATTCAACTTAACGACAGACTTTGAAAAATGTAAAAATGACTAAGCAAAACACATGATACAGCATGATGCAAAATGATGAAACTTAACGCACCATAGTGCAGCTTAACGTAACAAAGTGCAACTTCATGCAACATCACACTACATTTCGAGCGAAAAACTTAAAGGGATAAAAAAGATTACGCGTAACAAAAGTTACGCGTAACAAGTAATCAAAACTTTGGTCTAAAAATTGACAGACCCAAAACATTCACGAGGAGTTGCAAAGCATCGCAAATTTCCAGTAAGAAAATTGGTTTGCTACCACTCAGGAAAAGAACGATCATCATTGATTTATCAGTTTTAACATGTTTTACGAGTAAGTGTTCTTATTTTTCTTGAGATTTTGTAGGAAATAGATGTAAATGGAAAACCTAGAAAACCTTAAATTCAGCTAAATTGATTCTTCACTTATATATTCTATAATATACAAATAATTAGTTAGCGGCACCAAAACGGTGGATTTATCAACTAAACGACATAACAAAATTGTTGTTTTTTCTAAGACCTTTGAAACGATATATCACATGATTTTATTGGAATGAGCAAAATGTAACTGATTCCAGCGCCACTACGATAGTTTTGAGTACTGAAGTGCCTCAATAAAATTTGTGTCTCAACAAAACCTCTTGAATGATATATATTCAACAGCAAAAAATAATTTGCCATTTATATCAAAATGAGAAAAAATGTATCTGTTATCAGCGCCACAATGGTAATTTGGAGTACTAAGGTGCTTCAGTCAAAATTGTGTCTCTCTTCAAAACCTTTTCAATGATGTCACACTTATATGTTCTTGAATAAATCAGTACCACATGATTATATGGGAGGAAGAAAAATGCATTATTCTCAGCACCACCACAACGGTAGTTTCGAATACTACGTTACATTATCTAAAATTGTAACATTTTTCCAGACTCTTTCAATGATATACGAATATTCTCTAACACCTGAATATTTAGCTACCAGACCCGAAACGGCGACCTTTCATATAATATGCCACATGATCATATGGGAATGAGAATAATTGTAAATGTTTCCAGTGCCACAATGGAAAGGTTTTCAATTCTCCGAATAAAAAGGTCGTTCTTGAGATGTTATCGGTACATACATCCAGACTAAAGGACAAATTAATTTCGGTCTGTCAGACCAAGTGATTGAAATCGTAATACAATTTAAAGCGTTTTAAAGTTCCCTGATTCCAAACAAATTGTGTTCGTCCGTGTGGACGTCTGATGATATCTCAAGAACGGCTTGTGCAAATTAACTTTTTATTTCAACAATCTTCTTTTATTTTTAATTTGGCGAATTGAAAAGCTTTTGCCATAGAAAATCACCCATAAAAACCACCTAATGGAATGGTGGTGATGCCAAAGACTTATGTAGTATGTCGTTTGAAAGGTCTAGTATATCGTATGACTGCTGGCTTAATTATCAATTTCTTATACAATATATGCTTGTCGTATATCGCTGAAAAGGTCTTGAAGAATGAGTGCAACTGAAACACCTTAGTACTCGAAACTACTGTTAATAGAAGCGTATAATTGTAAACGTCTTGGAAAAAACAACAATTTTGTTACCTATAAATCTACCGTTTTGGCACAATTATCGATTTGTTAAGGAATACTAGTATGCAAGTGTGACGTATCATTAAAAATGTCTTGAAGGATAACATAAATTTAGATGAAGTTCATTAGTACTCCAAATTACTATTGTGGCACTGATAACACATACATTTTTTCTCACTCCGATATGTTGTCGGGGCAAAAATATTGTTATAAGCAATTTATTTCACAAATTCACTGTTTTGGCACTGGTGACAAATAATTATTTTGGAGTGGAATACATACGTGTCGCATAACATTGAAAATGTCTTGAAGAATTTCACAAATATCATTGGTGCTTCAACGATATTTGTGAAATTCTTCTTCTAGTACTCAAACTACCTTTGTGGTGCTGGAAGCACTAGCATTTTACTCAATCCACTAACATCATGCGACATATCTTTTGATAGGTCTTAGAAAAGAACAATTTTTCTATGAGTCCATTAGTTGGTAAATTCACAGTTTTGGCACTGCTAACTAAATATTTCTATATTATAGACTATTTAAGTGCTATATATAAGTGAAAATGTCATGAAGTCACAAATTTAGTTACCGGCTTAGCCCAAAACTACTGCTGTAAGGCTCCAGCTGATTCGAAATGTATTTTGATGATTTTTGCCTTTAACCATTCACAAGGAGGTACGTTGTCCTCCTCCACCAACACGATGTAATCTATTTTGAGATTTGGTTGGTTGTGTTACCACTTGCTTCTTTGTTGTAACGTGTGAAGCTATTCTTTTGAATATCGCTTCCAGAAGCTACTGATACGCTTTGTAATTTGCTCCCATCTTGTAAGTCGGTTATCAGGTACCATTTCTAAATCAGGTTCTGGTAAAGATGTGAGAGGTGCCAATATCAGAAAGTGCCCTGGAGTTAAGACATCTATACTGCTCGGATCGTCTGCTTTTATTTGTCATAATGGTCGTGAGTTGAGGATGGCTTCAATCTGACAAGTTAACGTAACCATCTCCTCGAACGTCAAATTGGTGTTTCCCGTCACACGAATGAGATGCGCCTTCATCGACTTGACGGCTGCTTCCCACAGCCCACCAAAATTTGGCTTAGCTGCAGGACAGAATTTCCAAGAAATACCGTTTTCATTAAGATAATCTGAAATGATATTTGTATTATTAATGTTGCCAATATTGGAATAAAATTTATTTATTTTTCTGGAAGCTCCAACGAAATTTGTGCCATTGTCTGAGATTATTTCTGTGGGAAGTCCTCGTCAAGCAATGCATCGTTTTAGGGCATATGAGAATTTGGCAAGATGCTTCGATTCATAAGTACTTTATTATCTTTATTATTATAAACAGAGTTCCATGGTCTCATTGCCAGTTTGTACGTGTAAGAATTTCACCCAATTTTTACGCTCTTCTTGTTGCACAATTTCATCATTTTAGGAAGTCTCAATGATTGCTTCCCACACTGATTCCTTGTTTTTCATCCACCCTGGTTCATGCCACCATAAATTGTATACTTTTAGGTTTTCTGGAAACATTGCCCGGCTTGTACAGTCTGCAGGATTCTCGGCTGATCTTACATGACCCCACTTACTTCTCAGCAAGGTACAGAGGATTTCCGATGTTCTGTTGGCGACATATGCCTTCCATCGATGAGGTTGATCCGATAGCCAGGCTAATACAATCGGGCTGCCTGTCCAACCAAATTCCTTTATTTTGACATATGATAATTCTTTTCTCACCTTTACTAAGCATCTGCTCAGTAGAACTGATGCACATAACTCTAATCTTGTCAACGTAACCTGTTTTCATGGTGCCACTTTTGTTTTTAATGTCAGCAGATTCACTCGTATATTACCATTATCACCCTGCACCCTGCAGTACACGACAGCCGTGTATGCTGCCTCGCTACCATTGAGTCATGATGTCAGATGGTAATTCATCATCCCAACCTAATTTGTGAAGCCACAATTTTTGAAATAATAACTTTATTTTTATTATTGATGGAGAGCGCCATCCGAGAGGGTTAAAACTTTAGAAGGTTCTGACAGTAGTGTTCTCTTGGTATATTTGATGTTGCCAGGTAGATCTACGTTAAATTCAAATACATCCCTCTTAGGATCCCATGCCAACCCGAGAACCTTTACGGTCGTCTCATTATCATATTGGAAATCCATTTTTTTAAAGTGAACCCATCTGAACTTAGTACTTTCTGTAATTCCCTTTGTGATGGCTTTATCAAGGTCTCTTGTACCCGAGAGGGAGGTCATCCACATAAAAGTCATTTTGTATAATTTGAGCCACCTGTGGAGAATTTGTTTCATTACCGCGTGCTAATTGGACCAACGATCGAATAGCTAGAAACGGTGCTGCCGATGTTCCATATGTTCCCGTTTTTAGCCGAAAATGTTCAATGAGCAGCTCGGGTGATTGCCGCCAAACGATTCTTTGGAAGTTCGTATCCTCTTCTCGTACCCTTATTTGACGGTACATTTTCTCCACTTGTGGCAGACAGCAATGATAATTGTTATTTGAAACTAACTCTTCATCACCAATTTTCCCAACCTATTTCTAATGTCCATAGTCGTTGCATGCATATTTTTGCTTTTATTATAACTGGTGCCAGCCACCCTATAGGTTCGAATAGTTTGGAAGTTACTGATAGCCATTTTCTCTTTGTTATGGTGTTTCGATATTTAGTGGTTTGATTTTATATTAGAAAATATCTTCTGTAGGATTCCATAAAATCCCAAGGGTTTTAATAGTTTCCCCTATTTCGATTGTGTGGTTGCTTTCATTTCGATGTTTAGTTGTTTCCTAGTATCTGCTGGTTGTTGCTGCTCCAGTTCCGCAGATTGAAACCTCCTTGCTTCAAACATTTGCTTCAAACAAACATCCTCCTATACTTTATTTGATAGTATCCGCTCATGATATCGACATAAAAATCTTCAGCTTCGGCTCTTTTGCTGTGTATGTATCGCCTGACGTATAGGACTCTTGTGGCTAGATATGTAGCAGTCCGAGGCAGTCCCATACGTAACAGTTTTCAGTTTGTACGTGCTGATTGCGCCTTTGTCGTTTATTCATAGGTCGTCGGTTCTTATCCGGCTCGAAGGACTCTGTATTGAAATTAGATTAGTGCGCCTACCGTGGGTCAGAGCTAGTCCACTAAATCAAAACAATATATTCTTCTAACTTCTAACTTTATTATAAAAGTTTTACAGTTTATATAGTAAAACTACATGCATCAAGTAAATGCTGCATTTCAGCATTTTATGTTGATGATTTTAAGTAAATGCTATATGTCAGCACTTTATGTTTATGTTAATTTTCTTTTATCAGTTGAATTGGTAACAAGCTTTTCTGGAATAACTCCTGAATTCGGGCAACCAGAGAGTTTGTTCCATCCAGAAATAATGGTACATTTTCGCTTCTCATCAAATTATTTTAAAGCTTTTTCTTTATGTGAGCTTTTGTTAAAAGCAGAATTTCATGTTTTTCATTCAACATAATAAATTATTTTTGTTTTTATGCTGTTTTGTATATAGAAAATAATTCATCGTACCTAATTTTCCCATCACCTATGTATATTCGCATCGCACCTTAAAAAGAAACACAATTAATTTTATTGCAGAATATAAAGCCATTTACCAACATTTTCAAATGTTTTACTGTTCTTCTGGTACAGGAAAATTAAAATGAAAACCCTAAAATTTTTTTATTAATTTTCTAGGTCTAATTTGTTCTAGGGTAATATTTACCTGGTTTTACGCGTGAAACAAAACCGAAAGTAGAAACATAATTTTCTAAATTCTACGTCTCTTGATTTGTTTGGTGCTGAGAACAGAAGCTGTAAAATGCCTATGATACCCAATAAATTCGCGTAAACATATATACCGCGTTGTTTGATTTTCACTTAAAGTATTTTTTTTTCTGGTTCCCTTCTTATGATTCTGAAAAATATTTTAATATTTTTGGTTCTCATCACTACCAATAAGTAAAGATTGTACATACCTTACCTACCTAAATTCAGGTATATAATATTACAAAAGATTTGCAAAACAAAAACATTTTTTTATGTTTTCGCGGCTGATTTCGGATACTTAATTTTAGAAATTTAATACGATTCTGATTTTGTACGTTCGAGTCACAATATAAGGTACAATATATGGTAATTTAACGGTTGACAAGTTATGATCTTGTTGTTTATTATTTTTAGAGGGACGTGCCGGCATTGACATGCGCATATTTTATAGTGAGCTTTAAAATCGTACCCTTGTTTTTCACGATTTCATTGAAATTCACAATCTCCAGTGAATCCAAGTTAAAATTGTTGCTTCCTAGGTATTACTACTTTGTCCTGAAACAATCGAACATTTTACATTTTGATGAATCATCGAAATTGTTTGTTAGGCATTTTCAGATTGCTTCTACTTAGTTAGTTTAGGTAGTTCTTTAGTTGATGGTCACTTTTATGTGTGACGAACTGAATCGTGACATTATGGTTAGTTAAAAGCCTTGTATATGAATTCCCACTTTAACAATGTTGAGAAAATGTAACAGGGTGTATCGGAATCTGATTTAACAGATAAATAGCATATACAAACGTGTAGGTAACTGCAGCAATGAGACTATCGAATTTCGGAGGTCACGGGAAATAATTAGTGCTAGTCGAGGAGCCGAGGAAATAGGAAAAAAAAAATTTAAAATTTCGGCTTAAAGACGTTAGAGAAAACCAGAAATCATTTAAGCCCACCTTTAACATTTTTTAAAGGGGGTTAATTATACATTTTCATTCATAAATTGCGAAAAAACAAAAAAGCCCCTTAAAGATACTATTTTAAAATGGACTTAGCAGTTCCGATTATGTATATTCCTATCAGTTATGTTTATAGTCCTCAGTAAAATATAGTGGCTGAATTTCTACTAATCCAGAATTGGCCCATTTCCAATAAACAACAAAGATGGTTGAATAACCGATTTTCTGACATAAAATGTTCTAGAACTGGTGCTACTATATTTTTCGGATGGCTAGGCAATGAACATTTCTGATAGGAGTATGCAATCAAAAGTGGCAAGGACAGCAGTTTCTAGAACACGTTGTGTTAGAAAATTGCTCTTTCAACGGTCTTTGTTGTTCACTGGAATTTAATCAATCCTGGATTAGTACGAATTCAGCCACTTGGATGTCAATGAACATACCATCAAAGTTCTTTTGATTAGAATATTTTATTTCTAATACTTAATTTGTTGTTCAACCCAAATACTATTGAAAGGTATACACATTTTTTTTAAATTTAGTATCTTTTAGGGGCTTTTATGGTTTTGCTCAATTGATAATTTTTTTTAAAAACATGAAAATAACAATAAGTTGTCAAATGTTAATCACGGCCATCGTTTTCTTCTTTAATCGTGAAGATACAGGAATATGTTCGCGCCAGAAAATTCGGATGAGATGCCAGTTTCCCTGCTAGCAGATCCGAATCTTTTACAATTTCTTTTTGATAGTTAGGATGCTAAAGGCCTTATGTACATTGTTCGTTGGACAATGTCAATATTCGAATTTGAGGTTATTGACATAATTGACATGAGTTGTACAGGAGAAGTTTGTATTCTAGGTCAATGGTTGCATATTTCCCTATCAACCAGTGCATTTTATCAATTTTTAATTTGATATGGTCTCGTCGGTCTAGATGGATGCCTAGATATTTTGCTCCATTTGATTGAGGGATTTGTATTCCGATCATTGTGATAGGTGGATAAGTAAGCTTATTTGATGTGAATGTTACGTGGGTCGATTTCTCTTCACTCTTTAGCCATATTTCGATGTCATAAATACAGTCCCTGTTAATTGAATTATGAACACTATTAATATAGTGAAAAACTCCAGTATTTTATCAAAATATAAATAAAAACAAGATTTTGTTTTAAATGTTTTAATTACTTAAAATTAAATAAAACATCTAGAATTCAAATTGGAAGACAATTAAAATTTTTCTTTTATTCTTTCAGGCATGCATCATATACAAGTATTGATCATATTGCGAATTTGATCACTGTTTCTCCATATTTTTTCAATATTTTTTTTTAACTTGAAAGTAAGCTTCTATATTTTAGCAGTGTAGAAGAGCATTTGGAAAATTCTGGGGTTTGATTGAGAGCCAAACCCCAGAATTTTCCAATGCTAATGTTTATTTACAAATCGTAGGTTTTACCAGTATTATGTTCCGCTTCTGTTGTTTGGTGGCCTATGGTCAAGTCGGTTTCTGTTACAGCGTAACTTAACAGTCTTTAGGGTTTGGCTCGCTGCGCTAGGATCGATTCCATGTGCTCAACTCCGATTTTTGCATTACCGACGGCTTGCTACGCTGCTTTTCGACTGAGGTGCATTGGTGCATATAACTTCCTCTCACTTGATCTACGAACAAACGACAGTCTTGTTTTAAATTGTACGGGGTTTTGAGCCCAGCTGATAATACTCTCACTTTGTGTGATTGATGGTTCTATTCTATATACAGATAATAAAACTGTGCTCAATTAGTTACGGAATTCTATATGGCCTCTTCAAAACTGGCCAGGGACTATAAACATTTTATTAGTCTGCTCTGTGTCACAAGAATGTTAAGGTCATGTGTGTTCCGGCTCATTGTGATGTTGTGGGAACTGTGACAACTAATGCTTTAGACAAAGCAGGTGCACTTCTGGAATAAATTAGCACTGAACCTGCAGCACCATTGACTTTTAATAATGGCAACAAAGCTATTAAGAATCATACCTATTACCAAACTAATGACAACTGAATGACTTGCTTTATCTACCTGTTGAAAGGCGAAGTACTGTATTTGTGAACCCTGAGGTTAACAAAATACTCTTTGTCTTTGAAGAAAGACCTGTTACCAGTCTTGGTTGCTGTTCCTACTCACCACGTCCATTTTAAACTCCATTTACAAGGAATGGGGCTTGCTCGAGACTCCTTGTGTGTCGACCTTGCCTTGAAGAGGATGATGCCAACATACACTGTAGTTGTCCGGCTTTTATGGTAGCTCGATCCCGATTTCTAAACTATAAATCTCAGAGCAGCAAAGCGCAATTGCGAATTGGGATATAATCTTCGGTTTGTGTCATGGGCTTAGTGTGGCATGCATTGAGTGCGAAATCTCCTTGGCTTCCGGCCAAACTTAATAATAACATTAGTATCGTATACGACTGCATTGACACATAAAATATTACATAAAGTTTGAGTTGAGTTATACTTTTTACAACATAAAGTTGGCAGAATTATTTCAAATGTCTTCGTTTGTCGTAATTTGCTGAAATAAATTTTGTTTGTCTGCCCAGTGAGCAATTTTTCCATGTAGTAAAAATAATTTTAATTCCGAATTTAGTATGATTCCGTACTACAAAATATCAGGCACAAAAATAAATTTGTCTTTCTCTTTCTGTTTCACGTTTTTGTTTTATTTTGATAAGTTTGTTTTGTTTTGAATCTCTATTCTTCAGTATTATGTGACAGGTTGACGGATAAGCACGCATATTGCTTTGCCTGTAAATTTTTGAAATTCTAATTTTTTATTGTTTTTATTGGAAAGTTTTAAATTAAGTGATTTTTATAAATGTTAGTTTAACCTAAGTGATCGCGATAATTAAAGCTCGACTAAGAAGGTAATACAAATTTATTTTACGATGGCGTGGTCATATACCTAACCTTACATCTATAATGTAAATTTATTTACGGTGACGTAAATTGTTGATACAATTTTCTCGTATTCTTTTAAATTTTTAATAGTTTTTGTATATTTTTTAAAAACTAAATAAAAACTAAATCTTTAATTTCGAAAGAAAACCTTTACTAGTTCCGTGTGGAAAGTTCTAATTAAATCGGCTTTATTTGTACGTAAATAACAAATTGATATAGAAAAGTTAGTATGGAAGAAAACCGAGCTTTCAGCAAATGAAATCGAGTTTCCAATTTCATTATTTCTCATTTTAGTCGAGATCCTCACAGATACTGAAATTTTTGAGACACTTTCTTTGGTGAGTAGATGGATGTGTGTACTTTACATGGTTCTTGCATGAACGAAAAACCAAAGTTTGGACCAATATTTTTTTCCTCTGGGTCGTTAATCCAATTTGAATGTTGTACCAACAATTGCTGCTTTTTTGAAGAAACTTAATTTCACATTCTCGTTTTTGAATCGCACTCTGCATTTTAATAGCCTTTATTTGCGGATAATAAGAAGTGCGGAAAATAAAAGGTTACGGTGAGAATGATTTTTGAGATCAATCTGAAATTAGTCTTGCTAGACCGAACTACGCCATTTCGTAACCAGTGATAATGAAATTTAATTTCTAAGACTGGATTTAGGTTTTAACAAGAATTGTAGGAGAAGTTCTGGTATCTGTCTGCATGATTATATAGAGAAAGAAACTGTGACTATGCTGGATATAACTCGACTGTTTCTTAAGTAATACTCGTATTGGTGACATTTGGTTCATATTGTAGTTCTAGAATATATTTTGGACGACGTTCTATAATTGGTAAATTCTGGGCAGTACTCATTGACCCTTTCACTGGATTTGTATTTGGATCTAACGTTAGAACCCGCAAAATTTTTATTTTAATTTTGCCAATATCTCGAAAATTTTTGCAGATAACTAAAATATCCGATTGATATATATGGGAAATTAGAGGAAGATATTGGTTATACATGTTTTGAAAATAACACATTCGGCTACAACCAATTCAAAATATTATAGAACAAACTCTAAGCGATAAATCTTCTCTAATTTGGAAATTCAATATATTCTAAGCTGCTAGAAAAACAATCGAACATTTGGTTAGCTGTAAAAGTATTTGAGATATTGGCCAGAAACTGTAATATTTTATTTGGGCGCAAAAAGACATAAATGAATTAAATGGATTCGAAACGTTCCAAAATTCAAACCCAAACCTACTTATCAAATTTCATAGTTACTATAAAAAAACGAACGAGTCGCCCAGCATTGCTAAATTCCAGTACCAGGGCAGATACCAGAACGTATCCCAACATTTAGGAAATACGTAATGGCAAAGTTTCCGTATGTACAGTTTCCAGAGTTCCATCTAAAATACATGTTAACATCTCAATATAACTTCAGAAATCAAATTACATCGATTTGTGTAAGAACAGAAAGGGCTTCAGCAAGCATTGAGAAATTCCTAAAGAAATTTAGTTCACTAGTTCGTCGTTCAGGTGCTATTAACAACTTACATATAATTTGTTACAGAATATATAAATGTTTCATTGTCGGAAAGATCCTAAGAATGTCATACGTCTCGATGGAACTGATTAGTACTCAAAACTTAAGATAAGACGCAGGGGGAAGATAATTTGTTTATATTCCTATTTAATAATGTGGCGTATCGTTTAAAAGGATTTCGATGAAGAAACTGTTTTGTTATCAGTTCACAAATCCACCGTTTTGGTGCTGGTGATATGTTGTTAGTTTAAAGACCACATAAGTGTCGCATTATCAAACTTAAGCGTCTTTGGTCTGATATTTGTTTGCCTAGACAGTATAGTAGACAATTTATTTTCGAATATTTAATACCAACTCGAGAAAAACCGTAAAGTTCGAGTTTTTGTTAGGATTTCTATAAATTGGTCCTACGAATCAAAGTTAAAAGTTATTGGTGTGCAAATTTGTACAATACATTTCGTTCACTATAGATTTTTTTATAGGTATTGTTACGAATTTCGGACGTTCACTCATTTCACTCGTTTACTGCTCACTTATTCACTTTAACTAAAAACTTTTAATTTCTCTAACTTGCACTGGCCATTGTCTATCGCTGCTCGAGATTATTCTTTTTATTGCATCTGGCATCATCGCCGCCGCTTCCAATTGCTCTCGTTGCTTGCATATTCTCTCCTTTACTTGGAATTTTATTCTAAAATCCAATTCCCAATCAATATTAATGAAACACTTGATCCGACTATACAGCGATCCGTGCTAAGAACAATAATCGCCTCAATAAATTTATGAACTCTGTCATTGTTCGAACTCACAACTTTTGGAGTGATAATATTCGGTTGTATAGACCTTCACCACTCGACCACCGAGTGATATGTTTCAGTAGAGCAGAATTTTCTTCAGACACTCGTTTACCCGGATGCATCACTTAGAAATATTTCCAGAATGTCTAACTTTAAAACTTATGACCTCTTTTCTTTAGGCACTTTCTCCTTTTTAGGATTTGGGGATTTTTCTTATTCTTACGGTTTGATATTCTTCAAAAAATGATTTAAAAAAATTTATTCACAGAAAAAATATTTGAAATTTATACTTTTGCAAAAACAAAACAAATTAGTTAGAACCACATCCATTAAGTCATCAATATTGTGAACGAGATCGAATCCAAATACAAAAAATAAATTTCAATTAGCTATCTCAAACACCTTTCATAATTATTAACGTCCCTACAAAAAATAACGATAAAATATCGAAATCACCTAAATCAAACATTGTAAAATACAAATTACAAGCAACCAATGGCAGGAGTTTTCTCGGGGCACATATTTAAATCAACAAATTTTCCAATAAACCGCAAAATTTACCCCTTCAACACAACCATACCAACAACAAAAGGTAAACTGGAATTTAATTAAAATTTCAAAATTCCACATAATTCTTTGGACCTAATCATGGGGGACAAAGTGTGTATTACATAGAAATATTTTATACCTTTATGTCATGATGACAAAGGTGCTTTGTATATTTTTTCAATATGAAACGCAATTTGTTCGTCTCTATGGAGGTATTCGAAATTTGCATGCAATAAAGTTTGGTTGTACAGGCACGAGTAAAATGTATATTTTTTCAGCATAACAATTTGAACAACTCAAAAAAATTTGAAAAATGACGTGGACTAATATGGATAATAATATCTTGTGACGAAAGTGACAGGATTAATAGTTTTTATGATTAAGTGATTTTATTGTACAATTTAATGGCATATGGGAATTGGGTAGGTTTGAAATGGTTATGTCGGCATAATATTCAATTTCGTGTAAATCGTGTAACCGATAACCGTAATATTTAATTTTCAATATTAAAGGTGTGTATGTTGCGACGTATAAGTCCATAAAAATTATTTAATGTTCAATCTATTTCTATTATTTTTATTGGTTTCAATATATCCTTTTTTATATTTTTACCGTTAGAGGAAGGTGCTGGCCTACTCCAAATAAGAAAATAATAACACATAATCTTATATCGTATCCGTATATATAGAGGCGGTCCATGTACTTATAAAACTAATCTTCACTCACAACCAATTTGAGTCAAGTATTTTTAGGTTATGTTTTGAAATATAAAATATTTCTTTAATTTAGTTACCAAAAGTAAATAAATGTTTTTTTTCGACTTAATTTCTTATCAAAATATTCTTCCGTTAAATTTTATTTGTTTTTCGTTTTTATACTTTCATATTCCTTATCTTAAACTATATATATCGCTTATCATACGAATACAGTAGAAATATTTAAAAAAAATGCATCAAGTCGCAGCCACTCAAATTTCCAATTAATACAAGAGCAATAGGGCCCCAGGCAACTGGTATGTTCATATTAGAAATAACCACTACACATACTATCAAAATCAAAATGTGTAATTTTCGTCAGAGTTCATAACTTATTTTAGATTATATTCCATGCTAACTACACATTTTTTCGACTGCATTTGACAGTTTGCGATAAAAAAAAATTGTTAAAATGCCGATAAAAATTTGCCGATAAAAAAAACAGGCAAAGACAATAAATAGTAAAGAGTAATTTATAGTACGCTAGTGCCATCTATACAATAGTAGATTAATTACTTCACTCTGAAGTTGTGTTGTTTGGTTTTAGTAAAAAGTTACTTTTAATTTCTAACAATTTTTGCATGAACTGATTGTTGAGTTATGTTGCCGAGTCTTGTCTGGTCCTTAGCGAGAATATTAACCACCAAATTAGTGAATTCAACTTCAAAGTTGCAGACAACAAGCCTACTTAGGAAACCTTTTTTTTATGCTTCCACCCTGGAATACCGAGCGTTACTCGGTAAAGTGTTTAAAAAACTTTGACCAAAAGTAATTTTTAAATCCAATTCCATCCTTTATACCAAATTTCATCATGATCAGTAAATAAAAAGTCTACTGCCGGTCCAATTGGCCATTTTCAAGAACATTCTCCGAGCTCCAATTTCACAGTGTTCAGGTGATAAATAGCGTAGTTCCGTTTCAATTGGCCGTCTAAAATCATTATAGGATCCCATTTCGATCGAACCATATGCAGTTGGCCATATTTCAAAATTTTCTCCAATGACGAAATTAAAACTTATCGCAATCGATTGCTGGCACTCGGAACCCCTCATTACGAAATATGTATATCAGAATTGTGTACGGCGAAAGAAAATGTGAAAAACTTCAAAACATTAATAAGATAACGAACGCTACAAATCAATGTTGTTACTCGTAACAACCAACATTTTTAAAAAGACAAGTATAGTGCACCATGCCACATGTCACCGCAACACAACGAACCTAACATGGTGCGCAACATAGCGCAGAACGCCAGGAATATGGTACTAAATGGTGCAACAAAGTTCAATATCACCCAACATGGTGTACATGGTGCAGGATTTAGCAACATCCCACGAAATGACGCAACATTTCTGAAAAGACCCGACATCAAGCATCACATGATGCAATTTGACGCAACATGACGTAACACTCCACAACATAGATCAATATCTTGCAACAAGGTGCAACTTAATGCAACACTGTTGCGTTTCTAAATGATTTTTTTGGAAATCAAAACTCCTTGTAATTGTTTCTTTGCAATCAAAAACACAGTCTCCAAGACTCCAAGCCTCATTAAGAACCCCACTGAATATGTACTTTTTTATGTAGATCGTTCGAGCCAATTTTTTTGAAGATAATGGAACCCGGGCCGAAACGAAGGATCTTCTAAACGTATTTTCCTGACATAAGGACTCATTACATTAATCGCAATCGATCCCTGATATTTAAAATTTTTCATTCAACAATTTTTAACAAAACCGTGCAAACCGGAAAAAAATTAAAAAACAGGACCCCGCCTGCACCGGATGAACTCTGCCCCTGAATAAATTTTCCCAGAATCATCACCAATCGTAATCGGTTTCTGATATTCAAAAATTACTCCTCAGCAATATTTATGAAACTCGTGCGAGTCAAAAAAAACTAAAGAAATGGGATCGAGCACCACCGGACGGACGAGCTCTGAACGACTGACTTACCCGAAATTAGCACACATCGTAATCGACTCCTGGCACTCGATAACCAATCCTCACCAATTGTAATAAAAATCGTGCGACCCGAAAAAAATTAGAGAAAGGAGCTTGGGGTCCACTGGACAACCCACTGTACGATTTTTTCCGAAGTCAGAACGAACTACAATCGATTCCTGGCATTTAAGAACTCCTCACTAATTTTTATAAAGATCGTGCGAGCCCAATAAAATTATGGTAGGGGACCCGAGCCCCACCAGATGACCTCCAAAACTAATTTTTCCAAATTCAGGACCCATCACAATGGGTTTCTGGTATTCGTTGGAAAGTTAGATTTTGGTTCTCAACCACTTTATTCATTGCTGGAGATGAGAGATGTACACCGACGACCCAGTTTACTAGTGCTGAAATATTCTTTGGAATTATGAAAGGGCTAATACGATTTCGTTTTCATTTCGAGCAAAGTTCGTTCAGAAAGTTTCAACTGCACGAATTCAAACGCGATTCGATCTAACACTACAACGTTATCTCTCATATTTGAGACAATATTTGAACAAATCACCGAATTGGGCAAAACAGGAGGAATAAAGTTCCAGTCTGTACCATATTCTTCCAATAATGCATAGATCTCAGGGATCATATCTCTGATGCACTGCTGATATAGAAGTTTGAATTAACTAATGGATGCGAGGAAGTTATCATATATACTGGATTTCCGTACGGTGTATCAATTGAAAGATGCGATGAATAGATTTGTGACTAGCTCCAGTTTAAAATAGGTTGTTTGGTGTATAGCCAAGATACCATTAAATGTAATCTATCGTAGGTAACATGATTGAACACGTATTGACGTGAGTTGCTGAGTCGTTTGAGCGTTCTCAAAAACACTTGTGAGTTTCAAATACATGCGAGTGCACTAAGGTTTTGATGCTCCGGATTCATTGGTGCCTTCGTAAACTAGACAACGTCATAAACAAATGGGTGAGTTGATTATCTATATGAAGGATTATAGATAGATAGATCCTTGTTTACAGAAAATTTGATTTATTGAGCAAACTTCCGACGTGCAGTATGTGTCCGTCACTGCTAACAAAAAATTTTACCGAGCTAAGTGAGCTTTTATCCAATAACTAAAACAGGTATCGAGATATCACGTAAGCGAAGTGTATACCTGAAATGGTTTGATCTAGAACTCGAAGGCCGTCTGAGCTCCATTACGGTTGTGGAAATCACGGAGCATGTTGCAACATCTGAACGTCGGTGAATTGGCGATAAAATATTTTATTTTGTTTTAATTTTATAAACATCTACATCATCTATCGCCAGTGAAGTACGGAAACACTTTCTCAAAATTCTCGGCTGCAAATCTAAGGGATATTCGACAACCACATCAGTGATACATACTTACAGGCAAGCTTTGGTTATGACTTTAAAACATAAAAATGGAGGGGTGTAGTTGCTTTGGCCAACACCCGACTTTCTTGATCCTGATTTGTGTTAAAAATTGTTCCTACATGACATTATTCCTGCTTAAATTTCAGAAAACCAACAAGGTCAACCAGATGTCCACCACATTTCACATAGATCTCCCAATTGATTTTTATAAAAAAAGCTTTAGTATGAAGTTCTATTCGGAAAAGTGAATCCGCCTGGCATTGACGTCCGCATGTCTACAGAACGCCGAATTTTGGTGAAATAAAGCTTTTTTTTTTATCAAAACTCGCCATTTTTCCGGTAAAATTTAAAATAAGATTTTCAAAATAATGGGTTGGAGGAAAAGAAATCCATTATTCTTTCGCTAAATGACTTTAGTAACTGACGTATATATCGGGATGTAAAAAATCACAGGATCTTGGAGGCCAATTGACATCAGCCAATCGCGAAATCAAACGTCCAGGAAATTTCTCTTGCAAAAGATCTCGATTTGCTCGTGTTACGTGACTGGTTGCTCCATCCTGCTGGAACCACATATCGTCAAGATCATAATCTTCGATTTTCGTAAAAAAATAATCGGTTAACATGCGGCCATAGCGCTCAGAATTGACGGTAACGGTTCGTCCATGGTTGTTCTCAAAAAAATACGGCCCAATCACACCACCAGACCACAATGCGCACCAAACAGTGACTTTTTCCGGGTGTAATGGCTTCTCTACAATCAATTGTGGATTTTCTGAGCCCCAAATTCTACAGTTTTGCTTATTAACGTATCCACCAAGCGAAAAATGAGCTTCATCACTGAAGAAAATTTTGTTCGAAAAATCAGCATCGACGGCCTGTTTTTCCAACACCCAATTTGCGTATGTTAAATGCTCCATATTCTTAAATGGCAGAATGTCAACTAAATAAATGACAGCGTACTTGACGTTTATCTTTGACAGATGTCGGTATACAGATTTCTACTTTATCAACCTCAAATTGGATAACCCTTTATTTATCGCAATGGGCCATACTTATACTCGTTGGAAAGGGGGATTCATGTACTAAAAAATTCTTTTTTTTTTGCAAGTCAAAAGTGTGTACTTTGGGAAAATCATCATATTGTGGTGCTCTTCCTGTTGCTTTTTACCTTCAGCCAATTTGTGTTGATCTATCGTCACCGTAATTCTAAGATACCTCACATTTGTTACAACTATCCTTTTTCGGTTTTTTAAATTTTATTCTCATTGCCTGGAATATTTCGGTATATTTTGTGTAAGATATTGAAGTTGGATGTGTGATTGTGCTACTTAAACATTTTCTGCAAGTTAAAGTTGGATGAAAACTATTTTTGAGCGGAACGTTCTCTCGTATAACGGCTTTTATATTATGGAAAGCTGCTTATATGATCACGTATTTTTTAATAGTATCATCCGAGAACTTGTGGTCTGGTGTATGTCGTCCCCACTGATCAACCTTAACCCAGCCCGATCCTGGCTCTAAGTTTTTTTTAGCAACCGTTGTGAAACAATTTGTATTCGTTTTCTCTTTTTAGTCCTTACTTCGATCAATCCACTAAAATACTGTAGTCTAGCAGAATGATTACCCAGATTCCAGTAGCCTTCGAAAATTGCCTTTTGATCATCAGGTGATAAAAATCGTTTACATTTTTAACCACAATTACCGAGTTCTCTACTGAATCTTTGGTTAACAATTTTGCTGGTTCTAGTTAAATATCGTTTTCCAGAATCCCGCGATTTTATTGTTTCTTTGGCATCTGCTCCAGATGAAATTTTGTTAGCCTGCGCGATGGTTGCAGCGGAAAGATCATTTTCAATAATTGCATTTCGGGTTTGTGTATCCATGTCACTTGTCATTAGACGATGGTGTGTAATTGGGGCCTTTGTCAGAATCATAGAAGTCAGATTCATTGAGAACAGTGTAGGTTGGGCCGGACTATCAACGACGTCGACAACCTACACTTTGCATCATTTGAATTGTTTGTATTGAAAATTTCGCTAGATTGTTTGGACTTTCAACATGTATTGTTTTCGGTGAATATATCGTTACATTTGTACCATATGAGCGGCGCGAGAATTATTATCCATATCTAGAATGTTCCTTTTTACACAAAACCCAAAAATATAAACTTACCGTTAGTTTATTTATTAATTAGTTTATTTATTAGTCTCTTAAGTAAATATAAGACCATTATGATTTATTATGAAAATGACAAATCTTAAGTAAACAAATTATCTTATGTCAATTTAACGTAAGAAAGTTGAAAAAAAATTACTCGATTACGAAGATGTTACGAGAATTGCAATTTTGAGCACTATTAAGATAATTTAACACTGATAACAGTGATATAAATATGAGCGTCAGGATGCTCCTGATGATAAAGTAAGATATTTTTATTTTAAATTCAAAGCCACTCTTAGATCGATTTCGTCTTAAGTCGACTTAAGATGTTATGACGTGTGAATAGAGATATAAAACTTGAAAAACATTAATTATATGTGGATGTTATGGAGGGCGAATTCCTAGATTCATATCTCCTCGCGGTGCGCTTTGGACAACTCTAATTGAACCAAGCGGTGTAGTGGAGACGAGCAAGAGAAATTCTGTTTATAGTCAGAGACGGTTGAGGCAGGCGTCTGTCTTGCACCAGGAGGTTCGCTGTATAAGTGTGTTCAAGGTCGGATTGGATGCCTTGAGATTCTCACCGTGTGACCCATATACACATGCGAAAAGCGGGTTGAGCGGCAGGCCAACAACCTTCCCTCATAAAACAGTTGGGTTGTGAACCCTAGTCAGGGGCCTCGGATTGCCGTATCGGATTCGTCATGGAATCGACCACGGAAGTTGTACACGAATTACGCTTTTGGAATAGGAAGATGGAGCATCCTTGGCCACTTGAAGCATGGAGTTTTCCAGAACCTTTCGAATCAATCAGGGAGTCACTAGACGTGCTTGCATTGCAGGGACTTGGCTTGGATTGGGATGCATGACACCACAAATGGTTGTTCTCGACATTGCAGTGGCCGTCAGAGTGGAAGAGAGTTTGGAGTTGGCTTCATCATCCATTGGAAAGGACCGGATCGATCGCGTCATGGTGTCTAAGAGGCGCTCCACCAGCATATTCGACGTTGGATCTTGCAGAGGTGCAGACATGACGACGATCATGTGCTTGTCATATTCAAACATAAGTGCAAGAAGGAACAATCGTCATTGTAGGGTGCCAGTCAGTTGTCGCTAGCTATTTGGACCGGCGCAGTGGGAACGGGGAGGCTCCTAGCATCCGGAAGCATTGGTGCGCTGTACAGTCAGCGGTGGCCACCGCGGCACAAGGTACTGTCGGAAGAGGACCTCCGGGGTCCCGCGATGATTGATTCGGTGATCAATGTCCGCCTGGTCGTCGAAAATAAACGGGAGCTTCTTGTAAAATAGTTGGCTTGCGATGAGCAGAGGGTGTCTCTGGGCCAGGAAAGCCACGACTGTGTGTCTTACGCAAAAGAAGCGCGCTCATATTGGTCCATGGATTGTGGTGGGGAGTATTACAGTATTGTACATCGTGACAGCTGTATTAAAAGGGAATTTGGTATTTTTTTATCAACTTTTGCATTTATCAGTGAGTTCGGATGGTGTGTGGCCGACTTAGGTTTGAGCTTGAATATGTGCTTGGATGTCGCATTTTGTCAACACGGGTCAGGTTAGTTCTAGCCGGAATGGGACTGGGGAGAAGATCGAGGAATGAAGCTAAATCTCGTGTGAGTGTGGTGCATTTCACCGGATTTGGCTCTAAGCTGACTACACTTAGTGAATTGATTAGTTCTTCAAGAATGGGTTGAATTGTGGTTGTGTCTCGGGTAGTGGGAATTATAGCATCAGCCCAGGCAATGGTGAGTGGTGGTGGGTGTAATTCATTTTATTGTTCGACTGTTGTGTTTGTGAATCTGATACGGTGTGAACTTTGATAATTTCACGTATTTCCGGTTAATGGTTGGTAATGTGAGGTTTATTTGTAGGGGGCGTCTGATTAGAGGTTTTAATTTTAGTAGGATCTTTTGTACTTATTTTGAAGATTTTATAGAATGACATATTAACGTCTTTGGCGTAACTTTACGCTAAAATTAGTTTAGACTTTTAAATAGAAATTTGGAATATTTAAGAGTTTAGTACGCGTTAACATGCAGAATGGAGTGTTAATTTTGTTTGATTATTTGCTTATATTTCTACTAATACATTTTTTTTAACCCAATAATTAGTTTACAGTTGGCGTTTTCATTGACAGTTGCTGTAATGTGAACCATTGCAGCAAATAACCTGTATTCACTGGCAGCATAAAAAATTTATTGATTTGCTAATATCAGGAAAATTTTCAAGTTGCAGGTGCATTCACTATTGCATTGTTGTGTTACGAAGATTGGTATGTTTTTTTTTGTTAAATTAATAAATTAATGAATTTCTATATTGTTTAGAGGGCTGAGGGGTGCTAATTTGGTGCAATAATAATAGTTTCTTTCTTAGGTGCTGAGAAAGGAGGCATTTATTGAGGACCAATATCATTGTTAACCATTAAACCTCTTTAACCTTTATCCTTTCTTCTAGTAGATTGGATTTATCTTGTCCTGCGCTGTGAGTTCGCGGGGTGTCTAAAACAGGGTCGTTCCGTCCTACAAAAGTAAAAAGGAAATCTTTAATATCCTTCCCTTTGGTTATGAGTAATCCGCCTGTAGAAATGAGACCGGCGATGTTCGGCACATCATGTCTGGTACTTGGTTCTACTGTCCAATCGATCATTCAATCAAATAATCTTAATAATGAAATTTTATTTCAGGAAATTTACCATTATAATTGCAACTTAATTAATTAATTTTTAGGATGCTGATTGCTGATTTTTTATATCCAAAAAAGTACAAAAATATTTATGCTGCCTTGTCCTAATCGCCTTACATTATATTTTTAACTCAGAATTTACTAACTAATGACTACTTAGGTGTCTGTAACCGGCTCAGGTCTATCATATTTAACAACATTTGATATCCCTTCATCTTGTTATCTGTAAAAGGGAGTACGGTAGGCCCGGTGTATCCGTGATCTCTGCTTAGTCTTGGCCGTACATTTAAAAACACTTTTAGTAATAAAATATATTACATGCCTAGTCCACATTACATTTTATTATTTATTTATGTTGCCACACTTTGTATTAACGTGAGTATCTTCATAAAGGTTGATATTTTTCTTTTGGCAAATCAGGTAGCATGAAATTTCCGACAAATTGACAAAAAACTTTACAAAAGCTTAAAGTGTAATACACAAATACTCTGATTAAATTTTACCTACACTATTCATGTGTAGTAAGGATCAATAGTTAATGACAAGGCATCGATCACGAAAATTAGACAATTTTTTTAATTGAAGCACACAGGGTTATCATTTATTTTTAGTACATTTTTTTTGTCACATATAATATTAAAATACAAACTGAAAATAAATGAGTAGGGTATTCATCACCGATTTAACGGCCGTATTGATCTACCCTTTAACAAAGAACAATTTATGATAAAAGGTTATGATAACATACGAAATAAAAACATAACAATAAAAATATAAAATATAAAAAGATAAATAGAATTAAAACTAAAATTAAACTTCATCAGACTAAAACTCTAAATAGAAAATTGATATTAGGGTGCTCAGAAAGCCAAACTTTAAGAGTTTCTAAGTAGAAATGATTTCAAATTTATTTGTTGTCGAATGCTAAGTGGAAGTTGGTTAAATAAGAAAGGGGCAGATGCCAGGAAATATTTCCTAAAATATTCAATAAAAAATGTGGAACAACAAATAAGAAACGATCATTGTTCCTAATATTGTATCGCACATTAGCTCTCAATAATCGATGCCCAGTTCGCAAATAAAATAAACGTAAAACCTTATAAACATATAGATGTTGTAATGGTAAAATTTTATAACTCCAAAATAATGGCCAAGCAGAAACCCGTGAAGACTTAAAGCACATAATACGAATAGCATATTTCTGAACAATTATGAGAATTTTTAAAGTTGAATGATAGCAACCACCCCAACATGATAACGCCTAGAGTTAATGCAAGCATATAGTAGAATTTTAACAATACCGATTTAGGTGCTACTGGTCTTAGTAGATATGTACAGTTCGTAACGCATTGCTAAGGGATTTTTTTATTTTATCGACATGTTGCTTCCAACTCAGAAATCAACAATAACTCCAAGGTACTTGAAGCTCTCAACAGTTTCAATGGACATGTACGAGCTGGAGCAATTAACAGCATTACAAAAGCTGGCATGATACGTTAATGGTGAATGTAAGCTACTGCTACCCAAACTAAAATTCATAATACTAGTTTTGTCACTTAAAATTAGGAAATGGTGGTCAAACCATTTCCTTAAAACTAAAAGATCAGCTGCAATTTTATGGCAAACATCAATTTGTGAGGACCCATGAAAGCATAAGCTCATATCGTCTGCAAAGGCAACTATAGAGCCTGCCAAATTTGCACTAAAGATTGAGTTTATGTATATTAGAAATAAAAGAGGCCTCAAGACAGAACCTTGAGGAACACCAATGTTTAAGACATAAGGGCTGCCCATAATTCCATTCACCTTAACAACATGATTACGATTTGCATGATACGATTTAAACCGTAATGTTTCCTCTGAAACCAATTTTAGAAAGCTTATGCAATAGGAGGTTATGACCAACCTTGTCAAAGGCTTTTTTATGTCAACAAAAAGCCCAGTGCAAGAGTCAGAATGCACGCCATTTAAAAATTCAATTAATGCAGACTCCGTGAAAAACCCATTGCGAAAACCGTGCTGACAACAACTTATAACACTATGCTTTTCTAGAAATACAACCATTCTAGATTTAATAATTGTTTCCATTATTTTTAACAGGACTGGCTGTAGACCAATAGGCCGGTAATTATTTAAGTCGCATCTGGAACCATTTTTATGAAGAGGTAGCACAATTGCTGATGTCAAAATTTCCGGAACAATCCCGGTTCTAAAACAACAATTAAAAATATGACATAAAGGAGAACATATAAGACCAATGGAACTTTTAATTAGGAAATTGCCACAACCAAATATATCGTAAGAGTTGCTTGATTTTAAAGAAGCAATGGCTTTAGAAACTTCAAGATCGTCAATTGAATGAAAAAAAAAAGATTGCTCAACATAATCGCCGTCAGGCTCCATAGAATTCTTATTATTTAATGGGAGACTAGACTTCAAATTTGACGCAATACTTCCAAAATAATTGCTGAACTCATTGGCAATATCAGACGCATCAGTTAAAAGATCATTATTAGATGAATTAATAAAACTAATCAGCTTAATCTTTGATGAATTATTACTAAAAATGTCATTGATAGTACGCCACATAAGTTTGGAGTCACCGGAACAGTTATCAAATTTATTTTTATAATAAGCTACGCGAACAGCAATGGTTTTCTTTTTTACTTTCTGACAATAGGCTGTAACATATTGCTGGAAACGTTGATTGGATCTAACATGTTTCGCCTTTCTCAATAACCATTTTTTACGTTTAATCATGTTTAACAAGGCCTCAGAGATTCATGGTTTAATAGGACTATTACTACGTGATTTTTGCGAGTCTAGGCTAGCTGAGTCAACATCATTCCAAAGCGTTAAAACACATCAACAGCTACACACGGCTCGTCAAGGGCATACATCGGAGAGAAATTAGCTCTACTTAACGATTCCAAGAATTTAGATAGAATGATTTTTGGCTTAACAGGTAATCTATCATTGTTTTTCACCTGATTAATCTCGATCACAACATGCATCAAGTGATGATCAGTAATTTCAACCTTGACGCGAGACAATATATTATCACGTAATCTGCAAAACAAGTGATCAATACAAATAGAAGTAGTATCAGTTACTCTAGTTGGATCATTAATAAGCGATGCTAGACCAACGGACGACATCATACAAATATAATTATCGGGCACGGAAGAGCAAGATAAAATATCAAAATTAATATCACCCAGAACAAAGAGGTTTTTACTGTTTATATGTCTTAAATATTCAGAAAACTCATCGACAAAGACAGACTCCTGGAGCCGATAAACGCCAATTAAAATTTACGTGTCATTGCCAATTACAAGTTTTACCTTTACAACATCCGCTGAAACAAGGTTTATAGGTTCAACAAAACAATTTAAATTTCTTTTGTAAAATACCAAAACTCCACCATCACGATAACTATTGTTACAACAACAAACAAGTTGGTAATCATTTAACTGATAGAATTCCATTTCATCATCATTAATCAAAGTTCACTCAAGAAAATTAAATCAGGTTAATTCTTAATGTTTTGTTTAGAAGCCAACATATTTATGCGATGGGGCAGTCATAGATGTTTTTCAATTTTAAAATTAGAATTGAGAATTATTTGAATTCAATTTATTTTTTATCAAATCTAGTTTTGCTAAAAGAACAGTAATTCAGCAAAATTACCATCGGTCTTACTCTATTTTTATTGATTGATTGATTGATTGATTTTGAATGTACGACCAAGTTCTTAGGCTTGAGTTCCCGGATGACGCCGGGTCCACCGTACACCCTTATTTACACATAACAAAACCGAAGGATTGGATAGGTTAGTTAAGTGGGACAGAATCGGCCCGGTTACAGTCACCTAGGTATAGCCGATAGTTAGTAACACAAAGACAACACAATTCTAATCTACTAGATGAAGGATAAAGGCTTAATAGGTTAATGGATAACGATGGTATTGGTCTTCAACAATTGCTTCTTTAAAACGGCAACCTAAGAAAAAATATTATTATTTCACATGCATCTAGAATTTTCCTGAAATTTAATTCTATTAATACTTTTCGGCTTCCTAACCAAAATTAGTTGATTCGACCCGTTACAGACACCTATGTAAAGTCGTTAGTAATAAAATGACAACACAATTCTAAACTACACAATCAGCAATTACAATGAAGCATTAACTCACAAGCATCTGTAAATTTCCTGAAATTTAATTCTAAATTCATATTTTCCGGCTTCCTAAATAATTGAAACATTT
Organism: Nephrotoma guestfalica; assembly: GCA_963691935.1. NCBI lineage: Eukaryota > Metazoa > Arthropoda > Insecta > Diptera > Tipulidae > Nephrotoma > Nephrotoma guestfalica. Next base: position 152,484,606 of record OY829915.1, read on the forward strand.
ATTAATTTAATCATTCTGCAACTCCGCAACTTACAGTAGAATTTCCTGAAACCAAAGTTATTTGAACTATATTCAAAATAACTCTAAAATTCATTAGTATTTAACCGTTGAATTGGGCGAACACGAAATAGCAAAAAAAAAAAAACAGATTAACTAGATTAACTACCGCATTGCATTCAAATATCCATCCATTAAAATATCCTAAATAATTTAGAATTCGCAACAATTTCGTATGTTTACTAAAATTTTTTTATAAAACTGATGAATTTTTCCCGACAGCCATCCTTTTTCACAAGGAAACAAATACTTTTATCACTACTTTTGCACTAGTTCTGGAACTTCCTCTACGCTTGCTGGGGATATATCACATACAATTAATCTCAGACATGACACATGCGACTCGTCTATGACTTGTCACCTCGTATTAGACTTGTCATAAACGATTCATCTCAGACTGGTAACAAACGTAAATTAGTAATCAGTGTCGTCAATGACTTTCCTGCTGGAAGGTAATATTTAAGTAAAGGCAACTAGATAAAATTTGAAAAAATTATTCGAAAATGAATGATAAATAAGTTAATTTTATAATTTTATAATTAAATATAAATCGTACCAGTATCCCCTCTTAAAAGAGGGATAATATGTACTCGTATATTAAATATATTTGAATGAGATTTCCTGAGAACCGTATAATTTTAATATAATAGCTCGGCACTGTACATGTAGATTAATATTTAGGGTTGATTTGAAATTGGGAATTAATAATTATAATTCTTGTACTAAAACAGTCAAGATTGGCAACGTTGCATTTTATGACAAACATCCAGTCGTTGGTGTATTGAAGTATACAAACCTCCTCTTTCTTTTGAATAATTATATTAATTATATCAAATATTTCTAGCTTTTCAGTTACATAGATATAACGAAGTTGCCGATAAACAATTCTTTATGTTAAGACTGTTAAAATCCCAAATCCAATGCAAATAATATTTATTTTTATAAAGCAAAAATATCGCTAATAAGCTGTGAGAAAATACTAGTAACCCATTGAGTGTCACAAAAAGGCAATTTTGCGGTAAATAATAGGATTCGTTACCAACTCCAACATAGTTGCAATTAATCTTGCAAAAATGATGGATTATGAAGGAAATACAATATAGAAAACAGCTAATCATAAATTACCTACACTATATTCTCAATGCACAGAAGAAATACGGAAACGGAAAATTCTATCGCTAATCAAACCAAAATAAAAATATAACAATTTATTACACAAACGCTGAATAATAGGATGAAAGAACATCACCAAAATAGCTCTCTCCGAAAATCTCCGAAATCAAAGCGTGGAAAAAACCACCTCTACAAACAATCGTAGTAAAATGTACCAAGAGAATTATGCAATGTCCATCCAGTAGCTAAAATTACCTCGAAACGATCCCAACAGACCATGAATGATGAATCTTCGCACCATGAAACCACTACCATCCACCAAGGGACCTCCTGCCAACACCACCATTCAACAAAAACCACGCTTCACAAAGACTTATTACTTCTTTACACACAAATTATTATTAATATTATTATTTATTTATTTCGTAAGACATATACACTTTTTACTACAGCAAAATTCTGTTTTGTTGTTTTTTTTTGAAAGTGTGTACAAAAGTGTTTTCACTTTGTGGGCTGTTGTAAAGTTTTTGTCTTTATTAGTTTGTCGGAAACTTCACTAGTTTCCATGCCTCGAGCATAAAATATTAATAAAAGATTAAATAACTAAAACCAGTTCCTAACCAAATTCCTCAATAGCCTCCCCAACCAGTTGTATTTTGATTTAGCATATGTATTTTTAATATCCACATTATTTTGCAGTTCTCTTGTGATTATTGTGACTATGTATACATCTTTCACAATTTTTTATCTCTCAAGGTTTCCAATGTTTCTAGTAACATCGCAAATGTAACAATGTAATAAAAATAATAATCGTTCACCCGCGTTTTATCGCATAATACGATTTCTCCCATTCTTGTAATCCTACCTAACCACTAACGAAGAGATACAACAATACCAAGCTTTAATATATAAACATTCGGAAATGTTTGCTGCGGAAAAAATATTCCTAAAATATACAAAAAAATTTGATTTAAATTTGCATAATTTAATTATTACTTTGTTAGAATTTGTTTTATTATTTAAAATTCTTGTTGATTGTTATTATTTGAAATTAAAAAATTGCCGTTCTTACAATACATTCCAACAAATTAAAGAAGCATATAAATAACTAATCCGAATTCTATGGTTCGCGTATATACACTGAAAAGAAATCCCCCTGGTGGTATACAACTAAACAGAGAAATTATTTCCAGCAAAATCAGCACAACAGTGGAAATAATTTGTTTGTGGCTGTTTTATTGACGATAAGCTATTTGTAGTGGATGCGGCCGTTATTTAATGGATTTTAATCCTTTAATTTGGGTTTCCTCGCCAAATCTAGTTGATGTTCTCGATTTGTGTATATTGTAAGAAAGGCGCACAACAAAGATTTTTTCCTCAATTATGATCTTAAAAGGTTTAAGACGTACGATAAGAAAACAGCCACAAACCGGGAAAAGACGGAAATGTTGAAATACTAAAATATACCATATACCATATATAGAAATTCATCGAAGGGTGATGATATTAAAGCTTTTCTTATGTGCGCATTTTGGTTAAAAAATCTTTCAATTTTATGTTATATTCGTAAATTTAGTATTCTAAATTTACTTGTTTCCCCGTTTTATGATTTTACGTTAAGATGTTGAGCTTCTAAAGAAATCACAAAATCGCAATAAAATTCACTGCAATAAAAAAAAAACTCGGGTGTGCGTTTTATTGTCATTTAATACTCTTATTATTCTGCAGGATCACAGCTCCTAAAAATATACGATTCAATATTAAAGTTGAAACAAAATCATGTTATCTTCTCCTTTAAAGATATTTATCTATTTTTAAAAATGAAAACTCATCTTCATCTTGAGATTTCGATATACATCGCTTGTAATACCATACACAAAGTATCCTGGGACAAAATATAATCATTTCAATTGATTTATATTCAACAAATTATTTTTTATTTTATATTCCGTTCTCGGAAAGGACTTAAATAAATATGAGTTGGGAAGAACGAAACAAATTATAAAGAATCGGTAAGGAATATATTTTTTAAAAGATATTGACTGTGTGTTTATACAAGACACACTTTGCGTACTTCAGAGACGTATTGCAATATATTTATGTACATCGTTTGTTCAATTTTGATATGACATCATATTGCTAAGGGAAAGCTCCCGAGTAACTTTTGTCATGCAATCTATGTTTATTACAATACACGAGTGCTTTGTAATCATCCCAAAAATGTAGCTCCATCCCGAATAAAATTTGTAGTAGTAGTTAGTACAGAACTTTATCCCAGAAAATAAAAAAGTTTAATCAGGCAACACTATTAAATTAAACCTCATTTATTCTTATGTGAAGTTATCCCAGCTTAGGACGTTATAACATTATTACAGTATTCATGAGAAGTTAGCCCAGCCCAGTGATATACCAAAACAAATCTTCCATCGAAATATCAAAAAAAAATCTGTCAATTAATTATCAGTTGGAATAAAAAACAAATATGTATGTAATATATTCTTTTCGTGTGCCGAAACTAAAATTCTCTCGGATTAAGGCTTTACAGTAACTTGCTCTAACTTGTAACTTGCCGAAATATGGCTTTGGGCTGAGTACTCCTAAGCATTTTCGAGATATAAATCAGTTTTTCTTCCCGTGTGCCGAAACTAAAATTCTCTCGGATTGAGACTATGCAGATTTAGAATGGGCATGCAAACAGCTTATTTATACAAAAATTTCCAAATGATCGCTATGTTGCAACTAGATTTCATTATCGGTGGCAAATTCAAATGCTAACGAAATCACGGCCGCATATTCAACCATTCGAATTCATCATCCAACCACGTGAATTCATTATCGGTGGTAAATTCAAATGCTAACGAAATCACGGCCGCATATTCAACCATTCGAATTCATCATCCATAACCACGTGAATTCATTTTCGGTGGTAAATTCAAATGCTGACGAAACCACGGCTGCATATTCAACCAATCGAATTCATCCCCAACCACGTGAATTCATTATCGGTGGTAAATTCAAATGCTGACGAAACCACGGCTGCATATTCAACCATTCGAATTCATCACCCAGCCACGTGAATTCATTATCGGTGGTAAATTCAAATGACGACGAGATCACGGCCGCATATTCAACCATTCGAATTCATCATCCATAAACATGTGAATTCATTATCGGTGGTAAATTCAAATGCTGACGAAACCACGGCTGCATATTCAACCAATCGAATTCATCACCCAACCACGTGAATTTATTATCGGTGGTAAATTCAAATGCTGACGAAACCACGGCTGCATATTCAACCATTCGAATTCATCATCCATAAACATGTGAATTCATTATCGGTGGTAAATTCAAATGCTGACGAAACCACGGCTGCATATTCAACCATTCGAATTCATCACCCAACCACGTGAATTCATTATCGGTGGTAAATTCAAATACTGACGAAATCACGGCCTCATATTCACTGACTTGTTATTTTCTATACATATTTTCTATCTAAAATTGAATTTGTTTTTCTGTAACAGAAATTGAAAATTAGCGTTATTAGATCAGGTATGTCAATTGCAAAATATGTAAGCAAAATGATTCAAAAATGCGCCAGCCAGTGTGGTGCAGATTAATTACGTAACATTAATTACGCCATTATTTACACGTAAATAATTGTAGGTTAGGTTAGGTTAGATTGGCTGCTATCTTACACTTAGGCCAATAGTAGCCCATTGTGATACCACAGGATCCTATCTCCTAAAATAAAGCTTGTTCTAAGCCGAAAGGCTGTCCATACCGTACACTCATGCCGGACACGAGCATAGGAAGTGATCTAAAGCCTCTTCCTCTTCCTCGTCCATACAACTTCTGCAAAAGTCATTCGTCTGTAGGCCCAGTCTGTAGTGCCTTGGAGCGCCGCAAGTCCAGTTTTGGTGATACCTGTTTTGCTACCCTGCACGTGAGAGTGTTGGTCCATCTCTCATTTGTCAAGGTGATTGTATTTTTACTGAGCGTCAATTTGAACGCTGCTGTAGGTTTCCCCAAATCTGCCCTTTCCGGCTGCATCTGGAGAGTCGAACCGTACCTAGTTAGTTCGTCTGCCCTGCAGTTACCCGTTTCGTTCGAGTGACCAGGGAACCAGTATATCTGGATTCTGAAATACTTGCTCATCTCATTAGGAAATGATCGGCAGTCCAGGGCCCTGACTTCAGACAAACCCCCTCTAATGACCTGACCGCCGCCTGACCATATAAATTGCGATATCCCTCACGGATACCACGTTAAGCTTTAACCATGTCAAGACTTCCCCGATCGCCACCATTTCAGCCTGGTACGCGTTGCAGTAGTCAGGGAGACGAACAGATATATTAACAGTAAGCTTCTCGGCTCCTACCTTGCCGTCTAGCTTAGAGTCTCGTAGCCACATTGACTGCCATCTGCTTACCAAAAAATTCGATTGGAATGAGGTGGAGCATAACCTCTAAAGCGCGTGTAGGTGTTGTTCTAAGCGCCCCGCTTATAAGCATGCATGCCATTTTTTGCACCTTCTCCATAAACTAGCCACCACACGCCCAACCCGTACATCAGCACAAGCCGTACCACTGTGCTATAGAGTCAGTGTACCAGCTCTGGTTTTAAACCCCATCTCTTACTATGGCGTTTCTACACGAGTAAATGGATACACTAGCCTTATTTAAGCTTTCCATAACGATAGGCTTCCAGCTGAGCTTACTGTCCAAAAGCTAATGCCGTCTAATGCCGTACATGGTAGGAGGGCTTACTACCAGAATTTCCCATTTCTTAGTAAATAATACCAGCTCCGTCTTGGAAGGGTTGACTCTTAATTCACATTTGCTGGCCCATTTCGTAACGATCAGGAGTGCATTCTGCATAACATCTCTAATCGTATACAGATATTTGCCTGAGACTACTATCGCTACATCATCTGTATACGCTACCACCCCTTTCCTCTCTCTCACCAGTTCCAACAGCAACATGTTGGATCTCTGAATTACTCTGAAGTTGAATTATTTTTCGCTAAAACACACGATCTGATCTTCTCAGAATTACTTGAGTATAATAAATTATACCCCTTCGTTCTGAGGCCACAGATCCTGTTATTGTTAATCCAAGGTTCTTGGATTAACACCAAGTCCTCATCTGTCTTAGTTAGTCTGAGAACGAGAGCTACCGAGGCAGCTTTCGTGTGATGCGGGTTTATTTTTACAATATTAATTATATATTATTATTATTTTTTAATCCGTGCTTCGGGGTAGTGCCATCTGGCTCGTTACTTCGGATGGAATCCGCCTCTCGTCGAGAGTTCGATAGGATGTCCTCATCAGGCTCAAGAGAGAGGAGGCTACCTCCCCTCACCAAACTCTTCGCATCGTCTCCCGCTGGGTCCATTCGCCGTCGCCCCCAGGCTGGGTGAAGAGTGATCGACCCGAACCCGAAGTAGACCACTCCCTTTGATTGTGAAAGGAAAACCCGGGATTCTTTATTGATTAGCATGATTGCCAATCTAAAGCCCCCTTAGCTTCCTCCTGTTTTACAATCCTCCAATCTTCTGTTGGAGGATCGGGATTACTGGCCCGAATGATCCCAAGGATCTCCTCTGGCTCGGTTAGTAACCAGACGCATACCATCGGCGTGCACGGGATTTCTCCTTTGCAAACTGCCTCAAGCCTCGCACCCTGCCACACCTGGCCGACTTCGGCCACTGCCCTTTTGTAGAGGTCAACCGATCTCTGGTCCAAGCACGCAGTTAACTTTACGCGCCTCTGGTACCATCCCACATCTCTACAGGACGGAGGGGATCCCGGATTTTTTTCAGGACCGTTAAAAATATGGAGCATTAAACACAACTAGTGCATTTAAACAACACCAGCACGTGCTGCTTTAAAATTTCACTGAATAGGTTCGGTTTTCGATCCTTAGAAGCACCCGACATCATGTCTGTTTGTACCTTGCTTCGCTTGCTGCCCCCACTTCAAGCTCATACCGGGACCTCTGTCTTTTAGACCCAAGGACTCTTTCCGATCTATCGCAGCCGACAGTTTTCTTAGCCCATAACACAAATTTTTTCTGTTCTACTGTAAGCTGTCCCTCAGGGGTCGTAGACAGTTTCTTTAAAATTGTATACGCTGACCGTCTCTCCCTGTACCATCGCTTCGCCAGAGGGATCTCTTTCAAACCCCCACCTTTTTGGTTTAGCGGTCGTGCTTCCTCCTTGCTTCGCTTTCTCTTGTCACTGATGAAGGAGTCCCACCTTTATGGTTAGAGTTACTCTTCTTCTTTGCACTTTCCAGTTTTTGGAGGGTCCCGGCCCCTTTATTTCTATAATGTTTCTAAAGCACAGGAATCAATTTTTAGTGTTCTTGGTACCGACATTGTGTCTAATGAAACGTGTAATTATTGGGACAAACGTTTCAGGATTGGTGATTTCGATCTTAGTGAGCTTGTAGCTCAGCTAGCAGTTATCGAAACAGCTATTTCTAAGCGTTTGTACCAAATGGGAAAAATTCAGAAACTTGGAAGATATGGGTCCTACACGTGTTTCACCATGTGTTGCCCGGCAACAAAAAGAGGCCTTCTTTTGGAAAAGTGGCAGGTGATGAGAAGTATATTTTTTACGAGAATCCCAAACGTACAAAGTCGTGGTTAGATCCCGGGCAACCCAGTACACCGACAACGATCGACCTCACTTTACTCGCATGACTCCGAAGACCCTCTTGAACTTGTGATGGGAAGTTCTCCCGCACGCGGCATCTTCACCAGACTTGGCCCCATTTGACTACCATTTGTTGCGGTCAATGCACGCCTTAGTGGATAAACAGTTCAAAACGCTGGACGATGTGTGTAAATTCGTCGATGACTTTATCGCCACGAAGCTTCCAAGTTTCTTTTGCAATGGCATTCGTATGTTACCTGAGAGATGGTGCACACATTAGTTGCAAATGACATCTGTAGATAATTTTCCGATTTTCAAACCGATTTCTAAGAAGCTCTTGCGCTATTCCATAATTAGCCTCCTAATTCAAGAGCAGCTATTGCGTTAGCAGCCGTACCATCAAGAGAAATGCGAAGGTATTGAAATTAAATATGTCGTAATTGAAATTTTAGTGAGTTTCACGGGAAAACGTTGTTTCTGTGCACCTTGATGTATCGTTGTGTTTGCGGTTTTAAAATTTGTCTGTACCTTGTTACGTAATACTTCAAGAGGCGGTTTTGTAACAAAGATCAAATTCGAAGAGTTGTGTTGCCGACAGAGATTCATAAGCTTTATCCAGAAAATGAATTCTTATATCCAGATCCGCGCGTGTCGCATGTCCCGCACTAGAATTTTACACTAGATACAGAACAGAGTATAAAAGACACACCAGAGTATAAAAGTTTATCCAGAGTACTACTAAGAGGACATGAACTAGCTGGTCCCCTATAGGATATCAAGCTGTTGTGTTGATTCAGGGGGTTTTTGAATCGGTACAAGTAGTGAATTACTTAAAATAGTTCTAAAAATATCCCGATCGGGTTTCTATAGCTAGGGTCTTGTCTCCAATTCTAATTGGTGAAAATTCACGAAACTATCCATAACGGTATCTGAGATTAGTGTAATGTTTAGTACTTCTTGTCTATTTCTGCCTGGTAGTGATGGAGGTTAATCAGCACTAACCTCAACTTTAGGTTTGCTCCTTTACTTTAACTTCCACCAAAGATTCATCAGAGTCTTCCTCTGACTGTGTTTGTTCCGGGGATCGACAAAGTAATCTCATCAAAGTAGATATCTTCTTATCTGAAGAGAGTGTTTCTACCGCCTCACCCATTTCTATGATGTTTAAATAGTCAGCCGGGACACCCTCATCTTTCTCATAAATTTTGAGTTCTCTCGCTAGCGCAACCAGCGACTCTCTATTTAGTATGACAATAGCCGACCAATAATCAGCGTTTGGTTCTTCCAACTTGGCCACTCTCCAGTCGGTATTTCAGGATTGGTAATTTGTAGCATTTCCAAATTTGTTTCAGGTCGCTGGGTTGCGCTGGAATCCAAGCTCTCACTCTATGGGGAATATACAATCAAGCAACTAATTCTAGTTCTGAGAGTTTTCACTAAGACCTTCCCCACCTTTCTCCAATTGCTTCGTGGCTTCTGTCAATGACAACTACCACTACGTGCGCTTATTTACCACATCATTGAGAGGCCTAGTTACAGTTTCCTAGATTCTAGACCTCTGTATTCTGCTTCTTCATTTCAAAAATGCTTATTCCCCATGAGAGTATTACCATATCCCTGTCCGTTCTCTCCATCAACGGATTCTTATTTAGCTTTGCTAGAGATTTGCAGTCTCCTTTCCTGGTTTAGTGAGTCCATGTCCCAAAAGATTTCATTCGAGGAACCAGCCTTGCCACGTCGTGTCCCATTTTTTCAGTACGTCTTGAGAGCCAGACCTAATGGCCAAAGTCCTGTCCTATATTGTTCCCAGTTACTTCGTACATTTTGCGGATTAGGTCTAATAAAGTCCTACCAGCATTATTTTTCGGGTTTTTAACAGCACCGGAATTTTCTTTTTTTGTATTGTTGGTTTCATAAATCTTTTGTCCCCCGAGTAGCGAGGAAACTCAGTTCGCGTCGTGTTTTTGTCTAACACACCGTACCGTAGTGATCTAGTTGCCCAGTGGCTACCGCGAATAAGTAACACGCACACTTGCGGAAGCTGCAAGATACGGCGTTGCCATCAGCCAGACCGGCAACTTGATTCCCCCAATCAGTTTCATACCAAGCTCACCGATGAATGAACAATATAATCGAACATACAATTTTAAATTTTGGAAAACACGCGCTCCTCACATAAGAAAAGCTGTATGTGCAGGCGATCAACAGAATTAAACCACAAATATTTTCTTTCTTTGAGTGGCATTGCAACGCATGTTGGGTGCTCGTACTAAACGTATTATCCGATTAAATTGAAGAGCTCGTGAACAAAGTCGTGGACAAAAGGTAGTAGGGTAGTAGTTTGCAAGGTGAGAGAAAATTTCAGTAATACGACCACGCGGAATTGAAAGTCTTGCTACTGGAATGCATTTTGCACTTTTACGGGTATATGCATTCCAGGCGAATATTCCTGGGCGTTGGTATTGTTAAAATATTGTTCACTACATTTCGGTACTATTTTTTGGTGGTACTAGCCTCAATTTTCAGTTGATTGATACGATTTTCATTTGGTACATATTTAATGTGTACAAAACAGCTAGTCGACTACAGTTTTCAAACTCAAGCAATTAATCATGTTCAAATAAGCGAAAACATTTAGTTTAGTATTTCTATTTGCTAATCCTAACATAAATTCGTACAAAGCATTAATTTGTCATAATTTAGTGAACGCACACCATCTTTTATTATATAGACAACATATAACAATGACAGCCAGATAGTTAATTAGCCCGTTACACTTGAAATGATTAACGTTAGAATTTTTTATAATGCTGTGAAGAAAACAGCAACGAATCCTAACAATTTATATATATCTTGCGTGGCATTACAACTTATGCCATTTTGGCTAGAGCGCGTTTTATTCTCGTGTGTAAAGCAACAGGATGTAGTATGAGTATTTCCGGGTAGGTGCTTAATTAAAGACACGAAGAAACCGTTTTTTTTGTTTGTACATTTCGTTCTGATTTTTTGGAATTATTTAACATATAACGGGACCCCCTATTTTAGCACCATAATTATGTTGGTATCCTTGTCGTTGCTCCTTTGTAATTTACTTGAACTGAATCAACAGGCGAAATTAATCAATTAGTGTGAGTTAAAAAAAGTTATTTGATTCAAGCAACATGCTCATGTTTCTAACACCCTTCGTGATTTCTAGTCTTAGATGAAATACAGAGAAAACGAACCGAATTTTCCAAATTTCTAATTCTATAGAATTTTTCTTTTGTGTGTGTGTGTGTATGTGTGTGTCGAAAATTTTCGTTTTATACAATTCTATTTTGTGTCTAATTAAAATACACGAATTTTTTATCTACCCTTCTGAATTTATGACGTGTACGGAGGGTTACGAATATGTGCGCATAAAGGAAAATGTGGAAGGAAAAATTATAAATTTTACAAGAACAATAAAACAGATATGGGAAAAATCCTTTCTAGATAGAAATGAGAAGATAAAATAAAAATTTGGTTGGGAGTATTATAAACCATCCCCAATAAAATGTGTAAGGAATTTTTTTGTTAAATACAAATCGTGTGATTTCGAATTTCTCTATAAAATGAGTAAAATGTTAATTGAATTGAAGTTCTTGTTATGTGTCTATTGGATTTTTATATCGAAAAGGAACATTTTACGCTCCATTCAAATTTATATGCGGGGTATGAAACGGTTAGACAAAAAACTACTTTGAAATTTTATATGTTCCTTATCTTATCTGTTATCTCTATATTGTATACGAAATGTTATGGGCGAACAATAAAAATCAATTTAAAATGTACGTACGGCATTTAAAATAAGAAAGTTTTAAGATTTTTCTACTTTGATTTTTGTTTTCGCTGAACAAATACTGTATACACCCCGAAATTTCGGAATAAAACGGTTAAAAAGTTTTGTTTTTATTTCTCAATTGAATTTTCATGCGAATTTACAGTAGATTTTCTTTGACATAATATAATTCAGTATAACGAGTTTACAGAGTAGAGTTATTGAAAAGTTTCAATTGGATAATGGATTTAGTTACAATTTTGAATAAACACAGACAATATTTTTAAAAACACAAAGGAATAACTTTATGATCCCCGTAGTGGGCTTTAATTCAATTTGTATTATGTAGATTAAAGATAAATATTAGTCTGCGTTTCAGACAACGATGGTCAATGTGGATAAAAGTTGGGAACCATAAACTTAAATTGGATATATATTTGTAATATATACTTTCGATTTCCACAAAGTTTTCCGTTATAACTTGTGACAAATACACTTGTGATCGAAACGATACCAAGCTCATATACATATGTATATACTCGTAGATAAGCTTTAAAATTAAATATATTTCTTTCCAAATCACTAGATTTTTGTTTGGGTATACAATTCGATCCATATATAGGTATGTAGCTGTATATATGCTAAACCCAATGAAAGAGCAGCAGCATATAAGAAACACTAATGAAAATGGAAAAAGGGGCAACGATAAACGAAAAAAGTCAATAAGCTTTGTATTTTATATTTTTGGTCTTTTAAGGAACCAAAAAATTTGATTTTGTGTTGTAAATTATGATCTTAAGGCAACATCTACAATCATATATAACATAGGGAGAATTAAACCCAAGACAAACATTAAAAAAATTTAAACATATTATGGATGGAGTTCCTAATAGGGTTGACACATTTTTTTGTAAATGTGAGTTTACAGGAATTAATTTTCTTTACCATGTTGCTTGGAATTAACTGTAGAATTTAACATTGGCTCTGGGTTGGTTAAAAGTTTTAAGTACAGGTACAAAAACTGTAACGACTGAGGAACCTTTGAATCCTGGAATGACAAGAATATACCAAAACTTCATTAGGAACAACGAATACTGACAACACAGTACAAGGCACTTAAAAAAGTTTAGCTGAACTTAACGTTTAATGAATTAATGTGTTTTCATTCTCTACAAAATATCTTGAGGCCAAGATAGCAGCAGTAAAAGCAGTGTAACTCGAGTACGTAAATAATGACAATAAAATACGGGGCGCTACACCAACATTACAATGCTGGAAAACGACCAACCTGGGACATCCGTTTCATTCACAACAGACAGCAAACAACAACATTTAACCGAATGCTGAAGCAACAATATCTTCCTGAAAGGAACTTATCTAAAGAAATAAGATTCACACAATACAAGCTGCAAAAAAAGAAGCTGAGGGGCCATCACAAAAAATACCAGTCGACCAGCAGAAATTACGCTGCCAAAACTACACATACCCTATTTTAGTGAAGAACACATTAAATGGATGGCATTCATGACGTTTTTCAACAATTAGTGCATAACAACGAAGTACTGAACAACACACACACAAGATCAATTACTTGAAGACCCACCCCTTGGAAGTCAAGCAGCTTAACTTATAGTTCACCTACAATCCGTGGGAACAAACTACGAAACTGCAACGAAAATAATCAAATAACGTTACGTCAATCGCAGGCCGAATCTGAAATACATTTACACCTTGAGGTTACTATAAATTACTACTAATATACTACTATAAATTATGAATTCTCATCAGCCATACGAACTTTATACGACACCTCTAGAGTATCTACACGCAATCATACATCTAGGAATAACACAGATTCTTAATATCCAACAATCATCTACGTGTAGGCCAAAAAACTGGACCACGATACTCTCTAAGGTCATACGAAATATCGTTAAAAAATTCAGGATAAATCCAAGCAATATACAGTTTCATAAAGGTTTAGTATTTAAAGACCAAATTATTTATTAGCTTCTTAATTTATTTATTTATTATTTCTTTTAAACATAGAACCTATTATTGCAAGTCTAAATAATGTTTCCTGTTGTGTCAAAGAAATCATGAAAAACTCTCAAACAAAAACTTAAAAACTAAACTATTTTTGTTGTTTACATTGGCTTCTGTAATTGAAAATTTTACAAAAAATTGGTTTATACCCAACTAACCATTCAGGTGCTAGTCAATTTTAATTAATTTATATTTATAATGAATTTCGATACAAGGTGTGAAGGCGCCACAATATTCCCCTCCCATAAAGATCGAAGATCTATCGAAAATTTAAGAATCTGGTAGGAGTCCTGCATACGCGACCTGAACTGTTTTAGTACTTGGTGAAAGATCAAAACGAACCTTTTTGCGAAATTTTGGTTCCTCGATAGACAATTTAGGTCCGTCAGCCGAAATAATAAGTTCTGGTTCGTGACTTGGTAAAAGTAATCCAGTTTGTATAGTTGGTGCATCCGTAATTTCTGATTGATTGTCAGAGTAGCACGATTTGAGTCGGTCGATGTAAATTTTGGCGTGACGTCCGTTCAGAATCAAAGTGAAAAATTTGTCTGTACGGTCGATAACCGAATACGGCCCAGTATATGGTGGTTGCAGTGATCCGCGTACTGCGTCAGTCGGTAAGAAAACGTGCTAGCAAGTCAGCAGATCTTTACTGCTGAAAATGTTTTCCGTAGTATGTCGAGCAGCCGGTACAGGTTGAATTTCATCAAAGTGTCGTCTTAAGTTCGCAATAAAGTTCGATTGTAAAATTTGTCGTTTGCAGTATCTAAAAATGTTCCACGAAGCCGAGTTGTACAACCGTAAACGAGTTCAGCTGGAGTAGCTTTTATTTCGTCACTGTAAGTCGTTCGTAGTCCAACTAAGATTGCAGGAAGAACACTAGCCCAATCAGATCGGTCGTAGCACATAATGGCAGATTTAACGACTAGATGCCATCTCTCGATTAGCCATTATATTTTGGATTGTAACTAGTTATTCTCCCACGTTCAAAACTAAGTAAGTTAGCTAGTTCGCGAAAAAGTTGTGATTCGAATTGCATGCCTTGCCCCTGTCTGTGACAATGAACGCTGGCACACCAAAGCGAGCTATCCAATGAGAGTAAACAGCGACAGCAACGGTTGCTGCAGTTATATCCGGAACTGGAACCGCCTCGGGCCAGCGAGTGTATCTATCAATCAATGTAACACAATACCGCTGGTTATATCAAAAATTGGTAAAGAACCAATGATATCGAGGTGAATAATCGAAAAGCGTTGTGAAGTTAATTTATAGTTACTAAGCGGAGATTTTTTATGTACATACAACTTTGAGCCATTTTCTGAACGTCTTTTTTAATCGATGATCACATGACATTCTGAATCAAAAGTTTGATGGAAGCTTTGTCGCTAGGACGAGAAAGATTATGAAAGCCTCGAAAACTTATCTTCGGAAATTAAGGGGAATAAATGGCCTAGGTGTAGTGGTAGAAATATCGCAATAAATTAGTTTTTTTGAATTGAAAGTAACGGCAAATTTCTCGAATTTGAGAACAGAGTTACTCCTTAAAATTTCTTGAAGTTCTTCGTCATTGGTTTGAGCATCTGCGATTATGAAAGCATAATCAATACTTGCGGGAATAGATATTTGATTATTGTGTGAAAGGTAATCTGCGACAACGTTATCCAGTCCAGAGATATGCTGAATATCGGTCGTAAATTGACTAATAAAATCTAAGTGTCGAAATTGACGAGTAGATACTTTTTCCGGTTTCTGAAGCGTAGACATATTTTTCACGCTTTATACTAATCATAAGTGGCTTATCGGTATAATGCGTGAATAAACGACCTTCGAGAAGGTATCGAAAATGTTTAATTCCCGAATAAGCCGTGAGAAGTTCTCGATCATAAGCACTGTATCTTTTTGCGTATCACTGCTCGGTTCACTCGGTACGCCGAAAACAAAGCGAGTGGTGGCCAAGTGTCCGATACTAACTGCTGGACCACCACTCCGATCATGGATGAATAAGTACAGTAGCGTCCGTAAGTTTAACTTTACAGTTATCGAACGCCTCGATAGCAACCGTTGACCATTGTATTGGAACTCGACTGTTTTTAGTGTACCCTTTTAGGAAATCGTTCAATAATTCCTGGTCAGCAGCGGCACTCGGAATGAAGCGTCGATAAAAGTTGATCATGCCTAAAAACGATTCAGTTGTTTAACAGTCTGTAGTCGTTCAAAATCATTGCTGACTTGAACCCGTTCATGCGACGGTAATGTACCTTGTCCAGCTACCAAATGGTCTAAAAAGATAATTGCGGTTTTTGCGAAGACACATTTGTCAACATTTACAACCAGGCCATGTTCTTCTAATTTAGTAAAAATAATTTTAATATGGTCGAGATGTTCGTCATAATTTCGAGAGGCAATGAGCACGTCGTCCAAATATACAAAAGAGAAGTCGAGTCCACGTAATGCTGAATGCATAAAATGTTGGAACGAATGTGCTGCATTTCTAAGACCAAAAGTCATTCTACAAAATTCAAGTAGTCCGAAAGATATCGAAATTGCTATTTTTCGAATCTCCGTCGGTTAAATAGGAATTTGGCGGTAAGCCTGGAGAAGGTCTATCGTTCTGAAAATAGTGCTGCCCTCGAGTGGTTGTGTAAAGTATTCAATATGTGGAATCGGATACCTGTCTGGAATTGTAACTTTATTTAGTGCAGGAAAGTCTCCATACGGTCTCCAAGTTGCATTCTTTTCATTGTGATTTGCATGCAACAGTCGTTGTGGTTTGCATGCAACCGGTGGTCCGGTTGTTTCAATTTTGTGTGTCGCGGTATGTCTAGTATTGTCAATATTATTACATTGAAAACTCCTGGGTCCATTGTTGACTTGTCGATCCCAGATACAGTGGTATCATCGTAGGAGGAAGGAGTTCCATTTGAATATAGAGAAGTTAATGGATCTATGAGTATGAGCCTCTGTCTCTGTATATTCTATGTAAGGAAACCAGTTTTTCTCAATAAAGCGCCGATGATGTATGTGAATAGCCCAAATTCCATCCTCGAAAAATGCGATGGCAATACTAATTGTTGCTATCATAACACTTTTTACTCTCAGCCCAAAAAATCTCTACATTTTTACTATCAGCCCCAAAAATACTTGCTATCACGATGGCAAGAAACTGTGATGACAGCTGAAATTTTCAGGGCTGAGAGTAAAAATGTAGGAATTTTATTGTGCGGTGCACATCGAATGTTTAAACAACACCTACGATGTTTTTATTATATTTCTATGTCTAGAACTATTCGTTGGCCCAACTAGCGGTGCAGATCGTTCGATGGGTTATTTTATAAGGAGCAAGTGCGATCTTTTATAGAATTTTTCTATGTCTAGCAGTTGAGATATAGTCCATAGAATTCAGAAACTATTCGTTGGCCCAACAAGTGGTGCACATCGTTTGATAGGTGATTTTATAAGAAGCAAGTGTGATTTTTTTGCAGATTTTCTATGTATACGTTAAATGCTGCGTTTAAATGTTAGGCCAACGAATAGTTCCTGACTTCTATGGACTATATCTCAACTCCAAGACATCCTGACACAAAAATAATTTATTACGCACCTGGATAAATCTGACCTAACCTCGACAAGACTTCTTGTAACATTTTTCTCAAAATCTGGTGGAGGACTGGTGTAAACAAATTTATTAAATTTGGTTACATTGACGTTTTTGAAATATATAATCGTTTTGTGGGTGAAATTTACCCTTAGGCAAGTTATAGGGTTGGTCTTGAACTAACTTATTCAATGTAATTAATTTGTAATAAATTCTGGTTCAAGATTCATCAAGATAACATAGCTACATCAAAAGTTACAATTTTGGCGGAGCAGATTTAAATGTAAGCTAAACCGACCACTCGTTCCTCGAAACCAGTAACCGTAATAAAATCGGGATTTGTTGTAATAAATTATAGTACAGGTTTCATTGAGGCTAGTTCTTTTGCTGTCAGGCTCACTGATACACAACGAAAATATAGTGCTTATGATCGAGAATTGCTTGCGGCATATTCAGGAGTTAAACATTTTAAATATTTATTAGTAGGACGTAACTTTACGTTAGTTACTGATCATAAACCGTTACCTTTTGCGTTTAATCAGAATCTTAACAATGCATCGCCTAGGCAATTTAGACATCTGGATTTTTTTGGGCTGTTTACCACAGATATTCAACACATTTCCGGTGCGGACAATATTGTTGCAGATACTCTGTCACGTATCGAGCAGATTGATCTTCCGGAAAACGTGGGTTACATGGCAATAGCAATAGCGCAAGATGAAGATGAAGAGTTTCAGAATATATTGAAATGTAATACGAACAGCAAACTTAATTTCAAACAATTTTCGTTATCATTCAATTCGAACAATCCTTCGAGCAAAGTACTATATTGTGATGTGTCGACTGATTTGCCACGACCATATATTCCAGCGGATTTTCGTAAAGTTGTTTTTGAAACATATCATAATCTTTCACATCCAGGTGTTAAAGCGTCGGTCAAATTATTAGCCAAACATGTCATATGGCCATCTATTAAACATAACACAAAGGTAATGGCACAGAGTTGTTTATCGTATCCAAAGATCAAAAGTGTGCGTCATACAAAATCGCCGCTTGGATCGTATTCGTTAAGATCGCGACGTTCTGCAGAAGTGCATTTGGATATCATCAGCCCATTGCCCATTTCGGAGGGAGAACGTTATTGTGTGACTTTTTCTCGTTGGCCGAAAGCTATTCCAGTGCCAGATATCCCTGCTTCGACTGTTGCATTCGCTATTTATTCAACATGGATTGCTAGATTTGGCGTACCAGGATCAATTATCACAAATCAGGGTACTCAATTTGAGTCGCATTTATTTGCAGAATTGTCGGATTTACTTGGTTTTGAAAGAAAGCGTACGACAAGTTATAATCCAGAAAGTAATGGAATGGTAGAACGTTGGCATCGTACTCTTAAACCGGCCATTATGTGCCATCATCGTCCAGACTGGACGCATATCTTACCCTCAGTTTTATTAGGATTAAGGACAGTTTTCAGTGAGGAGTTGCGAGCATCATCGGTTGAACTAGTTTTTGGCACCACGATACGTATTCCAAGTGCTTTCATAGATCAAAATTTTAATAAAAAAAATTCGCAGTCAGAATTTATTCAGAATTTAAAAGATCATTTTAATGAAATTAGGCCAACACAGATTCTTTGAAGAAATCTTTACAACCACCGTACACCGGTCCTCATATGCCGTATAAGATAGCAGACAATTTCCAGCAGAAAACATGTATTTTTGCTATTCACCGCTAGAGGCATCACTATCACAAACAGGAAATATTTCTGCTGATATTTTTTGAAACCAGCAGAAATATTTTGAAATTTTCAAGCAAATCAATAATTCTCAGCAGAAAGTTTTGTGACAAATCAAATAATTTATGAAAAATAAGCGAAAATATATGTTTTAACGTTTTGCGTGTGTATAAGGACTCTTAAATATACTAAAATTACCATAATCACAATAAAGCAAATTGAGAAACACAAAAAAAAATCGCCTACCTTGATAGCACTCCATAAATGTTTAGTTACTCGTATTATATGTACGTGAAATGTTTTCAGTTTTTTAACAAAAGTGTTAGAAACCCCGCTGTAACTTCCCTGGGTTTATGTTTTTATGGTAGCTGAGATCACAATCTATATACATGAGCAACATAAGAATCATTGCTGGCGTCAGTAGAGTTCCATAAATTTTTGAAGTCATTTTAATGTGAAATGTTTTCAGTTTTTTAACAAAAGTGTTATAAAAACCCCCATGTAACTACCCTGGGCTTATGTTTTTATGGTAGCTGAGATCATAGTCTATGTACATGAGTAACATAAGATTCATAACTGGCGTCAGTAGAGTTCCATAAATTTTTGAAGTCATTTTAATGTGAAATGTTTTCAGTTTTTCAACAAAAGTGTTAGAAACCCCGCTGTAACTTCCCTGGGCTTATGTTTTTATGGTAGCTGAGATCACAATCTATATACATGAGCAACATAAGAATCATTGCTGGCGTCAATAGAGTTCCATAAATTTTTGAAGTCATTTTAATGTGAAATGTTTTCAGTTTTTCAACAAAAGTGTTAGAAAAACCTCCTGTAACTACCCTGGGTTTATGTTTTTATGGTAGCTGAGATCACAATCTATATACATGAGCAACATAAGAATCATTGCTGGCGTCAGTAGAGTTCCATAAATTTTTGAAGTCATTTTAATGTGAAATGTTTTCAGTTTTTTAACAAAAGTGTTATAAAAACCCCCATGTAACTACCCTGGGCTTATGTTTTTATGGTAGCTGAGATCATAGTCTATGTACATGAGTAACATAAGATTCATAACTGGCGTCAGTAGAGTTCCATAAATTTTTGAAGTCATTTTAATGTGAAATGTTTTCAGTTTTTCAACAAAAGTGTTAGAAACCCCGCTGTAACTTCCCTGGGCTTATGTTTTTATGGTAGCTGAGATCACAATCTATATACATGAGCAACATAAGAATCATTGCTGGCGTCAGTAGAGTTCCATAAATTTTTGAAGTCATTTTAATGTGAAATGTTTTCAGTTTTTTAACAAAAGTGTTAGAAAAACTCCATGTAACTACCCTGGGCTTATCTTTTTATGGTAGCTGAGATCATAGTCTATGTACATGAGTAACATAAGATTCATAACTGGCGTCAGTAGAGTTCCATAAATTTTTGAAGTCATTTTAATGTGAAATGTTTTCAGTTTTTCAACAAAAGTGTTAGAAACCCCGCTGTAACTTCCCTGGGCTTATGTTTTTATGGTAGCTGAGATCACAATCTATATACATGAGCAACATAAGAATCATTGCTGGCGTCAGTAGAGTTCCATAAATTTTTGAAGTCATTTTAATGTGAAATGTTTTCAGTTTTTCAACAAAAGTGTTAGAAAAACCCCCTGTAACTACCCTGGGTTTATGTTTTTATGGAAGCTGAGATCATAGTCTATGTACGTGAGTAACATAAGATTCATTGCTGGCGTCAGTAGAGTTCCATAAATTTTTGAAGTCATTTTAATGTGAAATGTTTTCAGTTTTTTAACAAAAGTGTTAGAAAAACTCCATGTAACTACCCTTGGCTTATCTTTTTATGGTAGCTGAGATCATAGTCTATGTACATGAGTAACATAAGATTCATAACTGGCGTCAGTAGAGTTCCATAAATTTTTGAAGTCATTTTAATGTGAAATGTTTTCAGTTTTTCAACAAAAGTGTTAGAAACCCCCATGTAACTACCCTGGGCTTATGTTTTTATGGTAGCTGAGATCATAGTCTATGTACATGAGCATCATAAGATTCATAACAGGCGTCACATTTCACATAGGCGATTTTTTTTTGTGTTGCCTTGTATTTGCATTATGATGATTATAATAATTTTAATTTATTTTGAGAGGTCTTATAAACAACCGCAAATCGTTCTTTAAAGAAAATTTACTTTTTTCGTTTCAAAACGTTTAAACATATATTTTCTCTTCTTGAACTATCTTTCTCTCATTAATTATTTGATTTTCCATCAAACTTTCTGCTCAGAATTATTGATTTGCTTAAAAATTTCAAAAAATTTCTGCTATTTTCAAAAAATATCAGCAGATAAATTTCCTTTTTGTGATAGTGCTGCCTCTAGCGGTGAATAGCAAAACACATTTTTTCTGCTGGAAATTTTCTGCTATCTTATACAGCATGGTCCTCATGAAGTTTTTGATCGTTGTGATAAATTTTTTATTATAGATATTAAAGGCAACAACATTCACTGAATATAAACTAAAATTACGTCAGGCTACTCTTTTAGCTCTTCCATCCATTTCGGCTTGTTTAACAATAATGGTGGATGCGTCTGATGTGGCTGTTGGTGCAGTTGTGCAGCAATTCGTTGCAAATAGTTGGCAACCTCTTAGTTTTTTTTTCTGTCAGGCTCACTGATACACAACGTAAATATAGTGCTTGTGGTTAAACATTTTAAATATTTATTAGTAGGACGTAACTTTACGTTATTTACTGATCATAAACCGTTAACTTTTGCGTTTACGCAAATGCTGGTTTCATCTGCTGGTTTCAAAAAATATCAGCAGATAAATTTCCTTTTAGTAATAGTGCTGCCTCTAGCGGTGAATAGCAAAACACATTTTTTCTGCTGGAAATTTTCTGCTATCTTATACAGCATGGTCTTCATGAAGTTTTTGATCGTTGTGATAAATTTTGTATTATAGATATTAAAGGCAGCAAAGTCAGAGCATCAATCGATCGACTTAAACCATGTTACAGTAAGAGCTTGTGTATTGAACAAATATTTCAAGAAAGAGAGTGTGACTCTTCTAACACATCTTCACGAGATACTTCGAGTAGTTCCACTTCCAAACCAGTCAAAAGGGTGTCATTTGAGTGTGAGTCAAAAGTACATCAAGTATCGACACAGGTTTCGACAAGGGCAGGACGAATTATTAACATTCCTACACGTTTTAAGTAGTTTCAGATTTCGTAAAAACCAGGTTTTTACTGGTGGGGGAGTATTGTGGCGGTATTTTGACAAGTTTTATTTTTTTAATGTTTTGATTAAAATTCTGCCTAGTTGGTATTCCTTGCAAATACATAAAATTGGGTACAGGCGTTTTTTAATTTAATTCTCAGTTGCTCACCAGTGGTTTGGTTTATTTTTAAAAGTAGCTGGTTTAACGTTGTTAAAAAAGTTAGTTCACATATTTTCATCAAACAGCTAAGTAGCTTAATTAATAAAAACTTAAAATTATTTTTATTATCAAATATTGTTAAAATAATTTTAATTGTAATAAGAAAATAAATAAATAATAATTAATTGCTATCTAATTTATTCTAATAAAAATATACCAGAAGCTACAATATACCTCAAAAGACCTCCATATACTGTTTTTTTTTTGCTGTGCCGAAGTATAGGGAACATCGTTATATTAGTTAAAAGTTTATTGGAGTTATTTACAAGTTTGTATGGAGCCCTGTTTTTGTTTCCTGAACTATTATGAAATAAGTAAGGATAAACTGAAAAATAATAAAAAAAATTCGACCGCACAATGAAGTACAATTGCGTGAAAACTTTTGTACCAACCAAATATATGTAAAATAATTGTACATTTTACTTAATGTATGTACAATAGAATTACTAGTTTTGGTTAGCATTTGGAAAAAATACTCTTTAGTTATTTGTGGAATGCCAAAAAGTTTTGAGTGTGGTTAACCAAACCGCTACTGTACAAGTTGAGTTGAATTTATAATTACACTTAATATATTGTTTATATTTGTTTATTAAAAAAAAATTCTGATAACATAAATTTAATTTTCATAAACTAAAAAAAAAATTTAAATAAATATTTTCAGTTTCAAAGTTTCTCTCTTAATGAAAACAATTTTTTTTCTGGATGTGTGCCTGCATATGTTTCTAGTTGCTTTGTGTGTGGTTTTTTCATTGAAGCTTAAAAAAAATACAGAAATAATAAAGTTTTAACGACTGCATTTCAAATTAGTTAAATAAAAGTGTCGAAAAAGCTTTGTATAAAAGCATTATTTGCTTTTCAATTCAATTGTGGGAATTAAAATAAAACCGAGTGTGTGAATATCTGTGTGTAGTGATTTTCTTTTATGTGCAAGGTGCCTTTTTCAAATAATAACGAGATAGCGATTTAATTTTCTGTTTTTGAAAAGCTCTGTACTTACCATGATGCGGTCAATATTTTCATAATATGTATAATAAACCCTAAAGGCGTCTGAAAATATTATTTTTTTTTACCATCCATCGTCTACTTAAGAGATCGAAATAAGAGTTCGTATAAGGTGCCTTTTGGTTATAAAATAACGAGAAAGCTTTTTGTATTAAAGCTTTGTGTTTTTTTTTTGGTATCTTGAATAATAAGGTAAGATATATACTTTTAAAAAGAAGAAATAACATTTATTTTGTGTTTAAAATATTTTGTGGGGGACTTAACCTTTATATGTGGGGTAGACTCATATGCTGGTAATAATTGTTGTATTTCTGTCACCACAAACAACTCATCTTAAAGCTATTTGTGTTTCATATTTACATTTATCGTATTTTATACGACGTGCATCGCGATATAATTTATGTTGCGATGTGATTGATTACCGCAAAATAGACGTAGTTACATATATAATCAAAAAAGCACTCAATCGGTTTGACACACACACTCCATTTAGATATACGTATCACTCAATCAATGTAGTTATTAAATTTTTTTATTTTTTTGGTTGATGGGTATGCAAATCACGCACACAAAATATTAAATCGAATAAATAAATTAAAATTAACTTGTTACTCGTAATTATTGTAAAGTGTAGTGTGTGGAGCTACCTTATACGTACGTATAAATTTATTTTATGAAACACTTAAATTTTTACAGGTCTTGATGAAGTGTTAGTAAAATTATAAATGTGATATTGTTTTGTCAATGTGGACGAGAATTAATCGGAATTGGTTGAAAGGTTAATTCGAATGTTGTATTTGTAACGTTCATCTCAGTGTGTACTAGTTTGTTTGGATTATCTAAGACTAAGAAGTATTTCTTCTAGGCAGAGCCTTGTTGAACAACAAGAAAAGTACTAATAAACTCACTCTTATTTAAGAAGAGCGATATTTCTTATAGCCTGTCATTGGCATTCAAAGCCCTTTTAGTTTAGACTGGTTTGTGGAATCCGAAACAGATTTATTTAAAAATACGTCCACTTGCTATATCAAATAATTCAATATTATGCCAATACGATGATATTTCATAATCCGATGTCTTATACTGAGTTGATATTTTATTGGCCACCCAATTTAGCCAATATGTGTTAGCAATTTTCTAAAATCAATAAACCTATGTTTTGAAAAATCACTGTAAAACTAATAACGCGAAATTCAAGGTAGACAAAAACTCCTTTTCCTAATTATATCTGTAACAACGTTTAAACGAAGCGATAAAAACTAAACAAATAAATTGTAAATTAAAGTTTTATTCATGTAGTTTCTTGCATTAGGCGTGTCGTTTGCATCACTTTTTGGAGTGTGATCGGTTTTTGCTGGAATGTTGTCTTTCAGCTTCCGTAAAATCTGTGGTTTGTTGATATAAAATTTCCCATTCAAATAGCCCCACAGAAATAAGTTTGGAGCCGTCAAATCAGGCGATGGAGTTTTGAGATGACACGGTTCGGAAATTCTCCTCGCAACAAGTTCATAGTCGCACCAGCGGTGTGGGCCACCAACTTGCTAAAACCTTATATTCCCATTGTTGTCGTTCCCTTGCACGAGTGGAAAGAGAAAGTCCTGAAGCATTGTTCTGTAGTGGTCTTCATTGATCATAATGCCTGCAGCTGCAGCATTTTCAAAGAAATATGATCCATACATCTTGGACGAGATTATGTGACACCAAACAGAGATTTTCAGAATAATCAGAATAATGTGTGTCCCCAAATCTGCAGTTTTCTTTGTTCACAAACTCGCTCAGATCAAAGTGAGTCTCAGTGTGATTTAAAACAGCTCCGGAGTTTTCTAAACGGAATACCCAGTCATCAAGATGGAGCTGGTAGACCAACTGAATTTTGCAGGGGTAGAAATGCAGATTTGTTTTTTCAATACCTGACGAATTGGTGTACGCAATATAGCCAACTGTGGTAAATGTCGTCATGTGGATATTTCAGGGTTATCTGCAATACTGTGCCTAACCACCTAGTCCAGAAAGAGGTCTATCCGTGCGTCCCACACCTTTAACTTCCCCATATTGCTCAAATTATGCCACCATAGCACGAATAATGGAAGTTGGAACATTGCGAACTCAGTAGTAGTTACTGACCCGCTGTTTTCTATAAATAATAAGACCGTTCTGCAATGGTTATATTGTTCCATATTAAAACCACCCAAGTTTAAGGACTGAAATAAAAAAATTCCAAAAATATCACAAAAGAAAAAGTTATTAACTTTTTAAATTGGAAAGGATCTTATTGTCCACCCTGTATATTTGCAAATAAAAACGCATAGAGATTATTTACACTTACGGTCTACATTTAATCGTGTAGTAAAAAATACTATATCGTAACGTTACTCAAAATAAATACCGTTACTCCTCAGGCGCTGAGAGATGAGCTTTCGTATAGTCTTGCAAAACGCTCTAGAATACGAAGATCCGAATACCACACACATTAGCGCGGATATCACGATTATCACAACCGATACTTCATAAGACAATCAAAGAGCTGATTTTTCAAGGAGAAGAACACAAAGACCAGCTTACCCAGGAGCACGTAAAATATTAAAGCATTGAATTTATTATCATACATAAATAACCACATCAATGAGAGGCGGTCTACTCCTGAATAACTAAATCTACCTTGGGTCTTATTGGGTTCACAATCATTTCTGGCGCTATGACACTTGACTTAATGATATTGTGCCCACTCTATTCATACGTCGACTATTCAAAAGTCTCGTGATCTACCCTTGGTGCTAATTAAGGATGTACTGTTGCACTCTTAACCTTCGGTGGTTAGTAAGTCTGGGTATGGTGTTTCAGCTTGAGATTTTGGTGTTCATTTTCTTTGTTTTAGGGTTTTGAATTCGCATATTAGAATTCTATAATAATTTATGAACTCATGGTTATGTGCGCTTTCCGCATAACTGTAACATTAGAAGTATAACAAGATTGATGATTATCTGGTCAAAACTGTAGTAAGGTTACTTACTGGCTTCCTAAGGCAATAGTGGCTAGCCGCCACCCTTTACATGCTGCGCTTTGTCAATGGCCAAAACAATATTTTAGTTAAATGTGCTATTTATCAAAAGAAGAAAGATTCTTTGCACCATAACACTGTCTTCCAACAACCACTTGTGCAACTGTAAACTATTAATAAGATTACATCGTGATATACATATCATTCCTTAATTCAGCTTACAGAATAAATATGATATAGATGGTTTTCACTCCTTTTGGAACATGGAAAACTTAACAAAAATTCTATTTTAATTAGGGCAGTACGGCACAATTGGCTTCAGATGAATAACGCTAATAGTTTCCATACTTGCAGATCAATTTACTGACAAACGCCTTTACATCGAACTCGCCCAATAGAGTTACGAGTTCGGCAATTCTGTATTATGGTTGCTGACAATGGACGAAAATAATACCACCGGACGCGACAGAATTCCAGTTTGATTAATATTGAAGGAGTTTGCCAGTTAGGTTCCAATATTAACTAAAATTGTCTCCTTTCCTATAAGCAAGGTAAATACCCGAACGCTTAGAAGAGTAAGATGGTACAACAGTTCTAAAACGTGGTTGTGATAAAACTAACTCCTCAAACTACACGTCAATATCAAATGTGCCAGTTGTCGTCAAAGTTTTTGCGAAATGCATTACCCAACATCTAGTGAAGTATCTTAAATAAAATAAAGTTGTTTAAGATAAACGGTATGGCTTTCGTGAAAACCGGTCCGCAACCGGTCCCTTGAAGAGGACATGAAGAGGCCTTTGAAATTACTTTGAATGTATCCAAGATTTTTTACAAGGTTTTGCATGATAATCTTAATTGTACATTTGCGGCATGCGGCAAGGGGTTCGATAAAAATCCACAAAGTAGTGGGGAGCTAAGTCAACGTTGGCTGAGCCCCCCACTACTAAAAACAGGGTATTTTGAATACATTTAGAGTGGTAATTCTGTTAAAGGATAGCAGCTCAAAGTTCACACTGCACTTATTTCGTGAGCTCAAAGATCAGTAAATCATATCCAACATTGAAATATTTAATTTTTACAATTTTGAAAGAATCTGTCGTTTATATAAGGGGTTGATTATGGTTTTAAGGGTTAGCTCGAAAATCGAAATTAAATTAAATTGAAGCGTGGAGTCAGCCCCCCACTACAGGTATTTAAATTGCTGCTAAGCTAAATGAGCTCATAACTATTTGTTTGGGGATTTCGGGGGTTCATAAATAGTTGATAATTGTACATTAAACTTTTTTCAATTTTATATTGTGTGTGTGGGGGGGGCGGTTCTAGCTGTAAGAAGCGAATACTTGACAATTCACTTATGTGTTCAGCATTTTTATCAAATATTGTCCATTATACTGCAAAACTAATCTATTATTACATTCAAATTGAACATTCTTGATAAAAGTTTCCGCTTACACCAAACAAATATTTGTGGTTTTAATTCTTAAAATACAAAACTGATTCTATTCCTAATCAATAATAATACTTCGCATTTAGAATTAATTTAAATTGCTCCAATCTGTTGATGACAATCTTCACTAGTGACATTCTGTGACCTACGTTTCAACAATTTTGTACTAAACATGATCTTTTGTGATGAAAATTCTTGATTTTAATTGTTTGTGAATTTTCAAACCGAAGTTCTGATTACCTCTTGAGCTTTATACCGCAAGTACCCTGTTTACTTGGAATTAAAGATGGGCGTTCACGCATCATCTAGACTGCTATTTAAAAACGTCGACTTCTCGTAGACATAATCTGCTACTCGTAACCCACGTCGAAAATGATAAAATATATTTCCAATGAATTAACAATATTTACAGGGTGTTCCCCGCAAAGTTTACTACCTTTTGCCTATACATTTTTTTTCTTTTAACGTTTACTTCAGGTTTGGAATTTTGTATGAAAAACAATGTCTACCAAAAGTCCGCCTCTATTGGCCTTGCACGGGCTGCCTCTTTTGATTACTTTTTTTATCACTTTTTCACACATTTCGCCTGTTAATTTCTTCTCCAATGTTCCTTTAAAGAGGTTCAATATTATCTTCAATATTAACCCCATAAAAAGAAGTTAGAAGCAGTTAACTCGGGTGACCGTGGAGACCGATCCACATCACCAGATTTCGAAATTAACAGTTGTGGAAACATTTCTCGTAACAATTCCATGGTTTCTCTAGCAGGATGGCATGTGGCACCGTCCTGTGGAAACCACATGTTCACCAAACCATTGGCATGTAATCTGATCTGAAACAGTTCCTTATCATTTCACGATAATATTCGCCAGTGACTATAACAGCTGAACCATTCAGATTTTCTTAAAAATATGATAACGGGTGCTTTTTAAGCCTGATTGGAATTGTAAAAAATAAAACAAAATATTAAATTTTTATGAAAAAGATACTCTGGCAAATCATCATGAATAGACTCATGCTTGAACAACGCTACGGAATTATTAAAATTTACTTTGAAAATCAGGCCGGCGATCGCGTTACGGTCAGTGAAGAGCGTTACCGCACCATGATCAATGATTTTTTGTTTGAAAATATGGATGACATTGATCCGGACGAGATGTGGTTTCACCAGGATGACGCTACGTGCCATACGGCGACCGCAACCATCGACTTATTAAAATCAAAATTTGGCGATAAGTTGATTTCGAGAAATGGTCAATTGGCCTCCAAGGTCGTGCAATTTGACACCTCTCGATTATTTCCGTGAAGTCTCTAGTTTATGCTGATAAACCAGCAACAATTGACGCCTTGGAGGCCAGGAATTTTCGTGTTATTCGTGACATACGCTCAGCAGTGCTCGAAAAAGTGGCCCAAACTTATACCCAGAATGCGTTTCGTCAAGAACAGCCGCAGTGCCCGTATACCCGAAATCACTTTGAAATATTAATGCCATGTATTGATCTTTCGAACAAAAAAAATTGCAATTTAATTTTTTGTGTTATTTTTTACAATTTCAAGTTCTATCGACTTAAAAACACCCTTCACAATGACCCCTCCAGCCCAAATTGCATTCGGATTACCAGTATCAAGCAACAGTATCTGATTTGCATACGTACAGCGCCGCAAATAACTCTTGGTAGCAGCTCTTGTGTTATTTGAATTTCATACGGCAATAAATCCAAGTCTTTATGCAAACTATTGGTTAGTGTAGATCTTCGAAGTTCAAGTTCTTGCGCACGGTGTCTGATTGATGGCGTTGGATTATTTCGTACACTTTCATGTACAGCAACAATATTTTCTGTTATTTTGACTATGCGTTGGTGCACGCACTTTGGCTTATTCGCCACAGTCGCTCTTTCTTCAAATTCTTTGAAAATCCGGAAAATTGTAGGCTTTGAGGCATGGCATTCCTTCCGAAACTGTCACCTAATTTTCCTAATGTTAATGTAATTGATGGTATACTTGTGTAAAAAGTTTTTACTATTAATACACGTTGTTCGCGGAACAAGTATGGCCTGGGCTGAACTTGAATCGCTCCAAGATCTTAATCACACTAAGGAAGCGTGATTTAGGTAGAATTGTAAGGGTACTTACCGGACATTGCCTCTTCAGAGCTCATGCAAGATGGCTGGGTCTGAATGCAAGTGACTTCTGTAGAAGCTGCAAGGACGAAAGGAGGAGGAGGAGACTCTTATTCACTTCCTATGTTCATGCCCTGCGCTAGCCGGCAGAAGGTATGATTACTTGGGTAAATACACTATGGACAGCCTCTCTGATTTTGAAAGCTGTATTGTGCGAGATCTTGTACGCTATATTAATAGCACGAAATGGTTTTAAGGGAGTTTAATGGTGTCGGATCCTGGGGGCCACAATGGGACAGTAACCACTGAAACCTAGCCTATATATATATATATATATATATATATATATATATATATATATATATATATATATATATATATATATATATATATATATATATATATATAAATTGCGGTTACTTTGTACTGTAATGATTGATAGTTGTCAGTGAATCCATAAAACTACTGTGCCTAATATTTAATCTTAAATTGCGTACTAAATTGTTAATTATCCATCATCGACAATTGATAAACCTCAAATTAAATTTTCAAAATAATAATAATTTTAATTTTAGTATCTTGTGATTCGCGCCATCTAATAATAACCAAGTAACATTTAATCAGTTAACTCGATAAGTTAGTCCATAAAATTCTATAATTTCAGAGACTAAGTTCTTTATCTATCGTTGGAATCGTATCCGTCCTTCTTATGCTAAGAAATAATCAAATAATTTCTTGAATTTGGTAACTTTTAGCCATTTGATTAGATTAAATTGGTTTCCTTACATAATCTATTCGTAGTAATTAAGGCTAGATAAAATCGAAAAAGATGTGGTCAGCTGTTTATTAGCCATGAGTATAGTCACATGACTATATTTGGACTCTTTCGCAAATTTCACCAAGATACCTTAGTTTTTCTAGCTTCCTCTAGTTAACATCTTATCGTTTCCTTATTTCAAAGATTACCTTAAGATTCACCGCAACGATGCAGACTATCCTCTACGCTTTAGTTGTGCCGAGAAGTATTTCCCTATGTTAACGGCGGTTCTGCGATGGTAACAGTTGTTTCTGTTAGGACATCCAGCACATTCACAAGTTATGTGGGTGGCTGAGACCAAATGTTACTGACTTCACTCTGCTGTCATTTGTGTAGTTGTCATTTTCGCGCGTCAATTTTTTGACAGATTGAAGTTTGGTTAGTTGTTTACATGTGGTCAACAAATAATTGTTCTAAACTAATATCTTCATAAAAAAATCGTAATGGAATTCAAACGTAATAGTGTAATTGCACTGTATTTGGGTGGAAATTCACAAACAGCAATAGTTCGTCAGCTCCAGCATTTGAATGTGAATAAAATGTTTGTGTATCGAATCATAACTCGATACAACGAAAGTGGTAGCATCGCTAAACGCAACAGAGGCGGTCCTAAAAAGACAGCAACATCAAAAGAAATGATACGAAATGTGAAGAAACGAATCCAACGAAATCCTCGTCAAAGTGCCAATCAATTAGCCGCACGTCTACATGTTTCACGATACAGCATTCAAACCATATTGAAAAATGAACTACACTTGAAGCTCTACAAGATACAAAAAGTTCAAGATCTTACGGCGGCACAAAAAAAAGTTAGGCTTGAAAGAACACGAGCATTGAAGGTCTTGGCCGAACGTGATGAGATTCCAAAAATTGTCTTTTCTGAATAAACAAATTGATCGTGTTTGGTTAGAGCACAAGTCCAACGATAATTTGGACACAAGAGTTGCCATGCGCAAGCAATCACCAGCTTATGTTATGCTTTGGGCTGCAATGACTGCAGATGGACGCACTCCTCTGGTTTTCATCGAAAATGGAGTCAAGGTAAACCAAGAGGTGTACCGCCGAAAGATCCTATCCGATGCTTTGCTACCTTGGGCACGTAAACACTTTGGTATTAACCGTTGGACATTCCAACAGGACTCGGCACCGTCACACAAAGCTCAAGCGACGCAAAGAATGGCCACCATATTCACCAGACTTGAATCCCATGGATTTCTCCATATTGTCCATTTTGGAGAGAAAGGTGTCCACTAAAAAATACGAAAGTGTTGATGCATTGAAGTCAGCTCTTGTTCGAGAATGGAATAAAATTCCGCAAGCTCACGTTCGGTCAGCATGCAATGCTTTCTATGGAAGGCTGAATCAAATAATCAGAGCCAAAGGAGGTCATATCGAGCAGTAACATGTTTTTCATAAAATGTAATATGTTTTCAACATATTCCACGAAATTTCAATAAAAAATAATCAAAATTAAAAAAATTACAGCGTTTTCATTTGGTAACACTTGGCCTCAGCCACCCTGTATATATACATATATAGCCGTTAGGTGTTACCTCACGCCTCTTGAAGAAATCAACCCGTAACAACTTTATCGATTTCAGTATCTGTATTGTCTGACCGTTATCAGTCACTAATGGTGGTCTAATCTTAAGTTAACCTTTAATTTCTATCATAACGATTTCGGAGGCTTTAAGCTCCTTTTCATTAATATTGCAACAATATGCCAGTACATGATGCCCGACGGTGTGTACAGAATATTTTTTCTTGAATTTCTTCTTTAAGTATTACAGTTTCTTCTTAAAACTATTCGCATATTGATAAATTTTTTCGAGTACCTGGTTACAAAAAGTAATAATAACTTAAATGGTCTTTTCCCATTCAAAATAGTTAAAATATATAAGCAAGCTACAAAATTTACTTATTTTTATCACAAAATCAACACACCATCCATTCACATATTCTTATCACAAATCCAATATTTTTACAGATTCCAATGATAACACAAAAATTGTTTTTGGTGATAACATTGCCACCACAAAGCCAAAAATGAAAATGTTCAAATATTTGCCTTACTTACTAAAAAATATGTAAAAGTTTTTAATTTTTATTTGTATTGTTTGAAACTTCCACGACAAAAATTCACTGTACTGAAAATATTTTAATTTTATTAACCGAATAATAATTGTTTCCGTTTTATTTCTACTATTTACAGCCATCAGAGTGGCGGCCACTGAAGAAAGCCTATTTAACATCCCATTGGATGATTTAGCCGCGCTAAATGAATCAATTGCAAAATGTGCTATACATATAACTGCCGAGTTAGAGTCCGAATCATCTGGATGTCCAATATCATTTGATTCAATATTATGCTGGCCAAAAACACAGCTCGGACACACGGCCATATTACCATGTTTTAAAGAATTAAATGGTTTACAGTACGATAGTACACGTAAGTAAATTAATTACAGTATTTTTATATAAACTTGTACCCCTTAACCACGTATACGTACCACGGTTACGTTTTTACTGGAAAAACAATTTTAAGTGAATAAATAAATCGCATAAAAGTTACAGAACGTAACTTTTCTAAATAAATAAAAAATATTTACCAAAATAGCATATTGCAAAAAGGTTTTACTGTGTACACAATAAAAATATCAAAAGTACAAAGTTGAATTTTGTTTGAGTTTAACAAAATAAATTTAGCCCTTTGCGAGTTGAACAAACAAAGTCGATATAATACATAAATCGGGCCTCAATAAACACATTACGAAGCCATATTGTGCACAACGCAGTCATGTATTATCCTTTTTTCCATTATCATATTTGTCACAACCTATCAACCCAATTTCTTATATACACATACACAACCAAACATACAATGCTATGTCTCATTTTTCAAAAAGATATTTTGCAACATAACAAAATAATATTTAAAATATTCAATAACAGATAATAATATGTTATTCGTATCCGTATATATTTATCACAAAACACAACCTGCGGAATATCCCATTCCACACGAGTAACATGAAATCCAACTTCCAGAAAACATCTGTCACCATTAATTTAAATTTGCCAAACATAAATTTTGCTTTTTTCGTTTTTTTTTTGCTGTATCCATGTTTCACATTTCTCTCCTCCAAACATAAAATAGATATGGATAGAAAGCAAAACAAAACCATTGGGAAAATTTGTGGAAAATTCGTTTTTCATGAGATTGTTCGGAAAAGCGAAATTAAAAATTTAATAACATTTCTGATTTTTTAAGGATTTATTGTTTTGGATATAATACCATCGGCCACTTATAAAGTGTAAAGTTTTTATTTCTTAAGTAAAGGTCATTGAATTTCGTGTGCCATGGGATTTTTACGTCATGATTTATATTTTTCTTAACGGTTTGCTTAACAAATTTAGTATAGACATACGGAATATATACACTGTAATCATGGATTACAACAATTTTAAGTAAATATCTAACCAGTATGTTGAATTGTTCTCACGCCCGGATTTACCATAACTTTCGTATGGAAAAAATTATTTTTGGGAACATCTGGTGCAAGTTCCTCAAATTTTAATAAATATGATTTTCAATTTATATATTAATGACCGCTTCTATTTGCCAATGAATGGCGTTGATATGTTTTTTGTAATTCAAAACAGAGAATATGGATTAATAAGAAAACTCTAGTGAACATCAATAAAATTGATGGGGAAGATATGTGTATATCCCACTAAATGGGCCAGGCCACACACATATGGGTACATTGTGCCAATATCAAGTAACGGCTTGTCTTTTGATCTGTTTGATCTATCCCAGATTTAGTTTCGTGCCATTTCAAAATTTTCTGGGATCATTTTAAAAACTCTGGGATGGTATAAAATTAGTATTGCCTGATGAAAATATTTATTTTTCTCCGATGAAATACGGGGATAACTTCACACACTTAAGCGGTTCTTACATTATGACCCATTTAAAATTACTATTAATTAGTTGTAGTAAAACTTATAGTACGATGCGCATGTATCTGTCAGTAGTAATGCAAGCCAGTTTTGCATATTTTGAAACTTTTTTCTAGATCACTAATAAAATTTACATCGAGAAAACTATAATCATGAAAGATTTTTAATAAAATTGATAAAACTGAATACGATTGTGGATCGAAATCTAACAAATGATGTTTGATTTATTCCATTACCGCGGTAATTTATTGTGCAACTTCAGCAATAACTCATGTTTCATCACAGGATCTTGTAACTATTTATAAGTCCGATAAGAAAATAATATGAAATGTTGAATATGTTTTCCAAATAGCCTCGAGTAGATCTTTCAAGCCTCTAAAAACTGACAAGACATTTTCAAATTTACTTCAGTTAATTTGGAAAATTATTCGTTATTTCGTTAGTCTGTTAATAAGCATAGGCAGCTGAAAGGTCTCACTAGAAACAGTGAGTCCCAGTATAAGCCAATTCAGGATATGCCAATTCCTTCTAGTTAACTAGAGGATAATTTGTTGTGACGCCTTAGTATGTGTTTGTGAACGTACTTCTGTTTGGTGTTTGCGTAAATGTCGATTTTGAGTTCACGATGTATATTTGTTTCATGTAAATACCAAGATGTGTTTACGATCCTTCTAAGTATTCTTGAAAGTACAAATTGACTTACTTACTCATAATGATGATGTTATATCTCATGTTATATCTGTTTGGCCGCCTATCCTCGATGGTATATATTCACAGAAACTTAACTTTGCCGTTTTACCACCGATCCCAAATATTTAAACTCTTGATAGTGCGCGTCGCACGAAATAAATTCTACGCTTACTTGTCTTCTTGCGGTACCATCTACAGTCAAACCCGGTTTTAACGTACCCTGGTTACAACGTATATCCGGTAAATAACGTACGTTCTATTCGGTTCCTTGAGTATTAAACTTTTTTTTATATATTTTTGATTGGATGTAACGTACCTTGCTTGTAAGAATATAACTTACGTCGTTTTAGAACCGTCAAACAAATTTCGTTTAAACTTACTTGGGTTATAACGTACTCAGCTATTTTTAAAATGATCGTCATATGTATTTTTTATTTTATTTTGTTACTAGTTTCGTCGCAAGTGTTTTTATTATCGGTTTTACAAGTTTAGTTTAGTATGACTTTGAATTTCAATGCTAGTAAACTGCAGTAACCCAGTAACATAGAGTTGTGATTTTATTTAAATCGGTAAACCCCCGAAGCTAGATTTCAGTGGTGATTTGCATACATACGTATGTATAGAGTTTTTAATAAACGCAAGGCAACCTTAAAATTAAATCTTTTATATGTAGATGCACATTTGTTACATACAATTAATGTTTACGTACTTATGTACATACTGTACTAATTTTGCCGACACTTGTTTGATGAAAATGTCTTCTAAAAAACGAACATCAATAACATTACAAAGGAATTTGGAAATTTTAGCAGAAGTGACAAAAAATACAAAAAGTTATTCAGAAATTGGTGAGTTATTTGGATTATCTAAAACAACAGTGGCAACCATTGTACAAAATAGTGAAAAAATTGAGCAAGCATCTTGCTCCTCAAAACGAATAAAAATTAAGACTGGGAAATTTCTAAATGCAGAAGACGCAGTATTGAAATGGCTTAAGTTTATGAGATCAAAAAATATTTCAGTTAGTGGTCCCCTGTTAAAAGAAAAAGCGAAAGAATTTGCAAATTTATTGAAAGTTTCAGAACTTAATGCTACAAATGATTGGATAGATCCGTTTAAAAGTCGACACTGTGTGGTATTTAAGAATATTGTTGGTGAAAGGCCGATGCTCCAGTAGACATATGTGAGGAATGGATAAAAAATCGGCTACCAATTATTTTAGAGGGCTATAATTTATGAAATATTTTTATCTCGATGAAACGGGACTTTTATTAAAGTTGCTTCCAAATAAAACTCTTACTTTTAAAAACGATGCGTGTGCAGGCGGCAAGCACAATAAAGAAAGAGTGATAATACTAGTTGGAGCAAATGCAGATGGGTCTGAAAAGTTGCTACTGTTGTTGATTGGAAAATCTCATTCGCCAAATGTTTTAGAAGCATAAAAATATTGCCTTTAAAATAATAAGCTAATTCTAAATCCTGGATGACGTCTGCAATATGGGAGGAGTATATTTTAGCTATGGATAGCAAGTTCTTTAATGAGAAGAGAAAGGTGGTTTTTATCATTGACAACTGTCCATCACACTCAAATGTAGATAATTAACGAGCAATAAAGTTCTTATGCCACCAAACATACCAGCACTTTGTCAGCCAATGTACCAAGGCGTCATAAAAAATTTGAAAGATTGTTATAACAGTTATTTATTAAAAAAAATTATAACTGATGTTGATAAATCTCCGGAACTAACTTGCAAGGATATTAAAATAAATCTTCTGGACGCTGTAAATTTTGTGGCCTAAGCCTGGGAAAAGGTAAAGCGGAGTACAATATGCAACTGCTTCAAAAAGGCTGGAGTTATATACACTCCCCCACAACTCAAAATAATGCATCGACGGTTGAAATATTACTCGACAATTTGTGGTGCAACTCATATGTACAAGATTCTTTGTCAACTACAAATGTATGTAGATATTGAGGATTTTTTAAACATCGATAATCATCTTGATACGGACGCTCCTATATCCGAATCGACTATTGTGAATGAAATTTATGTATCAATTATTGAGCAAGAAGAATCAGACGAGGAACAACAGGAGATCGTGAAATCAATGCCTACAAATACCGAACTTGATGCAGCATTTAGATGTATTGAAACATTTTTATATTGTTCTGATGGAATGGATGAAGAATTAAAAAAACTTCTTCAAATTGAAGTCAACGTTGAAAAACATAACCAATCTTCTCAGA
The DNA here is from genome assembly GCA_963691935.1 of Nephrotoma guestfalica. NCBI lineage: Eukaryota > Metazoa > Arthropoda > Insecta > Diptera > Tipulidae > Nephrotoma > Nephrotoma guestfalica. The sequence continues at coordinate 152,522,333 of OY829915.1, forward strand.
AGCAACAAAAGATTACCAAATATTTTAGTACAAACTGATAAGGTCATGGCTATAAAAATTATAGATACATACATAACATGGTGCATGGACATATATGTAGTTACTATGATTTTTTTTACTTTTTTTTTATTAAATATGAATTAAATTTATACATGAATAAACATTTGAAATAATCTTTATTTTTTTATTTTTCTAATTTTTATTGATCCCTTATATCATTGATTTAACGTACACCCTGTCTATAACGTACGCACCATATAGTATATATAAAATCTAAACTGTTGAACTGTTTATTCCAAAAGAAAAAGTCGTGATCCAACTATATCATAAGCGTAAGCTAATAGTTAACTTTATGTAAAATATATAAGAAGTTGTCATGGGTTATGTTGAGATGATGGGTGACATATGGTAAGGATAAATCGCATCTGCTCATCATCTTAATTCATCTACCCATCAGAAATTTGCACATAGATGCTAATTAGTTTCTACAGAGTTTCTTCTGAAAATGCTAAAAGCATGTTCTGCCCTCTATTTAGACCTCTATTTGTTGTATGGCTTATTTAATAAAACATACATAAGTCATCATTTCTATTGAGATGTTAGAAGAAGCTCATAAATTAACTATAATAACTAAATACTAAAACTACTCAAACAAATAAAATTCGAAGTTTATTAAAAAATTGTAGAAAATCCCCTGCTCTCCATTAAGAAAAGCATATAGCCCATTTCATTAGACAGACTTGTGGCCGTCATTTTCATAGGGAGGCAGTTTAGTAAAAAGTCCGAGATTTTTGTTATAACTAAATACTAAATTCAAACAATTGCAGGACATTCTCCGCCCTCTTTTAGAAAAGGCTGTAGTGGTGTTATCGGGTTTTATTGTTTAAATTACACTCACTATATTTTATTATTATCAATTATTTATTTATTTAAAAATCTTTAAAATATAAGTTTTCACTATAAATATTATTTTACGATTAATTCACAAAGATGGTTGGTGTGTGAAAAATTGTTCGGCACTTAACTTTGTTCGGCACTTATTGTGAGACTGTGTATTATGAACTTCTAAAACCCGACTGACTCTTTTTTGTTTCCTTCTCATGGCTTGCTTTAATTCTCAATATTCATCGTTAGTCGATAAATATCGAGATTCGCGAATATAATTTGTAAGAGGCGGAATAGTTCTATTCAGCAAAACGAGCTATCCGGGGCGCGGTGTAAAAATATTTTTTTTACGAGGAATGCCACGAAGTGAAAGGTGTTTGAGTCGCTACAAGGCATACAGCCAATTTATATTAGACAGACATATGACCGTTATTTCCATAGGGAGGCATTCGTACTAAAATTACTCAAACAAGTAAAATTCGAAGTTTATTCAGAAAATTGTAGGGAATTCACTGCCCTATATAAAGATACGTCGTACGGCTTAATAAAAAGAACCTTTACTTTGGTTCGTAATTAAAAAGCAAATAACCCCTCCGTTTAACATATGGCGTAATAGATCGCTAAGACATTTGGTTATTTCTTTCACATAGCGCCATCTTAGAAACATTCCTCAAAAACTAGTCAGCAAGAAAAACCTTTTAACTTATATTGTTCAGAAGCATTCCCGTCCTCTGTTCGGAAGTAGTATACGATAATCGTGTACATATGCGACTATTTCTTCCGTATAATTAAAATTTATTTTGTATTTTATGTTTAAGACTGTACGGTACTCAAATTATCAAAAACGATGTTTAGTAAAATTCAGTTTTTACCAATTGACTTAATTCTTTCTATAGCATGACATAGATATATAATTGAGGGATTATTACATGATTATCCATGAGGGATTATTGAAACAGCGAAAAAATTTTGCATCAAGGTGTTAAGAAATATAAAATTGAGGTATTAATACAAGATTCTCAAGATTAACCTTGAAATGACGTAGCAAATGTAAAATTAACTTTGAAAATATTAAGTTAACGATAAGTTTATTTGGTTTACACCGCAATGACGACTATTTTTGGTAAATTTACTGCCATTAGATGGCAAATTACATTAAATTAAAAATCTGTGCAAGATAAGTGGTTATTAATTTATTATAATACGCAATGTTTAGATCAGCAATAATGAAAATAATAAATTTATTAATTAATTTTACACATATAAACAATATAATTAAAGTTTAGTAAGCAAAGTATAAGAAATTATGGAACTCATACTTATTAACCTTCATTCTGTGTAGTAGGGTCAAAATGACTCCAGTAGTTTTAAAAGTCGAAAAAACACACTTTTCGTCATTTAATTAGTCCACACAATTGGGATAGGTTTTACTAATATGTTTTACATTCAATTCAATGGAAAGCGGGTCAATACTAATTAAATATATGACAGTTAGAATAAGTTGAAATGAACCAAGCAAATTTCTGTGCACTGGGGTCAGAATGACCCCAAATATTTTCTATATTTTGTATAGAGAATAGTATTCCGATTTAATTTTTTTTAATAGTGTATAGAATGGGAATGTATTGTTATTTGCACAATTTCTCTGATAAATACCAAGAGACCAAGTGTTCTAGCAAAAAATAGCACGTATACGTATACGGTTCCAATTGGAAAACATGGCGGAAAAATAACTCTTATTGGATTCAAATAGATTCCAATAGCCGTCATATTGAATTGTTTTAGTGTTGGTGATTTGCACCGTTAATATTTCATAAATGCAAATTAGTAAAAATTTTATTAAAAAATATTATTATATTAAATAAATTGATAATTTACATAATAAAGTATAAATAGGATAATAAATACAAAAGATATTAAAGACCTATTTAAATAACTTAACAAATAAATAAAATTAAAGCTTTAACAAAAAAAATATCAAATATGTTTATTGAAAATTTTCACTCAAAATATTGAATATTTTATCAATCTCGGCTGATAAGAAGCCACTTCCAGAGATAAGGGCAAGATACCACTTTATAGAGGAAATTAGCCTATCTATATAGAAGAGGTTCCGGTTTAGGATTTTTCTTAGCGGTCAAAATGTAACCTTGTTAATAGCAATTTTCCACCGTAAATTTTGAGTATTTTATTTGCACGGCTGTCATTGCAGAATATTTTAGGTTACCTTGTTCTATACGATTTTTGATATGGAAATCAGCAAGTTCCACCGCTAATCCCTTAAAGAAAATCTTTCGTCTACTTGATCTAGCCTGAGACCACGACGGATTTGTCAAATTAATTAAACGATATGCAGCTAAAGCCGCTGTATCGATTACGTTAAAATACAATACCATCGGCCAGCGATTAATTTTTCGCTTACACGTGAACGATTTCACTATCTTATCGAATGTATCGACGCCGCCTTTATTTTTGTTATGGTCCAGAATTATTTTAGGTTTACGTTTGGTTTCATCAAGCTCCCGTGTGACATGTGCTGTTGATAGCGGTAATACATTCTTTTTTGTGTTACTTGTGTAGCTAACAAGGCAAGTTGGGCCTGAAAAGTAAAATATTGGACTAAATGGACCTTGCTTTTATGCTACATCTGCGTTTGCGAAATCATGTGGCAGTTCCGGTTTGTTTGATCTTATTGTTTTCACCAGAGTAGTATTTTTTAACAAGTTCTGCTATTCGAATAATTATCCGACAACCGCAAGACCAGGTCAGTTACTACGTGTCTAGTTCGATTCTGAGACGGTTGCGATCAAACATAAATTTCACCTGCTAATGTGTAGTTGGTGCGCGCGTCAACCAGCCAACAAATTTTTAATCCATACATGCCTGGTTAGAAGGAGCAGCGACCTCTAGTAGCAACTAGTTATTCATCAATAGTTAGTTCTAGAGATGGTTTGTACAATCCCTGCAAGTTATCTAAAAACAATTGCTATACTTACCGAAATGCAACTAATTTGTCAACTTTCAGACGCTTGGGTCTGGTGCGTGAGTCATCAAATCTAAGGAAACGATCCAGCTGTTCAAATCGTTCTTACGACATTACAGCACGATAGAACGGCATATTTGTTTTATGAAATCAGTCTTTTGCTGGTACCGTTGATGCTTTTTCAGAACCGGCATAAAGAAGAACAGCAATGTAAGCATATACCTCAGCCTCATGTGTGTCATGCCACTTTCTAGCGTTCGGAGTGGTACATGATTGTGAGAACCGCTTTGCCTTGCAATTTGTTTCAATCACCACGTTCGAAATAATATTTGGTGTTAGTAAGCATTTGAATGTATTAGCTTTTGAATCGAACGTTTGCTTTACAATTGGAAGGCTGTGTTGCTTTCGTTTTGTTCTGCTGCAGCAGGACGCTGTTCATTAGATTTACTCGGTAATACCCACCACACATGAGGATTATTTTTGTTTTGTATCACATACCTTTTTATTGGTCCAAACATCTGAGTCAATGTCACATTATTATCCGCTACATCTGAGTCAATGTCACATTATTATCCGCTACCACTACTTCCACCTTATTGCCCACTATCATCCATATCCGATTCACCGTTTGCTTGATTGTTACTATCCGAATCACTATCGTTTACTGCGCAGTGTCACCGATATTCTCTCAATAAATTGATTAGTTGTTCTTCCTCCTCTGCAGAAAGTTCTCTTCTCATTTGCAGGTAGGGGGGGATGTACACGGAGAAAATAGTGCAAAATATATGGGAAAAAATTACGGGCGCTGTATGCTCCATAACACGATCATGCTAGAAATTTACTTTACAAGTGTTTACCAAATACTACAATACAACAAACAAGAGAATATGTATATTTTCCAAAACGCTAAAATAACAATGTATGAGTTTCATAGTAGTGTTGTTTCAATACCCGATCCACTGTTGAAAACAATTTCATACAAAAATCATATGGGGCACTGAATGCACCAAACGCGGTTTTAAGTATTCCAAATTTTCCGAATTCCTAGTAAATTCAGTCATGCTTTAGAGCTATTTGAGATTCGGTATTTCGTTTCAACGCAAGGTATCTACTCTCATTCTTGTCCTCATGCATACACATTCACTTCGGAGTTAAACTTCGTGGCCGAAACCCTAAAGATTTCATAGTCTCTAACATTAATTCTCCAGATGCCATTAGTTATGGATGGATATATATATCTTGACATTTCATCAACGCTAATTGGTGGATTTGATTTCTCGTAACACTCAATTTGTTTCTCCTTCCAATTTTTGTTCATCCGTATGGAACGGATTAATGTGATTATCAATTGCACGTTCATGTGTCTCTGGTACTGGTTTGATGATGATTCTTTTAAGTCTCGAACTTGAGAATATATTCCGGAAAAACATGAGGATCATAGATTTTTAGGTAACGTTTAAGAAGTTAATTTATAACATATTTTTTCTAAGAATTCCTTAAACGGATTTCATGCTTCGCATATTTTTATAAATTTAGTAAAAAAATTCCAAAATTGTAAATTATAAATTGTATTCTGCTCCAATTACTAAACTTCATATTTACGAGACTATAATTCCCGATTACTCATATATAACGCTATGTACCCTGTATATACATTGTATATGTACAGTGTACATGCTTAAACGATAATTACTATCTTTCGAGGAAAAAACGACTACTTGACGATTTTCTTAATAAAATAATTAAATTACGATGACATAAAACTTTCATACATCGTACTCGTACGTATAAATATAGGAACGTGCTTGACTGCTTATGTTCAGGTACATACAGCACCCACCGTATAGTTTATTTTGGTTAATTTCTACTCCTTAACTCGAAAGATGTTTAAAGTAGTTTTAAAGTAGTTTGAACAAAAGGAAATAAAACGAGAAATATTTTTTCTCCACCTACCTCTTTCGTAATATAGAATTTAATTTCCGATTTATTGTTATTTTCCCAAAAATCGAAAATGTATTAACCACATCCTACATACTCTTTCAACTATATAGAACCACATAATACATTTGCTTTACCGGATTACTCGTATATGAAATTTTGTTAAAGCCTTTATAAAAAATTTACTAGCTGAATAACCTATTTATGGGATTTGAATGATTCAGACTGAATTTGGTTTAGGCCTGTTCATGAGTACCGCTCACCCCATTATTAATCCATGGATTGAATTGATAAAATATTAAACAAAATGAAGTAATCAATATTTTCAAAACTATAGCCGAATTAAAACATTTTGATTGGCTGAATCATCAGATCAGTGATATGCGGCGCGATGTATGTGAAACGCTGAAGCGCTGACAACACGAAAACTATAATTTCTGTCACGTATGAACTGTCAGCCTAAAAACCACAAAAGTTTTTCATTATAGATTTTTGAAGTAAGCCACAATTTTTTTTTATCTCGACATTAACAACTGCCTTGACAGTGCTGTCGAACACACTCAGCTCAAAATTCAAATTTTCATAGTTAAAGGAACCATTGTAACCGTATATAATAAATGTAAAACAGCCAAAAAGCAATTCTTATTATTTTCAATGGGTTCATGAAAAATTATTTTTAAATAACAATAATATGTGGCCTCGAGTTTCAAAGATTTTTGGAATTTAAACTGAACTTTCTACTTTTGTTTACTATCTTTCGAAATTTGTAAACTTTGATTAAGAAAATCGCAATTTTCGCAATTTTACATAAATAATACCAAATTAATAAAAGATTCAATAGTAACCAATGTCGGAATTTGATAATAAACCCCTCATATATAAATCCGATTAGTCGATCCGTTCATTAAGAGTTTTTTTTGTTAATATACATATAATATATACTATACAGCCTCATATCGAGGTTGTGATGGGGCTATCATACCGAGAATGGCCTACATTCAGCCGCTTACACACAACTATAATATTTAGTGGAAGTTCGATCTCACTATGAGTTTTGGGCAAGTCTGGTTCTAGTCGTTACCAGTAAGAAATTTCAGGAGGTTGTGATGGGGCTCTCATACCGAGATTGGCCTATATTCATCCGCTTTACGCACAACCATAATATTTAGTGGAAGTTCGGTCTCACTATGAATTTTGGGCAGATCTGGTTCTAGCATTTACGAGTACGAAATTTCAGGAGGTTGTGATGGGGCTCTCAAACCGAGAATGGCTTATATTCATCCGCTTTACGCATAACCATAATATTTAGTGGAAGTTCGGTCTCACTATGAATTTTGGGCAGATCTGGTTTTAGTCTTTACGAGTAAGAAATCTCAGGAGGTTGTGATGGGGCTCTCATACCGAGAATGGCCTATATTCAGCCGCTTTACGTACAACCATAATATTTAGTGGAAGTTGAGATTTTGTGTGTTGGCTATCGGTCTCACTATAATTTTTGGGCAGATCTGGTTCTAGTCGTTACGACTAAGAAATTTCACTAGGTTGTGATGGAGCTCTCATACCGAGAATGGCCTATATTCATCCGCTTTACGCATAACCATAATATTTAGTGGAAGTTCGATCTCACTATGAATTTTGGACAGATCTGGTTTTAGTCTTTACGAGTAAGAAATTTCAGGAGGTTGTGATGGGGCTCTCATTCCGAGAATGGCCTGTATTCAGCAGCTTTACGTACAACCATAATATTTAGTGGAAGTTCAGATTGTCGGTGTTGGTCACCGGTCTCACTATGATTTTTGGAAGATCTGGTTCTAACCTTTACGAGTAAGAAATTTCAGGATGTTGTGATGGGGCTCTCATATCGAGAATGGCCTATATTCAGCCACTTTACGCTCAACCATAATATTTAGTGGAAGTTGAGATTTTCGGTGTTAATCATCGGTTTCAACTTTCGTGAACTTCTGGTCTATCAAATATGATGACGTTGATCTGAATAAGAGGTTAGAGGGAGCCAAGTCTGAAGAATACGCCGCATGTTGTAAAATTTTCCAACCTAAGAAAATATGAGTTCCTGGGTTGATTTTGCTGTATGTGGACGAGCGTAGTCATCCAGCAATACCACTTCCGCCTTCCTTAACCTGCAAATTTTTCCTCCAGAGCATTTCTTAATTTGATCAATTGGGCCAGCTGCTACAGTTTAACCATGTTCCAGAAGCTCGTAGTAAATGGCTCACTGGTTATTCATTTTTCCTACTTATGTTAGCGTCTAGGATTATCGTACAAAATCCACTTTTCATCACCCGTAATGATGTTGTGCAACAAAATCTTTCTTTTGTAGCGAGAAAGCCAACTCATGCAGAGGTAAACTCTTCGACTTTTCTTTTCTTCGGTCAATTTATGAGGAACCCATTTTCCTTCCTTCTGTATTTTCCCAATTGCATGCAATCGAAGTGATATTGCTTGATGAGTAACTCATAACTGTTCTGCAAGCTCTTTTGAGTTGAGTTTGGCGCAGATTTTCCACGGAAACTTTAAGTTCTTCATCTTCAAATTGTTTTACTGCACCAGGACGTGGATCGTCCTCAAGGCTAAAATTGTCATCATGAAATCTTGCAAACCACTTTTTTACTGTTGGTTGACTCACAGAATGTTCAATCAATCTCGAATTAATCAATTCCATAGCTTGAGTAGCATTCTTATCGAGTTTCATCTCATTTGAAAACAGAGTAAAGTGCAATGAAGTAAATGTTGCTTATCAAAAATACTATAAGTGCCCCATCACAACCTCCTGAAATTTCTTGCTCGTAAAGGTTAGAACCAGATCTGTCCAAAAATCATAGTGAGACCGATGACCAACATCGAAAATCTGAACTTCCACTAAATATTATGGTTGTGCGTAAAGCGGCTGAATATAGGCCATTCTCGGTATGAGAGTCCCATCACAACCTCCTGAAATTTCTTTCTCGTAAAGGCTAGAACAGATCTGTCCAGAAATCACAATGAGACGAGATCATAATGATGTTTCAGTACCTATCCAGTGGTAATTTTTTGTACTTATACCGTGCGTACAAAGTGAATTTTGAGGTTAACATCTGAAGTACACGTTTTTTGTGAATTTGTCAGCTTGAAAATTATTGGTAAAAATCGAATTAAAACAAGGAAATCAGCAGAAACAATATTTTTATTAATTAGATGCATTCTTTTCCCCAGCCCGAATAACAGCTTCCATCCAATGTTTCTATGATTTAACCAAAGTTTTAACCAAATCTTGAAGTATCGCCTCCCGTTCGTCTGCGATCGTCTGTTGCAGGTCCTGGAGACTCATTGGAGCAATAACTTTGGCTCGAACTCATTTTTTCAGTTCGTCCCATAAATGTTCAATGGGATTGAGGTCCAAGCTTCGAGCTGGCCCCTCGAATAAACCCAGCAAAAGATACGACGTAGTCCTCGAGTATTTCCTCAATGTACCGTTGAGAAGCCAATTTACTTGATCGGCGGCCAATATTCCCTCCAGAGATGAACACAAGATATGTCTTCGCCTCCAGTGACATACCTCCTCAGAACATGCACGATCCACCACCAACCGAGACACGTTCTTCAATACAACATTGTGAAAATTGCTCTCCTGATCTTCTGTACACTCTTCTTCGTCCATCGTTGCCATGTAAACACATCCTGTACTCGTCAGACAACAGGTCTGTTCTCCATTGTTCTTCTGTAAAATCCAAAGGCCCTCGAGCGAACTGAAGGCAGCCTAGCCGGTGGTCTGGGACCAATTTCGTATTCTCAATATTAATCTCGTATCTCTGCTACACTCGACGAACGGAGAATCGTCTCAAATTTAGTTGTCGAGCCACTTCACTTTGGTTATACTCCGCATCAGTTAGTGCAACCACTTGAGCAGCTACCTTTGGTGTGGCACTAATTTTCTTGTTTCGGATGAAGAAAAAAAATGCAACTGTGTGAAATTTTTGCACCCAAGTGTAGACAAATTAGAAAAATAATATCAAGCTCCAAAGCCATGGAACTCCTATTTTTGAAAATCCTATTTTAGAATTGGTATACTGAGATAACCCTAGAGATCTTAACACAACTTCAGGTATATGGCGTGTTAGTTGGAGACCATGTCAGTTAAAAAATATATTCAGTTGCTTTCCATCTAGGGGACCATGGTTATTAGAAGAAATATTCAGGAGCTCCCCATCCAGGGGTGGAAACAATTCATACAATTATGGCCAAATATAATTAAAATTGATAGGCCAACTGAGATATCCCCAGAGATCTTAACACAACCTCAGGTATATGGAGTATTAGTAGAGGACCATGTCAGTTATAAAAAATTATCAGGAGCTTCCCATCCAGGGGTGGGAACAGTTTAGGGGTTTTTGTATTATAACCAAATATAACAAAAATTCTTAAACCACAAGAGATATCCCTAGAGATCTTAACACAACCTCAGGTATATGTGGTGTTAGTTGGAGGCCTTGTCAGTTAAAAAATATATTCAGTTGCTCCCAATCCAGGGGAGGGGACATTTAATAAAAGTTTGTGTTATGACCAAATATAATAAAAATGATTAGGTCAACTGAGATATCCTTAGAGATCTTAACACAACCTCCTTTATATGAGGTGTTAGTAGAGGACTCTAGTTATTAGAAGAAATATTCAGGACCTCCCCATCCAGGGGTAGAAACAATTCATAAAATTTATTATTATGACCAAATATAATAAAAATTGATAGGCCAACTGAGATATCTCCGGACAAATTACCCTCAGAGATCTCCAGAAGAGGGGAAATGTCCCCTATGTGGTTTAAGAATTTTTGTTATATTTGGTCAAATAACAAAATTTTCTAAACTGTTCCCACCAATGGACGGGAGGTTCCTGATAATTTTTTATAACTGATATGGTTTCCAACTAACACCCCGTATACCTGAGGTTGTGTTAAGATCTCTGGGAATATCTCAGTTGGCCTATAAATTTTTATTATATTTGGTCATAATACTAAATTGTATGAATTGTTTCCATCCCTGGATGGGGAGCTCCTGAATATTTATTCTAATAACTGTGGTCCTCTGCTAAGATCTTATACACATGAGGTTGTGTTAAGATCTCTAATAATATCTCAGTTGGCCTAAACATTTTTATTTTATTTGGTCATAATACAAACTTTTATTAAATGTCCCCTCCCTAAGGTCTCTACTACTATACTACTAAGCCTCTACTATTCCAAATGACTTTGCTCTAATATCATAAAAACCAGTCCGTTGCGTCTTATTCCAAGATCTTGCATCACATTTCATCATGTTGCATTGTGTTGCGCTATGCACTGGTAAATTATAAGTCTTGCGTTATGTTTCATAATTTTTTGCCATGCTGCTTTGTGTTACATTTCGGTTAGATTTTGTATCGTTGTAGCGTTAATCGTTAATTGATATTTTTCAGTAGTTTATCAATCTACCATATTTAAGCGCTATAAAATGGAATTTTTGTGTTAAAGATATCGGATGTTGTTTTCGACTGCTAGGGATCAATTGCGATGAGTCCTATTTTCGGTAAAAAACATTTAAGAGGTCTTACAGTGGAACCTGAGTCCCTTTTTAAGATTTTTGGATCGAATGAATTTTATAAAACTGGGTGAAAGGAGTTTTCGAATACAAAGAATTAATTGTGATAGAACTCATCGCAATTCAGGAAAATTTGTTTATGGGGTTTTTAGATAGGGCCCAAATCCTTTTTTATAAAAAGAAATCGGCTTGAACGATTGTTAAAAATTGAGAGGTGATATGTGAATGTCAGCGATTGCAAAGCATTCTAATGAATCATGATTTCGGAAAATTCGTTTAGGGGTCCTTCGGTCTCAATCGAAGGGGACTCAGGTTAGATGATGAAAATGGAAATCTAATATAAAGTTCGGACATGCCATTGGTAAGCCATTATTAACCGTTTTATCTCAAAACTGTTTTTATTGTTGTGGATGGAATTCCGGGTGTTGTTTTAGAAAATAATTAAATTGGATGGAGTGAAGCCCTTTCTCAAACTATTATAAGGAACCCGGTTGTTCCTATAAAAATTTCCAATTTAATGGGAACAAAATTGCGTCCTCTTTAAATTACCCATTTTGAAAAAAACTTAACCGTTGCTTAGCTAAATGTGGCGTTATTATTTTATTAACTACTGATAAGAAAACTAGGCAAGAAACAAGCACACGTCTTATCGATAAAATTCAACATAAAAAAAAAATTTTGTTTGGAAAAATTGGAGAAAGCGAAGGCAGCTAGATTTATTTTGGGTTCAATGTGAATTTATCGAGGAAAATTATCTATTTAGTTTTATGTTTTGATCACCCTTTTATTAGGGATTTTATGGATATTTTATTGATTTTTTAATCGCAAAAATTTGCGCCTTGATTTAATATTACACATACGTCAAGCCACCGAAAGGTTTAAATTCGGTTAACTACTAGTGTGGTTTTAAAAACCTGCAGTTCACGAGCTCAGTTCGTACGCGCCGCAACGTTTGTGCAGCTGACCCAACATGCTGGCCCAAAAAAACTATATTTTTTATCGCTGGCAATACCGCCATCTATTCTGATAACTATCATGACAGAAAACTATAAAAACATTGAATTTCACATAAATTCGAAGATAAAAGATTAATTTGAATCAAATGAATATAAATAATACAATTATTTTGTATTTCAAATTTATAAAATAAAAAATATACTTATTGAACTCAAATATGTTCTTACTAATTGGTTTTACAATATTCTGTTTACACTATCATGATAGTGCTTTAAATAGAAGTGATAAAGTACATTTCTCAAAATTCTAATAATTTTTTAATTAACGGACATTATATTTTTCATCTTTATGTATTCGTTAATACTTGATTATTAAAGTTTAGTTTTACGAAATGCTGCGACAAACTAACTAAAAATAAGATTTTGGAAATGATAAAATGATATCAGTGTTTCAGTAATTTTATGTTGTGTCAAATGCGTTCAGTCCCTTAAAAGGATGATTTTACAAAACAAGTTACCAACAGTTAAAGGATCTGGAAGAGCTCGTAGTATCATGAAATGTTTAAAAAAGCGACGAATGTGAAGAAAATGCTAATCTTTTGCTAGTTTCATTAATTGTTATTGTGTTAGTGATTTACCTGAGTAAGACGGAAAATTATCGAAGATTAGAGTTTTCTTGGATGTATTTATTAAATCCTATTAAAATTAACTGAATAATAATAATTAACCGCTTTATTTCGACTAGTTACTTAAATTTATGATTTGATTCAAAGATACATGTATTTAAAATTCTCACGATGCTCATATTTAGACATCAAAAATAAATTGTGTTGATAATTCTAACCAACTTTAAGGAATTCTCGAAAAAAAGGTATCCCTAGAGATCTTAACAAAACCTCAGATATAACATATAATAAGGTATAAGCTAGAATCCATATCAGTCAGGTACAATAATCAGAAGCTAGACATTTAGCGGTGGGGTCAATTTATACAATTTAATATTTGACCAAATATAATTAAAATTGATAGGAAAACTGAGATATCCCCACAGGTCTTAACACAACCTCAGGTATATGGGATGTTAGTTGGGAACCATGTCAGTTAGAAAAAAATATCAGGAGCCTCCCATCCAGGGGTGGGAACAGTTTAGAGATTTTTGTATTATGATCATATATAACAAAAATTCTTAAACCACATGAGATATCCCTAGAGATCTTAACACCTTACCCCATAGTAGAGACCTTAGTAACTCTCACGGGCTCGTGTGAGGCAATTGAGCCTATCATGTGGCTTAGCCCACCTCTGATGGGGAATCAATGATACTACGGGGATGTAAGGAGGAAGGTTGACAAACATTTCGTTAACATCAGACCTCTTTAAAACGATTTATACTTTTATACTTTTATACTTTTATACTTTTATACTATTATACTTTTATACTTTTATACTTTTATACTTTTATACTTTTATACTTTTATACTTTTATACTTTTATACTTTTATACTTTTATACTTTTATACTTTTATACTTTTATACTTTTATACTTTTATACTTTTATACTTTTATACTTTTATACTTTTATACTTTTATACTTTTATACTTTTATACTTTTATACGTTTATACGTTTATACGTTTATACTTTTATACGTTTATACTTTTATACTTTTATACTTTTATACTTTTATACTTTTATACTTTTATACTTTTATACTTTTATACTTTTATACTTTTATACTTTTATACTTTTATACTTTTATACTTTTATACTTTTATACTTTTATACTTTTATACTTTTATACTTTTATACTTTTATACTTTTATACTTTTATACTTTTATACTTTTATACTTTTATACTTTTATACTTTTATACTTTTATACTTTTATACTTTTATACTTTTATACTTTTATACTTTTATACTTTTATACTTTTATACTTTTATACTTTTATACTTTTATACTTTTATACTTTTATACTTTTATACTTTTATACTTTTATACTTTTATACTTTTATACGTTTATACTTTTATACTTTTATTCTTTTATACTTTTATACTTTTATACTTTTATACTTTTATACTTCTATTCTTTTATACTTTTATACTTTTATACTTTTATACTTTTATACTTTTATACTTTTATACTTTTATACTTTTATACTTTTATACTTTTATACTTTTATACTTTTATACTTTTATACTTTTATACTTTTATACTTTTATACTTTTATACTTTTATACTTTTATACTTTTATACTTTTATACTTTTATACTTTTATACTTTTATTCTTTTATACTTTTATACTTTTATACTTTTATACTTTTATACTTTTATACTTTTATACTTTTATACTTTTATACTTTTATACGTTTATACGTTTATACTTTTATAATTTTATTCTTTTATACTTTTATACTTTTATACTTTTATACTTTTATACTTTTATACTTTTATACGTTTATACGTTTATACGTTTATACTTTTATAATTTTATTCTTTTATACTTTTATACTTTTATACTTATAAAGTATAAAAGTATAAAAGTATAAAAGTATAAAAGTATAAAAGTATAAAAGTATAAAAGTATAAAAGTATAAAAGTATAAAAGTATAAAAGTATAAAAGTATAAAAGTATAAAAGTATAAAAGTATAAAAGTATAAAAGTATAAAAGTATAAAAGTATAAAAGTATAAAAGTATAAAAGTATAAAAGTATAAAAGTATAAAAGTATAAAAGTATAAAAGAATAAAAGTATAAAATATTTTTATACTTTTATACTTTTATACTTTTATACTTTTATACTTTTATACTTTTATACTTTTATACTTTTATACTTTTATACTTTTATACTTTTATACTTTTATACTTTTATACTTTTATACTTTTATACTTTTGTACTTTTATACTTTTATACTTTTATACTTTTATACTTTTATACTTTTATACTTTTATACTTTTATACTTTTATACGTTTATACTTTTATACTTTTATACTTTTATACTTTTATACTTTTATACTTTTATACTTTTATACTTTTATACTTTTATACTTTTATACTTTTATACTTTTATACTTTTATACTTTTATACTTTTATACTTTTATACTTTTATACTTTTATACTTTTATACTTTTATACTTTTATACTTTTATACTTTTATACTTTTATACTTTTATACTTTTATACTTTTATACTTTTATACTTTTATACTTTTATACTTTTATACTTTTATACTTTTATACTTTTATACTTTTATACTTTTATACTTTTATACTTTTATACTTTTATACTTTTATACTTTTATACTTTTATACTTTTATACTTTTATACTTTTATACTTTTATACTTTTATACTTTTATACTTTTATACTTTTATACTTTTATACTTTTATACTTTTATACTTTTATACTTTTATACTTTTATACTTTTATACTTTTATACTTTTATACTTTTATACTTTTATACTTTTATACTTTTATACTTTTATACTTTTATACTTTTATACTTTTATACTTTTATACTTTTATACTTTTATACTTTTATACTTTTATACTTTTATACTTTTATACTTTTATACTTTTATACTTTTATACTTTTATACTTTTATACTTTTATACTTTTATACTTTTATACTTTTATACTTTTATACTTTTATACTTTTATACTTTTATACTTTTATACTTTTATATTTTTATGCTTTTATACTTTTTAGCGTCACAAATATTTAGGTTGAATCTTCCAATGTCAGTTGTCGTTTAGCCGTCAGACATTATATTTAGTATTAAACTTGTGTATTCGCTGTTTTACGGTTTGTGGCAACAGAAAGTCATGTGTTGGGCGCAATACATATAGCCAATATTTTTCTGATTGGAAAATCGATTTAATAAACTTTTACCATGTTGTTACATTATGCCCATACTACGATCAACTAAAATTTGACTCATTTTGATTTTAATTTAATTAAAATTCAGCAAAAAAATACAACTATAGTGTTTTTATTTTTTACATTTTATGCTGTTCATTGTATTTAGTTCAATTTAATTTTTGTTGTAAAATTGAAATTTAATTTATTTTAGAGCCCAGAATATTATACTGATTATAATGATACCATATTTAAACAAAACAATATACATATTTTATATGTTTATGATTTTACAATTATGAATAATTAATTAATTGGGTTAAATGTAAATTATTGAGTGATAGATGTATATAATTAATTTATTATACATTTTGTATTTTTACAGAAAATGCAACACGTTATTGCCATATAGACGGAACCTGGGATAATGTAAATTATGAACGATGTTATCATATACCAATACCAGCGGCGACTGGTTCGCCGTTTGCACCGCATGTCGAAATAACAACATTTATTTATTTTTCCGGGTATATTTTAAGTTTATTTGCACTAAGTATTGCCGTAATCGTGTTTCTTCGGTTAAAGTAAGTATCCCAAAATATTATTCTAATTACATTTAAATATTATAACAAGGAATAAAGGCGGTTGATAGTAGCTTTTGTCAACAGTTTTACATCTAAACTTAGATCTACTCGTAATTACACAGTTTGTTCGATTCATCAGTATAATATTTTTAAGTAACTTGGGTAGACAGTGTGAAAGATTTTTGTATATTTATACAGGGTTGTTCTCACTTTGTATTACAGAATATTCCTTTCTAGTCTGATTCTTTTTGTTGTCTTTTTGTTGTTTTTTGTTCTTCATCATTTAATATGTGTACCGAAATCTGTTGGACACGTATTTTCAGATTCGGATGCTAAAATTATATATTTTGTGTCTCAGTATCATAAAACTGGTCGCAAAGACAGAAGACTTGCAACCTTAGAGAATTACAACCGACATTACATCAAAAACGCACTTTTTTATTTGGAACAGGATCATTTAAATATCAGATCCCAGAATTTTATTTCGCAAGTGATATCTTATCTACTGGGGGCAAAAAGTAGTAAGACTTTTTAATTTAAATCTCGCGCGGAAAACCATTCGTCGAAATATTTTATTTTCTATGTTGGTATGACTGTCAATGACATCTGTGCCAAATGTCACTTCAAAATAATCATTAGTGTTTAGTATACGCTTGCCTTTCTGAAGTACAAAAGTGCATTCGGCGATTGAAATTATTCAACAAAGAAGTTCCATTAAATTTTGTGTGCGGAATCAATTTTGTGGTGCCGAAACGTTCAGAATGTTGCAAAAGGCCTTCGGTGATAATTGTATGTCGCGAGCAAGTGTTTTTGATTAGTACAAATTGTTCAAAGAGGGTCGAGAACGTGTTGACGACGAACCACGTCTGGGACGGCCATCAACATCAACTGATGATCAACACGATAATAAAATTAAGGAATTGGTGCTCGAGAATCGACGATTAACAGTTAGAGACCTTACTGGCATCGTTGAAATATCGGGAGGATCAGTGAAACCATTTTGAAATAACATTTGGGCCTAAGAAAAGTGAAAGCACGATTGGTTCCAAAATCACTCAATTTTTTGGAAAAACCAGCGTCGCGTTGACGTCTGTGAAACAATGTTTTCCGACTACCATGATGTCATGAAACGTATTATAATGCTTACGACCCGGAAACAGACGATCAATCGGCCGAATATCGTGCCAAAGGTGAGCCGAAGCCGGAAAAACCACGTCAAAGCGTGATTTTTTCGCCAAAAATTCCACCCATATCGTTTGGCAACCACCGCCTGATTTAGCTCCGTGTGACTTCTGGCTATTCAGCAAACTCAAACGACCGGAAATGGAAAAAACGTTGGCACAAGTGTATTGAGGCCGGGGGGGATTAATTTTAGGAGGACGAAATAGATTTGGAGAAATAAATAAAGAATTTTAAAAGTATGAACAAAGTCTTACTAATTTTTGCCCGCAGTATTATTATCTTCGAATATAAAGAAACAGCGCAAGTTTTACCAGTGTCGACAAAAGACTGTAATTGGATTTCCGCTAAATTCGAGAGAATTTAAGCGATTATTGTCTGCCTAGTTGGACAATAGATTTCTCTCACCATTCCTGTTCTAGAATCTAGTGTTGACACCTTTTTGTAAGCGGGCAATTGATGTCACTATACATCCTAATTATTTTCTAAATTAATTGTCACACAAGCCATGTAGCTCGTTAGATATGCTAATATGACGAAGATGACCGGAATCATACAATTCGATGAATCTGGCTTATTACATAATTATTGTATTTGTGTCAATTCATTTGGAAAGTACAAAAGCTAACAGACTCTTCAAATTGTTTGATTCCTAATCATAAATTGTTCTACCATTCAGCTTCTTAGTCACGTTTTCCTCCGTTAGTACCTAACCATATAGGTCACTTACGTGTCAGATTGTTTGGAATGCTCGAAAAAAAAATTATATATTTTGGCATATTTGACGTTTGAAATTTATGATTATAAGGGTCGTGTTGACTAAATCACCACTTGGATCAAAAGCAACTTATTATACAGGTCACTTGAATGGTGAAAATGTAAAGCGATTGGAGAAACGAGTGTATGTGGCCAGCGGCGAAGAATTTTGCAAATAGTCGTATTATTTGTGATTCGGTGCCATTTGTAATCCTAATAATTTTATTCTAGCGCTGAAAATGTATCTCAGCTTGGTAAATAACAGTTTTTACCAAACTTGTCCAACCACGACATTCTAAGGAAATTAACAAAACATGCGTTTAGTGTTTTAACGGAATTTCTAATTCTAAGCTTAATATAAAATATATTTTCAAGTTTTCATACTTGCCTCCAAATGATATCTTAAAATTGAAAATTACATGACAGAAACGAGAAGTTTGTTGTAATTGTCATAAAATAATCTCAACTAATCTTTAATTAGGACAATTGCCACACAAATGAATTTTTGACATTTGAAGAACTTCAACTCTTTTATTTTATTTATTTCAAAATAGTTACGTTTTCGAGTTTATACAAGGTTACGAACCGTCGGTTAAAATATTCGGCAGCCCGTTCTGATCTATTTTGCCATTTAAACACAAGATGAACCCATCCTGAGAAGACCCACCCACAAGTCCTTAAGTCGTGCATTCTTAGCATTAGATGGTTTTTAAAAGGAAACTTAATGGCTTATTACATAAACTAGTCAGACCTGATTCATGATCTCTGAGAATGGCCGATAATGGCCATCCAAATTACTGAATTAATGATGTTCCGCTAATTGTATTTTTAGTGTCCGTTATAGGCCTTTTTGAGTGAACGTGATTCATGACTTGTTAGTAAATGAAGTAGATACCTTAGGTAACCTATGGTATGATGACCTTTAAATAATCTTGAAACCATACAAATGTTATGTAATATATTGTTACGAATATTGCCTGTCAAACTTGGCTCATCAAAGTGAATTGCGAATACAATTGTTAATTCGGCGGTTTAAAATAATACAAATACACACTTTATTTCTCTTTAATCACCACTATTCACGTTCGCTCCCAATCTATCGCGTACTAAATAGTTAGATGCAACAAGAATGTTCACACATGTTATGTTCCAGTTATATTTTCGGGCGACATGGGTTGGCGTTTTAGACAAGACCAACTACTGCTATATTTTCTCAATAAGGTCAATCGTAAAATTACCTTCACACAAGACTCTTCATCCCGATCAACAATCTTGCCTCTGCTTTCTGCTTGTTCCTTAACGCTATTCAACCTTATAATGACCCTGCATATGATCGTTTCTATTCCTGCAGTATCCTCGATAATAATCCGCTCTGTCATTGCTGTCAACGATGTCTCGCCAGTCGTCTCTCTCGCTAGATATCTCAATATATCGGCGAAGCGGCCGCAATTCGATCTCAAGTAGACCACTGCCCAAGTATTAATAACAGTGTTAGATGGGGGAAATGTCCCTCTCGGTACTGTCTCCGTCAGAAAACGGGTTGTTCGTAGAACATTCCAGGGAGGTGTCGTCTCTCTCCTTCTTTGGAATGTAGTAATCAACGGACTACTATTGGAACTGGAAGAGGATGGAATAGGTACGGTTGCTTATGCCGATGACGTAGCAATAGCTGTCTTGGGACAGTACCTATGCACAATCAGAGATATGATGCAGTATGCGTTATCAATCACGGCGGGTTGGGCCAGATGTGGATTAGGGATTAACCATCTAAAACAGAGCTGGTCCTTTTCACTAGGAGATATAAAATTCCGTTAATGGTTCCCCCAAGTTTAAATGGTACTATGCTGGCCCTTACTGATAAGGTGAGATTCCTAAGGTTTCTTCTCGACAGTAAGCTCAGTTGGAAACCAAACACGATAGAAAGAGTGCAGAAGGCCATTGTGGCACTCTTCTTTTGTAAAAATGCTATCGGAAGGATATGGGGCTTGAAACCGGAGCTGGTGCACTGGCTTTACACGGCTTTGTAAGGCCCGTACTACTGTATGATGTGAGTGTATTGTGGCCAGCTCTGGAGAAATTATCATACAAGAACATGTTGACGGCGAAGGTGCAGAGACGACCCCCACTAGAGGCCATTATGTACCTTCTCCCGTTGGATATTATCGGTAAGCAAATGACGGTCAATATGGCCGCTCGGATATCAGCGATTTCGGGGTGGAAGTGCCTGCAAAAAGAGCTCCTAACTATAGTCAATTCTGTTAGGAATTACCTGGTGAATTTGGATTATATAACACCCCTTTTGTGCTTTGGCGAGCGTTTTAAGGTGATTTTCCGCTCAAGGGAGGATTGGAAGAATGGTATCATTATGGAAACCGGGTATAGCGATTGGAGAGTTATAGCGATTGAAGAGGTCATGAATTGGTTGAAGCATAGTGTAATATCGTTGACTGATATCACTATCTGTATGGACAGTCGGGTGGCCATACTTTCACTGGATTCAGTTTCCGTGGCGTCAAGGGTGGCGTTGGATTGTCACACATTTCTTAACGAAATTGCATGCAGACGAATTAGCAAGGTACGGTACGACTCTCCAACTGGAACCAAGAAGAGAATGTGTAGGAAGACCTATGTCTGTGCTGAAAGCAGTGAGTCAGAAGAAAGCAGTTGTCTTGGCAAATGCTTTGTGGCTCGGCAGTCCAACTGGCAGGTTAGCGAAGCAAGTATGACCTGAGGTGAGCTTGAAGCGATCCAAGATCTTGATCACACTAAGGAAGCGTGATTTATGTAGAATTTTAAGGACTGCAAGGACGAGGAGAAGGCGGACGTGTCTATTGTTCACTTCCTATGCTCATGTCCTGCGGTAGCTGGCAGAAGACATGATCCCTTGGGCAAATACACTATGGACAGCCTCTTTGATATCGAAAGCTGTAATGTGCGACATCTTTTATGTTATGTAAATAGCACTAGATAGTTTTAATGGGAGTTTATTGACGTCCGATCCTTTGGTATCACAATGGGCCAAAATTGGCTTGAATGTGCGACAGCAACCACTGAAACCTAACCTAACCTAACCTAATTCCAGGATCCTTTTTGAAAAAGGTTTCGGTTAGAAATTCGAACGACAAACTTTGCAATTTTTCACCCAGTTTTGTGGAATAATTATCTCACCCACAAAATATTATTCAGTTCTTTCATCATTGCGGTACATAATAGCCCATCTGTTGTTATACGAGTATTGTTGTATTATCCGGAAATGTTAATCTAGGTTAGTTAAATTAATGTAATTTTGATTATAAAAAAATCGATTATTTTTAATTAAACATCCAAACAGTTTCTCGCATGTCAATTACACGTATAAATTGTCAAATTTGCTATACAAAGTAATGCCATACCAAATCATTAATACTTGTCAACACTCAAAAGTATCGTTGAATCTATTCAGCAACCCCTAATTGGTTTAATATCAATAAAAGTGCCTACGTTTTGATTGAACACAGTTTTGAAAAATTAATTTCTAAATAATTAACTAAATAAAAATCATAAGTGTGACAGAAGGGTGGAAGGGTAGACATCAGCAACAATAACACCAACCAATACCTACGAGTATATTTTACTAACGAGAAGAAATAAAATTAAAAGCAAACGCGCCTCCATTATGTAATAATTAAATGGAAAATAACTTTTAATTAAACAAATTTCATCTCCCCGCTTCACCCTCTTCTTCGTGTTATGCCAATTTTCATTAATTTTACTGATTTTATTTTAAAGTTTTTTTTTATTCATGTAGTTTTTTTATATGATTTTTCCCGACAACAGAACAGCAATTTTATTCTAATAAAATTATTTTAAAGTTGAGTTAATATTTTCCGCACCATTTAAAATTATTATAACAACGATTAAAACCTTGATGTCAGCAAGATGTACGATTACGGGAGGAAATTCTTACGTTTATTTATGGATGAATGAAGCAGAAAGAGGCTGATATATTTTTTTGTACTTTATTTACGGTTATGTCTTAACCTTCAAGGTTTAGGCCCTGTCTTATAGTGAACAATTGTGACATTTGTGACCAACACCGACTTTCACTTACCACGAAAGTATGTAACCCGTGCCAAACTTTATTTCAACCTCAACCTTACGTGTGTTAACTTTATCTCTTAAATTCTAAACATTGACTTCCTAGCGCTGTGCGTTGTACCAAAAGAAACCACAAATTCCTCATAACAGAGCTCTCACAATAGAAAATATGTTTGTATCTATAAGGTTAAACCTTACAAGTTTGTTTGAAAATAAAACTTGAGAAAAAAAAAAAATCGTAAAAAGTTAGCAAACTCTTAACTTTTGCTAAATCTAAAATAAAACTAATTTACCGGTTTAACAGATCTTAAAATTATAATTAGTAATATACAATTCAATTTTTAAAACATCGCTAGTATTAAAAAAAATAAAACGAAGCTGGTTTCAATTTCAATTTTTGTTATTGATTTTTGATTCATTGTGCGAGGTACTGAAAACGTAAAAGTTTAGGGCGAAAGGTAAAAGCAAAAATTTTTCTATTGTAAGAGCTTTGTAACTGACAGTTTTCGGTTCTATACTAGTACAAGTCATTGAGTGGTCCATGCGAGATATCCAGTTTTCATGAGATGTGTCAAATCATGCGATATAGGCGGCCAATCCACCGGACAGAGAAAAATGAGATAAATTGTTCACCAAACTCATTTCTCCATAAGACCATGGTTTGGCGTGCTGTGTGACATATGGCGCCGTCTTCCTGAAATTACATACCGATCAGAATCAGTTCATTTATTTTTGGGCAAAAAAGACCGAAATCGTCGAACGATAGCGAGCGCCGTTGATGGTAACGTTGCAGCCATCGTCATCTTTGAAAAAATACGGACCGATGATTCCACTGGCTCACAGACCGCACAAAATAGGGTTTTTTTCTGAGTACATTGGCAGTTCTTGCATCATGTGGCTGTTCATCACACCAAATGCGGCAATTTTGTCTGATTACAGATGGCGCCACTGTCATTCCAATGAATTTCATATATTGCCGTGACAGTTCATGCTGATTTGAATTGAAACGAAAACAGCGAACGAATGATGACGTTTCGAGTTGTGGGTGACATAAGAACTTATGTAAATTGTGAAATTCATGTCCAGCTCACATTGAACAGACAAGATTGTGCGTATTTTTATATTTGGGAGCATTGTTCGAATAGTTGTGTGCATTTCATTGTGAGTTAAATGAATAATTTAGATAAATAATTCAGTCGAATTGAATTTTCGTAGTTTCCGTGAGCTGATTTTATTCATTCTCTACAGTGAATTCACGAAGATCATCGAATGTATATGTGCAGTTTTTTTCGGATATCATTGTGAGTGGAAATAAAATCGATTTCAACAATTCTCGAATGCTGATTTTTTTCACTTCAAATTTCCCTCAGCGAATTGGTGATCACCATCAATATTAACATTTCCATCCGTGTGTGAACAGCCGGTTCAATTGTATGCTGATTTGCATTATGACAGTAATAATAATTACAGTCTTCATCCAAGTGTCGTCATTGGAAAAATGGATAAAATTTGCATGTACTTTAGTGTCCTCAAATTTAAGAACGAAACGCCAGGAATATGGTGCGCTAATGGAAAAGTTAAACTGCCAGAATTACATCCACCACCCGAACCACTATCAACGTTGCTATCAGGTGTTACACGTGAGTTGGATTTCTTGGAAAACATCCGCAAATACAATTCATGTTTTCAAATGACATCGTTCGGTGCAACGAACATCGTGCGCGAAAATTACATGCCAACATTCAGAGTCCAAGGGCAAATTTATCATCGTGCCGGATCGCGTCTACCATTGCCGGACGCAGATCACAAGTTTCTTCAAATTTATTTCATGGCAAACAGTGATGAACAAATTGAACAACGATGTCATTATAATGCGGGCACTAGACGAGAAATCGTGGCTGCGTTACAAGCCCTTTTCGATCAACACAATGAAGTAGTTCAGTTGTTTAAAACCGCCATTCAACGAATGACTACGCAGTTGTAATTCGAGCAGACAAAAGACCCGTTGGCCAACACGAAAGACAGTTCAATGCACCAACAATCGATGAAGTGGCGATCGTGATAGTTGGCGACGATAGTTGGTGACGTTCAGCGAGCCTCCGATACTCATCGCTCATACGACGGATTGCAGTATCCGATTCTGTTTTGGCGAGGAGAACGACGAGGAAACGAATAATTCCATTCAACAACAGTCCACCATGCATGTCTGATGGGAAATGCACGAAACGATACCCAAGAATCTTGGTTTCTGATACCATCACTGGCAATGACGGATGCCCACTGTATCGTCGACGATCAGTTGCGGATGGCGGCAAATCCATCGTTCTGAAAGTACGAAACGTTGATGTCGAAGTCGATAATCGTTGGGTTGTGCCATATTCCCTGTTGCTCTCAGAGACCTTCAAATCAACCAATACCAACTTGGATGCTACATTAGCAGCAATGAAGCAGTATGGCGCATCTTATCATTTCCAATCCATGAACGACATCCAACAGTAGTACACTTGGCAATGCATCTCGAGAATGGACAGCGCGTGTACTACACAGCATATAATGTGCGTGAAAGAGCATTGGTTCCACCGGCAACAACTTTAACAGCATTTTACTCATTGTGGCAAGATGATATTTTTGCAAAGGCTCTACTTTATTCTGAGGTACCGAAATTCTACACATGTAATGCTTCGGCTAAAAATTTTCATCGTCGCAAACAAGGTAAAGCAGTTGAAGGACACCCCAATTTGTGTTCCAGTGACGCATTGGGTCGTCTGTACACTGTTCACCCGAACAATACAGAACGCTTCTATCTGCGATTGCTGTTAACCAATGTACGTGGACCGACAGCTTTCCAAGATTTAAGAACAGTGAATGGTCAGCTGTGCGCCACTTATCGCCAAGCTGGCCATAAACTAAATCTTGTTGAGAATGATGCACATTGGGACACTACACTCGCTGATGCATCGAATACTGCTCGACCACAGCAAATACGGACGTTTTTTGCCATAGTATTGACAACCTGCTTCCCATCTAATCCAAAAGATCTTTGGGAAAATACAAGGACTACATGAGTGAAGATATTCGACATCGTTTGCGCGCTGCGAATCAAAATCCGGACATTCAATTCACACCAAACGTGTATAATGAGGCATTGATTTTGATTAAAGACATACGTTTGGCAATCTCTAACAAGGCACTGGTGCAACTGGGAATGCCTGCTCCGGACCGACCAGCGAACGACCTTTTCGATCGTGATTTGTAACGAGAAACCCACTTTGATTCTGACGAGCTGGGGACATTTGTTCAGACAAATCTTCCGCAGTTGGTTTCAGAACAACGCATTGTGTATGTCAGAATTATGCGTGCAATCGCAGAACAAAGCGGTGGACTATTTTTCATAGACGCTTCTTTCACTCATTTTGGCAACCATACGATCACAAAATAATATTGCACTGGCCATTGCATCATCTGCAATTGCGGCAACTCTTTTGGATGGTGGCCAAACAGCGCATTCAGCATCGAAACTGCCGTTGAATTTACAAAACACTGAGGCACCAACATGCAACATCAGCAAAAACATATCCACTCGGACTACTGAACATTTAAGATCATTAAATGTGTAGATTACGCTTATAAGTAGGATCTAAATTAAATTGTGAGCACTAATATTAAATATTAACATTGGTTAATGTAATTAGCTTAAAATTTGAATACTTCTTGTTAGTTTCTTATGTAGAAAGATTCAAGGATAAAGCCTAGATAGACTAATTGGAGGATATTTAAACAAAAAAAAATTTTGGGTAAAAATTGGATTAAATCGGTTACAAAATCGGTCGATGCGATGTTAAATGCGATATGCTCTGCGATATGAATTTACAAACAAGATCATGCAATATAATGGAGTACGGCGTACTCTGTGCAATGTTTTGTAGAACGAACGGTTGCGGTACCCAATCCCTTCGTAGTAGTGCAGCAGAATAGCTAATTAGTCAATCAAAACTATGGAATGGTACAAACAATAGGAAATAATACCCCAGGTGGTACACCAATGTCAACATTGATAAATCCACTCTCTGTGGAGACTGGCCCTATGGATTCTGGGGAGGGCCATCTATTGCATTATCAGGGAACATCAAATCCGTTCCAGAGAAGACCAAATTTACAAAGATCACCGATAAAGAAAAATAGAAGCAAATCGGTAGCTCACCAAACCGATACTTTTTCTAACGCTATGCCTACACAAACATTACACGAAATAAGTGATGCCACCGAAAATTTTACTTTGCAAATAGCCGAATCTAGTAAAACAACTATTGACCTAGAAAAGGAGAATATGAATCTCTTGGCGAGACTAGAGCATATGGAGCAATTATTTGCCAAGCTAAGCGAAGAAATTGTGTATCTAAAACAAGAAAATGAAAACCTAAAAATGAATCGGGATTCAAAGGAAGATTGCGATATAGGAAGCATTGAACCAGACAAAGTCATCTATTCCACTGATGAAGATGAATTACAAAGAGAGACGGAATTGATCCTAAAGAAGAAAAAACAGTCGAGGAAGAGTAAGAAAAGAAAAGCTGAATCTTCACCTGAGGCTGAGCAATTAAATGGTAGTTGACAATCTAGTCCACATTCAAACGATGCTCTACCCAAAGCCAATCAACCAAAAGGTAGTAAATCTACCAAGAACATTACACCAAATTTGGTGCAACCGAAAGAAAAATCACCCCACCAATAGATATTGTGGGTGTAACTAGTTACCCAGAAATTCAGTCACTGATGAAGTCGGTTACTAACAATAAGACTATAAGGTAACAGCGTTAAATAATGACGTTTGGAAAATTAATACTCTGGACTCAGATACTTATAGAACCTTATCTATGAAATTGAACGCTGAAAAGTATCAGTGGTTCACTTACGAAAACAAACAGGCCCGACCTATAAAAGTCATGGCCAGAGGTTTGCATCACACTTGCTCAAGCAACGAAATAATGGAAGACTTACAAAATAAAGGTTTTAAAATACTAGATGCTGTGAATATTGTTAAAAAGAGAGAACATAAATTCAGGAAGGAAACCAAATTATCAGTAAAAGGCGACTCCCTCTTTTTATGTTGGTATTTGCCAACAAAGAGAATGTTCAAAACATTTATGGAATAAAAGGAATTCTTCACATGAAGGTAAAAATTGAACCAATGAGGAGAACCACAACACGCATACCCCAATGCAAGAATCGGGCGCGATCTAAGATGTGTAAAATGCTCAGGTAATCATTTTACCCAGGCGAGTACAATAGGGAGAGATGTGCCAGCCAAGTGTACAAATTGTAAGGGCCAACATCCGGCTAATTATCGAGGCTGTGAGGTTGCTAAACAACTACAAACATTAAGAGATAAAACAAGAAATCAACCGTAAATTACGAAAATCGAAGGGTTCAAATATCAAATCAGATGGATCAAAACCCACAATCAAGCAACGCAGGGCAAAGAGGTTCATTTGCGCAGGTAGTGAAAGGTTTGGGTTCAACCAAACATATGGGCTCTGAAAGTAACCAAATTATGGAAAATATTATGAACAGCATTGCTGCTATTACAAAGCGGCTAGATGACCAAAGTAATCTGAACAACATGATACTTGATCAACTGAAGAAAATGCAACTTCCGCAACGCAATCCAACAAAAAATGTTAAGTAAGAACACAACTTGCAAAAAAGCAATCTGGAATGCGAATGGCATTATGCAACATATTCCATAAATATAAATATTTTTAAATTCAAAAAGAATCGACATTTTCTTAATATCTGAAAGCCAAGAAACAATGCAAGTCACTACTGTAAGGATCCAAATTATACACAGACAGCTTACTGTCTCTGCAACATATTGTCCTCCCCTGTATAACTGGAAAAGGGAGGACTATCTTAAACTATTTAAATCGCTTGGACGTGATTTTATTATTGGAGGTGACTTTAACGCGAAAAACACCTATTGGGGATCCAGACTTACTACGTCAAAAGGTAAACAATTGCTTCAAGCAGGGCATACATCAAAATGTGATTTTTACTCTGGTGGTTCCACAATATACTGGCCCAGTGACGGAACGAATATACCTGACCTAATAGACTTTTATGTAGCAAGAGGTATATACCAGAACTACATTCACATTGAAGACAGTAATTCTCTAGTATCGGATCATTCCTCGGTTATCATGACAGTCAGTGAAATGGTAATTCAAAGGGAGAGTGCATCCAGATTAACAAATTGAAAAATAAACTGGGATCTCTTTCGTGAGGTATTGGAGGAAAAAATCAATCTTCAGGTGCCGATAACAAATTCCCACCAGTTTGAAGATGAATTAGAGCAACTCAATGAAGCAATTCACTATGCTGCTTTGGCAAGTACCCTCATTATACAAAATAAGAAGAAGCTTAACATATCCTACCCAATGGAAGTTAAAGAGTTGGTAAGACAAAAATGACGGCCACGTCAAACCTGGCAAATAACCAGAACACTCGAGAACAACAGAATTCTTAACAATTTAGGTAACAGTCTCAAATCTCTTCTTAAAGACGTTAAAAATGCATCAATCAACAGATATCTAGTTAGCCTAACCGATGAAAAAAATTCTGATTATTCTCTGTGGAAGGCGACGAAGGGACTCAAAAGACCCAAAATGCAAGTGCCTCCACTTAAAAAGCAGGATGGAACCTGGGCAAGGGGTTCTAAAGAGAAGGCTGATCTGTTTGCAACCACTACCAAGGCAAACGGCCAAAGAAAATATAATGTCAATCCAAAAGCTAGATGATTTTGATATACGCCCAGTAATTCTCAAAGAATTAAAAGAAGAAGTGAAAAGCAACATGAATGTTAAAAAAGCCCCAGGGTATGACTTGATTACTTGCCAAATAATCAAGGCTCTACCAGCTAAAGAATCTCGTAAGCTATTACACTTAATCAATGCAAGCTTTTGGTTAAAATATGTTCCGTGGCAATGGAAAGCAGCAGAAGTAATCATGATAGCAAAACCTGATAAACCACCTAACGATAAAAAATCATACAGGTCAATTTCATTGCTGCCAATTATGTCAAAACTCTTTGAAAAATTATTACTAAAAAGACTTAAACCAATAATTGAGGACCGACAACTAATTCCTCCACATCAATTTGGTTTAGAAAAAAGCACTCCACAATTGAACAGATGCATAGAATCACAAAAATTATTGAAAGAACGTTAGAACGTAAAAAAGTATGCTCCAGCATATTTCTGGACGTCGCCCAAGCATTCGATAAAGTTTGGCACAGTGGACTGGGATTCAAGCTGCATAGAGATCTGCCGAGGCAATTCTATGCCATACTAAGATCTTATTTATCCAATAGACATTTTCGTCTGAAATATGAGGATGAATACTCCCAACTAAAGAAAATCTCTGCCGGTGTCCCGCAGAGGAGTGTCTTAGGACCAATACTGTATTTATTATATAGAAGGGTTATTCCAACAAAAGACGAAGGAATCATAGCCACCTTTGCAGATGACACAGCAATCATGGCGATTGGAAGTAATGTCGCTGATGCAACGAGCAAACTCCAGAAGATTACCAATGCGGTTTGTAACTGGACTAGGAGCTGGAGAATCAAGCTTAATGAGACGAAATCCACGCATATTAACTTTACATATCAAAAGGCTTCCCATTTACCGATAGTAATTAACTCACGACCGGTGCCATATGCAGACAAAGCTAAATATCTTGGCATGACACTCGATGCCAAGCTCAAGTGGATTAACTTAATATTAAGTTCAGAAAAATGTATTGGCTCATAGGTTGAGGCTCTGAGCTTACAATGTACAACAAGCTGCTGCTATATCGGCAAATACTGAAGCCGATATGAACCTACGGTATTCAACTCTGGGGATGTACTAAGCAAACAAACTGCCAAAATGATACAGACGTTTCAAGACCTTCACAGGGACTTACATCAAAGATGAAATAAAAAAGCACGCCGCCAAACACAAAATAAGGCTCCAGGAATATGGAAACCCCTATATTCGCCATATGATAGATAATCCTGTCGTTGAAAGAAGACTTCAAAGAACGAGGCCACTTGATCTAGTAAACATATCAAATTAAAATTATATTTTAAATAGGTTTAATTAATTTTGGAACTAACCATTGGGTTTCACCCCAACAAATCAGAAACAAAATGGAATATAATTTTTTATTCTAACAGACCGAGTTCATTGCCTAGATTTTTATCTGGAATTGACATTTACGAAGAAACCGTGTAAAATGCTACAATTTGATAATAGATGGCACTGGTATTACACTACAAAAATTATTATCTTTCCATATGTAGCAAACTAAACCTCAAGATGTTAGTAATCGCTTTGAGCTTGTTTAAGACAAACACAGATGGCAGATACGATAGATTAGATAACTAAAAGTCTAAAATAATTATGATTATAATTATTACATTTATACAATATTTATATTCTATGTAAATTACACAAATTTTTATGTAATTTACGTTATTTACAGAAAAATATACTCCCAACACTGGCTGGTAGCAATATTTGTGGGTTCTCTTAGAAGGTGAAATTTATGAAAAATCCGATATACTTTCCTAGCTTTTGGCTTGCCCCTAAATATTTATAACCCGCCAGAAACATATTTCGGGTTTCCCACATAAATTTATACAAAATTTTATGCACATGCCGTGCCATTACAGTATTTTTATTTATTTCTCGTTTCAGGGATTTGAGATGCCTACGAAATAAAATCCATTTAAATTTATTCCTAACATATATTTTAACGGCCTTATTATGGATTTTAACATTAATAATTCAGGTACGTAATAAAATAGCAACACAAGAATAAATCTTCGTACTATGTGTGTACATCTTACAGATGTCTTGTCATCCATATAACACTAAACATTTTTACGTATAATTTTTATTTCTACTTTTATTTCTCGGGCTTTTTATCGTTGGTTATGCTGGAAATTCTCCCGACACACAGTTATTTATCCAAGAAGATGGATCAGGATGTATATTTCTTGTAATATTATTACATTACTTTAGTTTAACAAATTTTTTTTGGATGATGGTTGAAGGTATTGTTACGTTAGATAAATACACATAAATACACAAATACAATTAAAATAGATATAAAATAAAAATACATAATTATGTTTATACAGAGAGAACAACCGTAACATTTTTTTTTCTAAGAACAATACGAAAGCTTTGCTTTATGCAAAATTCACTTAGAGGAAAGAATGTTTACAGGATGTCGTACAATGAGGTAGTCAACTGGATCTAAACGTTTATTTACTTTTCTAGGGTTATATTTATATACGCTGGTGGTGCAAACATTTTCGGGTGATAATTTAAGTTTAAGAATGTATGCCCTAATTGGATGGGGTAAGTCGACCATAAATATTTTGGGATGTTTATCGAAAGTATTAATTTTTGCTTAAATTATTTCAGGCTGTCCTGCTATTTTCGTTATATGTTGGACAATTGTTAAAGCCGCACTTATATCCATCGATGACGGAATTATAACAAAATACTCAAATATGGTAAGCGATGCTGTATTATCAATTCTATAATATCTTTTAGAGTACATAAAGTAAGATGAATAACTTTTTCCGGCTTAACTTGTTGCACGCAAAACTTTATTGCAACTTATTAATTTTTGTTCATAAACTTTGAGTTCCCTTGTGCTTTATGTTATTAAATTATTTGTTCTATAAACTTTTATTACTATTTAACATGAAATGTTAGTAAAAAATGTAAAAGCGAAAGAAAATATTTTTCCTGTGCATACATTTTATAAAGAACTTCACTGGAATAACGTCTTTAGAATATATAACAGTGTTAAATGTCAGCTATCTTGAAGAAAATTTTGGAAAAAAAGTTCAGGTAGTTTCCAACGGCAAAGGTTTGGTTCTTTAAATTTTTTAATTCACCAGAAGAGTATATCAACATTTTAAAGATTAGTTTTGTTTTTCTAGAGATAGTTTCATTGTGTTTGCACTCGTGCATGTATTGGGTTTTCCAATAAGAGTGATATGATCCAAACTTTTCTCGCAATAATTCAATTGTTGCACTTGCAGTATGTCACGTAGCCCCGTCTTGTTGGAACCAAATGTTGTCAAGATCAACTTCTTCCAATTTCGGCCATAAAAAGTTGGTTATGATCGATCTATCGATCTCCATTGACAGTAACGGTGTTACCAGCTTCATTTCGAAAAAATACGGACCGATGATTCCACCAGACCAAAAACCACACCAAACTGCCAATTTAGGTGAATATAATGGTTTTTCATGAATAATTTGTGGATTTTCTTCGCACCAGATCGATAATTTTGTTTATTTACTGCACCACTCAGATGAAAGTGAGCCTCATCGGAGAAGATGATTTTCTTAAAATAATCGTTATCGTTTGTAATTGCAATTTGTAAACGTTGTTCTTGCGTATATCTCACCATGATGAAATTGTAAACATTACTGAATACAATGAAACAAAAAATGATAGATCATGACATATTACAAATGACCGAAACGTCACTTAAAAATCATATCATTCCTATTGGAAAACCCTATGTATCGTACTAGAAAAAAAGAAAAAACTCTCCAAACTATTTGCTATTTACTTACAATTTACCAAAATAACATAATATTTTAGCTCGAGTCATCTTAACACAAGGATGACAATTTTAAAAAGCAATATAATGTTAATTGATATTGGAAATCGTAGAGGCTTCTCCTGTTGTAGGTGGCCTCTACTAATTTATTTAGTTTAGATGATAGTGAAGTATTTCCTAAACTTTCCAACAAAAATTTAAATCCGCCATTTTTATTTCAATGCATGCGTAAAACTTCGGATAAACGAGTAAATTACAATTTATATGAAATAAAGCAAATAAGTCTACAAATCCTTTACAAGATTTTTAAAATATAGAAAACCCTTTAAACTCCAACTAAGTGTACTTTCGTGTTAATAAACGGGGCTAAGGAGGTTTAGTATGCTCAATTTGCAATACGATAAATTTACGTTGTAAGCGATTTTCCATAAAATTTTTCCATCTCCTAGAACACCCCCACCAAATACTGATCAAACATTCGAGATAATGAGGATCTAATCTAACCGAAAATCATCAGCCCTTAAAAATTTATAGGGGCTATGGGTGTTAGTATTCTCATTTCGCAATACGATAAACTACGTACGTTGTCAACTACAGACACTTAATCCCCATAAATTTTCAAGAGATAAACTCAAAATAATACTTAGTATTCTTCATGGGTTTTCCCAGGACATAGAAAATTTTTATTTGAAATCACTTACAACGATAATTTATCATATTCCGAATTGAGCACACTACTTAACACCCTTAGTCTCTACAACTTTTCGACAAACGGTCAATCGACATAAATTTAGTTATCGAGCCACTTTACTTTGATTCTACCCCGCACCCATATAGTGAGCAGCTGCCACTGGTCTGGTATTCAGTTTCTTGTTGCTGATGAAGAAGTAATCGATAGAAGACCGTTCAGGTTAAGCGTTGATATGAGAATGATGATAATTCCCTTAAAACATGTCCTTTTATACATACATGTTACAAGTTCCGCAACCGGTACACGTATGTGAAGTTATCCCCGAAATTAAAAAAAAATTAATCAAGCAACACTAACTATATCCCTCTTTCTCTTGTGTGAAGTTATCCCCGCCCCGTTTTATATTATATTTTATTCCAAATACACTTCATATGTGAAGTATGAATAAAATCGTACCGTTACAACCAAGCGAAATTAAGCTCCGAAAAAAATATTTCCATGTAATACATTTTACATTTTTGACCGAAAATAACATTTTAAATTGACATGTAAAAAGTATTAATCCGATAATCAGATCTATATGATTTTATGATGGCCAGACCCATACCTCACTTTTTGCAAAGACAAATTGATACTTGTTACATGTCAAATTAAAATGTCAATTTTGAGCAAAAGTGAATTAACTGGAAATATTTTGTTCGGAGCTTAATTTCGCTAGGTTGCAACGGTACGATTTTGTTCATACTTCGCAAAAAGTGAGGTATGGGCCTGACTATCTCATAACCATATAGATCTAACCCGACAAATTAATACTTTTTTCATGTCAAATTAAAATGTTAATTTTCGCCAAAAATGTATTTCTCTCTGAGTCTAATTTCGCTAGGTTGCAACGGTACGATTTTGTTCACATTTTGCCAAAAGTGATGTACTGGTCTGGCTATATCAAAACCATGTAGTTTTGATCCACAGATTAATGCTTTTTACATGTCAAATTAAAATGTTATTTTTGGTCAAAGATGTATTACATATAAATATTTTGTTCGGAGCTTAATTTCGCTGCTAGGGTGCAACGGTACGATTTTATTCATACTTCACATATGAAGTGTATTTGGAATAAAATATAATATAAAACGGGGCGGGGATAACTTCACACAAGAGTGAGAGGGATATAATTATGTTAGTGTTGCCTGATTAATTTTTTTTGATTTCGGGTATAAAATCCGGGGATAACTTCACATACGTAACCGATGCTACCCGGAACGAACGTTTTCGGGCTGTTGTGCTCTATTGTTGTTATTGTCCTGGTTTTTAACAGACAATACACACACGTGGTATCATTAGATAGGTGATGAAATGATCTTTAACCTGACATAATTTGATTCAAAAAAACATTTCGATTCGCGTGAAAATTAAAAAAAAGTAGGAAACTCAACTGTTCAACTTTTTTGCTCTCAGGTGTACATTTAGTATCTGATGCTGGTGGATGTTTTTCTAGGACATGGGACAATTTTTATGGAAAATCGCTTACAGCGTACGTAGTTTATCGTATTGCGAAATGAGAATACTAACACACTTAGCCCCTATAATTTTTCAAGTGATGATGATTTTCAGTTGGATTAGATCATTATTATCTCGAATGTACACTTAGTATTTTTAACACTATGCGCCGTAGGTACTAGGCGAAACACATTATACCACTTGTTTATTATTTCGCGAACAAAAATTTTTTTTTTTTTAATTTGTTCAAAATGTTTAAAAAATTACTCGGTCGATTTCGACTTATTAGGCCATCATCAGGAGTATTTACTGATTTGTAAAAATAAAAATTTAGTTGTATATATAGTAGAAATACGCAAAAAAAATAAAAGAAGGAGGGACAAAAAATAGGCAATAAAAATTAATCTATTGATCGTTCCAACCAACTGTTGTTTACACGGAAAAGTTACTAGTAAAAAAGGGGGAAACGGGGGGTGGAATAGCAGGTAAGCGATTACTCATCGGCTGAGTAACAAAATTCAAGGAATATTGAAGTACATTTAATTACCTGACGTATTAGTCATATTGTTAAGAGCGTGAGAATAGAACAGGGCGGGATCCGTAATTGGTGAGAAACGGATTTCTCTCTATTCGTTAAGTATATTTTGGTTAAGGAATATGGATTTGCGAATTTTGTAAGATTCTAAGGTATCTAAACGACTGCTTTTGGGTTGTATATGTAATATGTCTAAATTATTTGAGCTAGCTAAATGATTATGGAATGTTGATTGATTGCAACCAGATAAATGATCGTTAGCTCTAACTCCAAAATTGCGCCCAGTCTGTCCAATATAGGAGAAACTATTTATTGTGTTATTATTATAAATAGCAAAACTAATATTGGGATAATCGGACACGATGTTGCTATTCCGTTGGCTAGTTTCTCTTATATACTCTAAGCGACGCCAATTTTCCTGCGTTGGATTATCCGGTGGATAAATACCCGTTAGAGCTTTACGCTTTAGCTTTTTATTTAATAACTTTAATACAGTCTTAGTTGCATATCCGTTATTCGTTGCTATTTGTAGAATTATATTAAGCTCTATGTCATAATTTGAATTTATGAAGGGGATGTTTCTTAGTCTATCTATAAGTTAGTGGAAAGCTGACATTTTAATATTATGGGGATGGTTTGAAGAACTTCGGATAATAGCGTCTGTATACGTGATGGGTTTCCGATAAATTTTGAAGTCTAAAGAAGAATTAATCCTGGTTATTGTTATATCTAGAAAATTAATACATTTATTTGCTTCGCTTTCCAACGTAAAATCAATGGTGGGATATTGAGAATTTAACCAAGTAAGGACTGAGATTCTATCAGTTCCATTCCATAGGCATAGTATGTCATCAACATATCTATACCAAAAAATTATGTGGCGAAAATAAGGGTTGTTGTTTGATAAAATCATTTGTTCGAAGAAATTCATGAAAATAGGCGCATAGTGTTAAAAGTATTAAGTTGGCAGATTTGGCCACCCTCGTCGTGATTTATCGTCGTTTGTTGGTAAGAATTAGTTATAATAATAATCAAATATGGTTTAATATTAGTTGTGAAAAATTAAATTTACTTCCTAACTATACTAATATTCTTTAGAGGGAAGAAGAGCTATTAATCTAGCCCGTTGTAGTTGGAGGAATAACGAGCTATGTAAAGGGTATGATACCAGGAAAAACTTATATCTCCATGTTTCGAGATAAGGCTTATCCATTTAACCGTAGAGGTAATAGTGGTTCGTCCAATTTCATTCACGTTTTAAGAACTTGTTCTCAGTCGGTTTCAGTAGCGCAGAGATTCAAATGCTGAGCAATGGGTTTAATTTTGCTCCTACGCCAAATAAAATCAGTCTTCAGTCATTCGAGAATCTGGCTGTAGATGCTGAAACCGCCTTATTTTACCAGCCGGCCCTACTAAAATCAGTATGTGCACTACAAATAAAGAAATGTATTGAGAACTCGTCTTCTCCTTCTAACTCTTCTTCTGCTACTTCTGTCGCGCTTGCTTCTCCTAATACTAACCTCAAAGTAATTAGTGCGATAAAGAAAAAGCTACGTGACCATTACCTGATAGCATGTAAAGCGGATAAAGGCAATATAATTACTGTGCTAGAAAAAGTCAACAGAAAGCAAAGCAATATAGAGCTTGGTAGGGATCCAACTACGTATTTTAAGACTTCTGTCAGTAAGTGTATCAACCAATTCCAAAAGTTGTTTAATGGAACTGGTTGGAAGTACTCTGTCATGAATCCATCTGCTCCGATTCTTTATGGTTTACCAAAAATCCATAAGGAGGGCATCCCGATTAGACCAATAGTCGCGTATTGCAATGCTCCTGCCTACAAGCTATACATTTCACTACATTCAAAACTAGTTTCGTTTGACGTTGTCAGTCTTTTCACTTCTATTCCAATTATAACTTTATCTCAAATAGTTTGTAATTACTTAGATAGGGATGTTGTAGATGAGGGCTTACGTCGTGAACTGAAGTTGGTCTTTGAGACTTGTATTAAACAAAACTATTTCTGCTTTGATAATACATATTTCAAATTCGCTGATGGTCTACCCATACGGTCCCCTTTGTCACCTTTCACAGCTGAAATTGTCATGAATATCTTCGAACAAATGATTTTATCAAACACCAATCCTTATTTTCGTCATATAATCTTTTGGTATAGATATTTTGATGACATACTATGCATATGGAATGGAACTGATAGACTGTTAAACTCAGTCCTTACTTGGTTAAATTCTCAATATCCCACCATTGATTTTACGTTGGAAAGAGAAGAAAATAAATGCATTAATTTTCTAGATCTAACAAAAAACCAGGATTAATTCTTCTTTAGACTTCAAAATTTATCGGAAACCCACGTATACAGACGCTATTATCCCTAGTTCTTCAAACCATCTCCATAATATTAAAATGTCAGCTTTCCACTCACTTATAGATAGACTAGTAAACATCCCTTTGACAAATTCAAATTATGACATAGAGCTTAATATAATTCTACAAATAGCAACGAATAACGGATGTACAACTAAGACTGTATTAAAGTTATTAAATAAAAAGCTAAAGCGCAAAGCTCTAACGGGTATTTATCCACCGGATAATCCAACGCAGGAAAATTGGCGTCGCTTAGAGTATATAAGAGAAACTAGCCAACGGAATAGCAACATCGTGTCCGATTATCCCAATATTAGTTTTGCTATTTATAATAATAACACAATCAATAGTTTCTCCTATTGGACAGAGTGGGCGAAATTTTGGAGTTAGAGCTAAAGAACATTTATCTGGTTGCAATCAATCAACATTTCATAATCATACAGCTAGCTCAAATAATTTAGACATATTACATATAACGGGTGTTTTTTTAGGAGGTTTGTTTTTCCGATAGATGTCGTTTTATTTTATGACAGTTGTTTTGACAGCTCAAAGTGGCATTTCTACTCAGTATTGTTTGGCAAATCATTATGAATAGGTTAACTCCAGAACAACGTTTTCAAATCGTGGAAATTTATTTTCAAAATCAGTGTTCAATTAAAAATGTTTATAGAGCACTTCGTGAATTTTATGGTGCACATAATCGTCCGTCAGAGACCACCATAAAGAACGTAATTACCAAATTTCGGTCTACATTCACTCTTTTGGATGCCAAGCCACCGACAAGAATGAGAAGAGTTCGTACAGAAGAAAATATTGCTGTCGTTGAGGCCAGTGTCGAAGAAAACGACAATTTATCGATTCGTCGTCGTGCTCAGCAAATTGGACTTTGTCCATCGACTTTATGGAAAATTTTACGTAAAGATTTGGGTTTGGTGCCATACAAAATTCAATTGGTGCAAGAATTAAAGCCACACGACCATCGTTTGCGCCGTGAATTCAGTGATTGGTCGTTAAATCAATTGAACGAAGATCCATTTTTTTACCGTAAAATTCTCTTCAGTGATGAGGCGCATTTTTGGTTAAATGGATACGTCAACAAACAAAATTGTCGCATTTGGAGCAAAGATAATCCACACGCCGTTCTAGAATTACCAATGCATCCTGATAAATGTACTGTTTGGTGCGGTCTATGGGCTGGTGGGATCATCGGTCCATATTTCTTTAAAAATGAGGAAGGACGACGCGTTACCGTGAATGGAAATCGATACAGAACCATGTTAAATGAGTTTTTGTTGTCAAATCTTGAAGATATGGATATGAATGAAATGTGGTTTCAACAAGATGGTGCCACTTGCCATACAGCACGTGAAACAATCGACTTATTGAAAGAAACTTTCAACGACAACATTATTTCGAGAAATGGTCCGGTGAATTGGCCTCCGCGTTCGTGCGATTTGACGCCACTCGATTACTTTTTGTGGGGATACGTGAAGTCATTGGTTTATGTGGATAAACCTCAATCGATTGACGCTTTGGAAACCAATATTCAACGTGTCATTGCTGACATACGCCCTCAAATGCTTGAAAAAGTGCTGGAAAATTGGACCTCCAGAATGACATTTGTGAAAAATAGTCGTGGTAGCCATATGCCAGAAATTGTGTTTAAATGTTAAATGCCAAAAAATTATCTACCAAATAAAAAAAAATTTTGGTCATTTCATAATTTTATATGTGTTTTATTCAAAAAAAAAAATCGGCAACCTCTTAAAAAAACACCCCCACAACCCAAAAGCAATCGTTTAGATAAATTAGAATCTTACAAAATTCGAAAAACCATATTCTTTAACCAAATTATCCGATAAGAGAAATTCGTTTCTCACCAATTACGGATCCCGCCCTATTTTATTCTCACGCTCTTAACAATATACCTTGAATTTAGATTCGTTCGTTACTCAGCCGATGACTAATACGCTTACCTGCTATTTCACCCCCCGTTTCCCCCTTTTTTATTAGTAACTTTTCAGTGTAAACAACAGTTGGTTGGAACGATCAATAGATTAATTTATATTGCCTATTTTTTGCCCCTCCTTCTTTTATTCCCTTTTGCTTGTTTCTGCTATATACAACTAAATCTTTATTTTTACAAATCACATTTTTACAAATGATGATGGCCTAACAAGTCGAAATAGATCGAGTAATTTTTTTAAACATTTTGAACAAAATTTCAAAATTTGTTTTTTTGCGATATAATAAACAAGTGGTATAATATGTTTATTAAGTGTACTTAGTATTTGGTGGGGGTTTTCCTAGGATATGGAAAATTTTTATGGAAACAAACGGGCTTACAACGTACGTAGTTTATTGTATTGCGAATTGAACGTACTAAACCCCCTTAGCTTCTATAACTTTTCAAGGGATGATGATTTTCGGTTGGACAAGATCATTATTA
This sequence comes from Nephrotoma guestfalica, assembly GCA_963691935.1. Lineage (NCBI taxonomy): Eukaryota > Metazoa > Arthropoda > Insecta > Diptera > Tipulidae > Nephrotoma > Nephrotoma guestfalica. Next base: position 152,563,311 of record OY829915.1, read on the forward strand.
TCTCGAATGTACACTTAGTATTTGGCGGGGTTTTTCAATGTACGGGTATTTTTTAATGGAAAGCCGCTTACATGAAAATCTATCATGTTACAAATTGCGGGTACTGATCAACTTTAGTCCTTACAACTATTCAAGGGATGATAATTTCATGTTAGTTCTGTTCTATATTAACCCAAATTCATATACTGATTAGTTGATTTGCGTAATTATTATTAATACTGTACTAGCATTATAAGTCTTTTTTAAAATTATAATTCCAATATTTTAAAGTTATCGAATAAAAGAAAAATATTATGTAAAAATAAAGTGCAGGTATCAACAAATTCACATAAACAAGTTAAATTTTATCTTTATCGTTTTATACGAATAAAGTATATATATTACACTCACTTATACATATAAGATATTTAGGATTTAACAAAATATTCACAAGTGTGAAGTTTATCCTAAACCTTCCTAATTTTAATTTTTAGGATAGTTTAGGAAATAGTTCATGGAAATTATTTTAGGCTATCTTGGAATTTTGTGGAATAAGACAAGCAAGTGTATTGTGCGTCGACGCTTAGTTCAGAATTGTCTACATGTTAGTGTCAAAAATATCGCAGTCAATTGATGTTTGCGTAAACAATGTCGACAATTGGTGAAATATGTAGATAACTCGTAAACAATGTAAATTATTGTTTTTGTTGTTGTTTTTCAAATGTTTTAGTACGAGGAGGGCATCTTACACTTTTTCAGCTTTTATTGAGGTTTCCCAAAAATTCAATTTTTACGATCCAAACAGGTGAGATTAGTACAAATTTTTCCGAACACTAAATTTTCTCAGTAAATATTTGTGTTTACGGTAACTATTCGCATTATTCGTGTTATGGTTGTACGAAATAATATGATATGTCCCGACAGACACTAATGGAACAAGTTTTTGTTTAATAAAAGTAACCACAGGATCAAAACAAATGAAACAACAAAATTACCGAAAAGTGGATATTGATATATCTTTATCATTATTTAAATAAAAATCAACAATCAATCTAATGCAGGGGTGCCCAGAAACCATGGAAGAGATGACCAAAAAACAAAAACAAAAATGACTGGCCACACGGAAAAAAAATAAATTAACGAGTATAAATTATGTCAAGATTTTTTATTCAAATGCAGTCGCGAACATGATATTCTAGCGAGTATTACTAATTCTCAGTTCGCTTTTCAAATTAATGTCAGTTAGTCTATTTCATATTGCGAGGAAACTGTTTTTATCATCTTAAAATGCCTACTTATCAAGTATATCATTTTCAACTAAATTAATGTCGATGGAAAATGGATACGAAAACAACTCAATTTAATTTTTTAAGCTAATAAGTTTCGGAAACCTATCGTTAAATTGTACTATCAATTTCTCAATATCGGAAGCAAATCTTTTTGCGTCTTTATCATTCATAGATACGGATTGGATTGCTTTGAAATGAGCCCAATGGTTTTTAAGCAGATGATCCTTGAATAATATCAACGTATTCAAAAATGATCCCTTGGAGTTTATTATAGAGCTCATTTAGGTATTATGTGATGTCAACGAAGAATGCCAAATTAAAAATAAATTCGTTATCAGAAAATGATGTGTTTCCATTCCTTCGGATTCCATAAATGAAATTTTAATTTCATGTCGAAGGTCAAAACATCTCTTCAAGCAATTCCCTCGGCTAAGCCATCTCACATCCGTGTAGTAAATTACATCGGATCCTTCAGCTTCTTCAATCGTAGTTAAAAATTCTTTGAACTTTCTATGACGAAGTACACTCTTCCGAATATAATTGACAGATTTTATTACAAAATTGATGATCGGTTCCACATTAAGAGTGTTCCCACATAGATTTTCAATGTGCAATAAGCAGTGTATAGCAACTACTTGGAAATCTGGGTTTAGTTCACGAATTTTTGAAAGAAAACTTGTTACATGGTGCACCATCCGTGGTTACTCTGACCAGATTTTGTAAGTCAGCTTTGAACAACTGCAATTGCGTAATAATGGCTTCAAAAATATTTTCCCCCGTAGTTGAATCTTTCATTGAACCCAAATTCAGTAGTTCTTCGGTAACGTTGAAATTATCATCTACGCCTCGGATGAATATGGCTAACTGTGCAGTGGCCAAATTATCGGTTGTTTCATAAAAACAAATAGAAAAATATTTAAACCGAGCAATTTTATTTCTAATATTGTCTTCGATTATAGAAGAAATATCTTCAATCCTACGACAATCTGTATTTCTCGATAAGTTGAGTTATTTAAAAGGTTTCACTTTGTCTGGGACTAATACACCCGCTTTAATTTTGGAATGCTGGCTAATTTTGTATTTTCACATTCGTCATTTACACGTTTAAAAAAACTTTGTTGATTTAGTTTTTCTTTTCGTAATTTATTGACCTCATGATTCCGTTGCTGAAATGACAACTGGTCATACTTTTGCTTGTGCCTATTTAAATAATGTTCCTTAATATTGTGGCCTTTAAGGATGATACCTGCATCACATACCAAACATGTGACACCGACCCCCTTTGGTTCAACAAAAAAGTCATTAGTCCTGGATTCCTTGAACGAGCGATTTTCATCTTTCAATCTACGTTTTTTTATTATTGTATGCCATTTTTTACCTATAGAAAGCATAAACATGCATTTTTTGTATTTAATTTTAATTTAATATTCTTACCGTTGTCAAATTTAATGAAAATAATATTCCAAATGTCGCCAAGTGTTTCATTTTTTATGCTATGAACACAATGAACCTAAAACCGCTGAATACTCGCTGAATAAAATCATTGACCAAAACACAATTACTAAGAACTAAGCAAACCCAATGTACAAATATACAGTAAACCCTCGATTTAACGGACGCTCGATTAAACGGACAATACTTTATTTTCCATTTTTCGGCTAGCCCCTCAGCCTAGGGTACTCAGAGGGCTTCGGCTGTCTCTGTGTACATCTAGGTAACACCAATTTAGCCGCGTCCTCGTCGCGGGGGGCGGGTACTGCTTCGACAGTAGCAAAGTGCTACCGGGGACCAAATGCCAGTGGTATAAATTGGCTAAAACAAACAATGAGTACAACAAATACGGAATGTAATACCCCAGGTGGTACAGCAGCAGATATGCTGCCAAATCCACACTCTTCGGAGGCAGGCCCAACAGATTCTGGGGTGGGCCAATCATTGTTTAACCCATTTGGACGAAGTTCCAAATTATCAAGATCACCAAGATCTTCAACTGGAAATATATTTCAGTGCGAGAAGGAAAATGCCGAACTCCGTGAACAACTAAGAGAAATAAAAGAATTTACTACTAAATTGAAAGAAGAATTTACAATTTTAAAGAAAGAAAATGAAGAACTCAAAAAAACAGTTGAAACACGTGCAGAACTTCGGACGACACCTAGCCCAACAGTCGATGATGGCATTAATTCATTCCATACGGATGAAGAAGAATTAGAAAGAGAAACAAATTGGATGTTGAACCGGAATAAAAGACCAAGTAAGAAACGGAAAGCGCAACACTCACCAGAAATGGCGGAGACTTTACCATCAACTTCAAAAGAGGTTGCCAGAAATCAATTAATCATCAAGAAACAACTAGCTCTAGAACAACAACCAGCTAAACCGAAAGAAAAATCACCTCCACCAATAAATGTCGTCGGGATATCAAATTTCTCCACTATACAGTCGATTATGAAATCGATTACGATAGCCGAGTACAAACTCGTATCTCTAAACAACGGCGTCTGGAAAATTAATGTTGTAGACTCTGAAACTTATCGAGCTTTGGCTACAAAGCTTAATTCCGAGGGGCATCAGTGGTTTACCTATGAGGATAAGAATGATCGCCCAATTACAGTTATGGCTAGAGGTTTTCACCCAACCTGTGCAAAAGAGGAAATTATTGAGGATCTCAAGCAAAAGGTATTATAGATATTTATCAAATAGAAAATGCCGTAAACATAATTAAGAAAGCAAAAATCGAAACTGAACAAGGAGTTCAAGTTAACAAAAGAGGGCTTCCACTATTTATGCTCACTTTTAATAACAAACAAAAAGTGGAAGATGTGTATAATATCAAGGCAATACTTAGCATGAGAGTTAAAATAGAGCCATTGAAAAAGAATAACGGATTAATACCGCAGTGCAAAAAATGTCAAGGTTTTAATCATACGCAGAAATATTGCCAAAGAGAAATTAGATGCGTGAAATGTGTCGGAAAGCATCATGCCCAGGTATGCCCGGTCAATTGCAATAAGTCACATCCCGCAAACTACCGGGGATGTGAAATAGCTAAGGAGCTACAACGAATAAGAAATAAAACGCGAAAACAAAGTCCAGGAGTATCGGTAAAAAATTATCAAACTTCCACCAAAGAGGAACCTAAACCTCATGCTAGTAAAACGGGAGAACCAAAACCAAAACTTTACTCACAAGTAGTCATGACAAAACCAATTATTTCGGAGCACACTACTGAAGGTACAGCAGTGCTCCAAAAGATACTAAGAAGCATGGAAGCTCTTAACATTCGTCTAGCTAAACAAGGGAAATGCCTTCAAGCTCTAAGCAACAGGTTAGATAAGCAAGACTCTCTAAATGAAATGAAATCCATGCTCTATTAAAATGCTGCAAACAACAACAAATAAAACATTAAGAATAGTAACCTGGAATGCAAATGGGCTAATTCAACATATTCCAGAATTAGAAATTTTACTGAAAAAATAGATATATGCCTAGTATCGGAAACCCATTTTACTTCAACTTCATATCTTAAAATATATGGATACAATTGCTACCACGCCATTCATCCAGCAGGAAGGGCAAGGGGAGGATCGTAGGTGGTGATAAAAGAAAACATCAAACACTTTATAGATCTTAAAATTGAAGAGGAATTTATGCAAGTAGTCACCTTAAAAGTATTTATAAATAATAACAAAGAATATAGTGTATCGTCAATATATTGCCCCCCTAGATATAATTTAATTAAACAAGACTATTGCACGTTATTTAAATCATTTGGATCAAGTTTCATAATCGGAGGTGATTTTAATGCAAAAAACACCTACTGGGGATCAAGAGTAACCTCTAAAAAAGGAAGAGAGCTGTTTGCAGCAGGAAGACTATGCAATTGCGATTTTCATTCTGGAGATCAACCAACTTATTGGCCTATGGATAGAAACAAAATACCCGATATCATTGACTTCTTTATCACCAAAGGTATAGACGAAAACTACATTGGGGTTATTATGACAATCAGTGCAACGATTATTAAAAAAAACTAGTCCACCTTCGCTAACGAACAAAAAAACCTGCTGGGAGAAATTCCAGAATCTTATTGAGGATAATATTGATCTTCAGGTGCCAATTAAAAACCCGATAGAGCTAGAAGAAGAACTAGAACAACTCAACAACATATACAAGAAGCGGCGTGGAGTAGTACCCCCTCAAGTTCAAAGGAAATGCGCCGAAATGCTACTTATCCTCTAGAAGTTAGGGAACTGGTTGCAGCAAAACGAAAAGCAAGAAAGGCCTGGCAAAGAAGTCGAGCGCCAGAATATAAAACAACTCTTAATTTTTTATCAAATAAACTAAAGTTGCTAATTAAAGAAATCAAAAACGAATCCATTAATAAATACTTGAGTGGCCTTACTGGGGAAAAAGATACCGAGTACTCCCTTTGGAAAGCGACAAAAAGTTTAAAACGACCTAAACTACAAATTCCACCAGTAAAAAATGAAGATGGTACATGGGCTATAAGTGCAGAGCAAAAAGCTTCGTTGTTTGCAACCCACCTCGAAAACACGTTTCAGCCTCTACCTAGACAAACTGCAGAGGAAAACATACCACCAGTATATAAAATGGATAACTGCAATATATCTCCTGTCACACTACAAGAATTAAAAGAGGAAATCAATCCCAACCTAAATACAAAGAATTCTCCAGGATATGACTTAATTACAGGACAAATAGTAAAAGCTCTTCCTGAAAAAGGTCTGCGTAAACTACTCCAAATAATTAATGCAGTGTTCAGACTTATACACGTTCCAAGTCAATGGAAAGTAGCAGAAGTAATTATGATACCTAAACCAAACAAACCACTTAATGACAAAAATTCGTATAGGCCGATTTCCTTACTCCCAATAGTTTCAAAATTATTCGAGAAACTACTCCTAAAGAGACTAAAACCAATAATAGCAGAAAGAAATCTTGTTCCTCCACATCAATTTGGCTTCAGAGAAAATCATTCAACAATAGAACAAGTACACCGAATTACAAACATAATTGAAGACGTACTTGAAAAAAAGAAAGTATGTTCAAGCGTCTTCTTGGATGTAGCACAGGCCTTTGACAGAGTATGGCATAAAGGTTTGGAATATAAATTACAAAGAGACTTACCAAAGCAGTTTTATGAAATTCTAAAATCTTACATATCTAACCGACACTTTCGAGTTAAATTAGATGGCGAATACTCAGAAATAAAGAAAATATCAGCAGTGGTACCACAAGGTAGCGTTCTGGGACCAACTTATATGTTCTATACACCTCGGACGTTTGCGGATGATACGGCCATCTTAGTAGTTGCTAATTGCATAGAAGAATCTACAAGCAAATTGCAAAGAGCTACTAATATTGTCAGTACCTGGACCAAGAGATGGCGAATAAAACTTAATGAAACAAAATCTGTTCACGTAAACTTTACCAACAAGAAGGTCAACTGGATACCAGTAGAACTGAACTCCCAGCAAATTCCCTATGCAAATACGGCAAAATATCTAGGCATGACTCTAGACGCGAAACTAAAATGGAAAGAGCATGTGAAAAAGAAAAGAGAAGAGTTAAACATCAAATACAGAAAGATGGATTGGATCTTAAGAAGAAATTCTGAGCTAACTCTACATAATAAATTGCTACTATACCGGCAAATCCTAAAACCTGTTTGAACTTACGGTATTCAGCTCTGGGGCTGTACAAAGAAAACCAATGTCAATATCATCCAGTCATTCCAAAGCAAAGTCCTTCGTGGAATTGTTAATGCACCGTGGTACATAAGAAATGGCAACCTCCATAGAGATCTGAAGATGGTTTTCGTTAGTGAAGAAATAAGAAAACACGCGAGAAAACACATGCAACGTATTAGTCTACACCAAAATGCTGAGATACGTCGTATGTTGGATGATTCAAACCTAGTAAGACGGCTGCGAAGGAAGAAACCGCATGATCTACAAGATCCAATCAGGATCGACTAAAAATATAATAAAATTGTAAAGGGGACTAGCCAAAGGGCTACAACCCTCCAAACAAGAATATAAATTATGAAAGATAAATTACTAGATGATTTGTAAATCAGTTGTAATAAATAAATATATAAAAAAAAAAAAAAAAAAAAAATTCGGCTACCGATTATGACGAAATTCTATAATATGCCCACCTGGGACGGAACTCAGCCATTTGTTAACCGATTATGATGGGATTAGGTACGCTTGATGGAAATGGGATTCTTAAATGATTTTAGAAGAAGTTCTGGAATATGGACAACTGGGACAAAAGTCGGTAATTTAAACTAGGACGAAACTAGGTAATATGTAGGCATCTTTCTTGAAGCGACTCACGGTTGTGAATATTTTCCTAAATACAAAGTTATTCCTAAAACCAACAACAACAAAGCAAAATGTCTATGTATATGTAAAAACTTGTATTATCGAATAAATATAATAACAACATATTAACGAATTAAAAGTTAATTCAATAGTACTTAATTGGCATCAGTTTGTAAGTCTCAGACTGACTCATTGGAAAATCATACACACTTTTCAAAATGTAGGCTTTCTGGTAGTTAGGATTAAGGATATTCGGTCACATATATATACGATACATTAAAATCGATCGTTTTTCCGACTTTTCCGATATATCTAAACGGCGCGCAACTTAGCGGAAAATTATTTTGAGTAGGCCTTAGTCTGGTTAATTGGAAAATCATACACACTTTTCAAAATGTAGGCTTTCTGGTAGTTAGGATTAAGGATATTCGGTCACATATATATACGATACATTAAAATCGATCGTTTTTCCAACTTTTCCGATATTTCTAAACGGCGCGCATCTTAGCGGAAATTATTTTGAGTAGGCCTTAGTCTGGTTAATTGGAAAATCATATACACTTTTCAAAATGTAGGCTTTCTGGTAGTTAGGATTAAGGATATTCGGTCACATATATATACGATACATTAAAATCGATCGTTTTTCCAACTTTTCCGATATATCTAAACGGCGCGCAACTTAGCGGAAAATTATTTTGAGTAGGCCTTAGTCTGGTTAATTGGAAAATCATACACACTTTTCAAAATGTAGGCTTTCTGGTAGTTAGGATTAAGGATATTCGGTCACATATATATACGATACATTAAAATCGATCGTTTTTCCAACTTTTCCGATATTTCTAAACGGCGCGCATCTTAGCGGAAATTATTTTGAGTAGGCCTTAGTCTGGTTAATTGGAAAATCATATACACTTTTCAAAATGTAGGCTTTCTGGTAGTTAGGATTAAGGATATTCAGTCACATATATATACGATACATTAAAATCGATCGTTTTTCCGACTTTTCCGATATATCTAAACGGCGCGCAACTTAGCGGAAAATTATTTTGAGTAGGCCTTAGTCTGGTTAATTGGAAAATCATACACACTTTTCAAAATGTAGGCTTTCTGGTAGTTAGGATTAAGGATATTCGGTCACATATATATACGATACATTAAAATCGATCGTTTTTCCGACTTTTCCGATATATCTAAACGGCGCGCAACTTAGCGGAAAATTATTTTGAGTAGGCCTTAGTCTGGTTAATTGGAAAATCATACACACTTTTCAAAATGTAGGCTTTCTGGTAGTTAGGATTAAGGATATTCGGTCACATATATATACGATACATTAAAATCGATCGTTTTTCCGACTTTTCCGATATATCTAAACGGCGCGCAACTTAGCGGAAAATTATTTTGAGTAGGCCTTAGTCTGGTTAATTGGAAAATCATACACACTTTTCAAAATGTAGGCTTTCTGGTAGTTAGGATTAAGGATATTCGGTCACATATATATACGATACATTAAAATCGATCGTTTTTCCGACTTTTCCGATATATCTAAACGGCGCGCAACTTAGCGGAAAATTATTTTGAGTAGGCCTTAGTCTGGTTAATTGGAAAATCATACACACTTTTCAAAATGTAGGCTTTCTGGTAGTTAGGATTAAGGATATTCGGTCACATATATATACGATACATTAAAATCGATCGTTTTTCCAACTTTTCCGATATATCTAAACGGCGCGCAACTTAGCGGAAAATTATTTTGAGTAGGCCTTAGTCTGGTTAATTGGAAAATCATACACACTTTTCAAAATGTAGGCTTTCTGGTAGTTAGGATTAAGGATATTCGGTCACATATATATACGATACATTAAAATCGATCGTTTTTCCGACTTTTCCGATATATCTAAACGGCGCGCAACTTAGCGGAAAATTATTTTGAGTAGGCCTTAGTCTGGTTAATTGGAAAATCATACACACTTTTCAAAATGTAGGCTTTCTGGTAGTTAGGATTAAGGATATTCGGTCACATATATATACGATACATTAAAATCGATCGTTTTTCCAACTTTTCCGATATATCTAAACGGCGCGCAACTTAGCGGAAAATTATTTTGAGTAGGCCTTAGTCTGGTTAATTGGAAAATCATACACACTTTTCAAAATGTAGGCTTTCTGGTAGTTAGGATTAAGGATATTCGGTCACATATATATACGATACATTAAAATCGATCGTTTTTCCAACTTTTCCGATATTTCTAAACGGCGCGCATCTTAGCGGAAATTATTTTGAGTAGGCCTTAGTCTGGTTAATTGGAAAATCATATACACTTTTCAAAATGTAGGCTTTCTGGTAGTTAGGATTAAGGATATTCGGTCACATATATATACGATACATTAAAATCGATCGTTTTTCCGACTTTTCCGATATATCTAAACGGCGCGCAACTTAGCGGAAAATTATTTTGAGTAGGCCTTAGTCTGGTTAATTGGAAAATCATACACACTTTTCAAAATGTAGGGTTTCTGGTAGTTAGGATTAAGGATATTCGGTCACATATATATACGATACATTAAAATCGATCGTTTTTCCAACTTTTCCGATATTTCTAAACGGCGCGCATCTTAGCGGAAATTATTTTGAGTAGGCCTTAGTCTGGTTAATTGGAAAATCATATACACTTTTCAAAATGTAGGCTTTCTGGTAGTTAGGATTAAGGATATTCGGTCACATATATATACGATACATTAAAATCGATCGTTTTTCCAACTTTTCCGATATATCTAAACGGCGCGCAACTTAGCGGAAAATTATTTTGAGTAGGCCTTAGTCTGGTTAATTGGAAAATCATACACACTTTTCAAAATGTAGGCTTTCTGGTAGTTAGGATTAAGGATATTCGGTCACATATATATACGATACATTAAAATCGATCGTTTTTCCAACTTTTCCGATATATCTAAACGGCGCGCAACTTAGCGGAAAATTATTTTGAGTAGGCCTTAGTCTGGTTAATTGGAAAATCATACACACTTTTCAAAATGTAGGCTTTCTGGTAGTTAGGATTAAGGATATTCGGTCACATATATATACGATACATTAAAATCGATCGTTTTTCCGACTTTTCCGATATATCTAAACGGCGCGCAACTTAGCGGAAAATTATTTTGAGTAGGCCTTAGTCTGGTTAATTGGAAAATCATACACACTTTTCAAAATGTAGGCTTTCTGGTAGTTAGGATTAAGGATATTCGGTCACATATATATACGATACATTAAAATCGATCGTTTTTCCGACTTTTCCGATATATCTAAACGGCGCGCAACTTAGCGGAAAATTATTTTGAGTAGGCCTTAGTCTGGTTAATTGGAAAATCATACACACTTTTCAAAATGTAGGCTTTCTGGTAGTTAGGATTAAGGATATTCGGTCACATATATATACGATACATTAAAATCGATCGTTTTTCCGACTTTTCCGATATATCTAAACGGCGCGCAACTTAGCGGAAAATTATTTTGAGTAGGCCTTAGTCTGGTTAATTGGAAAATCATACACACTTTTCAAAATGTAGGCTTTCTGGTAGTTAGGATTAAGGATATTCGGTCACATATATATACGATACATTAAAATCGATCGTTTTTCCAACTTTTCCGATATTTCTAAACGGCGCGCATCTTAGCGGAAATTATTTTGAGTAGGCCTTAGTCTGGTTAATTGGAAAATCATATACACTTTTCAAAATGTAGGCTTTCTGGTAGTTAGGATTAAGGATATTCGGTCACATATATATACGATACATTAAAATCGATCGTTTTTCCAACTTTTCCGATATATCTAAACGGCGCGCAACTTAGCGGAAAATTATTTTGAGTAGGCCTTAGTCTGGTTAATTGGAAAATCATACACACTTTTCAAAATGTAGGCTTTCTGGTAGTTAGGATTAAGGATATTCGGTCACATATATATACGATACATTAAAATCGATCGTTTTTCCGACTTTTCCGATATATCTAAACGGCGCGCAACTTAGCGGAAAATTATTTTGAGTAGGCCTTAGTCTGGTTAATTGGAAAATCATACACACTTTTCAAAATGTAGGCTTTCTGGTAGTTAGGATTAAGGATATTCGGTCACATATATATACGATACATTAAAATCGATCGTTTTTCCGACTTTTCCGATATATCTAAACGGCGCGCAACTTAGCGGAAAATTATTTTGAGTAGGCCTTAGTCTGGTTAATTGGAAAATCATACACACTTTTCAAAATGTAGGCTTTCTGGTAGTTAGGATTAAGGATATTCGGTCACATATATATACGATACATTAAAATCGATCGTTTTTCCAACTTTTCCGATATTTCTAAACGGCGCGCATCTTAGCGGAAATTATTTTGAGTAGGCCTTAGTCTGGTTAATTGGAAAATCATACACACTTTTCAAAATGTAGGCTTTCTGGTAGTTAGGATTAAGGATATTCGGTCACATATATATACGATACATTAAAATCGATCGTTTTTCCAACTTTTCCGATATTTCTAAACGGCGCGCATCTTAGCGGAAATTATTTTGAGTAGGCCTTAGTCTGGTTAATTGGAAAATCATATACACTTTTCAAAATGTAGGCTTTCTGGTAGTTAGGATTAAGGATATTCGGTCACATATATATACGATACATTAAAATCGATCGTTTTTCCAACTTTTCCGATATATCTAAACGGCGCGCAACTTAGCGGAAAATTATTTTGAGTAGGCCTTAGTCTGGTTAATTGGAAAATCATACACACTTTTCAAAATGTAGGCTTTCTGGTAGTTAGGATTAAGGATATTCGGTCACATATATATACGATACATTAAAATCGATCGTTTTTCCAACTTTTCCGATATTTCTAAACGGCGCGCATCTTAGCGGAAATTATTTTGAGTAGGCCTTAGTCTGGTTAATTGGAAAATCATATACACTTTTCAAAATGTAGGCTTTCTGGTAGTTAGGATTAAGGATATTCGGTCACATATATATACGATACATTAAAATCGATCGTTTTTCCGACTTTTCCGATATATCTAAACGGCGCGCAACTTAGCGGAAAATTATTTTGAGTAGGCCTTAGTCTGGTTAATTGGAAAATCATACACACTTTTCAAAATGTAGGGTTTCTGGTAGTTAGGATTAAGGATATTCGGTCACATATATATACGATACATTAAAATCGATCGTTTTTCCAACTTTTCCGATATTTCTAAACGGCGCGCATCTTAGCGGAAATTATTTTGAGTAGGCCTTAGTCTGGTTAATTGGAAAATCATATACACTTTTCAAAATGTAGGCTTTCTGGTAGTTAGGATTAAGGATATTCGGTCACATATATATACGATACATTAAAATCGATCGTTTTTCCAACTTTTCCGATATATCTAAACGGCGCGCAACTTAGCGGAAAATTATTTTGAGTAGGCCTTAGTCTGGTTAATTGGAAAATCATACACACTTTTCAAAATGTAGGCTTTCTGGTAGTTAGGATTAAGGATATTCGGTCACATATATATACGATACATTAAAATCGATCGTTTTTCCAACTTTTCCGATATTTCTAAACGGCGCGCATCTTAGCGGAAATTATTTTGAGTAGGCCTTAGTCTGGTTAATTGGAAAATCATATACACTTTTCAAAATGTAGGCTTTCTGGTAGTTAGGATTAAGGATATTCGGTCACATATATATACGATACATTAAAATCGATCGTTTTTCCAACTTTTCCGATATATCTAAACGGCGCGCAACTTAGCGGAAAATTATTTTGAGTAGGCCTTAGTCTGGTTAATTGGAAAATCATACACACTTTTCAAAATGTAGGCTTTCTGGTAGTTAGGATTAAGGATATTCGGTCACATATATATACGATACATTAAAATCGATCGTTTTTCCGACTTTTCCGATATATCTAAACGGCGCGCAACTTAGCGGAAAATTATTTTGAGTAGGCCTTAGTCTGGTTAATTGGAAAATCATACACACTTTTCAAAATGTAGGCTTTCTGGTAGTTAGGATTAAGGATATTCGGTCACATATATATACGATACATTAAAATCGATCGTTTTTCCGACTTTTCCGATATATCTAAACGGCGCGCAACTTAGCGGAAAATTATTTTGAGTAGGCCTTAGTCTGGTTAATTGGAAAATCATACACACTTTTCAAAATGTAGGCTTTCTGGTAGTTAGGATTAAGGATATTCGGTCACATATATATACGATACATTAAAATCGATCGTTTTTCCAACTTTTCCGATATTTCTAAACGGCGCGCATCTTAGCGGAAATTATTTTGAGTAGGCCTTAGTCTGGTTAATTGGAAAATCATACACACTTTTCAAAATGTAGGCTTTCTGGTAGTTAGGATTAAGGATATTCGGTCACATATATATACGATACATTAAAATCGATCGTTTTTCCAACTTTTCCGATATTTCTAAACGGCGCGCATCTTAGCGGAAATTATTTTGAGTAGGCCTTAGTCTGGTTAATTGGAAAATCATATACACTTTTCAAAATGTAGGCTTTCTGGTAGTTAGGATTAAGGATATTCGGTCACATATATATACGATACATTAAAATCGATCGTTTTTCCAACTTTTCCGATATATCTAAACGGCGCGCAACTTAGCGGAAAATTATTTTGAGTAGGCCTTAGTCTGGTTAATTGGAAAATCATACACACTTTTCAAAATGTAGGCTTTCTGGTAGTTAGGATTAAGGATATTCGGTCACATATATATACGATACATTAAAATCGATCGTTTTTCCAACTTTTCCGATATTTCTAAACGGCGCGCATCTTAGCGGAAATTATTTTGAGTAGGCCTTAGTCTGGTTAATTGGAAAATCATATACACTTTTCAAAATGTAGGCTTTCTGGTAGTTAGGATTAAGGATATTCGGTCACATATATATACGATACATTAAAATCGATCGTTTTTCCGACTTTTCCGATATATCTAAACGGCGCGCAACTTAGCGGAAAATTATTTTGAGTAGGCCTTAGTCTGGTTAATTGGAAAATCATACACACTTTTCAAAATGTAGGGTTTCTGGTAGTTAGGATTAAGGATATTCGGTCACATATATATACGATACATTAAAATCGATCGTTTTTCCAACTTTTCCGATATTTCTAAACGGCGCGCATCTTAGCGGAAATTATTTTGAGTAGGCCTTAGTCTGGTTAATTGGAAAATCATATACACTTTTCAAAATGTAGGCTTTCTGGTAGTTAGGATTAAGGATATTCGGTCACATATATATACGATACATTAAAATCGATCGTTTTTCCAACTTTTCCGATATATCTAAACGGCGCGCAACTTAGCGGAAAATTATTTTGAGTAGGCCTTAGTCTGGTTAATTGGAAAATCATACACACTTTTCAAAATGTAGGCTTTCTGGTAGTTAGGATTAAGGATATTCGGTCACATATATATACGATACATTAAAATCGATCGTTTTTCCAACTTTTCCGATATATCTAAACGGCGCGCAACTTAGCGGAAAATTATTTTGAGTAGGCCTTAGTCTGGTTAATTGGAAAATCATACACACTTTTCAAAATGTAGGCTTTCTGGTAGTTAGGATTAAGGATATTCGGTCACATATATATACGATACATTAAAATCGATCGTTTTTCCGACTTTTCCGATATATCTAAACGGCGCGCAACTTAGCGGAAAATTATTTTGAGTAGGCCTTAGTCTGGTTAATTGGAAAATCATACACACTTTTCAAAATGTAGGCTTTCTGGTAGTTAGGATTAAGGATATTCGGTCACATATATATACGATACATTAAAATCGATCGTTTTTCCGACTTTTCCGATATATCTAAACGGCGCGCAACTTAGCGGAAAATTATTTTGAGTAGGCCTTAGTCTGGTTAATTGGAAAATCATACACACTTTTCAAAATGTAGGCTTTCTGGTAGTTAGGATTAAGGATATTCGGTCACATATATATACGATACATTAAAATCGATCGTTTTTCCGACTTTTCCGATATATCTAAACGGCGCGCAACTTAGCGGAAAATTATTTTGAGTAGGCCTTAGTCTGGTTAATTGGAAAATCATACACACTTTTCAAAATGTAGGCTTTCTGGTAGTTAGGATTAAGGATATTCGGTCACATATATATACGATACATTAAAATCGATCGTTTTTCCAACTTTTCCGATATTTCTAAACGGCGCGCATCTTAGCGGAAATTATTTTGAGTAGGCCTTAGTCTGGTTAATTGGAAAATCATATACACTTTTCAAAATGTAGGCTTTCTGGTAGTTAGGATTAAGGATATTCGGTCACATATATATACGATACATTAAAATCGATCGTTTTTCCAACTTTTCCGATATATCTAAACGGCGCGCAACTTAGCGGAAAATTATTTTGAGTAGGCCTTAGTCTGGTTAATTGGAAAATCATACACACTTTTCAAAATGTAGGCTTTCTGGTAGTTAGGATTAAGGATATTCGGTCACATATATATACGATACATTAAAATCGATCGTTTTTCCGACTTTTCCGATATATCTAAACGGCGCGCAACTTAGCGGAAAATTATTTTGAGTAGGCCTTAGTCTGGTTAATTGGAAAATCATACACACTTTTCAAAATGTAGGCTTTCTGGTAGTTAGGATTAAGGATATTCGGTCACATATATATACGATACATTAAAATCGATCGTTTTTCCGACTTTTCCGATATATCTAAACGGCGCGCAACTTAGCGGAAAATTATTTTGAGTAGGCCTTAGTCTGGTTAATTGGAAAATCATACACACTTTTCAAAATGTAGGCTTTCTGGTAGTTAGGATTAAGGATATTCGGTCACATATATATACGATACATTAAAATCGATCGTTTTTCCAACTTTTCCGATATTTCTAAACGGCGCGCATCTTAGCGGAAATTATTTTGAGTAGGCCTTAGTCTGGTTAATTGGAAAATCATACACACTTTTCAAAATGTAGGCTTTCTGGTAGTTAGGATTAAGGATATTCGGTCACATATATATACGATACATTAAAATCGATCGTTTTTCCAACTTTTCCGATATTTCTAAACGGCGCGCATCTTAGCGGAAATTATTTTGTGTAGGCCTTAGTCTGGTTAATTGGAAAATCATATACACTTTTCAAAATGTACGCTTTCTGGTAGTTAGGATTAAGGATATTCGGTCACATATATATACGATACATTAAAATCGATCGTTTTTCCGACTTTTCCGATATATCTAAACGGCGCGCAACTTAGCGGAAAATTATTTTGAGTAGGCCTTAGTCTGGTTAATTGGAAAATCATACACACTTTTCAAAATGTAGGCTTCCTGGTAGTTACGATTAAGGATATTCGGTCACATATATATACGATACATTAAAATCGATCGTTTTTCCGACTTTTCCGATATATCTAAACGGCGCGCAACTTAGCGGAAAATTATTTTGAGTAGGCCTTAGTCTGATTAATTGGAAAATCATACACACTTTTCAAAATGTAGGCTTTCTGGTAGTTAGGATTAAGGATATTCGGTCACATATATATACGATACATTAAAATCGATCGTTTTTCCGACTTTTCCGATATATCTAAACGGCGCGCAACTTAGCGGAAAATTATTTTGAGTAGGCCTTAGTCTGGTTAATTGGAAAATCATACACACTTTTCAAAATGTAGGCTTTCTGGTAGTTAGGATTAAGGATATTCGGTCACATATATATACGATACATTAAAATCGATCGTTTTTCCAACTTTTCCGATATTTCTAAACGGCGCGCATCTTAGCGGAAATTATTTTGAGTAGGCCTTAGTCTGGTTAATTGGAAAATCATATACACTTTTCAAAATGTAGGCTTTCTGGTAGTTAGGATTAAGGATATTCGGTCACATATATATACGATACATTAAAATCGATCGTTTTTCCAACTTTTCCGATATATCTAAACGGCGCGCAACTTAGCGGAAAATTATTTTGAGTAGGCCTTAGTCTGGTTAATTGGAAAATCATACACACTTTTCAAAATGTAGGCTTTCTGGTAGTTAGGATTAAGGATATTCGGTCACATATATATACGATACATTAAAATCGATCGTTTTTCCAACTTTTCCGATATATCTAAACGGCGCGCAACTTAGCGGAAAATTATTTTGAGTAGGCCTTAGTCTGGTTAATTAGAAAATCATACACACTTTTCAAAATGTAGGCTTTCTGGTAGTTAGGATTAAGGATATTCGGTCACATATATATACGATACATTAAAATCGATCGTTTTTCCAACTTTTCCGATATTTCTAAACGGCGCGCATCTTAGCGGAAATTATTTTGAGTAGGCCTTAGTCTGGTTAATTGGAAAATCATACACACTTTTCAAAATGTAGGCTTTCTGGTAGTTAGGATTAAGGATATTCGGTCACATATATATACGATACATTAAAATCGATCGTTTTTCCAACTTTTCCGATATATCTAAACGGCGCGCAACTTAGCGGAAAATTATTTTGAGTAGGCCTTAGTCTGGTTAATTAGAAAATCATACACACTTTTCAAAATGTAGGCTTTCTGGTAGTTACGATTAAGGATATTCGGTCACATACATATGAGATACATTGAAATCGATTGTTTTTCCGAGTTTTCCGATATTTCAAAGACCGCACAAAGTCAACTGAAGAAGTTATACGTAGGCGTGATTGAAATAAACTGCGAATTAATTCTTCAGCAAATTCAATGGCAGTTCAATAATTTGGAGGCAGATAATGAATTATTATTAGCGAGCAACAAGGAAGTGCGCAGACCAAAACGGGCTTTAGGCGACACAATAGGCGTTGTATTTGGGATTCTTACAGAACGTGAAGCAAGAGAATATGAAAATCAACTTGAAGGCATAAACAATGATCAGCATCAATTAGAGGCACCGATCAGGAATCATACCACAATAATAGACAACAAAGTTAAGCTAATAAAGCATAACTCAATTTTTACCATGAAATCATTAAGCAAACTGATAAATGATCATGGAACGCTAAAGGCTGAACTAGAACAATTGAACGAGTACTTCATACGGTAAAAGCAAATTCGTTTAATATTAAATTCAAGCATTGAATTGATATTAATATTGAAAAATTTCGAGGACACGCAACAAGCCTTACTAGACGTAATCCATAATGCACACAAGAACATTTTGCACTCTTCATTACTCTCCTCGGCTCAATTTGATCAAGAGTACAAAATTATTAAAAGACATATACCATCAACGATCACCATACCTGGGTATGGCATTCCGGATCTTCTTCACGTATATCATACCATGAAGATACGCAGTAGAGTAGCTCAAAGAAACATTATAGTAGAACTCACCATTTCATTATCATTTACGCGGGAGTACATATTGTTGGCCGTTTTCCAGTGCGTAATATCGAACACAAGAATTCGCAGTCTTACATCGACACCAAGGCAGAATATTTAGCAATAGATGCTCACCGGGAACAGCTCGCATTAATGACTAGAGAGCAAGTAAAAAATTGTCATTCATTTCAAGGAAGAAGATTTTTGTGTGAAATATCGCCAATATATAACATCATGAGCAGGCAAGCTCAGTGCGAGATGGCAATCCTACAACGGAAGATGAATCTTGAGGAATTATGTTCCATCTGAACTGTAAATGCATCAAATCACTGGATAAAACTTAATTCCAACAATCAGTGGGTATATGCCATTCACAATAAAACAACAGTCGATGTAATATGCAGTCATGAGAGCAAATCGTATAACCTTCAAAGATCAGGCATAGAAAAATTCAAAGCTGGTTGTGTGCTACGGGATGCAAATTTTTATAATCGTTGCAATCGGATCCTATTCTAACCATTTGAAAAAGGGATTCAATAGATCGGTTAATACGTTAGCTGAATCTATTCACTTAAAGAAGTTCATCACCCGGATTAAAGATAGCCTAGTCCGACATAATCATCCATAGTACGTAACGCTTCAAGATACCAACAAATTGGAACAAGAGACAAAAATGCTCGAAAATATGAAGATCCAACTACACGAGGCGAAGAACTATCATATCCACCATTATATCATAACTCATGTCATTTCTGGGATCCTTTTGGTCTTAGGTGTCATTTGGGGCATCAAATGTATAAGACAAATACGAGAAAATCCTCGCACAATACCTTCGCCACTTCAACATGCAGAAGTCTAATGATCCCAAGTAGGCGGCCCGGAATATGTCGAGTTCATCATCAACAGGGCATCGATCTGCACCAATATTATAATTGTAATGTAGTATGTATATAAATAAGCATGCTTGTAGCATGCTTACTCATCAAATTATGATATAAATTGGCTAGTGACATATAAATTCAATAATACAACATTTTTGCACTAAAAAAAATTTTAACTATAAGCGCACTTATTTTTGTATATAAAGCACTAAAGTCTCAATAGTAAACCAGAACGAAATTATATCAGTAACGTTTTAGTTTTGTTTTCAAAAAATTTTAAGTCAGAAATAGTGAGCCCTCACCAGCGGTAAGCTCATATAGCTCATTATACTAAATATGTATTATTTATTTATTTATTTATTTATTTATTTATTTATTTATTTATTTATTTATTTTACCAACAGTATTAATTTACATCTGGTATTTTTAAAATTAGGTTTATTTATATAAATCAAATTTGAATAAAAAAAGTTTTTAGAATTCTTTTAAATTCATCTCTGGACAAATTAAAATCGAACACGGTAGATACATTATTAAATACACGGCTAGAATTACAAACCGGGTCCGACATACCAAAATTAGACCCATGGAAGTGCAGATTAATCACTAAGCCTCGGTGTCTGAGTGATCTCACTGGGGCACGTATTGAAAATAAGGATAGTAGTTGTGAACAATCAATTCGGCCCATTATAACGTCGCGCACAAACATTGCGGAAGAAATTTGTCTTCGAACGAACAATGGTTCAATATTCAATATCAAACAACGGCCTAGATACTGCGGAAGCACATACTTAGGAGCGTTTACCTCTCGAGGAAGTCGCCTTAAGGCAAACAGCATAAATCGCTTCTGGATTGATTCTATACGGTTAGAGGAATTGATATAGTACGGATTCCAGACAATTGACGCATACTCCAAGTGCGATCGAACAAATGAAGCAAAGAGGACTTTTAGAGTATATGGATCATGAAAGTCTTTGGAGAAACGGATTAAAAACCCTAACATTGAATTAGCCTTATTAATACATCTGTCAATATGGTCCTTAAACGATAAATCTCGTGAAAACAAAACCCCTAAATCTAGAAAAGAATGAACTCGCTCTATCATAACGCCATTTAAGAATAAACTATTATCATGTCCATTACGTCCATAACGTCTTCTAGAAAAGTTCATAACTTTACATTTCGAAACGTTCAGGCAGAGCTTATTCAAGATACACCAGTCGCAGAAAACGTTTAATTCCTGTTGTAGATTTAGCAGATCGCGATCATTTCTAATCTTACAAAAGATTTTTACATCATCAGCGTAAATCAGAAACTTACAATGTTTGAAGCACCGCTTCACATCATCTATGAATGCAATAAATAATAGAGGTCCAATGTGGCTACCTTGTGGGACGCCAGACAAAACATTGATGTCTCTAGATAAAATATTATTTAAAAAAACTTTTTGAGTTCTGTTCGTCAAATATGAAAAAATCCACTTTAAAGGAAGGGCATCACACTTGTTGAGCTGTCCCAGTTTCTTTACCAATAAAACATGATCAATTTTATCAAAAGCTTTGCTAAAATCAGTAAACACTACCTCAACACTATCACCACCTTCTAATGCTAGCGTCAAAAAATTTGTAAACAAAGCAAGATTTGTCACAGTTGACCGTCCGGGGTAAAACCCATGCTGGTTTACTAAGATGGAATTTTTAATTAAGAAAAAGATGCGGTCCTTGACCATTGATTCAAATAATTTAGGAATAACCGATAAGATAGAAATACCGCGGTAATTTTCGATATCCGTTCTCCGTCCACTCTCTTCACTCCGTTCTCAGACCAAAGCACACTTTTTCAACACAAGCGGGTGAATTTTGTCCGGGCCACAACTCATATTCACATTTACATTCAAAAGAGCGTGCAGAACGTCATCGGTAGTAAATTGAAATTGAATGTTTGGATTATTATTAAAAACAAGTTCGTCATTCCCTCTCGAAGACGGGACATACACATTTTCAAAAAATGCTGCAAACATGTCAGTGATAATTTGTGGATCACTAGCCGTCAAAGAATTGAAAGACATTTGCGAGGGTATACCTCTACAATTCCGTTTCGAATCAACATAACTCCAGAAACATTTAGGGTTGTTTCTAATATTCGATTCGATCTCGACAATATATAAATTATACAAGAAACGATTTAAAATTTTAAATTGAGATCTGAGAGCGCTAAATATTTCATAATTTACGGCGGATGGGTTTAATTTATATTTTTTATGAGCTTTAGATTTCCGATTTTTTAATCCTGAGAGGCGACTATTAAACCATGGCTCGCGCATCGACGAAACTACAGGTGAACGGGGAATAAATTGTTCAATTGCCAAGTTCATTATTTTATAAAACTGATCAATATAAGCGTCTAAACTACCCGTTATATATTGATCCCAATTAATATTGTCCAGAAACTCATTTAAAGCATTATAATTTCCCTTATTAAAATTGAAAGACTCACTAGAATTAAAATTACATTAGTAAGTTTTACATATACCTGTTGAGCTTGCCTTAACAAGACAAATTCATGCATTTTTATATTAAGCGTCCTATACGTAATAAACAATAACATAAAATCCAGATTCAAAAATTAATGTTTCTGTTTAATATGGATTTTGTATGTTTTACACTAATACATTCTCAACTATTTAGTATTAGGAAATTTTTCACGATTCTGGCTAGAAACGTGAATTTTTTCCTAAAAAAAATCCTAAAAATATTTAAACAGTTTTAGGAAATACTTCACGCCAACAGCGACTCGTGATGTTAACATGTTTCTAGTAAGTTTGGATGCCTTAACATCTATTACCAGTAGGTAACCCACTCATGGAATTAGTGGGTTGAGCTGCAGGCCAACTACCTAATCTTACAAAAATATCACGTTATGAACCCTGCACAAAGAACTCGTATAAATTTAAAGTATTCAAAGATCTTGAGATCTTCAGAATCTTTCGAAACAAGCGGAAATTTACACTTTTGAGATACCTGCAATACACAGAGCCATAAATGGTCTGGGAGTTAATTCCATAAAACAACCACCAATAATTTCACTCTCCACTACAGCAATAGTCAGAAAAAAATTAGAAACCATCTCATCCTCTGGCGAGTATCGCAGTTTATCATTTTATAATCCCATATTTATCCAACGTGCCGAATTCCATCATTATCGGTAAAGTAATAGCCGTGTCCCGTTCTATGTGGCCTTATTAAAAATCTTCTAGAAATCATTAATGAATCTTATTTCTATTAAACAAATCCAATTCCATCGTAATCCATCCCAATCCCAGATGGTCAAACTCCAGAATTTCTTACAACAACCAGTTAAGAATCCCATTTCCATCCAGCATATTCAATCCCATCATAATCGGCTAAGAAATTTCTGGATTCCGTCCCAGGTGGCCATATTCCTAAACTTCTTCCAAAAACTGTTTATGAATCTCTGTTCCATCCAACAAACAAAATCCTATCATAATCGGTTAAGAATTTGCCATTTCCGTTCTCAGTGGATGGCCATAAGTTCTTCTAAAAATCATTTAAGAATCCCATTTGCATCCAACATACCCATTCTCAACATAATCGGCTAAGAAATGTTTGAGTTCCGTCCCAGGTGGCCAAGTTCCAGAATTTGTTCCAAAAAATGTTTATGAATCTCATTTCCATCCAACAAACAAAATTCCATAGTAATCGGTTAAGAATTAGTCGAGTTTCCTTCCAGGTTGCCTAATTCCAGAACTTCTTCAAAAATCATTTAAGAATCCCATTTCCATCCAATATACCCAATCCCATCATAATCTGTTAAGAGTTGATCAAGTTCCTAAATTATTGATCATTTTGAAGAGACTAGTTCAGTGGAAGGTTGTAGACCGTATCAATATGATCATTCAGTTCGTACTCCTGATGCAGTGGCAGCTGTTAGTGAAAGTGTTCGTAATGAACCAAGCACACCAACCAGGCATCGTTCACAAGAGCTAAACATTTCACGAACCACATTTCGACTCATTTTGCATGTTGATCTTCATTTGCATTCATACAAAAATCAACTAACTCAGAAGTTGAAGGCGATTTAAATCGTCATCGTTTTGTTAATTGGATGCTTGAACGAATTGAAGGTTTTTCATCAAAAATTATCTTTAGCGATGATGCTCATTTTCATCTTAATGGGCACGTTAACAAGCAAAATTGTCGTATTTGGAAAGCGGAGTTCATGTTATTCACGAACCAGAAGTTCATCTTCCAAGAGTCACTAGTTGGTGTGGTTTATGGGCTATTGGACCGTTTTTCGTTGAAAACGATCTGGAAAATGTTCTTACAGTGAATAGGGAACGTTATAACAATATGTTAACTGGTTTTTGTAGCCCAAATTGAATGGATTGCATGTCAACGACCTTTGGTTTCAACAAGACGGAGCGACACGACAATCAAGTCGTGCAACAATCCATTTATGGTCAACAAAATTTGTTGATCGCATAATTTCAAGAAATTGTGAAGTTCCTTTGCAACAAGAAGCCCGGATTTAACACCACATGATTATTTTTTGTGGGGTTATTTGAAAGGTAAGGTGCATGCTAATCACCCACAAACAATTCAACAACTTAAAAACAACATTCGAGTTGAAATTGAATTCATTGATCCGCGTTTATTGGAAAAAGTCATCGATCATTTTGATGTTCGGATGCAGACCTGTAGACGAAGCCGTGGTCGACATATGAGCGATATTATTTTTCATTCAAAAATGGCACACAACCACCTTTTCTTATCAATAAAAAGTTTAGACTTTTCATCCCAAAATGTGTGTTTTATTTACAAATGAAAAAAGGACTAACAAATGACCCACCCTGTAGTTGGCATCCGAGCATATCATCGCAGACCACATCATCATAAATATTTAACCGTAAGACCAGATAATCGTTAGACCAGATAATCGTAAGATCAGTTATTCATTAGACCAGTTAATCGTATGGACAGTTGATCGTAAACCACATTATCGTATCGATGATTTCTTGGGTACATCAAAGAAGAAAAAGTGAAAAAATGGAATGGAACGAAACTTTCCTCCCCTTCTCTCCCCGCGGCATGCCAGTATGTCTGACTAAGCGGCCGTGGAAGCTGGCTAGGATTCATTGAACCAACCCATTTAAAAATTCGAAATAGAAACTGATTTCAGTAAAGAACCAAAGAAGAAATAATCCAACCCGCAAACAATACAAATATCGATACCCGGCCACGAATCGGAAACTGGAACGTCAAAACTCTAACGGAGAAACATCAAGTTTTGAGCACAAGTTTAGTGAAGCGGTATAACATCGAAACATTGGGCCTTAGTGGAACGCAGCTCTATCTGATGGACTCTCACAACAAGGTCGAGGAATATAACAACAACTAAAGAAAAGAATGCACTACTCGAATGGAAACCTGTATATAAGCAGAATAATAACAGCAAGTTTCCAGTCGAAAATAAGAAATACAACGATGCGAGTAATTAAGTGCTACAAAGAGGCATATGACAAAACTAAAAACGAATTCTACTAACAATTTAGTTAGTTACAAGCTACAATTTCTAGTACACCGAGAAATGATATAAAATTGTTAAAGATTTTAACGCGAAAAGTGGAATCCATAACACCGGTATAACGTTAATTCATAGGTAAGCACGCACTAGATTCTGTAAGAAACCACAATGGAGAATGGAACAACACACATCAATTACGGTGTCACAAATCAGCTATTTATAGGAGGCGGAAAATTCCCACACAAGATATAATATGTACTGGTTAACAAGAAATTCCACTCCTTCTCAGTCAGGGAAATGAGAGGAGCAGACGTACATTGCGATCACCAAAATGGTACACAGCAAAATTCAAAACCAAACAAATAGCAGTGAAGCACCCAAAGATTAATCGAAGGAAATTAATTAAACATAAAAGAGATTGAAGAGCACTGACACCAACGGCAAATTCAAAAAAACGCAATGAAACCAACGGCGCTACCGATCATAAATGGCAAATAGCAGAAGCTCACATTAAGGCTATGCTACTAGTGTGCGTGGCTGCCAAAAGTACGCCAGAAAAGAATGGCCTAGAGAATAAAATAACATGGAGGAAAATTGAGGAACGCCGCCAAATAAAGTTACAACTCTGTCATGAAAATACGGCGGAAAATCGAAACAAATATGAAGATACTGCTAAACAAATAAAGAAGATGGCAAGAAATGAGATCGCAGAAAATAGACCGAATACATTCCCGAGACTGCAGAAACAGCAGCAGCAAATAGAAACATGGCACCGGAAAAGTCACAAGTAGATGGAAAGAGTTCTTCGAGAACAACGGAAGAAACGGAGAGTGAACAAAATAATGCCATATCCGCCAATGAAACTGGAAGTTAAAAGTGCTATTTAGAAGCTAAAGAAGAACAAACTAGCCGGCTAGGATAATATTGCAGCAGGTTACTAAATGGCGACGCATCTGTAACTACAGAAACTTTAACACCACTACTAGCAGCATGAAATTCTGGTAGAATTCCACAGAAATGGAATTCCACCGACCTTCTGCTTCGTATCTCATCATCATGTCTACTATTTGATCCAGCGTCTTCTCGATATTTTCGTTGACTATTTTAATTACTTTAATTTCCTGTTTCGCATCACATCTTTTATCGTTTGTTGCATCCTCGCATGTCTTTACTTTGTTGCGTTATATCAGGCAGTAATTGCGCCATATCGAAAGTTTCAGGTAGCTCGGAAACTGTTTTCGCCATCTCACGACACCCACCATTGTCACCAATTGTTACAAATTTACCCTGCTAAATTCGGATTGTGTCTTTGGATTGTGAATACAGTTATAAATTCAACGGTTGCGATAGCAATGCTCGCAATTTATACCACTGGCGGAATAGAGGCAATTAAATACATTATGTTGTCAACTTATCACCCAAGGCGAACGAGTTAAATTAAGTAGCTATCGTTCCCAAAAAGTTGGCTTAAATGTTTGTGTTTATAAGGTATTGGGTCTGAAGGCTGGGGCCCCTCAAGGGTTATTTAAAGTAGACTTTCAATGATATTCTCGATTAGAAAGAATTCACTCATTATTGCATTTATGTAGATGCAATTATGAGTGAATTCTTTCTAATCGAGAATACCATTGAAAGTCTACTTTAAATAACCCTTGAAGGGCCCCAGAGCGAGAGATTTTCAAACTTAACATTTTGCAGAAACAAATTGTTTTAGATATAGCTAGCGAGTCTGCTAAAAACATAATAAAACCAAATGTTTAAAAAAATTGTCACAAGTTACGAGTACAATCCAATTAATGGAAACGAAAAACCGACTAAATCACAAACCCTCAATAAATTCGTACAACTTCACTGTCATAAAATCACAAAAAGCTTTTTAGTTACAAACACATAATTTAAGATACTCTCAAACAAAACGATAACATATCTGAATCCATGAAACTATTCCAGAGCATAGAAACATTAAAATTGTATGAAGGATCAAGAGAAGGAAAAGAAATGCTTTCCTTTCCCATTAATGATGACCCAAAAACAAAACAAACAAAAAACACAAATTGATGATATCTTCAAACTTTACTACCCTTCCGGGGATACATACTCCTGTTTATATTATACTTAGTATGGGAATATATAGAAAGCACAAAATAAACTTTCGAAACTTTGTAATTAAATTTTTTTTTTGTTCGCCTTCCTTTTATTATATCCAACTATTATCCAATTCAATTATGTATTGCTAATAAAATATTAATACAAAGTCCCTTCGATCGTTCGCCCGTATATATTCCAGCCACATAAAAAGTGAAACCCTTTTATGGAAATCGTGCGGACAATAAATGTTTGATTAAATGGACATTTCGGTTATTTGTTAACTATGCAATACATAAATACGGAAAGCTTCTGGCTCGAAATGTATAAAACGTAACCAAAATAATTAGTTTCATCTAAAAGTTATTTTCATCTACTAAGCAATTAATTTTCTATTTTCTATTTCCGATTAAATCAAAATAAGATTTTATTTTCTATTAGCACCAAATCATCATGCATACAAATAAAATTACGTGAGGTCAAGTTTAGAACAAACATAATACTTGTGTAATTAAAATGAGAAAGATTTTTTGTCTTTGATTAGCAACTTTCTTATTTTCTTATTGCAAGTATTTTTAGAATAGAGTTTATCAAAGGCGACTACAGGCCTCTCAGTCCCAAGGCCGTATTAATTATGGTAGTGGTTTCTTTTGTTTCTACTCGTTGAAAATCATCATCAGTGTTGTGCCGTATTTCTCTACACTGCGTAGTTTATAAATATTCTACATGTGCAGACAATGTATGTAGAGAATTATTAAAATGGCGTAGAGATTGTAGAAAATATGTCAACAATCTCGAAAATAATTTTTTCTGTTGGTAATTAGCAAGTTTTTTGATATTTTTTGTTAATGAAACCATTTCAAGAGGGAAAATTTTATTTTTACTCCACATTTGAAAAATCGAGAGGAAACCATTTGGAAACATTATCGAGAAAATTCCGAGATGTTTAACATCAACATAATCTTAAGTGTATTGGTTTGGTAAGCGCGAAAATTACGTGCATATTTCCTAAACAATCATATAAATTTTCATATAGTGCATACCCTACTAACATCTCTATTAACTTTTCCGAATACCGAGGTTTATGGTAAATAAAGTGATTTTTGAAGTGATTATCATACTCTATATGTCAGTTGACGATATTTTCATACACAAAATCGTTTCACCAATTAAAGTGGGTGAGATTTTTAAAGTATACAAAATGGAACAAGCAATTAAACCAATAGAACAGAATTTCAAACTTCCAGACGTAGACAGGGAAATAACACCATTTTCAGGGGATAAAAACTCCCTATATAACTTCATAAACAACGTCGACGACATAATGTCACAGCGTGAAACAATTAAACAGTACGACTATTTTAAAAACATAATTAGGGGAATTAGAAACAAAATCATTGGCGAGGCTAATGATATATTAGATACAAAAAACATTAAAAAATAATTGGGACCAAATTAAGTTAGCTTTAATTGAGGTATTCGCTGACAAACAGGACGAAACCACATTAACATTAGAGTTAGTTCATGGCTTAGAGCCATGAAACCACAAACTATGAATGAAGTGTTAAATCTTGTAGTACGAGAACAAAACCTTCGAATTTTAAAAACCCCTATCCAAATTCAAAAATATCCAATGCAACAATCTAGGTACCAGAATCATAATCCCAAGCGACTTTTCAAACAAAATACTTACAATTATCAAAATCGGTATAATCACCCACAGCAAGGTACAAGTTTCCAAGCGAAGAAAGAACAAATAGAACAAAAACCCGTACAGGTTCAAAATAATCCGAATACCTTAAAAAATTTAAACAGGAACCAAAATGGAGTAATAATTTTCAAAAAACTAAACAGGAACCAAGATGGGGAAGAAATATCCAAAAACCAGGAGGCCAAAATCACGATAATATTAAAACTTCTGACATAATGGATGATGAGTTTCAATTCAATGCCTTAGAACCCCCATCATAATAACTGAAATGAATAGTCACCAAACAAATCGATTACCATACATAATTCTAACCTCCACAAATAACCAACAATTAAAATTCCTAATTGATACGGGGCAAATAAGTCTTTTATTAACCGGGGCAAATAAATCTTTGCTTCAAACTCAATACTAAGATACAAAAATATTTATAACATTTCAAGAAATCACTAATCCAATCGAGTTGTTCGTATTCAAATTCCACGACTACTACGAAGGACTAATTGGGTACGACACACTTCAAGAATTAAAAGCGAACATAAATATAATAAATAAAACACTAGATTCGGATACGTTTCAAATTAAATTCCGAACAAAACCAAATTCAGTTACGAAAACATTTTTCGTACTCCCACATTACAATCCGGAGATTTCTATACTCCACCAATTGTAATTCAATATGGACTTCAGATTTTAGAAGGTATATACTCCATCTGCGATCCATTTACAGCATGTGAATTAAACCATATTTATGTTTCACACAATGATAACCAAAATCACTCAAACATATCGAAATTAATCGATACAAAACATTTAAATGTCGAAGAATGGAAAAATCTACTAAATCTGTGTAAAAAGTACAAGATTATTTTCTACAGAGAAGGAAATAATCTCACCTTCTCAAATACTATAAAACATGAAATAAATCTCTCCAACGAGAAACCAATTTCACAAAAATTGGAAATTAAAAATCAAATTAAGAAACTTTTAGACCAAGGAATCATATGTCCATCGTTTAGTCCATGGTCTTTCCCAATATGGATAGTTCCAAAAAAACCAGATAGTTTGGGAAATAAAAAATGGCGGCTAGTGGTTGATTATCGCCAATTAAATAATCAAACAATCGATGATAAGTATCCACTTCCTAATATTAATGAAATATTAGAAATTAGAACATCTGATATTCCAAAAATCGGGTTTTCTACTAAGGGAGGACATTATGAATTTATTCGAATGCCCTTCGGGTTAAAAAATGCGCCTAGTACCTTTCAACGCGTGATGGACAACGTGCTAGGGGAACTACAAGGAAAACTCGTCTTATGCTATATGGACGATATCGTGATATTCAGTACCAGTCTTCATATTGAAGATTTGAATAAAGTTTTCAATAAACTCAAAATCGTCAATTTATAAATCCAATTGGATAAATTTCATTTTCTAAAACCAGAATTAGAATTTCTTGGACATATCGTCACTAGAGATGGTGTTAAGCCTAAGCCCGCGAAAATTGAAACTAAAAAACTTTTAACCACAGAACCCATCTTAATACACCCAGATTTTTCTAAAACGTTCATTATAAAAACAGACGCGAGTAATGTGGCAATTGGGGCAATATTGTCACAAGGAACGTATATCAGGGATGATATAGGCAACAAATCAAAAGTAGAAAATTTTCGAGGAACAGGGTACCGAATCCAACTACACCTTTACCGACTCCACTCATATTTCAGCAACATTACAAGCAAAATTCAAGACGAATTGAGTTAAGTCTGACTGGACTCACATCAAAATAGCATTTTTCAGAAGCCAAATCGCAACTTAAAATATGCAATGAATTCTTGTACAGCAGAGATTATGCATCAGCAAGTTAAGTTTATATTAATAATCTCGACCATGTTCATGTCAAAAAGTTCTTGCAAATCTACAGTATTTTGCTTTAAAGTAAACCACAAACTCCATGTATGTGAAGTTAGTCAAGAAAGTCATCCCAGAAAAAATAATTTATTGCATCAGATAACGAACACTAAATTTATATATGGTTTATACCAGCCCAGGATTTCATTAAAATTATTTAAATTGACATTAGTTCAGCCAAGAAATATTAAAATAATAAAACGTATCGCATGGAACGAAAAAATATATTCAGAACCCGGAGTACGGGATTGGAAGCCTCCACGAAGTATTCATAAATGGATACGGGCGTACTCTGGGCAATGTCCTGTAGAACGAACGGTTGAAGCAACCAATCCTTTCGTAGTAATGAAGCAGAATAGCTAATTAGTCAATCAAAACTATGCAACGGTACTAACAACAGGGAATAATATCCCAGGTGGTACACCAATATCAACATTTGTAAATTCACTCTCTGTGGAGACTGGCCCTCTGGGTTCTGGGGGGCATCTATTCCATTATCAGGGAACATCCGCCGATAGATCGGCGCAATAGAAAAGGAGAATATAAATCTATTGGCGAGACTAGAGCATATGGAACAAATATTTCCCAAGATAACTGAAAAATTGAGTATCTAAAGCGAGAAAATGAAAACCTAAAAATGAATCGGGATTCAAAAGAAGATTGCGATATAGAAAGCATTGAACCAGAAAAACTCATCTATTCCACTGATGAAGATGAATTACAAAGAGAAACGGAGTGGATCCTAAAGAAGAAAAAACTGTCCAGGAAGAGTAGGAAAACACTGAATCGCCACCTGAGTCTGAGCAATTAAATGGTAGGGGACAATCTAGTCCAGATTCAAAAGATATTCTACCCAAAGCCAATCAACGAAAAGGTAGTAAATCTACCAAGAACATTACACCAAATTTGGTGCAACCGAAAGAAAAATCACCCCCACCAATAAATATTGTGGTTGCAACCAGTTACCCAGAAATTCAGTCACTGAAGAGGTTTGCAACCCACTTGCTAAAGCAAACAAATAATGGATTGTTAAAAAGGAGAGAACAGAAATCCCGGAACACAAAGTGTCTCTTTGTTCAAAATATTTATGGAACAAAAGAAATCATTCACATGAAGGTGAAAATGGAACCATTGAGGAGAACCGCAACACGCATACCCCAATGCAAGAAATGCCAGGCATTTAATCTAACCCAAAGATATTGCGGCCGGGATCCAAGATGCTCAGGTAATCATTTTACTCAGGCATTTACAATAGGGAGAGATGTGCCAGCCAAGGGTACACATTGTAAAGGCCAACATCCGGCTAATTATCGAGGCTGTGGGATTGCTAAACAACTACAAAAATTAAGAGATAAAACAAGAAATCAACCGCAAAATCACGAATTCAAAGGGTTCAAATATCAAATCAGATGGATCAAAACCCACAACCAAGTAACGCAGGGCAAAGAAGTTCACTTGCGCAGGTAGTGAAAGGTTTGGGTTCAACCAAACATATATGGGCTCTGAAAGTAACCAAATTATGGAAAAAATTATGAACAGCATTACAGCTATTACAAAGTGGCTAGATAACCAAAGTAATCTGAACAACATGATGCTTGATCAACTGAAGAAAATACAACTCTGAGGAAGTTTGAAATCCAACAAAAAATGTTAAATAAGAACACAACTTTCAAGAAGAAACAATGCAAGTCACTACTGTAAAGATCCAAATTAAACACAAACAGCTTACTGTCTCTGCAATATATTGTCCTCTCCGGCATAACTTGAAAAGGGAGGACTATCTTAAACTATTTAAATCGGTTGGGCGTGATTTTATTATTGGAAAACAACTTTAATGCGAAAAACACCTATTGGGGATCTAGACTTACGACGTCAAAAGGTAAAGAATTCCCTAACATACTGGCCCAGTGACGGAACGAAGATACCTGACCTAATAGACTTTTATGTAGCAAGAGGTATATACCAGAACTACATTCACATTGAAGACAGTAATTCTCTAGTATCGGATCATTCCCCGGTTATCATGATAGTCAGTGAAATGGTAATTCAAAGAGAGAGTGCACCCAGATTAACAAATTCAAAAACAAACTGGGATCTCTTTCGTGAAGCATTGGAGGAAAAAATCAATCTTCAGGTACCGATTAGAAATTCCCACAAGCAATTTACTATGCTGCTTTGGCAAGTACCCCCATTATACAAAATAAGAAGAAGCTTAACAAACCCTACCCAAAGAAAGTTAGAGAGTTGGTAAGAGAAAAACGACGGGCACTTAAAACCTGGAAAATAACAAGAACACCGAAGAATAAACCAATTCTTAACAATTTAGGTAACAGTCTCAAACCTCTTCTTAAAGAAGTTAAAAATGCATCAATCAACAGATATCTAGTTAGCCTAACCGTTGAAAAAAATTCTGATTATTCTCTGTGGAAGGCGACGAAGGGCCTCAAAAGACCCAAAATGCAAGTGCCTCCACTTAAAAAGGTGGATGGAACCTGGGCAACAGGTCCTAAAGAGAAGGCTGATCTATTTGCGGAGTATCTCGAGTATACCTTCCAACCACTACCAAGGCAAACGGCCAAAGAAAATGTAATGATAATCCAAATGCTAGATGATTCTGATATACGCCCAGAGTTACTGGGAAGAAGAAGAATTAAAAGATGAAGTAAAAAGCAACATGAATGTTAAAAAGCCCCAGGATATGACTTGATTACTTGCCAAATAATCAAGGCTCTACCAGCTAAAGGATTTTGTAAGCTATTACACATAATCAATGCAAGCTTTTGGTTAAAAAATGTTCCGTGGTAATGGAAAATAGCAGAAGTAATCATGATAGCAAAACCTGATAAACCACCTAACGATAAAAAATCATACAGGCCAATTTCAATGCTGCCAATTATGTCAAAACTCTTTGAAAAATTATTACTAAAAAGACTTGAACTAATAATAGAGGACTGACGCGACAACTTATTCCTCCACATCAAATTGGATTCAGGGAAAAGCACTCCACAATTGAACAGGTGCATAGAATCACAAATAATATTGAACGTTAGAACGTAAAAAAATATGATCCAGCATATTTCTAGACGTCGCCCAAGCATTCGATAAAGTCTTGCGCAGTGGACTGGAATTCAAGCTGCATAGATCTCTATGCCATACTAAGATCTTATTTATCCAATAGACATTTTCGTCTGAAATATGAGGATAAATACTCCGAACTAAAGAAAATCTCAGCCGGTGTCCCGCAGAGGAGTATCTTAGGACCAATACTGTTGATATTCCAACAACAAATGAAGGAACCATAGCCACCTTTGCAGATGGCACAGCAATCATAGCCATTGGAAGCAATGTCGCTGATGCATCGAGCAAACCCCAGAAGATTACCAATGTGGTTTGTAATTGGATTAAGCGCTGGAGAATCAAGTTTAATGAGACGAAATCTACGCATATTAACCTTACATATCAAAAAGCTTCCCATCTACCGATAAAAATGGACGCACGACCGGTGCCATATGCAAACATAGCTAAATATCTTGGTATGACTCTCGATGCCAAGTTTAAGTGGAGAGAGCATGTCAAAAAGAAAAAAATATTAAGTTCAGAAAAATATATTGGCTCATCGGTAGAGGCTCTGAGCTTACAATACACGACAAGCTGCTACTACATCGGCAAATACTGAAGCCGATATGGACCTACAGTATTCAACTCTGGGGATGTACAAACCAAACAAACGCCAAAATGATACAGTCGTTTCAAAACAAGGTTCTCCGTAGCATCGTAAATGCTCCGTGGTACACAGGAAATGAAGACCTTTACAGCAGGGACTTACAGATGGAATACATCAAACATGAAATAAAAAAACATGCCGGTAAACACAAAATAAGGCTCCAGGAACATGGAAACCCCTATATTCGCCATATGATAGACCCTGTCGTTGAAGGAAGACTTCAAAGAACGAGACTACTTGACCTAGTAAACATACCAAATTCAAATTATATTTTAAATAGGTTTAATTAATTTTGGGACTAACCATTGGGTTTCACCCCAACAAATCAGAATTGTTTAAGAAATGTAAAATTTGTAAAAATTTGAAAGATAACTTGCTAGATGAGCACAGTCTCAGTTGAGATTAATAATGGGGAAAAAATATTTAGAACCCAGCCATATTTGAACTAAAAATTTGAAAATAATTACATTAAACTAAATACATGTGAGTTTATAGCGCTAGTCACAACGGTAGGATTGGCTTGAAATTTGTATGGCCGGTAACATGCAAAATGACAAGTGGTATAAACAGGTTTAATAATGGCGAATCGTTACTACTAGTTTTGATTTCCGGAACTCGTTGTTTCCAGGAGTAATTAAAGCAAATCTCTGTTGGACCTTTCAAATATGAGCATATAGTGCCAATCACAACGGTAGGATTATCTAGATATTTTTATGCTCAGTAACGGGCATGATTATAAGTGGTTACTTTTAGGTTTGGTTCCCGGAACTTGCGCTTTCTAGGAACCATGAAGTAAATCAGTTCATATATTGGGCCAAACACGTGTGCGCCTGTAGCGCTTTTTTTGTGTTTATTACCTGATGCAATAATTTATTTTTTCTGGGATGACTTTCTGAACTAACTTAATTTACATACGAACAACCTTGTTTTAAAGGTATTACTTACAACTATGCTGCAGGAGCTGCTTATTTTTAATGTTAAATCATAAATCAGCTGTCGCAATGGAATATCAATGGGATCGACAAAACGGGCATAGAAATTTCCATTTCGGGACCCAAAAACTGCCTAAATCGAAATCAGAAAAATAGTATTCATGCAGAGACTTCATTGGTGGACTAGATAATCTTGGCTATGGCTCAGTATATAGACTCCCTTAGATTATCCGGGTACATAGAGATGTGAGTTAGATGTCACTTAAGCATCCCCCACTACACAACACAGTTTATAAACTTAGGTGTCAGCTTACCCGTAAAATTTTCAGATACCTTGCTCTGTACAAAATTTCGAACGAAAATCGTTTGTCCTACGCGTACCTGGTAGCCTGCTTCAGGTGGTGTATATTAACTGAGATTTTTTAGTTGCCGCTTCTAGGTGCTCCGTATACCCGATTCAATATCTTTGGTTTACCCTCTAAATATATTTGATTTTCCACAAGTTCTTGGCTAGCTTGAATAACAGTGTGTTGGTCAAATACAGTGAAATATGCGGACACTCCAGTGACTTCATTGTCAGAATTCATCATTGCATTTGTAACAGCATCTAAATGAATATCCCGCTTACGTTCTAGTCTGATTGAATCTACGAGCGAGGAGCTGCGAGTGGGGTGCATGTTTCGCCGTAAATATATGATGTACACCATATTTTCCAAAGAGATCATTCATTAGACTACAAGCGAATGGCTTTCCATTATCTGTCACTAGTACCCCAGGGACCAGAACATTACAAATACCTGTGATTCGAGAAATCTTACCACTTCGTGGGCACTAGCTTCATGATGATCTACAGCAATAAGTATGTGAATGTTACCGTTACGCGTTCGGGGGTAAGGCCCAAAAATCTAGGAGAAGAGATTCCAGAGGAGGACGATTACAATAGTTGATAGCCTTGTTAGTTTTGCAAGCACTACTGAATTTTTGACATCATTCGATAAGCCTGGCCAATAACAATGGCGTTTTAGGATGTCTAATGTTTTCCGTATTTCTAAATAGGCAGAACTATAAGATGTGTGTGGCCATAATTTATTAACGATTGTTTAAGCCCGTCACGGATAATTAATTTCCAACAGGGTTTATCGTCATTAGGTAAAAACTCCGATAGGAGCTTAAGATTCATGTATACTTACCATCGAGCATCGACGGTATTTAGTATTAGTTTTTGGTTGATTGGTTTCCACAGTAATATGATTTTTTTAACTTTTCACGTTGGAAAATGCATCCATTTGAACACGCGACAAAGCATCAGGAACGCAGTACTGTAAATCCTTGCGGTACCCATTTAAAAAAGTATAGCCCTGGAGCTGTAAGCTCCAGCGAGCCAGCTGACCAGTTAAATCTTTAGTTGTCATCAACCATGTCAAGCTCGAGTGATCCGTAATTATTGTGACTGGAAACCCTTCGACATATGCTCAAAACTTGTCAATAACCTTCAATGCAGCTAAGCATTCAAGTTCCGTTATACTGCAATTGTCTGCAATGGTCTGTCCTCCTCCTCGTGATCCCTTATAAAACCTTAGAAAAAAAGAAAATCCCTTAGAAAGCCTCGATACCCGTCGAGCTCACATCACACTGGATGAAGAAACGTTTATTGAAATTAGGCGTTGCTAAAACAGTGACTGAGTGAGATTAACACTTATTTCAACAGTGGAACTTTATGCCCTACTTCAAAAAGGCAATCAGGGAGGCCGGTACCACATAGTAATTTCGAATGAAACGGCGATACGATCCCATGATATCCAAGAACCTTCTTACTTGACGAACAGTTTTTGGTGCTGGGAACTCCACAATGGCCCTCTCCCTCTCAGACTAGGAACGTAGTCCTCACTCACAAACTACATGATCTAGGTATTCGATTTCTCTCAGTAATAAATTACATTTTTCCATATTTATGGTAAGACACACTTCTGTGACTCTATCAACCACTTCTGAAACAATCGCAAAGTTTGTAATGTGGCTGTGGTTATTAAGAGATCATCGAGATATGCAAATACCCGATCATGTATTTGATGAAGAATAACTTGGTGATAACAATAACAACAAAGTTTAGGGTGGTTTGCAGAACCAAAATGGCATCAGTTTAATTTGGTACGATAGGCGGCGTCCCGGGATTGTAAACGCCGTTTTCTCTCGTGTACTTGTATTCAAGGGATATTTGCCAAAAGGTAACCTTGAGATCCAAGCTCGAAATATACTTAGTTTGGTTCAGTCTGCTCTGGTGGCTTCCAGGCACAATCGCACGTTTCCATTGACTTTTTCCACAATAGTCATTGGGGAGCCTTCTTCAATTACATCTAATTGAACCACCCGGCCAAGCACTTTGTAAATTAGTTTTTGTCGCGCTGGTGACACAGCGTAAAATATTTGATTGACCGGGGGCACATCTCAAACATCAATGTAAATGGGTGCGTCCTAATCTTTTGTTCTTGAAGTTATTAAACGTCAGATTATGTTCTGGAGCTGCTGCCGTTGTTCTTCTATCAAATTGTGCTGTTTTGATGTTATTTCTGTCTTTTGAGCGACTGAATCCAGAGCTAATTCTGAAACCACTCTGGATGGTATACCAAAAAATTCCCAAAAACCGCACACTAAATATAAAAATTGCTGGACCGAGGGAACAACGTAAACTTTCATAAGGAAATTTTTCCCTTGGAAGGGCACATTTGCGGTAATGTATTCCACTAGGGGTTGTGAGGAATCCGAAGCCTAAAGGAGTTTGGTTTAACATGATTTATGTCAAACCACGATTGATTTGTTTATGGGTGATTTTGGTTGTCCGAAATGAATTTGGGACGCTTCGTTTGGGGTTGCGGTAGAAAGGGTCAAGGTGCAGCACTCGGATGTCGAAAATGCGATAGACCGTTTCATCCCATCTCGGAGGTGGCGTTTTCCGATTTCCTGGATAAATAGTGACAATATACTGTTTTGACCACAAACATAGCAGAACGTTTTGGAAGGTAAATCAAATAGAAACCAATTGTACCGGGCAATATTAGGGTGGGCAATATTAGGGTTGAACGGAACTGAACGACTATAATTAATTTCATATATATTGTAAGGAGAATAATATTCAAACGATACATCAGGAGGTGCGTAGAGTGTAAAATTAGGATCATTACCGACGAGTTCGCAACTGGGATGGTATTATCAGAAGTTGATAATGGGTGTATGGTATGCGTTCTTGTATTTATGTCCATGGCTGGGGTATATCCAATCCTTTTCCAGGTAGTTGTTCAGTCGAAAAGCAAATACTCTCACTCTCTCTCTTTCACTCTCTCTCACACACACACACACACACACACACACACACACACACACACACACACACACACACACACACACACACACACACACACACACACACACACACACACACACACACACACACACACACACACACACACACACACACACAAATACCCATGAAGGAATTTTGTCACCTGCTCGATGTTCCTCCAGCTATCTCGGTTCTATTGTTTGAGGATCTTGTTCGACGTCGTTGCGTCAACGTAGTCTAGGTGTTCCCCTACGACGTACGCCGACTGGTTATTGATGGAACTCTTTTCGTATTATTCGCCCCCGAAAATCTCGCAGTGTCGAAGGAGTGGCTTAATTGCGCGATTGATTCGAATCCAATACTCGTTGTTCGCAACCTTAACAGAAACATAAATAGATCGAACGGCCTTTCTTTCCAAAGTAGATAATAATCTGCAAGCATTGGTGGTCATGGTCTAACTCTGACCGAAAGTTAGCACAGGTCTTGTTAGAGTCTTGTAAACTGCGAGTTTACACGATTGCGAGAGATATTTGATTGCCGCAACCTTGATTCTACTTTAAAGACTCGATGTCCGGCTGCGCCATGCGGGATTTTATGTTATAATTGACTCGAAATATTTAAAGTCTTCCACGTTGTCAAAGTTGTAGTAATTTGTTCCGACATTTGCCGCATATGGTTGCTCGTTGGTGTTGATAAAAAATATGGTTTGTGGTTATTGATTTTCAGACCAGGTTGTTTCGCGTTACGATCAATTAGCATTGAACTGTCCTTAATATCATTTGGTCGTCGGCCAAGAGGTATGATATCACCTGCATATCGAAGAATTAGGCCTAACTTATTAAGTATGCAACGCGATATACACTTTTCCTTATTATCTACGCCAGATGTTATTTTGAAGGGGTGAGACACCACCTTTTCTATTATACGATTCTACACATAGGACCAGACCTTGAGTCTTGTTGAAAGTTTATGTAGAGTTGGTGAATGGTAATATTGTACTCCCAACATTTCTACAAAATCATCCACAAAACTGATAGTCACCGAATATATTTTCGGCAAGGGAAGTGATTCTGGCAAATACAACATTTGCAAGCACTTTGTTGGCGGTGTCTACCAGAGCTATGCTACGATATTTTTTAACGTTTAATACGGTTATCTGTTTTATGCAGCGGACAAATAAATGCGACCTTGCATTCCTCAGGTAGCTTCTCCTAGTCCCAGATCATCACGATGAGACCTTAATGAAAAGATGCAAGAACAGCTCGTCCGTGTTTTAATAATTCTGCGGTACAAATACCCACCTGGTGGAGCAACAGCTCGAATAGGATCACTTCTTCAGTCTGATTTAGTAAATTTTGAAAGTTGGTTTGCCATTTTGGGAGAACATAAGCCACGTTTGTTCTCAGCTCTCTCAAATGTATAGTTCCCTCTCTATGTAGGTATGGGAACTACTTTATGAGGTTATCTACTTACGGTTAACCTTTGAAGTAGGACTAGCTAATGTCAGTGGAATAGCTAGACCGTAATTATTTACTATAGGCATGGTATTTCTCTTTTAAGGAAGGTTGTTTGGAAAATTTCAAGCTAGAACGAGAACCCGTTTTGAATCAAATTCCGTTTACTCCATTTAAAAAATTAAGAATTTTTACGGTTATGAAATTTTTCATTAATAATTTTAACACAACATTTAAACCGAAAATGGAAAAATCGGAAATCGTGCGGTGATAATATTTTTTTATTTGAAGAGGCTAAGCGTAACAAATAATAAACCAAACATAAAATTGAAATGGGTTTTAAAAGTTGGCTGGTTGGGAGGGTCAGAGAGTGTCGCCTAAAAATAGCAAACGCTGACTTACATCAACGTCACGTTACCAAGATGTCGGAAGTTTGGTTTCGAACTAATGAACCATTGAATTCTTTTTGTTGAAAAATTCGGTTGTCCCATCAGAATGCAGTGACCAAACTACAAAAATATTGAAAATACTTTGAACTTACATTCAAAGTAAAATCACAATGCCTTAGCAAGGTATTCTGATTCGCTACGAAATTATCAACCCCTTCCAACCTCGAATTTTATTGTATTTAAAGGGCCAACCATACAAAAATTATAAAATTAAAAAAAATTAAAAATATTTACGAAACTAATTTTCTTTGACGTTCCAGCCATACACACCATAAAATTTATAATGATTGCCAGAATCGAATCAAACAATATCCGTTATTATATTTGACACCTTGATGTTATTCGCTCCAAAATTTCGCTCTAATAATTTTTGTTAAGTGACAATTGATATTTAACGAAGCTTCGTTAAATTTCTTAATTTAATTTAATTTTTCCCTGATCGAAAGCACAGAAACAACATTTATCGTCGTAATCTTGAATTTTTTAAAGTTACATTTCTAATTATTTAAATGTTTGTTTGGTTACCACTTAACGCATACATGCGATTTCCTTAGGAAATTTGGGAAAAAATCATAAAGAAATCGCATGTATGCGTCAAATACAATAAAACTCGTGGTTACGAAGGGTTTACAATTACGTAATAATTCGCTAAGGCATTGTGATTATACTTTGTATGTAAGTGCAAAGTATTTTCAATATTTTTGTAGTTTGGTCACTGCAGTCAGATGGGACGACCGAATTTTTTAACATAAAGAATTCAATTTTTCATTAGATCGAAACGAAACCAAACTTCCAACATCTTGGTAATCTCACCTTGATGTAAAAACACTATCTGGCTATTACCCAGAATAACCACAAATTTCAAACGCTACCTTGTTAAAAACTTGGTAAGCTTATAAAACAGTTCTGGTGAACCAACAATTTGTTGACAAATGAAGGTGTGCCAAACAGATGACATCTTAAAGGCATATCGAATGATAAAATTTTAGTTGGAGACTGCAATAAGATAAATAGCTGCAAGACGTGTGCCGCTTTTTTCACAGCAGAATACAAATTCAATCGAATGTAACTTTCGTAATTTTGTTCAGATACGTTTCGAGCGATGTTTGTGTAATCTGTGGTGATGATGTCCATAATTCAACGAAATGCGATAAAAATAAAACTCAAGCTTCTGTCAGAAAATGCAGTAACTGCGATGGAAACCACATAGCGGATTATAGAGGTTGCTCAGTTTATATTGAATTGAAAAGGAGAATTAACCCTAAACAGCGAGCTGAGCAACGATTGCATAAATCAAATTCAGAAGCTAAAGATCAAAATGGAACCCAGCATATAAATGTAAACAGTAGTGTACATCACGGGGTTTCGTACGCAAGTGTACTTAAGGGTGCCATTCCAAAAGTGGAGGCAAGTGAGGAAGGAAACATCTCATCAGCTTGAAACAAGCTATCTGGTATGATGCAAAGCTTCATGGCGATGATAGAGAGAACTTTGGATCTAATGATGCAGAATATGAACACGCTGCTGCAGATAGTTGTTAAAAATCAGAAATGACTCTTCTAAAAATAGCAATATGGAATGCAAACGGCCTAGCGCAGCATAGAACGGAGGTTCAAGCATTTCTCATTGAACACAATATTGACACAATGTTAATATCTGAAACACCCGTATTGATTAAGATAAGACTAAAATATTATGAA
This sequence comes from Nephrotoma guestfalica, assembly GCA_963691935.1. Taxonomy (NCBI): domain Eukaryota; kingdom Metazoa; phylum Arthropoda; class Insecta; order Diptera; family Tipulidae; genus Nephrotoma; species Nephrotoma guestfalica. Next base: position 152,606,037 of record OY829915.1, read on the forward strand.
CTTATGAAATATGAGAAAGATCATATCCAATCAACGAGCATCTGTCTGCAGGAATAGTCTGGAAATTGTGTGATACCAGCAGTGTACTGCTCTCCGAAGCAAGCTATAAAAAATTGCAGTTTGGTGATTACAACGCCAAACATACTTAATGGGGTTCAAGAGTAACAATGCCTAAAGGCATAAGCAACTTTAGGAAGCTATACAGGAACAGCCCCTGAATTGTTTATCTACCGGTCATCCTACTTACTGGCCGACTTATAAAAAGAATGTACCTGATCTAATTGATTTCTGCGTAACCAAAGGCATTGCGCGTACGCAAGTTAAGACCACCGATTGCGATGATCTGTCGTCTGATCATTCGCCGATAATAGTAACAATGAGTACTGTTGTCTTAAAACCAGAAGCACCGAAACGTCTAACAAACAAACGAACTGATTGGATTCAATATAGGGGATTAGTCGAACAAAATTGTCATCTAGATACCCCGCTAAAACACCAGCAAATATTGATGTGGCTGGAGAAAAGCTAAAAGAAGCACTGGAAATATCAGATGAAAAAGCAGCATTATGTGCAGCATCCAAACACTAATCCGGAAAAAGCGGAAAATTCGACGGCAATGGCAACAAACAAAATCACCGTTGTTGAAATGCAAATTAAATCTGCACTGCAGGATGAAGAAAACCAATGAAAATCCAGAATAGTTTAAGTTAACTCTCGGCAAGAGAGTAGACTGATTCTTCTTTGTGGAAGGCAACAAAAAACCTAAACGAGCCTACAAAGTCGAATCCACCGATTAGACTACCAACTGGAAATTGGGCGAGAAACGATGAAGAAAAAGCCAATGCTTTCGCTGCACATCTAAGTGGGTGGTTTAGCCACACGAAGGAATTATTAATATCGTGCCGCCTCACCTGATGGATGATGATTCATCCTTTAAACCTATAAAGTTTGAATGGAAGAAAGTTAAGAACACATTCAAAACTTGCATTAGCCTGAAAAATGAGGCAAGATATGACCTTATTACTGAAAAAATGATAAGGAAATTACCAGACAAATGCCTAAAACTAATAACCTGCATTATTAATGCGATCATGCGAACCAGTCATATTCCTCAAATGTGGAAGATATTTTTGATTACAATGATACTAACTGGGAACAACTAACCTTAAATCTTGTCTTATCGTCCAATAAGCATGCTTCCCACAATCTCAAATGGCATCATATAAAATAAGATACGAGTACGTTTCAGTGTAATCCTAAACCATGTTACATAATACTTCTGAAACCGAAGGCCAGTTCATAAAATGGCTAAATAGAATGACTTCCGCATAATTCCAAATTTCAAAAATACTAGAATTTCGGTATAACCCCGAACAAAACCATTCAGGTATTAGGAGATTATTAAAAACAAGAAATATTTAAGAACAATTCAATTTTCATAAGTTCGAACCTTTCCCAACAGCAGTTGTCTGTTTCATGATTTTCAATATGAACTCGTTTATCTTCTAACTAAAAATTTTATTTACCCGAAGCAACGAATGTGAAGTTTTCGACAAAATTAAAAAATAACAAAACATGGCGGACTACAAATTTTGTCGAAATAACAAGAATGCAGATGTATTAGTAAAACAGTTGACAAAAGCAATGTTAGGATTATTTAAAAATGTTGCTATGAAAATCAACTGCTCGTTAATACGCAATTAGCAAACTGGCGACTTCGGCAATGACAATAACCAAAAATTTATTAATACAAATTTGAAATGTTCAACCAAATAAAAACTATCCCCATTTAATTACGATGACGTAGGCTCATTTGCTATTGACCTTGAATTTGATCAATTCTTGTCAAACTAAAATAAATGAAATTTAGACGTTCACCGTATCGAGCGAGAATTGGCCGCTCACAGAGAACGTTTAAATCCCATTTATTTTAGTTTTGCAAGAATTGATCAAGTTCAGGGTCTATACCAAATGGGTCTACGTCATCGTCGCCAAGTCGCCAGTTTACTAATTGCGTATGAACGAGCAGTTGATTTTCATAGCAACATTTTTATATAATCCTAACATTGCTTTTGACAACTGTTTTACTAATACATGTGCATTTTTGTTATTTCGACGAATTTTGTAGTCCGCCAAGGTTTGTTATTTTTCAATTTTGTTGGAAACTTCACACTCGTCCGGAGCAAGTATTTTCGGTTATCCTTGTTTAGTTCGCTAATTGATAAGTTTGTTATTTTTCGATGTATTTTTATAAATTCTGGATTTTGTGCTTCCCTCTCGCTGCTGAATGTTGATTGGTCTGCTTCTAGTTTCTCTAAATTTCCCTCTGTTTTCAATGAATCTATTGCACTTATTTCTTACTTCCACCACACCCAAAAACCAAAAAATTATTTGTAATGCAATCTGTTTGTAATTTGCTGGTAATTTAAAAAAATTTAAAAATAAAAACTGGAATCTCAAAATTTTAGGAACAGGCACATTAAATTTGCTTTGATAAACAAGAACATTGAAAAATTGAGAAGTATTACTTGGAAAAATTTATTGAATGTTTTACGTTTGTAATTTTTTAAGATAAGTTATATAAAAAATGTAAAAGGTTGTTGACAAAATGAAAAACAAAAATTAAATCTAATATTCAAGTGTTCCTAAAATGGAAAACCGATTGTTCTGGTAAGCCGACACGCGAATAAAGAAGAAAAAAATATTAATCAGAATCTCAAGGAATATTAGCATTGCATAACGCTGTTCCCTAGCAACATGAAGAGTTTGAAATTTTTGTTCAATGTACCAATTCTTTCTGTTTCGAGTAGCTCCCATACAAAACCTACATACAATGCCTTTTAATGCGTTGGTAAATGTACCAACAACACTACACAAGTAGTAATACGAGTACTAATATTCTTTATTTTTTGTTTTAATTTCAGCCGGAATTCGATTGTGCCTGGCTTAAGGAATCCTATGTCGACTGGATTTACCAGGGGCCAGCGTGCGCTGTATTAATAATAAATTCAATATTTTTAGTACAAATAATGTGGGTACTTATAACAAAATTACGTTCAGCCAATACAATTGAGACGCGCCAATATCGTAAGGCATCCAAAGCACTTCTAGTTTTAATACCATTACTTGGTACAACCTATTTGGTTGTATTAGCTGGACCCGAAAAAGGTGTTGGTAGTATTATATTTGCTGTTATACGGGCATTTTTACTTAGTACACAGGTAAGAAGTGCATAGTGTTAAATATTCGGGACACAAAGTCGCATTGATAATTTTTTTTTTAAATTTGGCAGGGGTTTTCCGTTTCTCTGTTCTATTGTTTTTTAAATTCAGAAGTAAGGCAAGCGATACGACATCGTTTCAATATATGGCGGGATGAACGAAATATTTCCAGTTCAACGCATGGCCAAAGTAAAAGGTAAATGTTAATTGATTTTATTTATTTTACAAACCATCGGATCAATACTTGTTCATTTTATAAGCAATAAATTTGCAATTTGTTTGCTTATAATCGTCGTTCTAAGGAGATTAAACGGATAATCGGATATGCACAGTTTTACTATAAGTGGGAATATTTTTTTAGATCCAGGTGATTCATTTAGCTATATACAGTAGTAAATGCACACAAACTTAGTGTTTAATCCAATAAAAATAGTGTCACACTGGTAAAGTAACTGACAAATAAGTGTAAAATATACTGTTATATGTTTACAAAAAGCACATTTTAAGAAACAAGAGTCATAGACTGATTACCATTTGTAACAAAGAACTCCACATTATAAAGATAACATCCCAGTCAATATTGGCAGGACCTCCCATGCTCCAAAACAGTATATGCTGCTTTGACAGCCGATGAGTTCGCGAAATAGTCGTATTATTCAGTTATATCTTGGAGAGGGTGGGCTGAATTACGGAGCAAGTGCATTGATGTGTCTCGTCGATATCGTTATCTTTATACTTCATTGTTGGAATTCTTTGCTCACTTATTGGATTTCATGTGCTACCTATTAACGCTCAATAAAAAAGGTTATAGTTCCAACCAACCTAAATAGGAGAATAGCCCATAAACAGCCTCTTTGAGAACACACATAATGGGGTAAATACTCTATCGGCTAGCAAGCAAGCAATTTGCTAGTCGAAATCCTGGCTGCTCAATCAATTTTACCAAGGTAACTTGAATTTCAAATTACATATTTCATAAAATTTTTGTTTACTTTTGCGACTGCAAATTCAAATTGCCTTGGTAAAATTGATTGAGTAGCCAGGATTTCGACTAGCAAATTGCTGGCTTGCTAGCCGATGGAGTATCTACCCGAATAATGGAAATTGAGATTTTGTGTATAGATCATCATTTTCAAGTAATTCTGGTGCTAGCCTGCACCAGTCCAAGGTTCCAGGATGATTTAATTGGTATCTCATGAAAAAAATGACCTCTATATAGAACATATTATATCTCAATAGTAAATGTTAGGAACAGGATAACACGACTATCACAGTATGGCATCGATGATATAATGATTGTTGTTAAAGCGGCTGTGTCTGTGCCATTCTCGCCATGAGATAACAATTACATCGTACCGAAACTTTGGATAGTTTTTTAACAGTCAGTGTTGATGCTTTATAAGATAACGAAAATTTCTCAGCGGAAAATAAGAGATTTCGCTATTCGCCGCAAGTGGCAGCTCAATCACAAAAGATAATTTATTTTGTTATATAATTACCAGCGGAAATTTTTATTCATTTTGTATCACTTTTTTCACTAAATAAAACATCCCAGCGGAATAAAATATTAAAAGTGATCCTTAAAATAACAAATTGATTGATCTCTGAAGTAAAGGAACTCGGTAAATGAAATCTTGAAATTTAACAATATTCCGTCTTTCCGCCATTCTAAAATAATGACGATGAAATTTGGATAAATGTATTGATCAAAGGTCCAAAACTTAGGACAAAATTCTTGGATCTGTTCATTCTAGACTAACTAGGCTGAAAATTAAATTTTTTTATTAGTTTATTTTCTGTTTTTGGCCAATATCTCAAAAACTTCCACTAGTAACCAATTTTTCCGATTGTTTTTCTAGTAGCTTAGGTCATACTGAAACTACCAGGAAAATTTAGGGAAAATTGATGCATTATAATTTTCCCCAAATTTTCCTCGTAGTCTGCGTATGACCTAAGCTATTAGAAAAACAACCGAAAGTATTGGTTACTAGTGCAAGTTTTTGAGATATTGGCCAAAAACTGAAAATAACTTATTTGGCCGCAGATAATCAAAAAATTATAGTGAAAATTCTAATCCATCAATTTTCCCCAAATTTTGCTGTAATTTTCAGTATAATCTAAGCTATTAGAAGAACAATCGAAAGTATTGGTTACTAGTGCAAGTTTTTGAGATATTGGCCAAAAACTGAAAATATCTTATATGGCCGCAGAAAATCGAAAAATTATAGTTAAAATTCTCATTCATCAATTTTCCCCAAATTTTCCTGGTAGTTTCAGTATGACCTAAGCTACTAGAAAAACAATCGGAAAAATTGGTTACTAGTGGAAATTTTTGAGATATTGGCCAAAAACTGAAAATAACTTATATGGCCGCAGAAAATCAAAAAATTATAGGGAAAATTCTCATCCATAAATTTTTCCCAAATTTTCCTGGTAGTTTCAGTATGACCTAAGCTATTAGAAAAACAATCGAAAGTGTTGATTACTAGTGGAAGTTTTTGAGATATTGGCCAAAAACTGAAAATAAACTAATAAAAAAATTTAAATTTTCAAAAGTATTGGTTATGAAATGGCCTAGTTTAGTCCAGCATGAAGAGATCCTAGAATTATGTCCTAAGTTTTGGACCCCTGATCAATACATTTATCCAAATTTCATCGTCATTATTTTAGAATGGCGGAAAGACGGAATATTGTTAAATTTCAAGATTTCATTTACCGAGTTCCTTTACTTCGGAGATCAATCAATTTGTTATTTTAAGGATCACTTTTAATATTTTATTCCGCTGGGATGTTTTATTTAGTGAAAAAAGTGATACAAAATGAATAAAAATTTCCGCTGGTAATTATATAACAAAATAAATTATCTTTTGTGATTGAGCTGCCACTTGCGGCGAACAGCGAAATCTCTTATTTTCCGCTGAGAAATTTCCGCTATCTTATACAGCATTCAGTGTTGCTTCTTCAATGACCTTTGTGTTATGCTAGCTTTTATATGTAATAAAAACATTGAGATGGGGCACTTAACTTTTCGATTCCCGAGATTCGATTTGCTACAAATTTTTTAAATTTATGAGCCTTGTTTTTCACTCATCTTAAAACTATCATGAAATCCGTCCAAAAGTATGTAAGTATATCTAGCCTTGGTAACGTTAACCTGGTTGCTGTTGATGCCACTCGTGTTTTTGGCAAAACTTGCCATATCTATCGTAGAAATATACCACTGCAGCGTAAGCCACTTCTTCACAAAACTCATGCAATTCTCTTCGTAAAGTTGAATTAAAGTTGATCCGCCTTAGAATTTTGATCTTTCTTCTTCTCTAGGTTGGAGTAGATATATTATTGGCGGCATTTACTTTCGATCTCTTCTGGCAGCTTCTCATCCCGGGTGACGCCGGAGATCCACAGAGCTTGCATTAAGATTTTGACTTGTATTAAGGTTGGAGATAGCCATCCTATTGGATCGAATACCTTAATTGATTCAGATAACATTTTTCTTTTGATCATAATCCTATTTTTATCATTGCGGTCCACCTTGAAAGGTACCTGTGATAGGAGTCCAAATCAATATTAATGTTTTCGCAGCATCGTCGTAAAATATGATAGGATCCGAAGCTCTCGAATCTGAATCGATAGCTTTTATGAATTAAGGGTTATTAGAGACCCATTTTCTCAGATTAAACCTTCCGGTTTTAAGTGCGCTGATTAGTTGGTTTTGCAGATGGCATTCCGAAAGTTACAGTTGTTATCTGGTATAATTTAATATTTCATCTGGTGTCGTCCTCTATAATATTTTGTGAAGTCGTTGGTCATCAGAATGTACTATGATCTGTTCTATATCCGCTGTGTATTCCACCTTGTATTTTCTCCACCGAACTAGAATTGAAATCAGAACCTCTTGCAATTTGGGACTCACGAGTTGAATTTGATTTAAACTAATGTTTTTATCTGTTGTAGCTGATTCGTCAAATGCTATTCTTAATTTGGTTGTAGTACTATGAATGTAATATTCTTCGTGCTGCTGTTCATTTGTTTCAATTAGATGTCTCTGGCTGAAGCACCATTCGATACACCCTTGATATAACTTGGAAAATTCACTGGTTACTGAAAGTCATCTTTCTAGGTGAATGAGCAAGAAATCACTGCTTGGATTATCCGATTGATGGTATATGTTCTGATTCTGACGAAAATAAATTCGTACCAAACAACGGCCATAGATGGTGCCTCAGCTTTTCGTATTCTTTCAAGGTTGTATTTTTTCCACTTCCCAGAATCGCTTTAACTGGTTTTCAGTGTCTACTAAGGTAACCATTGATTGGATGCTAGGTGGTTTTTCGCTTAAAACATTCCCAAACATAATCCATCCTAGCTCCGTTTGTTGGGTGATTGGTACGCCTTGATTCCCTTTTACTTGGTTCATCAGGATATTTGAATAATAATCACCAATCAATAAAATGAACATTTTATTTGGTTGATTGTAAATTGGTTCAGCCGTCAATAGATTATTTAGATGCTCCCATCTTCGACTATCGAAATGTTGTTCAGGCAGTTACACTCGGCAATACTAAGGCTCCCATTTCCATGGAACAGTTCAATGAAATCCGATACACGGAAAGTGACTAATTTTGTGAAAATTGTTATCTTGCTATCGTTTAATCTCCGCGTGTGTTTCCTTCATGCGTTATTTAATTTGTTTGGAAGCTTCTTCGGTGATAATTGCGGTGTTATTTTAAACCTTTTAGCTTTCTCAAATTATGTAGCGTAAAAAAAAATAGTTGATTTCAAACTGCAAAAATGGTATTTTTTACAAAAAAATTTAGTTTTTAATCAAAGCTATTTTATTCCAACGGTTACGGAAATTTAAAACGTTACTGATATAATATTTGTCATGGCTTGTACCTACCCCTAATTATGCTTTCACTCATCTTTGGTGTAATACTAAACACATTTCCAGGTTTTTATCATGGGTTTCCTTGATAGCAAAATTAGGTAATGTTAATACCTGTTCACCCAAGCCGAATCAAAAAATTCTAATAAAATCTACACCCTTAAATTTGGTCTGGATCGCATCTACCCCCTAATTGTATAAATTAGGGGGTCGATGCGATCCAGGCCAAATTTGGGGTGTCGATTTTGTAAGAACTTCATAATTCGACTTGAGTGAACAGATGTTACTTTTACTAATAACAGTTATCAGGAAAACAATTAGAAAAATATCGAACTCGAGCGGCATTTTCAATCCAGACCAAATTTGAAGGAGTATTTTTCCATTTTATTAGACCTAATGAAACTGGCTGGCTATTCAAGCATATCATTCAAATACTTGGTTGTTCGCAAACATTACATAATTTTAATTTTTTTAGACCCGCCTAAATGTTTGCAATTCACTACTACTATCTGACTTTTTTTGGTATTTTTTTATTTAGTACAGCAAACCCTCGATTTAACGGGCGCTCGATTTAACGGACCTCGTGATTCTTAAATGATTTTTGGAAGAAATTCTGGAATGTGGCCATCTGGGGCGGAACTCAGTCATTTCTTAACCGATTATGATCGGATTTGGTATGTTGGATGAAAATGGGATTCTTAAACGATTTTTGGCATTCTTAAAAGGTTGTTTTTAGAAATTCTGGAATATGGCTACGAAACTCGGTATTAAGCAGGCGTTTTTCTTGAAGCAAGCGGCTCGTAATAACAAGTTTCTGGTAATGCTGAACATCTATCACCAGTACGAACCACTCGAACACCCACTACTCATGGAATTGGTAGGTTGAGCGGCAGGCCAACTTCATACTCTCACATAAAATTACGTTATGAACCCTACACAAAGTGCTCGGATAAATTTATAGTATTCTTATCAACAACGACCTCGAAAACTGTTCGCGGGAACATGGAAAATGATGCCTTCTAAGACCATGAAATCTTCAGAACCTTTCGAACCAAGCGTAAATTTATACCTTTGAGGTACTTGCAATACAATAAATTAATTCATACGGTCATATCCCAGAACTTTTTCCAAAAACTATTTATTAATCTCATTTCACCCACAATGTACAATTTTTGTCCTAGTTTGTCATATTCCAGAACTTCTTCCAAAACACATTTAAAAATCTCATTTCCATCCAGTATACCCAATCCTTTCATAATCGGTTAAGAAATAGCAGAGTTCCGTCCCAGGTGGCCATATTCCAGAATTTCTTCCAAAAATCATTTAAGAATCCCATTTCCATCCAATATACCCAGTCCAAATATAATCGGTTAAAAAATGGCACAGTTCCGTCTCATATAACCATATTCCAGAACTTCTTCCCAAAATCAATTAAGAATCCTATTTTAATCTAGCATATCTGATCCCATCATAATCGGTTAAGAAATGGCTGAGTTCCGTCCCAGGTGACCATATTCTAGAACTTCTTCCAAAAAATATTTAATATTTAATTTATTTCCATCCAATATACTCTACTAAATGGCAGAGCTCCGTCCCAGGTGGCTATATTCCTGAATTTCTTTCAGTCCGATCATAATCGTTTAAAAAATGGCTGAGTTCCTTCCCAGGTAGCCATATTCCAGAACTTCTTCCATAAATCAATTAAGAATTCCACTTCCATCCAGCTTACTTAATCCCATCATAATCGGTTAATAAATGGCTGAGTTCCGTCCCAGGTGGCCATATTCCAGAACTTCTTCTCAAAATCATTTAAGAATCCCATTTCCATCCAGCTTACCCAGTCCGATCATAATCGGTTAAAAATGGCTGAGTTAAGTCCCAGATAGCCATATTCCAGAACTTTCTCCAAAAATCAATTTCGAATCCCATTTGCATCAAGCATACCTAATCTCATCATAATCGGTTAAGAAATGGCTGAGTTCCGTCCCAGGTCGCCAAATTCCAGTACTTCTTCCAAAAAACACTTAAAAATCTCATTTACATCCAGTATACCCAGTCCGATCATAATCGGTTAAGAAATGGCTGAGTTCCGTCCCAGCTGGCCATATTCCATAACTTCTTCCAAATATCAATTAAGAATCCCATTTCCATCCAGCTTACCCAATCCCATCAAAATCGATTAAGAAATGGCTGAGTTCCGTCTTAGGTGACCATATTCCAGAACTTCTTCTCAAAATCATTTAAGAATCCCATTTCCATCCAACATCCTAATCCCATCATAATCGGTTAAGAAATGGCTGAGTTCCGTCCCAGGTCGCCATAATCCAGTACTTCTTCCAAAAAACACTTAAAAAATCTCGTTTACATCCAGTATACGCAGTCCGATCATAATCAGTTAATCAATGGCTGAGTTCCGTGCCAGCTGGCCATATTCCATAACTTCTTCCAAATATCAATTAAGAATCCCATTTCCATCCAGCATACCCAATCCCATCAAAATCGATTAAGAAATGGCTGAGTTCCGTCTTAGGTGGCCATTTTCCAGAATTTCTTCCAAAAATCAATTAAGAATCCCATTTCCATTCAACAGATCCAATTCAATCATAATCGGTTAAGAAATGTCTGAGTTCCTTCCCAGATGGCCATATTCCAGAACTTCTTCAGAAAATCAATTAAGAATCCCATTTCCATCCAGTATACCCAATCCCATTACAATCGGTTAAGAATTGATCGAGTTCCGTCCCAGGTGGCTATATTCCTGAATTTCTTCCAAAAAACTTTTAAGAATCCCATTTCCATTCAACATACCAAATCCCATCATAATCGGTTAAGTAATGAATGAGTTCCGTCCCAGGTGGCCATATTCCAGAATTGCTTCCAAAATCATTTAAAAATCCCACTCCCATTCAACATACATAATCCCATCAAAATCGGTTAAGAAATAGCTGAGTTTCGTTCTAGGTGGCCATATTCCAGAACTTCTTCCCAAAATCAATTTCGAATCCCATTTCCATCAAACATACCTAATCCCATCATAATCGGTTAAGAAAAGGCTGAGTTCCGTGCCAGGTGGCCATATTCCAGAGCTTCTTCCAAAATTGCCAATTAAGAATCCCATTCCCATCCAACATACTTAATCCCATCATAATCGGTTATGAAATGGCAGAGTTCCGTCCTAGGTGGCCATATTCCAGAACTTCTTCCCAAAATCAATTACGAATCCCATTTCCATCCAGTATGGAACAATTCCAAAATAATCGGTTAAGAAATGGCTGACTTCCGTCCCAGATTAAATTCGATCGAATCGATTAAATTAAAAAACATTCGGATTTAACGGACATTCGGATTTAACGGACACGCCCAATTAGTCCGTTAATTCGAGGTTTTACTGTATAAACTTCACATCTCTATATAAACGTGTGAAGTCCTAAAATAGTACAAACCGCCATTTTGTTTTTCATTAAAATTACGATGAACTTCACATGCATGCGGATGGACACATCTCCAGTTGCTGAGAACGACTCGGAATTGATTGATTTGGGTCTTCATCAATGCTACGCTGTACAGCGTCTATCACTTGTTCGGTACGCACTGTTTGACGTTTGACCGTTTGACTGGATGTTACTTAATCGAATTAGCCGCTCTGATGTACGATTATGACGACCGTAAAATACGTCCATTTCCGCACGATGAGTTTGGCGAACAGAACCATTATTTTGATAAAAAATTTAACAATTTGCAAGCGTTGCTCTGGCGTGAGTCTATTCATTATGAAATGGCAAATCAAACTAATGCCTGTTGTCAAATCGGTTGTCAAACAAAACAGTGTTGCCAACTTAAAGATGTGAACCTCTAAAAAAACACCCGTTCCAGTGTTCATTGTGTAATGTACAGTCTACTGTACATACCGGTTGTTGTAACTAGATAATAGTGGAAGATTTTTGTTTTTTTACTTTACAAATTCAATCTACGCAAGTAAATGCCGTTGGTTGTTTTTGTTCTATTCCAAACCACTGAAAATGTTGATGATAAATTCGGAATTAAATTTGTATCACAAAAGTTGTGTTTTTGTATTGTAGATAGTTGATAAACATTGTTTTTGTATTCAAAACCGTCTGTGCTAATAAAAATATTTTTTTTTATCTGTTGCATTTCCAGGTACAATACCTCAAAGGATTATTTGAGATCGAGGACGGAAAGCATACGGTGAGATTTTTTTTCCTCTGTACAGTCCTTTGTTCTATTTTTTATTTTATTTTTTAATCTCACTTTTAATTCGGCATTTTACGACTTCAATTGTTATATTTTTTTATTTGTATTATTTAATATTATTTCTCCAATTTTTTTTTAGATTCAACTCGACGAGTCCTGTAAATTCTGTATAAATACGAACGTAGACGGGAGATTTTAATTATTTTTTCAATTGTGCAGTCTTTTATAGTTTTGTTAGTGTAGTATAATTTGTAAGTTTTGTTTTTTATAGTTTTTAATTAATTTCTGTTGCGTTTATGTGTTTCTCTATAAAGTAGTTACTCCAGATGCCACTTTAAATTATATTAATTTAACTAAAATTTATTTTTACTTTATGCAACAGAACCGAAGAGTGTATAGTGTTCATAAAATCACAAGGACGATCGCATTTACTCAACAATGTGTGTGAAAAAATTGAAGACGTGTAAAATTTGTTCCGGAATACCAAAATCATGGGAAACAGCACATATCTCTTAATATGGTGTACAGTGGATTAGATAAACGAATAATTAACAATTTTTAAAATAATGTTTTTTTTTTGTTTTGTTTAATCATTTTTTATCCCAAATGTTTTGTTTCTAAAACTAATTCATGTACTATTTTTTGTGTAAATTGTAACTGTAAAATAATATATTGAAAATAAATATAAATTTAACTATGGAACTAAAGAGCGTAATCTGTAAGTATCGTTAGCTGTAGTCAGAGCCATCTAGATTAATAGAGCCTGTCTGTTCGATCTTTTTCCACTAAACTTAAAATATTGGGTAAACAAATTTATATTTACCATTGAAAATAATGAAAAACGGCCAATTTTATTTGGTAGTTTATGCCTATTTGAACCATGAATGAGCTTTTTTAATGCTTTTCTACCGAAAAATAGAGAAAACTTTAATTAGTTCTAAATATTATCCAAGAAAACCCTTAAAACTGTGTGAAAAACGACTTGGAAAATTAATAAATAATCAGCTTCTATAAATATTGTTATTGTATTACGTCACGGTTTATGGGCCTATTCCACTACAACAGCGTTTTATTTTGCAGAAAACTAGAACGAGATAAAAATATAGATTCTCTCTGTGTATGACCCCTACATCAATATTTTTTTTTCTAAAATGTTTTGTTCTTGCTGAGTTGGTTGCCATAATTATAAATAAAAAATATCAAACAAAGTATTTTTTATGGCAACCAAAATGAAAAAAATTCCCCCACTCTCAGCAAACTTTTATTATTTTGATTTGTTTGTGGTAGAAAAATAAATTTTTTGTGCTTGGTGTGTCGACACAATAAAAAATTATTTTTTTTTTGGGAAAGAATTGAAAAAAATATTGGAGGAATTCACACTACATTTTATATAATATTTTTTCGCCTTCTTGAAATTTCACTTTGCATTTAATTTTTTTAGGTTATTTTTCTATTAAAAAATTGTTAATTCAAAATTTAAAAATAATACCGACTGCTGAACTAGGTAACTAGGCCAAAATAGTTCCTTCGCCTATAAAAAACACCCCAAAATATTAAAGACACAGGATTTTCAGATGAGAAATATTTTATTAAAATTTATCATTAAAATTAAAATTTATTTGAATTTGTTTATTTAATATAAAGTCGACCAATAATTGGATATATTCAATGCAATTGGATGAGTTGACCATTATATTAGAACCGTTTTGTCGCAGCTCTTCAACTCGCGTTATTCCTAAATCACCACAGACACACAGACAGACAACAGTAAAATATAAACCTAATTCTGATACATCGTCCTCATATGATTTGAATTAGTAAATGTCTATGCAATACGGGATCCAGTGATGTCAGTTGATGTCTATCGAATTCGGAATGCATACCGACCAGCCAATTTCGATAAGATGAACCCGGCCAATGGAAACTCAACGAGAAAATTTTCGTATCCAATATTCGTCCAAATATCGTAATCTATCAAATTTGTTTGATCTCGATAATGGTGGCCCAACCTCAATATCTTCGCGGGTAAAATCTTGAATAGGTTGAAATTGTCGTGGGCCTCGTTGCATACCACCACATCTGCCTTGTGAACTGCTACCACCGCAGTTAAATGAATGAGTCTCGGGAAATTCTAGTTAGGCAAAACCCAAACAAATCTATTTCAGCGTTGTACTCAACGAAATTAGCAGCATCGAGATTGGAGACGAAAATTAATTTTGGCCAAAACGAGTGAGATTAAGCCACAATGTTTTGATGAAAGATGGCTTGAACGCCAACATATAGTAATTGAAAGTAAAACGAAATTGTTGTCAGTTAAAAACTTTTCCATTTTTTTATTGAAAGGCTTACTTGTATTCATAAACCGCCATTCGAAATATTTCTTAAATAACTATTCGACCATTTAACAATGGTTTCATAATAAATTTCACCATGTTTGGCGATAGGTTGGGCATGCATTTTTAAAATTTCCGAACGTGCCTGTTCATTAGGAAGCAGAATTTCGATTTTACGATTTAAACGTCCGGGACGTAATAATGCCGGATCTAGCGCATCCGAACGGTTTGTAGCCATAATCAGTTTAACCTAATCCAACGAATCGAAACCATCCATTTGGTTAAGCAATTCCATTAGAGTACGTTGAATTTTACGATCGGCTGATGTACCTTCCGAAAAACGGCAACCTCCAATTGCATCAATTTCATTTCATCCATTCATATAATGCACGGCTGATGATCATGAGCGTAGTTAAACATTTTACTTATTAACCGAGCACTTCATATCTAGAGCTAGTTCCAGCCTTCAATTTTGCCTTCAACAACATATCGTGGCCCGTTTGTTGTCTTCACAATAACTATAAAAATATAAATAACATAAAATATCGTTTCACTGAATCACTGACATATTGGAGGTATTCGTATGTACTTACATTTATCCTCATTCAATTGTTTGAGTACCTCCCCGACAATTTGCCCAACACTTTAATTATTGTCAAACATTAAAAATGAAGATTTTTCATATTTTGTAAATAATTTAATACTGTTAAAATTAGCCGAAAGTTTCCAGCCGAAAGATGGTAATGCAGATAGTGTCTTAGATAACCCAGCCGAAAGGTGGCAATGCAGTTATTGTATTTTCACCCCAAGTTGAAATGCCGTAATTTGTCGATAATGCAGAATGTGTTTAACTTCAATATTCAATCGAAAAATCCCGTTATACAAATTTTAAAGTAATAAATAATTAATCAATTAACAGACATAGCAGACATATATAAAAAAAGCCGAAAGTTGTCAGCCGAAAATGAAAAAATCGATAATACCAAGTGTATCTTGACTACTTCAGCCGAAAGTTTGGAAAAGTCTCATTTAACTGAACGATTAGATTTACCAAATAAAAACCAATATGACTAGACAGACTCGATAGCCCATGACCATAGGTAGATTTTGATTATAGGTTAGGGGTAAGTCTGATGGGATTATAGGGGTGAAATTTTTATTTTTCCTTCACTCTGATGATAAATTCATTCATCATTCCAGATTTTGGCACATGGACGCCAATCTGACTAGGCAGATTCGATAGACCATGACCATAGGTAGATTTTGATTATAGGTTAGGGGTAAATCTGATGGGGTTATAGGTGTCAAATGCCATATCTGTTTCATGCAGCCGAAAAATATCGATAAAGCAGTTTAATGATTTTCAAGTAAAGTCGTCCATTATTCACGATTTTGCGGCATGGACACCAACCTGACTATGCCAATTCGATAGCCCATGACCATAGGTCAACGTGGGCACCAATCTGACTATGACCCTATCAGACTTACCCCTAACATATAATCAAAATCTACCTATGGTCATGGGCTATCGAATCGGCATAGTCAGATTGGTGTCTATCTGGTTAAATCTATATCATCTATTTTAAATAAATTTTTGAAAGTTGGATGTATGCTGCTAAATAAACACATGAAACTATAAGTTAATATCGATTAAATTGCAAATTGTATTTGTTGTTTGTTACGATACACATGTTTACGGCAGGTTAAGTAGATTAGCCACTTTCGACTACGATATTTCAATTTAATATATAATTTATTTAACTTTCGGCTCAATTAGTCAAGACACTATCTGCATTATCGATTTTTTCACTTTCGGCTGGCAACTTTCGGCTAACTTTACAAGGTAATAATTTATAGGTTAGTTTTTGTTGATGTCCAAATTTCTCCAACTTTTTATACCATAAAATAAAAATATTTTATCTCAGTCGCGCTAATACAAGTTTTAGTTCTTGTCTTTGTCATGTTTTCGGCAAAATTTTTGTAAAATTTGTCTGTTTCCTAGTGGAATAGCACCATTATTCTCTTTCTAAAACACGATTGCAGTGGAAACAAACAATATATAATTTTTTTACAGGATATTTTTTTCGATAGTCAGGATTACTCAGAATGCCATATCGTCCACAATATGTGATCAATCCAACGACAGTGCAGCTTCATCTGAAATACAAAATGTGAATGACAAAGGATACAAAAAAGCAAGTAACCCAAGAAAAAGAAGGTGGATAGACCCAAAAAGTAAAATTGAAAAGAGAAAATTAAAAGGCAAACAATTGTGGAGAAGCATAAAGTATTACCGCCCTGCGTTACAACCATCGGGCCCTTCCACACTTGTATTGTTCATGACACATATCGACAACACTTTTCGTCTACATTTGTATTCTTCGACTGTTGTTATTTATCTATGTATATGTAAATTCTTTTCATTTCGTGATTTGACGCACTAGAACAAGACAATTTAAAATTAATTTTTATTTCGAAGTGTAAACTAAATGTGTAACATATTGTACACGTATGAAAAAAAAATATATATTATGAAAATACTTTGATTATTAGAAAATATAAAATAATTTGGTTGTTAATAATGAATACACACAACGAAAATTTAGTTACTGATGCCGTTTCTAAGGTATTTGAAAACACTAAAAATGCTCCTGCAGTTGCCGCTTTGATATCATCTGCTGCAGCCTGCTTATTGTTAGCTGCCGTAGAAGAGGAGGAAGAGCCTCAATCGAAAAGGAGTTGCTGGATTAAACCATATCGAAAAACATGAAAAACTATTGGGAACACACAACATTTGATAAAGGAATTGAAACCGATTCCGGGGGACTACAAAAACTATCTCAGAATGGATGAAGATTCCTTCCTTTTTATTCTACACAAAATTAAAAGTGATATTACACGAAATAATACTCATTTACGAGACGCCATTAGTGCTGAAGAAAAACTGGCGATTACTTTACGATTCTTAGCAACCGGCGAAAGCTATATGGAACTAGACTACACTAGACTGCAGTTCAAAACTGTCTAAATCGTTCCTTTCTATGGCAGTTTTAGAAGTGTGTGACGCGATCTATAAAAATTTGAGCAACGAATTTTTGAAGGTAACTTATTTAAAAAATATTTAAACACAATATTATTTTTGAAATGTATAAACATTTTTTTTTTGTCCTTTTTCTTTCATTCTCATTTTAGTTTCCATCAACAGAAGAAAATTGGTTAAAAATTGCCGATGAGTACAAACTAAAATACCAATTTCCTAATTGTATTGGTGCTTTAGATGGTAAACACATAGGTTTCAGACTTGTGTAACAAATTTTGGTTTTACACATCTGTTCGATTTCGTACGCGGTGGTAAGTTGTACTACCCTTCCCTGGTATTGCCCGGTTTACTTTTTTGAAACGTCAACTCCTATACTTGCGTAAACAAGATTAAACTTGAGAAAAAAAATCAAATCAGCGGTAAAACGGGAAATTGCGGATAAATTAAACCGGGAATCTGAAAGAGTATAAATGAACGAGCCAAACAAAATAATGTAAGGTAATTGAGATTAAAATTTTGGAAAGAAAAAAGACGCATGAAAGTGAAAGTGGAACGTAAAGAGAAAAAACAAATTCTAATTAAAGTTAATTTTAACCAATTATTTATATTGTATTATAAGAAAATAAAAACATAAAAAAAAATAATGTTAAACTAATGATAAATAAAACTAAAATTGTTGGTTGCTAAACCTTGTGAAAAAAAGGTCGTGAAAATTATAAGAAATTATTGTGTTTGATTTCCGACTACTCGGAGTGGGATTTTCACCTTGGCTGATTGTTATAAGGGTGTATGCCAAAAATTATTCGCAGCAAACGAACTTTATATCCATTGGGATAAAATTGTGGCGGTATATTGTGCAGTGTGTCGACTTAATCCAGACAACCCAATCCAGATATTATTCGAATCGGTTGTGTTCTGATATATATATATTACGAGTCGCATGTTCATGTACATCGGGCGATTCAAAAGTGACGCTAAAATATTAGCGATTAGTGGTTTAGTACTGTGGATTACTGTTTATTGATCCTGTCCCTGCGAATCTAAATCTAAATCGAACTCGAGGCAACGTAAGTGCAACATATTTAATCAATCCAGAGCCTTAGTGGAAAATTAACATGTCACTTGAGTGATCAGCTGCAATCATAGAATGAGATGAAGGACACCATCATATATTCATCATTCAAAATCGGTAACGTAGATATTTTTTTTTATGTATAACCATTTCGTTTATTTCTTTTAGGTCGTTTATAACGTTTCATATTTATAAATCATATATATATATATATATATATATATATATATATATATATATATATATATATATATATATATATATATATATATATATATATATATATATATATATATATATATATATAATTTTTCATATTATTTATTTCCATATTGACTGTATGTTAAAGTTCTTCCCATTTAAATTTTTTTAAGTTCATTTTTGTGAAGAAATTGTTTTTTTTCATGGTTGCTTTCATTCATTATTTTTATTAGAAGTTACAGTCTGGTAAATAAGAGAAAGAACTTTGCATTTGGTTTGATTCGGAAATTTTTTTTGGTTGATTTTTTTGTTTGGTGTAATACGAGAATGATGCTAAACTAAACGTTTTTTTTTTGGGGGTAGATGATTACAGTCGATGTTATGTTATGAGGCCTTCTATAGTAAATTCGGATTTTTTTTGCACACTTGAATATATTTTGTAATGATGGCGGCTTGCATGGGGTTTAACGGGACTCACCCATATCCGACTAGAGGCTACCTTAAACATAGTGTGCGACCACGTGCAAGGTCAGTGACCGAACCATCTAGTTACACCTGCTAAAACCAACGCACCGCTTTTTTATAATTACAAAGGTTTCCATAGCGTTATATAATTAGGCCTTGCCGATGCGTACGCCAAATTCATATTTATTGATGTAGGTTGCAATGGACGAGTAAGTGATGGAGGAGTCTTGCAATGGTCCAATTACCGAAGGGTATTACCACATGTAATCGTAGCGGATAATGCATTCCCATTAACGAAAAATATAATAACACCATATCCTTTTACTACAACTGACGAAGGCAAAAAAGTTTTTAATTTACGTTTAAGTCGAGCTCGGCAGTCTATAGAACGGGCTTTTGGTATCTTAAGCAATAGATTCCAGGTCTGTCAAAAAACCATTCATCTGCATGAAGATAAAGTTGTCAAAATTGTGAAGTGTTGTTGTGTACTACACAATTTTTTAATTACAAACAGCAAGTGGTACAAGGATTCAATTTTTACTGAAGAATATGAGGCTCTTCAACGAAAGGGAACTGGAGTTCGTTCAAATCCAAACAATGCATAAAGTGGCGATGCTGTTAGAAAACAGTTGACAGAATATTTTAATAATGAAGGCCAAATTTAATTATATCTAATTAATAATTACTATTAGTGGTGTTCGTGTAGATTTATCTCATAATAGGATATTGGGGGGGGGGGGGGGGGCAAATCACAAACAAATTTCTGAATTTTATTTTTATGACCTATTTATGAAATCAGTTTAGTTAGTGTAAACATTTTATAAACAAAATTAACAATTATTTTTCAAATTATTTTTCCCAAAACAAATTTTTGGATCAAATTTTACATTCAACTTTGATTTTAAATTATTTACATTAAACTGATTCTATCAGTGGATCAGCAAATTCAATGAAAAGATTTTCCCCAATTCTTTATTTGTAGGGAAAGCCAGAATAGTCATAGGTAAAATTAAACCTAAGTAGATAATTTTTTTTGCATTGCTTGTAACGGGTGTTTTTTTAGGAGGTTTGTTTTTCCGATAGATGTCGTTTTATTTTATGACAGTTGTTTTGACAGCTCAAAGTGGCATTTCTACTCAGTATTGTTTGGCAAATCATTATGAATAGGTTAACTCCAGAACAACGTTTTCAAATCGTGGAAATTTATTTTCAAAATCAGTGTTCAATTAAAAATGTTTATAGAGCACTTCGTGAATTTTATGGTGCACATAATCGTCCGTCAGAGACCACCATAAAGAACGTAATTACCAAATTTCGGTCTACATTCACTCTTTTGGATGCCAAGCCACCGACAAGAATGAGAAGAGTTCGTACAGAAGAAAATATTGCTGTCGTTGAGGCCAGTGTCGAAGAAAACGACAATTTATCGATTCGTCGTCGTGCTCAGCAAATTGGACTTTGTCCATCGACTTTATGGAAAATTTTACGTAAAGATTTGGGTTTGGTGCCATACAAAATTCAATTGGTGCAAGAATTAAAGCCACACGACCATCGTTTGCGCCGTGAATTCAGTGATTGGTCGTTAAATCAATTGAACGAAGATCCATTTTTTTACCGTAAAATTCTCTTCAGTGATGAGGCGCATTTTTGGTTAAATGGATACGTCAACAAACAAAATTGTCGCATTTGGAGCAAAGATAATCCACACGCCGTTCTAGAATTACCAATGCATCCTGATAAATGTACTGTTTGGTGCGGTCTATGGGCTGGTGGGATCATCGGTCCATATTTCTTTAAAAATGAGGAAGGACGACGCGTTACCGTGAATGGAAATCGATACAGAACCATGTTAAATGAGTTTTTGTTGTCAAATCTTGAAGATATGGATATGGATGAAATGTGGTTTCAACAAGATGGTGCCACTTGCCATACAGCACGTGAAACAATCGACTTATTGAAAGAAACTTTCAACGACAACATTATTTCGAGAAATGGTCCGGTGAATTGGCCTCCGCGTTCGTGCGATTTGACGCCACTCGATTACTTTTTGTGGGGATACGTGAAGTCATTGGTTTATGTGGATAAACCTCAATCGATTGACGCTTTGGAAACCAATATTCAACGTGTCATTGCTGACATACGCCCTCAAATGCTTGAAAAAGTGCTGGAAAATTGGACCTCCAGAATGACATTTGTGAAAAATAGTCGTGGTAGCCATATGCCAGAAATTGTGTTTAAATGTTAAATGCCAAAAAATTATCTACCAAATAAAAAAAAATTTTGGTCATTTCATAATTTTATATGTGTTTTATTCAAAAAAAAAATCGGCAACCTCTTAAAAAAACACCCTTAGTACATACATACTTACCGTACTTACTTAATAGATTTGCCGCCGCTCAAAATAGAGTATGGAGTTACATTAAAGTCAACAACCTGGAATTGGGATTGAAATATTTGAAGGACTAGTGCTACAAAATGTTTTTATATACGTTTATTTAATATCACACAAGAAATTCAAAAATCATTTTATACTTTAAAAATTATAATTTTGTTATTAAAAGCTATCTTCAAATACAATGTTATCCATTGCTAATTGTAAGGTGTCTTTGGTCGATTTAAAATTTGTTGGTGGTTTTACAGTAATTATTTCAATTATTTCTATTTTTTTTGTATTTGGCGCTGGTGGATTTAAATCAGAATCGGGTGGGGAAAATTGATAATAAGGATTATTTTTGTGTTCAGAATGTGAATTTGAATACGGAGGGGATCTATCGGAACCGGATAGTAGGTCGGATTCTAAAGGTGGGCTATTGCAATACGGAACAGGTGATGGAGAACAAGGAAAATCTGATGAATTTTCAAAATTGGGTGAATATAGAGGAAGCTGTGAAAGCGACGAAGAAGAAGTTGCCGCTGTCGTACGAATGGGTATGTTTCTGTATTTATATAAATGCGGTTGATTTAACAAGATTTGTTGTTCCTCGAATTTTTTTTTTTGCAACCAATTGAAGAATCTCCACTTTCAAATCATTAAACGTATGTTCTAATTTAACTTCTTTAAGTTTGCTGGATAGGTAGCGACAAAATTCATCTTCCTTCGATAATACCACTTCCGTTGGTGTCTTCAAGCAATCTCTAGCTAAATTTAAAGCGTTAATTGCTTGAGTTTGAAGTTCTTCCGATTTTTATTTCTTTTCTGAAAATAATAAAAACTTATTTATTATTTTATATTAATAAAAATATAACATATAATAATAATGAAAACAAAAATTGATATTACTCATCAATATAATCTCCCAGTTTTATCATCAGTTTCGGTTTCTCTACACCGTTGATATGTTATTACACTGCCAGGAGATCTTCGCACGACGAAGCTAAGCAACTTCACTTGTAGTCTTGGAGTTATCATCTCCATGATTATGAAATTCACATAGCACAAAGAGAAGTTGGAATAAAACTCATCTTCATAAAAACAAAGGTAACGCGATTGTAATCCCAAAACAATTCCACATTCTCGGTAATCGTGAAGTGACAATGGTGTGGTCAAACACTGCGACAAATATTTTAATTATATATATATATATATATATATATATATATATATATATATATATATATATATATATATATATATATATATATATATATATAAATCTATGTATATCCAATACCAAACTTCTAAAAACTTTCTCTGAGTCTTGTACTACGTTCCTCTTCATCGGGGCTTTCATTAGCCTCTATTCCAAACTAAAAATAATACACAAAATAATAATTGAGGTTAAGTTATATGAAAAGTACAATATCTTTACTTACATCAGAAATATCCAAATTAGAACTGCTTGGTGTGGAGCCATGAGAGTTAATTAAAAATTCCAATTCATTGTAGCACCATAACTTTGGCTGATATACTGAATCGCTACTTACACCGCTTTTTTTTAATTGCAAATTTTTGATCTTTCTTTCGAAATTTGGCTTTGCAACGTTCTTATTTTTCTTTTCACGTCCGGCACGGTTACAATTGTTTTTTTTGTTTTCACTTCTTCTACAATATTATTGTATTTTTGACTTCGTAGTTTTTTATTGGTAAAATTATTATCAAGTGGGTCGTACACACAAGGGTATTTGCGAAGCTCGTTTATTAATAGTAAGGTTTGTTCCTTATTCCACCCATCTTGCACTGAATTAATTTCCGCCATTGTTTCTGACTTATAAGAGATATTACTTTTTTATAATTTTACTATTGTTCTTCACGAGACGACCGCTAAAACAATTTTGAGTCAAAAATATTCTTGCCAACCTCTAACGCAATTTTTTTGTATATACGTATTTATTTTTATTGTCTTTGTAGTAGTGCGTAACAACACGATAAACAAAAAAAAGTTTGTTGAAAATTTTACAACACAAAATCCCCACCTCAAATTTAGTTTGTAGGTAAAGAGGAAAAAAACGAGGAAAAAATGTGATGCAAGAATACAAGTGTGGGAGGGCCCATCTGCATTAAATCATGTTTGAGTCTAATCAATGAAAATCATAGAGCAGTGATAAACACCAATCTCTGGAGTCTATCTGTTGAACAGAGAAACAGTTTTATGCTAAATACTTGTACTAGGGAAGCAATTAAACGTCGAACGGTCGAAAGCAATAGAAACCAAAATTATTTTAAATATTATTTAAAAGATGAAAACGGTAAAGTGGTACAAGTATGCAAAACATTTTTCTTAACTATTTTGGGGTATAAAAAAATCGAATGATCGTATTTTACATAATGTCTTGTCGAAAACACCAAAGCATGATATTAATCCTCTGAGAAGTCGACGTCGCAATTCTGTTAAACCGAAAATTGATTATACCCTTATAGATAAACACATTGAGGCATTCAATCCAACAATATCTCACTGCAGGTGAGTTCTAAATTTCAGTAATTTAACATAGAAATTCCTGATATTAAGAAAAACCTTTTTCTTTATATTTTAGACGTGTTCTTGCTCCAAATCGACGATATCTCCCAAGTGACATATCAGTTTCCAAAAACCCCAATGACATCGTCTCATATCAATCATACCGCTTATGTCTAAAAGCAAAAAACATTGCATTTGCTTTACTGGGGCACGAAGAGTGTGAACAGTGTAAGTGTTCAAATTGCATGATCACAATAAGCAAATTTGGACGATACTTGTGAAATATGTACCTCAAGGAAATCCCATAAAATACGTGCTAATCAGTCAAGAGAACTTTACCAGGCGCAATCTAGCGCCAAATTTGAAGATGGAGTTGTTTCTGTTCATTGTTTCTGCAGATTTGCAGATTTGCAGAAAATTATTATGTTGCCAAGATTAGATAGCTTTAAAAAGTTGTAGCGTACAATGAAAGTTTTGTACCAATTGGATTAAAATCGCAACTTAAGCCATACGCTGTTCTGTGGCACGAGGGTATTTCAGGCAGAGACAAAGAAGATATATCGTCAGCTGCTTCTATTCATTTTTAAAACGGCATAGAGATGCCCAACAAATCTATATATGGTTAGACAACTGTTCCAGCCAAAACAAAAATTGAAGTTTACTACCATTTTTAGTTCGAATGATCAATAGTGATGAGATATTTGCAAAGGAAATCTTTCTCAATTATTTTGAACCAGGACACACTTTTATGTCGTCGGACAGTTTCCACCATCAGGTGGAACTTTCTCTAAAAAAAACAATGAAAAACCTACGATTTTGACGATTTTTCGGACGCGGTTGTGAGAGCCCAAAAATCAAACGATGAATTTAGGAAATTGGAACAATGTGACTTTTGTCAGTGGAAGGATTATAAATTAGAAGTTACTCTCAAGAATAATGTTACCAGACCACATTTAGCTAATATGGTTCAAATTAAAGTTTATCGTGGCTGCTTTTTGTTACATTACAAGACTTCGTATAACGAAGATTTCAAGAAACTTCATTTTCTTTTCTTTGCTGCGAAAAACAGGAGTTTTACTAGCGACTGTTGATACGAGTACATTAAATAAGCTCTGGGGATTCCCTAAATCCAAGAAACTTGCCAGAAATTCAAGAATAATGAATTTATAATTTTTAATTGAATTTTCGTAAAACGCTGTATTACGTCAACTCAAGGCTTCTTGTAGATACCGCATTATAACTTAGCATGTATAAAAAAAATTTTTTACGATAA
Organism: Nephrotoma guestfalica; assembly: GCA_963691935.1. Taxonomy (NCBI): domain Eukaryota; kingdom Metazoa; phylum Arthropoda; class Insecta; order Diptera; family Tipulidae; genus Nephrotoma; species Nephrotoma guestfalica. Next base: position 152,631,637 of record OY829915.1, read on the forward strand.
TGACGTATGTGGTTTTTCAGTGGAAAGATTAATTTTTTATTTAAATTTAATGATTCGACTGTACTTTTCACACCAATTTATCTAAAGGATCACCTATATTTGATAGCAAACATTCCAATTTACAAAGGGCTAATAACAAAAGTTCAAAAGCTAATTTCTCAATTTCATGTCACCAGTAGATACCGCGCTTGATTCTAGGACGGCAGTATAAATACGTGATTAAAATTAAAAACATTATCTAAAAAAAATTATAGAACACTGTTTCCTTTGTTTATACATAGGCTGCCAAATCTCTATGTCAGCCAAAAAGTGTAACACTTTTGGAGGTTATGTTTCTCAGAAGTCATCTGTCAGTTCGCATCGCAACATTGTGTTTTATTTACTTGAAAAATTGAATTGTCACGTGAAAAAGGGTGAACGTCGTCCAAAACCAGCTGGTGTGCAAGAAAAAATCGATGCTGTGAGAAAACTGATGAAAGAGGATCATTATGTGACTTATCGTGAAATCGAAGCATGCCTAGGCATTAGTAACACCATGCGTATGAGTCGGAAAGAAAAGAACAATCCACTGTTTGTGTCGTCCATTTTGACGAAAAACTAACAAAATTTGTGCGAGCTCGGAGCGTTGGGAAGCAAATGGTAGCATGTTTCTTCATGAAAACCGGTGATGTGGCCACTATGGCCCTTGAAAATCAAAAGACAGTCAATTCAGCTTTATATACGACCATTTATTTGCCCGAGGTTTTCAACAAATTGAGAGAAAACAACCCAAAACGGCGAATCATTTTGCATCACGATAATGCGAGCTCACACACATCACATCAAATGAATTGATGGGCCATTCGCCTTGCAGCCCCGACTTGACACCCAATGACCTCTTCCTGTTCCCAACAATCAAATGTAATATGCGTGGGCAACGAACCGGCAAAAGTGTTTCGATAAATGGTTTAAGCATATGCTCAAGGAAAATTACAGAGCAAATCTTTTCTTAATCACTTACCAAAATATTTTTTTTTGTTCAGCGGTGATAAACGATGAAGCAACACAGATAGTGCCCGTTTCGATAGCGGGTCTTCAATGAACGATGGATTACTACCAAATGGCTTAATTTGATGGCTCATTCAGTAGAGAAAATATAACTTGTTTAAAGTAGCGACAATGTCTTCAATAATATACCAGCAATGAACGTTAAATGCATGCGTATTTGTCGCCACGTATCTGTGGTAAGCCGGGAAGATCTCTCATTGGACACTTCTTTATTTTCGAATCACTGCCAATGGTCATACCGAGTATATCATTCATTGTAGTGCTTTTTAAAACGATTTCAATTAAATTTTTAATTTATCTGATTACTTTTATTCATCTAAGCCTCGAATAAACATTTCACAAATTTCGTAATTATGCGGTGTTGTATACGCCACGTTGCAAACCCAGTGTTTCGGTTCCAACATTAAATTAGGGCGAACGAATGCGTGATAATGTGGCAATAATTCTAATCTCCAAAATATAACCGCGATCTGATAAGCCAGTTAGTCGTCTGTGCCATCTAATTCTTTGCCAGATTTAACAATTTGCAACTTTAAATAACTTTTTTTATTACAACTGATTTACAAATGATCCAGTAATTTATCTTTCATAATTTATATACTTGTTTGGAGAGTTGTAGGTAGCCCTTTGGCTAGTCCCCTTTACAATTTAATTATATTTTTAGTCGATCCTGATTGGATCTAGTAGATCAAGTAGTTCCTTCCTTCGCAGCCGTCTTACTAGGTTTGAATCATCCAACATACGACCTATCTCAGCATTTTGGTGTAGACTAATAGGTTGCATGTGTTTTCTCGCGTGTTTGCTTATTTCTTCACTGATGAAATCCATCCTCAGATCTCTATGGAGGTTGTCATTTCTTATGTACCATGGTGCATTAACTATTCCACGAAGGACTTTGCTTTAGAACGACTGGATGTGATTGACTTTGATTTTCTTTGTACAGCCCGAGAGCTGAATACCGTAAGTCCGCACAGGTTTTAGGACTAGCCGGTATAGTAGCAACTTATTATGTAAAATTAGCTCAGAATTGTTCCCTAAGAGGCAATCCTTCTTTCTGTATTTGATGTTTAACTCTTCTTTTTTCTTTTTCACATGCTCTTTTCATTTTAGTTTCGTGTCTTGGGTCAAGCCTAGATATTTTGCCGTGTTTGCATAGGGAATTTGCTGAGAGTTCAGTTCTACTGGTATCCAGTTGAAATTCTTGTTGGTAAAGTTTATGTGAACATATTTTGTTTCATTAAGTTTTATTCGCCATCTCTTGGTCCGGGTACTGACAATATTAGTAGCTCTTTGCAATTTGCTTGTAGATTCTTCTATGCAATTAGCAACTGCTAAGATGGCCGTATCATCCGCAAACGTCGCTATGTTAGTCTCCTCTATCGTTGGCAGGTCCGAGGTGTATAGAACATATAAAGTTGGTTCCAGAATGCTACCTTGTGGTACTCCTGCTGATATTTTCTTTATTTCTGAGTATTCACCATCTAATTTAACTCGAAAGTGCCGGGTAGATATGTAAGATTTTAGAATTTCATAAAACTGCTTTGGTAAGTCTCTTTGTAATTTATATTCCAAACCTTTATGTCATACTCTGTCAAAGGCCTGTGTTACATCCAAGAAGACGCTTGAACATAATTTCTTTTTTTCAAGTACGTCTTCAATTATGTTTGTGTACTTCGGTGTACTTGTTCTATTGTTGAATGGTTTTCTTTGAACCAAACTGATGTGGAGATACAAGATTTTTTTCTGCTATTATTGGTTTGAGTCTCTTTAGGAGTAGTTTCTCGAATAATTTTGAAATTATTGGGTCTTTTATCGGTCTATACGAATTTTTGTCATTAATTGGTTTGTTTGGTTTAGGTATCATAATTACTTCTGCTACTTTCCATTGATTTGGAACGTGTTTAAGTTTGAACACTGCAGTAATTGTTTGGAGTAGTTTACGTAGTCCTTTGTAAGGAAAAGCTTTTACTATTTGCCCTGTAATTAAGTCATATCCTGGAGATTTCTTTGTATTTAGGTTGAGATTGATTTCCTCTTTTAATTCTTGTAGTGTGACAGGAGATATATTGCAGTTATCCATTTTATATACTGGAGGTATGTTTTCCTCTGCGGTTTGTCTAGGTAGTGGCTGAAACGTGTTCTCGGGTTGCAAACAACGAAGCTTTTTGCTTTGCACTTATAGCCCATCTTCAGTTTTTACTGGTGGAATTTGTGGTTTAGGTGGTTTTAAACTTTGTGTCGCTTTTCAAAGGGAGTACTTGCGGTGTCTTTTTCCCCAGTAAGGCCACTCAAGTATTTATTAATGGATTCATTTTTGATTTCTTTAATCAGCAACTTTAGTTTGTTGGATAAAAAATTTAGAGTTGTTTTATATTCTGGCGCTAGATTTCTTTGCCAGGTCTGCTTTTGCTTTTCGTTTTGCTGTATAACAAGTTCCTTATCTTCCAGAGGATAAATAGCATTTCGGCGCATTTCCTTTGAACTTGAGGGGGTACTACTCCATGCCGCTTCTTGTATACTGTTGTTGAGTTGTTCTATAGTTCTAGCTCTAGCTCTATCGGGTTTTTAATTGGCACCTGAAGATCAATATTATCCTCAACAAGTTTCTGGAATTTCTCCCAGCAGGATTTTGTTAGTTAGCGAAGGTGGACTAGTTTTCTTAAAAATCGTTGCACTGATTGTCATAATAACAGGCGTATGATCCGACATAATCCCCTCGCTGCTTTCTAGGTATATGTAGTTTTCGTCTATACCTTTGGTGATAACGAAGTCAATGATATCGGGTATTTTGTTTCTATCCGTAGGCCAATAAGTTGGTTGATCTCCAGAATGAAAATCACAATTGCATGGTCTTCCTGCTGCAAAAAGCTCTCTTCCTTGTTTAGAGGTTACTCTTGATCCTCAGTAGGTGTTTTTTGCATTAAAGTCACCTCCGATTATGAAACTTGATCCAAGTGATTTAAATAACGTGCAATAGTCTTGTTTAATTAAATTATATCTTGGGGGGCAATATATTGACGATACACTATATTCTTTGTTGTTATTTATAAATACTTTTAAGGTGACTACTTGCATAAATTCCTCTTCAATTTTAAGATCTATAAAGTGTTTGATGTTTTCTTTTATAACCACCGACGATCCTCCCCTTGCCCTTCCTGCTGGATGAATGGCATGGTAACAATTGTATCCATATATTTTAAGATATGAAGTTGAAGTAAAATGGGTTCCCGAAACTAGGCATACTACTGTGGGCAAAAAGTAGTAAGACTATTTAATTTCAATTTCGCGCGGAAAACCATTCGCCGAAATATTTTTTTTCTATGTTGGTATGACTGTCAGTGACATCTGTGCCAAATGTCACATCAAAATAATCATTAGTGTTTAGTATATACGCTTGTCTTTCTGAAGAACAAAAGTGCATTCGGCGATTTTTACAATGAGTGAAATTATTCAACAAAGAAGTTCCATTAAATTTTGTATGCGGAATGAATTTTGTGGTGCCGAAACGTTCAGAATGTTACAAAAGGCCTTTGGTGATAATTGTATGTCGCGAGCAAGTGTTTTTGATTGGTACAAATTGTTCAAAGAGGGTCGAGAACGTGTTAACGACGAACCACGTCTACGACGGCCATCAACATCAACTGATGATCAACCCGTTAATAAAATCAAGGAATTGATGCGCGAGAATCGACGATTAACAGTCAGAGATCTTACTGGCATCATTGAAATATCGGGCGGATCAGTGAAAACCATTTTGAAAGATCATTTGGGCCTAAGAAAAGTGAAAGCACGATTGGTTGACGTCTGTGAAGCAATGCTTTCCGATTACCAGGATGTCATGAAACGTATTATAACTGGCGATGAGTCTTGGATCTATGCTTACGACCCGGAAACAGATGATCAATCGGCAGAATATCGTGCCCAAGGTGAGCCGAAGCCGAAAAAACCACGTCAAAGCAAGACAAAAATCAAGGTGATGTTGACAGTTTTTTTTCGATTATCGAGGTGTGGTGCACTCCGAACTCCTTCCGACCGGCCAAACTGTCAACAAGGAATACTATTTGTGTGTTATGCGTCGTTTGCGCGAACCGCTCCGGGGAAACCGTTTTGAGTCAATTGAAGACATTAAACGTGAATCGCTACGCGCATTGGAGGCTATTCCGGAAATTGACTTTAACAACTGTTTCGAGAATTGGCAAAAACGTTGGCACAAGTGTATTGAGGCCGAGGAGGATTACTTTGAGGGGGACGAAAAAGATTAGGAGAAATAAATAAAGAATTTTAAAATTTTGAACAAAGTCTTATTTTTTTTTTAAATTTTTATCTGTAATTTAACACACTTCTAATTAGTAATATTTTATTTATTTTTACTATACTCATCGATTTTACGTCCGTACCTCGCGACGATTTAAATCGGTAGGTGAATTAAATGAATGAATGAATGAATTTTTATTGTACCCGCTGTTTCCTCTGCAATTAACTTCATGAGAATATACGTCACATTCGATCTGAAGTTCATGAGGTTTCAAGGCAAATATATCAATTTTAAACTAGATAAACTGTTGTACCTTTTCATTAAAAAAAAATCTATAAGGGCGTTTACAAAGCTAATAAAACTTACTTCACTTGTCAATGTATGTTTGGCAAAGCATGGGGTATTATTCCTCAGTTGATTGTAATGTCTATGATTCGCAAGCGGTTTTAATTGGGAGAGCAAATAAAACCTTAAACAACAGTAAATACAATTCAGAAACTAATCTGTCTTAGTACAGCAAGAGCTATGAGAACCGGCATCATTTGCACTTACATATCAAAGGCAAGGTCGGTTCTCGGGTCATCAAATGAAATATACAATCTCGGCAACCAGCATTAATAGCTCTAGTCGGCCCAGTCTTCTATTCTAAGTTGACATGGAACTACTATAAGTATTTAAATTAACTATACAGGGTGGCTGAGACCAAGTGTTACCAAATGAAAACGCTGTAATTTTTTTAATTTTGATTATTTTTTATTGAAATTTCGTGGAATATGTTGAAAACATATTAAATTTTATGAAAAACATGTTACTGATCGATATGACCTCCTTTGGCTCTGATTATTTGATTCAGTCTTCCATAGAAAGCATTGCATGCTGAGCTGACCGAACGTGAGCTTGTGGAATTTTATTCGATTCTCGAACAAGAGCTGACTTCAATGCATCAACACTTTCGTATTTTTAGTGGACACCTTACTCTCCAAAATGGACCATATGGAGAAATCCATGGGATTCAAGTCTGGTGAATATGGTGGCCATTCTTTCGACGAAATCAGCCGCGGAACGCAATTTTGTAAAAATTGCTGTGTCGCTCGAGCTTTGTGTGACGGTGCCGAGTCCTGTTGGAATGTCCAACGGTTCGTACCAAAGTGTTTACGTGCCCAAGGTAGCAAAGCATCGTTTAGGATCTTTTGGCGGTACACCTCTTGGTTTACCTTAACCAGAGGAGTGCGTACATCTTCAGTCACTGCAGCCCAAACCATAACATAAGCTGGTGATTGCTTGCGCATGGCAACTCTTGTGTCCAAATTATCGTTGGACGTGTGCTCATGTTACTGTCTTTTTAGGATCGCCTCTGTTGCGTTTAGCGATGCTATCAGTTTCGTTGTATCGAGTTATGGTTCGATACACAAACATTTTATTCACATTCAAATGCTGGAGCTGACGAACTATTGCTGTTTGTGAATTTCCACCCAAATACAGTGCAATTACACTATTACGTTTGAATTCCATTACGATTTTTTTATGAAGATATAATTTTAGAACAATTATTTGTTGACCACATGTAAACAACTAACCAAACTTCAATCTGTCAAAAAATTGACGCGCGAAAATGACAACTACACAAATGACAGCAGAGTGAAATCAGTAACATTTGGTCTCAGCCACCCTGTAGACAAGAAAACCAAAATTTTTGTATAGTCCCCTTTATGGTCCCCTTGTCACTCTAACATTTTAGGAAACAGAGCAGTAGAACTAAATAGCTTCTTAGGCACAGTATCAGATATCTAGGGTACAACACTCAAATTGTAATGCTATCACTGAATTCCCTAGTTGGATACATGTCAATCTTCAATGCTTTTCATGAAGCCATTAGAGCCCTAATTTTTGAAAAATTCGTAAATATGTCCATCAGTTGGGTTTTTATTCTTATTTGAACCTAAATATTGTTGTTTTAGCTTCTTCCCAGATTAGTGGTTGATGCTGTTCCAAAATAAATTCTTGGCGCAAACCGGGGACTCTGAAAATAACCATTTACCAATTTGAAAGTACCAAGTTCCATTAGTTTGGCATATGGATTCCGGTTCTACTATAACCCGGTGTGTGAACGTTTCGGTAAATGTCACTAACCGTAAATCAATTCAGAATGAATTAACTGCTAAAACATATGTTATCTCAAAAATAAAACCCCAAGTAAACAACTGTCTTGTTGGCAAATAATACTGGCTCAAGAATTTTGAGCATACTACTTTTCTAGGGAATAGTGAGTGGCCATATGTGCTATGAATTCACCGTTGAATCGAAATCAACTTTTGTGTTTAACTTTGAATGACTACATTGTTCTTTAATGCCGTTAAAATATCGAAGTTTAATCACCCCCCCCCCCCCTCCCCACCCGCTTCATAATTAAGGACCGTGTTTGTTCTCTGGTATCTCGAAAACATTTAGCACTCAAATTTTATTCGAAACTATTTGCAAAATGTTTTAACGCTTCCGCTTATTGAAGTATCGCGTTAATCACTAATGTTTTGAAATGTAAGTGTGGAAGTAGCAACGCGTCGTAATAATAGTTCATTGCTATCAATAACTGTTAATGATAATTGCGTTAAACTTGTAAAAGTTGTTATTGATGCTTATCAGTATGCAAACATGTCTATCAATCACAATCGTCTAGTTTTTGGAGAGTGTGGCAATTTTTAATGCGACGGTTGGGGATTCAACGTGCTTCTCAATTTTGAGTCTTCTTTAAAAAAACCACTCAATTTGAAATTATACTCGTACATGTTTAAGTGAAATCAAGAATTCTCCACTCTTCCAACATTTTGAATCTCTTTATACTTCCAATAAAATATTTTCTCTATTATTTCCCTCAATTTCGATTTTCCTTTCAATTTTCCACTCAAACTGTATATATTTCCTTTGTAGAGTGAAAATTTTCCTTATTGTTGGTCTCGCTCAAGTACCAATAATTATTATTTTCTTTGAAAGTAAGACATTTTGGACGAGTAAAACATTTACAGTTATTTATACATATAAGTTTATTTCAATTTTTAAAACTCTAATTTTATTTGGACACACCACCAATTTTACCGATTACAACGAAAACTGGCTGTGATTGTTGCCGGCGCTCAAAAATATTTTTTCCACCGTGTACGGTGCTTTAATATCAAACCAGACATCTGAAAGGCCTGCATCTTGACGTGCTGATAGTAAAGCATTACGTAAAGCGTACATGCCAACGACCGACATACAAATAGGTGGTTCACCGGTAACTTTTGTTCGAAATACGCTATCCGGATTTGGTGAATCTTTTACAAATTGAATTCTAATGTCTACGGGGATATCACGGGCTCCCGGTGGATGATAGTTCCATGTACGATTTGTTAGAAGTTCCCCGTCAGGGCCGTGAATTAATTGCTCGCTTAACCAAATACCAAGTCCTTGAACGAATGCACCTTCTACTTGTCCAACGTCCATCATGGGGCTAATACTCTCGCCAACATCTTCAAGAATATCGACCCGTGTAATATTAAAGTTACCCGAAAGTATATCAACTTCAACCTCGGCGCACGATATACCGTAAACCAAATAATTATTTAACTCGGTGTACGTTTGGAAGTATAATGAGCTTAGACTGATATTTCTCTGGTTACATATTTGGGTGATCTGTTCCCAAGGGGCATTTGGAAATTCTTCACGAACCGATTTAATGTTGTCATTTAATTCTTCGCACGCTTTAAGAACGGCCTAAAATAAAATCGTAAACCGGAATGAAGGCATAATAAATTAATGTAGGTCATTTTACTTACATAGCACACGGAAGCACTGATCACGCTTCCACCAGAAACAGCACTATTTGGGCTAACCAAATTATTAGTTGGCTTGATCGCAATTTTCTGTATCGGGATGCCGAGTGTATGGGCCGCAACCTGACACACCTTTGTGCTTACCCCTTGTCCTATTTCAATTCCACCATGACTAATCGCAACCGTCCCATCCGCATGATAAATCGAAACCAACGCTGGAAAATGGCCAAAGAAATTTTGTGGATATTGCATAGGCACAACGGCAAGGCCACGTTTTTTCCAACGATTTGCTGCATTAAAGGTTGCTACCGCCGCTTTCCGTTGCTGATACTCGCACCAGGTAAGAAATTCAGGGAAATTTAATTTTATTGGGTGATCATCCACCATGTTTGCAAGACGTACGTCGACCGGATCAACACCGGTGCGGTATGCTATGTGATCCATAATATTTTCAATCATAGCCATACCTTCACAAGTGCCTGGCCCTCGCATATACGTATTCGACGGGGTGTCCGTTTTAATCGCATTCGCCTCAATCATAAATGTACGGGGATCGTAACAATTTTGGAACCACTGCGTAACCAAAGTTTCAAGTGGGTCGTTTAATGTACAGCCATGGTCACTGTAATACTTTTTGTAGAGTTTTTGAATTTTACCAGTAGCGCTTACATCGACATCGTATTCTCCGTAGCACGGATAACGCTTACCCAAAGCCTTCATGTTGGACTCGATTGTTAAAACCACTCTAACGGGCCGCTTCGACAGATGACACGATAACGCGGCTACGCATGCAGCAAAACTAGAACGCGATTGTTTACCACCAAAACCACCACCAACGCGACGGCATTCAATGTTCAACCGATTCTCTGGAATAGTGGTACATTGCGATATCGCGATACCGATTAGATTTAGCCATTGTGTTGATACCCAAATATTTAGACCGTCCTCGGATGGTGTGGCGATGCATGTTTGTGGTTCCATCGTGAAATGAAATTGACTGCCAACCTCGAAAGTTCCTTTTAAATTATGTGCGACGACATCTGTACCCACGATAGATCGGCTCAAATTAAATTCACTTCGATCGATTATGCGATCGGTTGCGTTTACCGCGAAAACAGATTGGATCGTCGGTAGAACTGGTGCCGCACTTAAATTCGTGTAATTTATTTGAACCAGTTTCGCTGCATGTTCGGCAAGTGTTTGTGTTTCAGCTAAAACTACACCGACTGGTTGACCATGATAAATTACTTGAGCGTCTTCAAATATTTTTTCGTTATAATCGAGTCCGGGTAGCTTTGTTGATGTGAAACTATTTAACCCCGGAATATCACGTGCCGAATAAAATGCCTCAACCCCGGGTAATGCTAATGCTGCTGAAGCATCAATTGAGGAAATAGTTGCATGAACTTTTGTGGCGTGAACTATTGCGGCCCATAATTCATTAGGCTGCGGCGGTAAATCGTTTGAGAATGGAGTTTCGCCGCCCGCTTGTACGAAACCATCCACACGATGCATGCTTAATGTTAATGGATAACGATCGGGTTGAGTTTGAAACGATTGGCTACCGGTTGAAAGGCCCCGTTCTAAAAGAGAACCGCCGCTTGCGTAACGCGTTGTTACAGTTCCGACCGGGCTTGTATTTATCACAAATCGATAGAATAATGATAAGGCGAGTTCTTTACGATACTCAGCAGATGACTGTGGTGGATGAAATTCTGGTTCAATTTCTTCGTTTAATTTTTCAATCGCCTCTTGCAGTGTGGTATTGGTAAATAGATTTTTACCAACTAAATATATTTCAGTGCCAGATGCTCGTGTAAAATTGGCACTTATGCCGCCAAATCCAATACGCGCTGATGTTACAACCGTTTTGGCTCCGTTAAATTCAAATAAAAATGCTGCATTTACGTAGGCAGCCGAATTTTGGGCTCGCGGCGATATTTTATATGAACGATAGACGTACGCATCCGATCGAGCAGGAAAAATAATTTTTGTAATCACCCTTTTAGTCATATTGAGGCCTAGAAAATCCCTTAGTTGAACTGGTGACATAATATTTCCATTTTCTGCAATAGTTAACGTAGCACCAATCACATCCAATATGAGGTACAAATCCGACTCAAATTCGTTATGTGCATGCTTCATCATTAAGTTTCCGGCTATGGTAGCGATGTTCCGTACCGGCACATTTGCCACTTGTTCAAGATGTTTATTGATTTCCAGTAAGTAAGCAAAATCGGTTTTTGAATTTCCGACCGATTCGAAAAGTTCCATAACTTCGGTGAGTGTCACGTTACCACCGATTTCTAAATCTGCGACCGACGAATGAGAACGTAATTGATCAATATTTGATATGTCGATGTAGGTTTGTATATCAGAATCACGACGGTATACACCGTGAGCCGTATTTCCCGAAACTAACATGTATTTTGCGTCACCGATCGTATCAAGTACTTGAAATATTTCATTAACACTTGAAACTCTAAGCCATTGTTGGTTCGTGCTAAACGATAATTTGATATTGCCGTTAATTTGACCACGTTTTGTAATGCTACAGCCGCCTTGACATTTAACGCCGGTTTTCTTACAAATTTTTATGTCTTCGATATCTTTGCAGACTGCCGAAATTTTCGATGTTGCATCGGACGCCAACGATTTGTAACCCTCCAAGATTGGACGGTATCCAGTACAGCGACAAATATTTCCACCAAATGATTTTTCAACTTGCTCCATTGTGACCGATTCGTTTTTAGATTTTAGTAATCCATACATGCTCATCACCATTCCAGGTGAACAATACCCGCATTGTACGCCATTGGAAAGTACCAAACGGGTTTGTGTTAAATCATACTGATCCTTATTACCGACACCTTCGACAGTCGTTATATCCAAACCATGGCACGAGTAAATTGACACTAAACAGGAATTAACAGTGTACGTTTTTATTTCATTTGTAACCGGATGTCGTTCCGCCACAACAACATTGCACGCACCACATCCCCCCTCGAGGCACATGAATTTCGTACCAAATAATGCGGCATGATTTCGAATGAAAGTATTCAAAGTGGTGTCTAGCGGGATTTGCGTACTCTTCGCTATTAAAAGAAACAATGAACACATTCAAAGTTATTAATCTAATCACTCGATACTCATTTAATTAAGAAATAATGTTAAAGGCCTAATAGAACACCAAATGATTTGATTTAAATGAGACAACGCGTGTGTTCTTATCGCTGATTGGTGTGTGATACAAACCTTTATATTCTCGTCCATTAATCGTAAACAAAACTTCTTCCATTGTAACTCAATACTTCTACTCACATTCACTGTTCAACTTTGACTAATTTCTGTATTTTGTGATCGCTTTACTTTATAACCTCTCTACTCAGACAGCGAGGCATATGTGAGTATGCATATCAATTTTCAAGTGCATTCTCTCCGATAAGAATGAGCATATGGAAGTCATACCGCAATAAAGTACAAACAAATAATTTATCAAATGTATTTACGTGTAGGAAACACCGTGGAAATATTTATTTTGAGCAAAGTTGCATATTGTTCTAACGGTTTAAAAGCAATGGGGAAAACCTAATAACCATGACGTCATAATTATTTTATTTTAATTTTCAATTAACTACATCTCATAATAAATAGACAAACCAATAAACGCTTCTAGCGACATGTCATGTACAGTAGAATTACTAAAATAAAATATACTTTGGCTAGTCTAAGATAGATGTCAGTACTGCTGAAAAAAAAAAAAAAAAAACTTATCAATTGTTTTAAAACCTTACAAAAGTGATTCTATGCCATCATCAACATTTAGGGTGCGATATTAACCAATGGTACGCGTTTATTCATTCGGTTGGTTTACACCACCGCCAAATTGATTATAAACAATAATTTATTTTATTAACATTTATATAGAAACAGCTGATAAAGTAGTTAATGTGCATTATGTATACGTTGAGCTTGAGACTCTTTTTGGCCTGGCATGAAAAACGTTTATTGTGCAACTCTACTGTTGATAGTTTTTTAGAATTCCAACATATCGCTCCATTGTGAAGTATGAAAACATAACCGGTGATGATTTTGCATTCGTCTTGATCTAGAATCGGCTGACCGTATAGTTAATGTCTGATTGAGAAACTTGAGACGCTTCAGAGTTTGATAAGAGTTTCACATTTTCACCCGTGACCCTTGCACAATGATTGTATTACACTCACATTGAATCGCTACATTGGATTCCTCCAACATTTTCATCTTAAAATACGTTTCGACCGATGACTTGTGTTGTTGATCATTTGAAAATAATAAGAAAACCTCAACATTTGCTGACAAAGACAAGATGCTGTCCCCTACGATTGTTAAAGTTCAAGTTGTTGATTTCAAACACGACTAGATTGATTGAGGTCATAAACTGGATTCTAAAGTCGGTATATTTCAACGCCATTGTTGAACTTCTCTGATTGAAGCAACCAAAACCTCAACACTGGCGTAAAGGTTTCATCGTAATCAACTCCTTCTCGTTGTGAACATCTTTTCACAATTAGTTCGCTTTGTATCTTTATATTTTCTCTGCAGTGTTAGGTTTTGTTTTACAAATCCATTTGCAGTCGATTGGTTTTGTTTGAGGTGGCACAACAACGAGTTCCCGCGAGTCAGTTGTGTCTTCCCATACTAATGCATCAGCCCTTCACAAAGTTTCTTTGATGGTCATTGGATCCTAAACTTCACCATCTTGAGACGTAATTTGGTATGCGTCACGACGATTCGATGTTGCAGTGGATCACTCTTTGTAATCTGTTCCAAGAGTTGGTCTTCATTTTTAACCGGAAAACAACAATGCAATGTTTTCAATTTATTGCGAAAATCCCTGATGGTAGTTAGCCCTGCTGATTTTTACCGGATAAAATTGATTGTCACGGATTACGTAAGTATCCGTCATTTAAGGTAATTGTGGGAATTTTGGGTAGAGCTGCGTTTAAATTGTTGTAATATGTCGCCTCATTCGAATCATACGAATTTTAAAATACGAAACTTCCAGTAACCGCGCTTTCCAGATATAAATTACTGTTTATGTCCTACATAACGTGTTATTCTTATTACCAATAATCATTTTGCACAGGAAAATCCAAAACAAAATATTTTTAACATTTTTTAAAGAAGGCTTATGGATTATAGTGTTATGACTGTCAATCTAACGAAGAAATAATGTGGAAATTTTTTATGGGAAGTGCGGTATTTCCATTTGAAGTTCGATCATTTATCAATATTTCAACTGTCGATTATAGGAAAACTGGGCCATGTTTTAATCCAATTTAAACGCTGCTTTATTCAAAATCACCTAACCTTTCACCATTGACTAAGATTTTCAATAAATGAGATCAATAAATTTTTGCGTAATTTTATGGCAAAAAAACGTAAAGGGGTACCCCTTGGTAAATTTGCCGAAAAATTTGAAATTTTTTTATTGCAGAATTAGATGGCTTGTGGTTGATTGTGTCATTTTTATTGCAGAATTAGATGGCTTGTGGTTGATTGTGTGATGACTGTCAATCCAACGAAGAAGTAATGTGGAAATTTTTTATGGGAAGTGCGGTATTTTCATTTGAAGTTCGATCATTTATCAATATTTCAACTGTCGATTATAGGAAAACTGGGCCATGTTTTAATCCAATTTAAACGCTGCTTTATTCAAAATTACCTAACCTTTCACCATTGACTAAGATTTTCAATAAATGAGATCAATAAATTTTTTCGTAATTTTATGGCAAAAAAACGCAAAGGGGTACGTACCCCTTGGTAAATTTGCCGAAAAATTTGAAATTTTTTTATTGCAGAATTAGATGGCTTGTGGTTGATTGTGTTATTACTGTCAATCTAACGAAGAAATAATGTGGAAATTTTTTATGGGAAGTGCGGTATTTCCATTTGAAGTTCGATCATTTATCAATATTTCAACTGTCGATTAAAGGAAAACTGGGCCATGTTTTAATCCAATTTAAACGCTGCTTTATTCAAAATCACCTAACCTTTCACCATTGACTAAGATTTTCAATAAATGAGATCAATAAATTTTTTCGTAATTTTATGGCAAAAAAACGCAAAGGGGTACGTACCCCTTGGTAAATTTGCCGAAAAATTTGAAATTTTTTTATTGCAGAATTAGATGGCTTGTGGTTGATTGTGTTATTACTGTCAATCTAACGAAGAAATAATGTGGAAATTTTTTATGGGAAGTGCGGTATTTCCATTTGAAGTTCGATCATTTATCAATATTTCAACTGTCGATTAAAGGAAAACTGGGCCATGTTTTAATCCAATTTAAACGCTGCTTTATTCAAAATCACCTAACCTTTCACCATTGACTAAGATTTTCAATAAATGAGATCAATAAATTTTTGCGTAATTTTATGGCAAAAAAACGTAAAGGGGTACCCCTTGGTAAATTTGCCGAAAAATTTGAAATTTTTTTATTGCAGAATTAGATGGCTTGTGGTTGATTGTGTCATTTTTATTGCAGAATTAGATGGCTTGTGGTTGATTGTGTGATGACTGTCAATCCAACGAAGAAGTAATGTGGAAATTTTTTATGGGAAGTGCGGTATTTTCATTTGAAGTTCGATCATTTATCAATATTTCAACTGTCGATTATAGGAAAACTGGGCCATGTTTTAATCCAATTTAAACGCTGCTTTATTCAAAATTACCTAACCTTTCACCATTGACTAAGATTTTCAATAAATGAGATCAATAAATTTTTTCGTAAATTTATGGCAAAAAAACGTAAAGGGGTACCACTTGGTAAATTTGCCGAAAAATTTGAAATTTTTTTATTGCAGAATTAGATGGCTTGTGGTTGATTGTGTGATGACTGTCAATCCAACGAAGAAATAATGTGGAAATTTTTTATGGGAAGTGCGGTATTTCCATTTGAAGTTCGATCATTTATCAATATTTCAACTGTGGATTATAGGAAAACTGGGCCATGTTTTGATCCAATTTAAACGCTGCTTTATTCAAAATTACCTAACCTTTCACCATTGACTAAGATTTTCAATAAATGAGATCAATAAATTTTTTCGTAATTTTATGGCAAAAAAACGCAAAGGGGTACCCCTTGGTAAATTTGCCGGAAAATTTGAATTTTTTTATTGCAGAATTAGATGGCTTGTGGTTGATTGTGTTATGACTGTCAATCTAACGAAAAAATAATGTGGACATTTTTTATGGGAAGTGCGGTATTTCCATTTGATGTTCGATCAGTTATCAATATTTCAGCTGTCGATTATAGGAAAACTGGGCCATGTTTTGATCCAATTTAAACGCTGCTTTATTCAAGATTACCTAACCTTTCACAATCGACTAAGATTTTCAATAAATGAGATCAATAAATTTTTTCGTAATTTTATGGCAAAATACGCAAAGGGGTACTCCTTGGTAAATTTGCCGAAAAATTTGAAATTTTTATATTGCAGAATTAGATGGCTTGTGGTTGATTGTGTTATGACTGTCAATCTAACGAAGAAATATTGTGGAAATTTTTTATGGGAAGTGCGGTATTTCCATTTGATGTTCGATCATTTATCAATATTTCAACTGTGTCGATTATAGGAAAACTGGGCCATGTTTTGATCCAATTTAAACGCTGCTTTATTCAAAATTACCTAACCTTTCACAATTGACTAAGATTTTCAATAAATGAGATCAACAAATTTTTTCGTAATTTTATGGCAAAAAAACGCAAAGGGGTACCCCTTGGTAAATTTGCCGAAAAATTTGAATTTTTTTATTGCAGAATTAGATAGCTTGTGGTTGATTGTGTTATAACTGTCAATCTAACGAAGAAATAATGTGGAAATTTTTTATGGGAAGTGCGGTATTTCCATTTGATGTTCGATCATTTATCAATATTTCAACTGTGGATTATAGGAAAACTGGGCCATGTTTTGATCCAATTTAAACGCTGCTTTATTAAAAATTACCTAGCCTTTCACAATTGAATAAGATTTTCAATAAATGAGATCAATAAATTTTTTCGTAATTTTATGGCAAAAAAACGCAAAGGGGTACCCCTTGGTAAATTTGCCGAAAAATTTGAATTTTTTTATTGCAGAATTAGATAGCTTGTGGTTGATTGTGTTATAACTGTCAATCTAAGGAAGAAATAATGTGGACATTTTTTATGGGAAGTGCGGTATTTCCATTTGATGTTCGATCATTTATCAATATTTCAACTGTGGATTATAGGAAAACTGGGCCATGTTTTGATCCAATTTAAACGCTGCTTTATTAAAAATTACCTAGCCTTTCACAATTGAATAAGATTTTCAATAAATGAGATCAATAAATTTTTTCGTAATTTTATGGCAAAAAAACGCAAAGGGGTACCCCTTGGTAAATTTACCGAAAAATTTGAAATTTTTTTATTGCAGAATTAGATAGCTTGTGGTTGATTGTGTGATGACTGTCAATCCAACGAAGAAATAATGTGGAAATTTTTTATGGGAAGTGCGGTATTTTCATTTGATGTTCGATCATTTATCAATATTTCAACTGTGGATTATAGGAAAACTGGGCCATGTTTTGATCCAATTTAAACGCTGCTTTATTCAAAATTACCTAACCTTTCACAATTGACTAAGATTTTCAATAAATGAGATCAACAAATTTTTTCGTAATTTTATGGCAAAAAAACGCAAAGGGGTACCCCTTGGTAAATTTGCCGAAAATTTTGAAATTTTTTTATTACAGAATTAGATGGCTTGTGGTTGATTGTGTTATGACTGTCAATCTAACGAAGAAATAATGTGGAAATTTTTTATGGGAAGTGCGGTATTTCCATTTGATGTTCGATCATTTATCAATATTTCAACTGTCGATTATAGGAAAACTGGGCCATGTTTTGATCCAATTTAAACGCTGCTTTATTCAAAATTACCTAACCTTTCACAATTGACTAAGATTTTCAATAAATGAGATCAATAAATTTTTTCGTAATTTTATGGCAAAGAAACGCAAAGGGGTACCCCTTGGTAAATTTGCCGAAAAATTTGAAATTTTTTTATTGCAGAATTAGATGGCTTGTGGTTGATTGTGTTACGACTGTCAATCTAACGAAGAAATAATGTGGAAATTTTTTATGGGAAGTGCGGTATTTCCATTTGATGTTCGATCATTTATCAATATTTCAACTGTCGATTATAGGAAAACTGGGCCATGTTTTGATCCAATTTAAACGCTGCTTTATTCAAAATTACCTAACCTTTCACAATTGACTAAGATTTTCAATAAATGAGATCAATAAATTTTTTCGTAATTTTATGGCAAAGAAACGCAAAGGGGTACCCCTTGGTAAATTTGCCGAAAAATTTGAATTTTTTTATTGCAGAATTAGATAGCTTGTGGTTGATTGTGTTATAACTGTCAATCTAACGAAGAAATAATGTGGACATTTTTTATGGGAAGTGCGGTATTTCCATTTGATGTTCGATCATTTATCAATATTTCAACTGTGGATTATAGGAAAACTGGGCCATGTTTTGATCCAATTTAAACGCTGCTTTATTAAAAATTACCTAGCCTTTCACAATTGACTAAGATTTTCAATAAATGAGATCAATAAATTTTTACGTAATTTTATGGCAAAAAAACGCAAAGGGGTACCCCTTGGTAAATTTACCGAAAAATTTGAAATTTTTTTATTGCAGAATTAATTAGATGGCTTGTGGTTGATTGTGTGATGACTGTCAATCCAACGAAGAAATAATGTGGAAATTTTTTATGGGAAGTGTGGTATTTCCATTTGATGTTCGATCATTTATCAATATTTCAACTGTGGATTATAGGAAAACTGGGCCATGTTTTGATCCAATTTAAACGCTGCTTTATTCAAAATTACCTAACCTTTCACAATCGACTCAGATTTTCAATAAATGAGATCAATAAATTTTTTCGTAATTTTATGGCAAAAAAACGCAAAGGGGTACACCCCTTGGTAAATTTGCCGAAAAATTTGAAATTTTTATATTGCAGAATTAGATGGCTTGTGGTTGATTGTGTGATGACTGTCAATCCAACGAAGAAATAATGTGGAAATTTTTTATGGGAAGTGCGGTATTTCCATTTGATGTTCGATCATTTATCAATATTTCAACTGTGGATTATAGGAAAACTGGGCCATGTTTTGATCCAATTTAAACGCTGCTTTATTAAAAATTACCTAGCCTTTCACAATTGAATAAGATTTTCAATAAATGAGATCAATAAATTTTTTCGTAATTTTATGGCAAAAAAACGCAAAGGGGTACCCCTTGGTAAATTTGCCGAAAAATTTGAATTTTTTTATTGCAGAATTAGATAGCTTGTGGTTGATTGTGTTATAACTGTCAATCTAACGAAGAAATAATGTGGAAATTTTTTATGGGAAGTGCGGTATTTCCATTTGATGTTCGATCATTTATCAATATTTCAACTGTGGATTATAGGAAAACTGGGCCATGTTTTGATCCAATTTAAACGCTGCTTTATTAAAAATTACCTAGCCTTTCACAATTGAATAAGATTTTCAATAAATGAGATCAATAAATTTTTTCGTAATTTTATGGCAAAAAAACGCAAAGGGGTACGTACCCCTTGGTAAATTTGTCGAAATATTTGAAATTTTTTTATTGCAGAATTAGATGGCTTGTGGTTGATTGTGTCATTTTTATTGCAGAATTAGATGGCTTTTGGTTGATTGTGTGATGACTGTCAATCCAACGAAGAAATAATGTGGAAATTTTTTATGGGAAGTGCGGTATTTTCATTTGAAGTTCGATCATTTATCAATATTTCAACTGTCGATTATAGGAAAACTGGGCCATGTTTTGATCCAATTTAAACGCTGCTTTATTCAAAATTACCTAACCTTTCACAATTGACTAAGATTTTCAATAAATGAGATCAATAATTTTTTTCGTAATTTTATGGCAAAAAAACGCAAAGGGGTACGTACCCCTTGGTAAATTTGCCGAAATATTTGAAATTTTTTTATTGCAGAATTAGATGGCTTGTGGTTGATTGTGTTATGACTGTCAATCTAACGAAGAAATATTGTGGAAATTTTTTATGGGAAGTGCGGTATTTCCATTTGATGTTCGATCATTTATCAATATTTCAACTGTGTCGATTATAGGAAAACTGGACCATGTTTTGATCCAATTTAAACGCTGCTTTATTCAAAATTACCTAACCTTTCACAATTGACTAAGATTTTCAATAAATGAGATCAATAAATTTTTTCGTAATTTTATGGCAAAGAAACGCAAAGGGGTACCCCTTGGTAAATTTGCCGAAAAATTTGAAATTTTTTATTGCAGAATTAGATGGCTTGTGGTTGATTGTGTTATGACTGTCAATCTAACGAAGAAATATTGTGGAAATTTTTTATGGGAAGTGCGGTATTTCCATTTGATGTTCGATCATTTATCAATATTTCAACTGTCGATTATAGGAAAACTGGGCCAAGTTTTAATCCAATTTAAACGCTGCTTTATTCAAAATTACCTAACCTTTCACCATTGACTAAGATTTTCAATAAATGAGATCAATAAATTTTTTCGTAATTTTATGGCAAAAAAACGCAAAGGGGTGTACCCCTTGATAAATTTGCCGAAAAATTTGAAATTTTTTATTGCAGAATTAGATGGCTTGTGGTTGATTGTGTTATGACTGTCAATCTAACGAAGAAATAATGTGGAAATTTTTTATGGGAAGTGCGGTATTTCCATTTGAAGTTCGATCATTTATCAATATTTCAACTGCCGATTATAGGAAAACTGGGCCATGTTTTGATCCAATTTAAACGCTGCTTTATTCAAAATTACCTAACCTTTCACAATTGACTAAGATTTTCAATAAATGAGATCAATAATTTTTTTCGTAATTTTATGGCAAAAAAACGCAAAGGGGTACGTACCCCTTGGTAAATTTGCCGAAATATTTGAAATTTTTTTATTGCAGAATTAGATGGCTTGTGGTTGATTGTGTTATGACTGTCAATCTAACGAAGAAATATTGTGGAAATTTTTTATGGGAAGTGCGGTATTTCCATTTGATGTTCGATCATTTATCAATATTTCAACTGTGTCGATTATAGGAAAACTGGGCCATGTTTTAATCCAATTTAAACGCTGCTTTATTCAAAATTACCTAACCTTTCACCATTGACTAAGATTTTCAATAAATGAGATCAATAAATTTTTTCGTAATTTTATGGCAAAAAAACGCAAAGGGGTACCTCTTGGTAAATTTGCCGGAAAATTTGAATTTTTTTATTGCAGAATTAGATGGCTTGTGGTTGATTGTGTTATGACTGTCAATCTAACGAAAAAATAATGTGGACATTTTTTATGGGAAGTGCGGTATTTCCATTTGATGTTCGATCAGTTATCAATATTTCAACTGTCGATTATAGGAAAACTGGGCCATGTTTTGATCCAATTTAAACGCTGCTTTATTCAAGATTACCTAACCTTTCACAATTGACTAAGATTTTCAATAAATGAGATCAATAATTTTTTTCGTAATTTTATGGCAAAAAAACGCAAAGGGGTACCCCTTGGTAAATTTGCCGAAAAATTTAAAAATTTTTTATTGCAGAATTAGATGGCTTGTGGTTGATTGTGTTATGACTGTCTATCTAACGAAGAAATATTGTGGAAATTTTTTATGGGAAGTGCGGTATTTCCATTTGATGTTCGATCATTTATCAATATTTCAACTGTCGATTATAGGAAAACTGGGCCATGTTTTGATCCAATTTAAAAACTGCTTTATTCAAAATTACCTAACCTTTCACAATTGACTAAGATTTTCAATAAATGAGATCAATAATTTTTTTCGTAATTTTATGGCAAAAAAACGCAAAGGGGTACCCCTTGGTAAATTTGCCGAAAAACTTGAAATTTTTTTATTGCAGAATTAGATGGCTTGTGGTTGATTGTGTTATGACTGTCAATCTAACGAAGAAATAATGTGGAAATTTTTTATGGGAAGTGCGGTATTTCCATTTGATGTTCGATCATTTATCAATATTTCAACTGTCGATTATAGGAAAACTGGGCCATGTTTTGATCCAATTTAAACGCTGCTTTATTCAAAATTACCTAACCTTTCACAATTGACTAAGATTTTCAATAAATGAGATCAATAATTTTTTTCGTAATTTTATGGCAAAAAAACGCAAAGGGGTACCCCTTGGTAAATTTGCCGAAAAACTTGAAATTTTTTTATTGCAGAATTAGATGGCTTGTGGTTGATTGTGTTATGGCTGTCAATCTAACGAAGAAATAATGTGGAAATTTTTTATGGGAAGTGCGGTATTCCATTTGAAGTTCGATCATTTATCAATATTTCAACTGTCGATTATAGGAAAACTGGGCCATGTTTTGATCCAATTTAAACGCTGCTTTATTAAAAATTACCTAACCTTTCACAATTGACTAAGATTTTCAATAAATGAGATCAATAAATTTTTTCGTAATTTTAAGGGGTACGTACTCCTCAAAATACTTTTGGTATGCAAATTACAGTTTTTTCTTATATAACGAGTTGTTCTCGTTATTTATAACCATTTTGACCTTGAGCAATATTCGCATTAATGCTTAATCGTACTTGTATTTATATAGTGGCCCTAGTGGTTCAACTTATCAGTAACATTCTAAGTAATTTGCGTAACAAGCACGCTAGAAATTAGTGTTATGTCTGTTTCGTTGGTTGTGTTTCATATACACACGGTAGCCTAGTTTTCGCTCATTGTTCAAGACTATACTAGATCCAAATTCAGAGTGAAGCTAATCAGTAAGTTACCCCATATATCATTCGTTACAACCGATAAACTTTTGAATGTGCAATCATGTTCATCCCCAGAACTACGCCACTTTTCCGTTGCAAAATTACCTAAGGCAATTTCCTCTATCGGTCATACAATTTGTGTTACAAGTTCACTCATAAACAACAAGTGTATGTCTAGATTCTGAGTTATCCCAGCGATGACTTAGACACGTGCTATCACACAAAAGATTCATATAATTTGTGGCTAGAAAAATTCGCAGCATTTCAGAATTTTTATTTTGAACCTTACAACACCCTTTGCTTAGTCAAAACATTACGCCATCACGTAAGTAAGTAAATGCCCTAATTTAATTAGAATATATAACTGACCTTAGGTAACGCGTTGTAGAGACCAATATATAATTTGAAAGAATGGAGAAATTTTACATAAATTGAATTGAATATTAATCGAACCGAGGGCTTATTAAAGCTAAAGTATTTTGAAAGAGTTAAATGAATGCTATTAAATCACTTCTCATGCTTATGAAATCCAGTTTTATATAGACAAGCTAACCAAATGAATATTTTTGAGTGTGGCTTAAAAGCTTTAACGGATATTCAACTAAATTCTATAGAAAAATATGCCGTGTGATGAAATCAGAGCCGCTCTTATCGCTTGTTGATCTAACGAAACGACAAAATGCAAATTATTTGTTCGTTTTATCTGAAACAAAAAGAGTCTCTACTTAGATTATTATCAGTCTCAAATTCTAAATACAACACAAAAGACAAATAAACAAACTTGCAGCGACACATTATTTTACATTCATTTACAGGTTATCGTGTAATTCGTACAAGTGAATTAGTCTCGCGTCTTACAACGTGTAAAAAATGGTTGTGCTCGAATGGGATAATATCAAGTACACAGTGGAACAAAAACCTGAACATTACAAATGGTGGAACATTCTGGGTTACAATCGAACGTCTAGGAAAAAAATTATACTCGATTCGGTGTCGGGCACCCTAAAATCTGGACAGTTGATAGCTGTACTAGGACCGAGGTATCTATATGAAATTACAACCCATCGAATGTGTTAAATATCGAAAAAAATTAATTTTAGTGGTTCTGGTAAAACAACGCTAATTGCAACGATTTCACAACGCATACGAGGAAATCTCACCGGTGATTTAATATACAATGGAATTAAATTACGAAGCGAGGAAATGACTAAGCTATCGGTGTTCGTGCCACAAAAAGAGATTTTAATGGAATCGTTGACTCTATTCGAGCACATTTATTTCCAATCACTACTTAAAATGCCTCGAACCACACCGAAATCATTACACGTGGCGAACATACAACAAATTCTTATTAAACTTAGTTTAACACTGTGCCGCGACACCCAAGTTAATAAACTTTCGGGTGGCGAACGAAAAAAACTAAATTTAGCTTGTGAACTGTTGACCGAGCCGACAATGATTTTTTGTGATGAACCAACCACTGGATTGGATAGTTATAATGCATTATCGGTTGTACAAACATTGAAACAATTAACAAGACAATCAGATGAAGTTGGATGTTACACAAACATAGTGTGTGAATCGAGTGAGGATGATCCATTTATAATTAAAGAACGAGAGCGTGATTCGTCGTTAAAAGCCGTATTGTGTTCAATACATCAACCAACATCGGATATATTCGATAAATTTACGCATATTATACTGATGTCGCAAGGCCGAATATTGTATCAGGGAACGACGCAAGAGGCAGAAGTGTTTTTCTTTAAATTGGATTTAGTGTGCCCCTCGAACTACAATCCGGCCGAGTACTACATTAAACTAATCAAAACGAGCGATTCGCAAAATCATTTGACGGAAAAAGTTTACCAAAATTACAGAAAACCCCAGACGAAAATTGTGTTTACGGTGAACGACAAAGGTAACGTGGTGCAAAGAAATGGTCATAGTCGGAAACTGAAGGAACGGACCGAAAATAAAATCGGTTGGTTGTACCAAGTTTGGGTATTGCTATACCGATTCACGTTAAATGCAATGCAAAGTAAATGGGATAAAATTTATTTGGTGGTTGCAACCCTAGTTTCCGCTATTACGATTGTCTTGCTGTATTCTAACATCGCCTACGGCACGCAGAGTTCTATACAAGATATAGAAGGAGCAATTGTTACATCGTCTTCAGAAATTATATTCACATTTGCTTATGCCGTACTGAATGATTTCCCAAGCGAATTGCCGATGATACGACGAGAGCTCGGTGAAAAATTGTATTCATTTTCGGCGTATTACATCGCCAATAGTATCATGATTTTACCGTTAATTATATTAGAAGTATTTGTGTTTATGTTCACCGTGGCTCTATTCACGAATTTAATTCCATCGATTGTGCAATTTGGCCAAATGTGTGCTGTACTTGTATTCGCTGGGATCACAGCGACTGCTTATGGATATTTAGTTTCTGCGTTATCGTTTCAATATGCGAAGGAGGTAGCTGGGCCAACCGATATATTATTATTGGGATTTGGCGGATTCTATTTAAGTCTGAAATCCTATTCAATAATGAAATATATATCGCCATTTTATTTTTCGAATGAAGCTCTATCGATAATTTATTGGCGCGTTGTTACCGAAATTCGTAAGTTTTAAAATTTCGTTACATCGATTTATTATTCATTTGTTTTATTTTATAGAATGCTCCGAAAATCCTGAATATCCTTGTATAAGAAATGGTACGGAAGTTCTAACAACGTATTCGTATATATCAAAGAGTTTAGCAACTGATTTTATTGGATTTTCCACGTGGACAATTGTGGCGCATACCATAGCATTTTTTGGAATCAGGCGACAAATTAAAATGGACGGCTATTATTAGTTATATTGAAGTGGATTACATAAAATAACGTTTACAAGGCTTTATTTCGATTTTTATTAGAATAATTTAAGAATGAATTAATTAGTTTATTGAAATATAATTAATCAAAAATAAATTTAAGTGATTTTGAAAATTATGGAAAATTGTTTGTTTAAATCATAGGCCGTCAAATTATAGCGCAGAAAGGTGCTAACGTCGTCACCAATGTCGTTTTTCTGTAAGTGATGAAATCTCCTGTTACCCGATACACAGACCCATAAGGAACAAATGCACTAAAACATTTTAGAATACAATTTCGGTTGACCACCGATTCAGTTCGCCATACTAGATAAATTCATTAAAATTTAAAATCCCACTTCAACCCACCGTACACATCCACCGTATTCACCAAAAGTACAGTTTGTACTTTTGCAGATGTTATTGAAAAAGATATTTTGATGTCTGCTTACCTCTATAAAGCTGGCACCCCATTAGGCCAACTTTGTAAAAACATAAATTGGGCTTAATTGGTGACTATTTAGTCAGCAACTAAATCTTTTATTAATCGTTTTAAGATTAATATCAAGGTCATCTAAGAATTTTAACACCCAAAACAAAGGAAATAAAAATGATGAATATTGTCGATTAAGCTCGAAATTCTGATAAATGCAGACGCTTTCTGTTAAGCGTTCGTTTTTTCATTTTGTTGGGATATAAGCTAAATTAGCTAAATTTGACCTATAGCAAGAAATATCACATGTTAATGCGAATAAAGGTTTGGAATGCTTAAAGAACTGTTAAAAACAGTTATACCATATATGATGCTGCACGTGCACACTTTTGTTTAAATTGTAAGATTTTCTTCTTGAACTTTTGTTATAGGCAGGCAGGCTTATGAAGCAAATCCATTTTTCGTACCTCCCCGCAGGGTCACTTGGGTAATGCTAAATGAATCATGCGATGTAGTGGGTACGAGCAGAGGAAATTCTGTTTATAGTCTAAGACTACACTACATGTCACAGCGTGTTATGGTCGCTTTAAATCCAGTACAAAATCAGCGACTGTTCTCCAGCTTAAGAGCGGCTGGAGCGGTTGTCTGTCTGTATTGTAGCAAACGGCTTGCTATGTGAAAGTGTTTAAGGTACGACTGCGTGACTTCAGGATGTTTAACCAGTACGTGACTCACACACATGCAAAGTGGATTAGATGGCGTAACTAACTACTCTCACTTAAACCATCAAGTTATGAAATCTTTACAAAGGCCTCGAATTAATTTATCAGATTCATCACAACAACGAGTTCGGAAAATCTACACGGATAACACTATTGGAACGAGAATGGGATCCATACTACTAGCGATGACTCGTTCACCGACGAGTGCAGCAAGCTATCCAGTCAGCTATAATTGCAGCAGTGCATTCAACTCGTCCAGAATAAAAGAAAGCTGCACCAGAAATAGTTGACTCGCAACATTAGGAGCTCTCACACAGAATATCACTTCGGCAGGAAAGCCACATCTAAATTTATTCTACAAAAGAAGCGCGATTTTATGAGGAAACACATCGAAAACATCAGCTTGCAAGCGAAAACGAAAATTTATGTGACTGTTTTGCAAACGCCAGAAATGTTACTACAGACTTCCATCCAAGATCCACAGCCAAACGTGGCTGATGTTTTTTCGGTATGGTAAACCTTCTTAGATTTTCTAATAAAGCAAATTGACAAGTGACCCCTGTTTGAGCTTTTGCGCTCCACCATCCAGGAAGTATTTGTTCCATATCACACTCTAGAGGAAATAAAAGCAGCTATTGACAATTGGAAAGGCGCCCGGCCTTGACGGGGTCCTTGCATAATTATTAAAACATGGGGAAGCTACTTTAGCATCATATCTTTATGATCCAATCGTGATGAGCTGGGATTAGTAGGAGCTACCCGAGGAATGGAAGACTGAACTCATTTTCTCGCTAAATAAGAAAGATGACCAAGTTTGAAAATTATGCTGACATAGCCCTCTTAAACACTGTCTACAACGCTCGTGCTAATGTTGTACTTGCCAGAATCCTTCCTCCTGACGAAATTATCACCGGTGACTATCAATGTCCAGTATTTTACGTTGACGATGATTTTAGAGAAATGTTTAGACTTTCAACAGGCATATGATAGCATCAATCGCGAAAACCAATGTGCCCCACTAATGTCATATAAGTTATCGGAACGGTGTTCGGAGAGTTAAATACTAAATTTTATTTATCGAAATATATGTTAGTACATGTTTACATAAAAACTAACTCTAAACTGATTTTACCTTTTTCTTTACTTATACCTAAATTTTATGTTAATGCCAGCATTTTTATATATACAAATTTTTAACTAGAACATTCCACATTCAAAGCTAAGCTTTTTGCGGCACATGACATGTTGTTTGTTGCATGGAAGTAGGTTTCGAATCAAGTTCAGGAATTTGGTTGACTCAACATTAACCGTGTGTAGCCTATTGCTAACTCCTCCCCCTTTAAAGATCCAAGGCCCGTGGATTATGTACTGAGAGTAACTGTATGAATCTCCGGTAGGCCGTTGAAAATCTCTCGCTGTTGAGCTGAGTTCCGATGTTTTATTTTATAGTAGTGGTTCCTTTTTGTGATTAAAACAATGGAGATGACCACACGGATTAAAATTATGATTCCAAAATCTAGTTCTGATGTTTCATGGCTCGAGAACAGCGAAGAGTCGTTAGTGAATGTCGTGTTGATGATTACTACGGTCTCGTTGTTATACTGTGTCACAAAATTCCCCTCGAGATGTTTGTTTGTGTTATTGCCATAGATTTCCCATTTTCCGATTTCTGCAATGAGCCGTCTGATTTCCATTTTGTTCATTAAATTTGTAGTGATTATCCTAGTATTTCTTTTATTTCTTCTTTGATGATTAGGTGTTCTTGAGCAGAATTTGCTGTGTTCTCTCATCCGCATCTTCATGCAATGGGTCGACAATCTGATTATATTCGTTATGGATTCTGTTTGCTGTTTTCGTCAAGATGGTATTGATCTGATATTGTTCTTTGTAATTACTGATGATCTTCGGTGGCATCAGGTGTTCCTGCTATCCATTTTCACGCTGTTCCAAACCAATTGCTCGATCTTTTAACTCGTGTACTTTGGCCTTTTAACTCCGAAATTAGTTAAACAATTTGTTGACGCAGCAACTGCGAGGTTTAAGGCTCTTTCTCGGATCGACATGGTTGATTACGAGTGAGATTCTTATGACTAAGTCCTCATAAAGAGTTAGGTTGATAACATGAACGACCTTGAACTTCCCATTGATGATCTGTCCGGCTCCTTGCTTAACTATCACCAGCGGATTGTTGTGCTCATAGAACATGAACAAAATATGGTATTATATGAGTCTTGTGAATTTTTCGACCCGAAGCTGTTATCACTGTGGGCTGGTTATTTTTGTGTTCCATGAATATCTCCTGTAGCATCGGGATGTGCTCTTCAGAGATCTTGATCCCATTGATTGTAGTTGGGTTAAGTAACTCCTTTAAAACTTTCATCAGCGCTTCTTTGGTTATCCGGCTTAAGCTAATTAAATGCCCATGGTAACTAAGATGGGGTTCCTCTTAAGTGTATGCACTTTTGCCTTCCGTGATGATAAGTTGGTTTTTGAATGCGTTTATTGGTGCATCACAATACGGTATTAAGTTGGAGTTGTCCTGATCAGCAGTTCATGGTTGTGGACGGGTCTAAACAGTTTTTCATATTCCAACAGTACACTCTGTAACTTTTCTTTTGACGTTACCGAGAGATAATTCTAGGCTGAATAATAAAATAAAATTAATAGGATATTAATGCGGCATCCGCTCTTCCTTTAATTTTTGTCGTATGTTCTGTAATATTGATCGGTACAATGGCCTGTTTTTTATGATGTCGTAATCCCTTAGTATGGTTTCCACATTGTGGATAAATGATATGTACTGCGTGAGGCATGGAATGTCTGCAGTTCTATTACACAATCCAGGAGCCTGCCGATATCGGCCAAATCTTGCACTGTATTTTGAGCGGTCAGTATTTCTAATTTTGAGCTAGTCCGTTGTTCTAATTTGGCGATACGTTGCCCCAATTTCAAATTAATCTGGGCGTTGATTGCCCTTGTGAGTTGTTTAACCTGTTCGATTAAAGCTTCGATTTCTGACATTTTTGTTTAAAATTTATATTATGGGTAATTATTTCAAAATTATCATTAGACGATTTTATCTTCCTTATTCTATTTATTTAATCCTTTAATAATAATTTTTTCTCGAAAGATTTGGGTTTCTCTCGGTATGTACTTGCTGCGATATAGTTGAGGGCTAGTCAGTAGGATATTGGACGATCCGTATGGATTCTTTTTGGCGTTGAACGTTAACAATTGTACAACGCCTACGTACGATGATTCACTCACTATTTAGTAACTTTCACTTGCCTTTCACTTGAAAATTTTATTGACGGTCCCTGTTTCGGTGCTATTTAACGAAACAATGTTCAAAGAGTTAAAACTAAATTTTATTTATCGAAATTTATGTTAATACATGTTTACAGGGTGGCTGACACGAAGTGTTACCAAAACAAAACGCCACAGAATTTTTATTTTTTGATGAATTTATTGAAACGACGTAAAAAAAGTTCACAAATATTTAAATTTTCGAATTGCATCAGCAGTTTTTGATTTGGCCACAGTCAGCCGCGATTATGGCCTTCAAACCGCCGACAAAGCTATTGCATGCAGCACGAAAGTGGCTCTGCGGTATTTTGGCCCATTCCCGGCGAAGCGCTTGCTTGAGATGATCGCCACTTTGGATTTTTTTCGTCTCAACCTTGCTCTTCAAACTAGCCCAAACCGAGAAATCTAGCGGATTTGCATCCGGTGAATTTCAACACATGATCCCGATAAATTTGAGCATTTATCTTGATGCCACGGTCCAAAAAAACGAGCCGTGATCGTCTTCCGGCCGTTACGGCGGCCCAAACCATCACCATCGGCGATGCTTGGTTTCGAGTGGCAATCCGTTGGTCCAAATTTTCAGTAGAACAGCCGGGCAAGTAAATCCGGTCATTTTGCTTGTTCAGATATTGCTCAATAACGAACGGTGACTCATCGGAGAAAACCAAATATTTGCAAATCGCCACTTTCGTGCAAGCGTAACAACTCTTTTGCTCTTTCCACTGTAACTTTTTTTGAGCATCGGTGAGACCATGCGTTTTATGGAATTTCAAGCCATTTTTCTGCCGCTACGGCGTGGATTCCGAGCCAATTTGGCCTTCACCTTCCGAATTATATTCGTTGCAGTTCGTTCCGGTCCACCACCATGGCGTTTTGCAATGCTGCCAGTATCGTTATAACGATTTATGGCACGATACATAAACATTTTATCCACATGCAGATGTTTTAACTGGTTAACAATCTTCGGCTGTGGTTTTCCAGCCAAATATAGAGCAATCACACTGTTACGCTTGAATTCCATTGCGGATAAATTTTTTTCTGAATATTTCCCACTAAAATGCTTTTGCACGCTTGTAAACAATTGGAATGAACTGGCATTAGTGTAAATTTGAGCGCTCTGTCATCACTGGTTTGACAGTAATGACAGTCTGAAGTTGGAAACACTTCGTGTCAGTCACCCGGTATAATATCGTCGAAAACTGTCAATATGTAAATTTATAAATTGGGAATAAATGTTCCATATCTAAATTGGCAGGACAAATTATTTGTTTTCAAGAAAATTAGCACCAGCTGTTTACCTCAGTGTGTCAGAAAAAAATGTTTTTGTTCTTAGTTGGATGGGTCCCGCATAGTCGATTCTGGTTTTAGCAAACGGTCTTCCCGGCCTCACTTATGATGATGGTAAACTGCCCATTAGTTGTTCCATGTTCTTCGGTAAGTGGCGAAAGCATGTTGTACATTTTTATATTACTTGTCGCACTGCTCGCCTGCCATCAATGACCCAATATTTTTGTCTCAGGATTGCCAGTGTCAGTTGTATACCACCATGTAATGTGTTTTTAAGGGCGTCCTCAATTATCCGTTGCGTAATTACGTTGTTCTTGTTTAGGATGATAAGTTGTTTGCTGGACACCGATTTGAGTGTTGAAGACGCCCCATGACACGTAGCAGACCTTGGTCATCCTTCATTGGGTTTAGTGAGACTAGCTTGCTGTCCTTATCTAACTTTCGATCCTTGGCAATGCATGCGATTTCTCGTCCGAAGTCCTGTTCTTGGGTTCATTTTATGATTGTTGTTTCTGCAACCTGAAGTTCATTCCCGGTCAGCCAGCCCTTGTTAATACCTTTTTGTCTACTATTGTTGATAAATCGTAGTCAATATGCGACTGTGCGCTTAATTCTCTTGTATCCAGAGACGTTGTTGAATAACTCTGAGAATATGCGTGTTCCCTTTATACTCGTCACTACTTTATATTCTAGCTTGACTTGTAAGTCTGGAATAGCTTCATCAGTATTCCATTGGGGTGACATAGTTCTCAGGAAGGGTGGTCCATACCACCATAAGTTGTTATAGATGAGTCCTATGGGTGTTATGTCACGCGAGGCAGCGTCTGCTGGCTTTCCTTGCGATTTCACATGATGCCATCTTGTTGTTGGTAACATTTTCTTGATTGTCGAAATTCTATTTGCCACAAATATTTTGAAGCGGCTTTGATCCAACATAGTGTTATGGTTGAGTCCGACCAAGGATACGTAGTGATGTCTCCAAGTTTCATGGTATGCTGTATGTGTTTCAGCTATTTTCCCAATAATAAGGCCGCATTTAATTCGAGGCGAGGAATTTATATCTTTAGGATATTAGTTGTTGGGTTGTTATTTCACCTCTGCCATCCGCTTCTCTACAATATACCACTGCAGCATACGCATATACTCTGATGCATCGGTAAACCCATATGCAGTTCCATTTTGCACATTGATGTCATGTTGACCCATCTCGGTAAGTTATGTATGATATTTCATTCAGCTCATTCTTGTATTTCTGCCATTTATTGTCTAGTAGGTTTTCTTCCCAGCTTATTCCACTTTTCATCTTATGGGGTCGAAGAGTTTTGATGACTCAGATAGGAGCGAGCGCTTGGTGGGCTGATTGGTAGTTAGCTGCAGTCCGTTTATGTCGAATTCAAATATATCTTCTGCTGGGTTGTATAGAACTCCCAACGTTTTAAGGCACTCGTTTAGCTTTATTTGAATGTGTGCGTTAAGCTTGTTGCTCGCCAAAAAAAATTTGTAATATCATGGGAGAGTTTGATGCACATTTTGTTAGATTTTTTCATTTTTATTTTTATCTGGTCTTTTCTGGGGCCGAAGCACTCCCAACTTTTTTGCAGTTCGCTTTTCACATCTTTACCTTACGCAGTTGCCTGCCAAATCGAGGACGTGTATGGCTATAGGACCGATTTTATCACCATCTGCACATTGCATATCTCCATGTCAGCCTAAACTGTCATGGAAGATGGGTCGGGCCATGAGTTTTGCACTCCGACAGGGGGTCATAGTTGTGTTCAATTTCATCACAGATCGTAATCTGTTGATGAAAATTCCCTTTTGCATCCTGCCCCTATTGGGATTCGAACCCGGTACCTCCCGATCCAAACGCCAAAGCTTTAACCACTGTGCCATTTGGTCGGTTATTTTGTTAGATGAAATCCACACTGTGCTGCGAGGTGTTTCAGTTATTGCAGCGCCATCAGAGCTTCTTCAATGTTATCCGGTCCAGTGAGTAAGTTATCCACATAAAAGTCTGTCATAATGATTTTCGTTGCTACAGGATGTGTACTGGGTCCATCCTTGGCTGGTTGAATTAATGTTGTTCTTGCTAGATAGTTGGCGGCGGTAGTACCATATGTTATAGTCCTTACCTTATACGCCTTAATCGGCTCGGAGGGCTCTTTTCTCCACAGAATACGGTGGTAGTCTTGATCTTCTGTGTTAAGCCAAACTTGACGGAACATTTTGCACTTAGCGGAATTTTCTGACAAACTCTACAATAACCAGAATTTATTTAACGAAAACAACTCAAACCCATAAAATCGATTTGAATTGCGAGAACGAAAAATCATACCTATCTCCTCCTGATGGAAATGGCTCTTGATTCATTTGATTGTTTCAACGTAAGGCTAACATTTGCACATATATAGTGGAATTTTTCGAGAATCTCCTAGATATCCAGAATTAATCAAACCAAATTTTATTCAAACCAATAAAATCGCCTTTATTTAGCACAACAAAATAGGATATCCCAACTCTCTGTTTTGGAAATGGCAGTTAACTCATTTGATTTTGCCAACTAAGGCTAAAATGCCTTTCTTGATTTATTTGATTGGCTTACCTTATAGACATTTTCCGCCAAACTGCACAGTTTACCAGAAAAAAATTCAGAAATATCCCATTTTAATGGAAAGGTCCGTTAGCTCATTTGATTGTCTTATCTGTCTTCTGGATGTCGTCTTATCGTCTAATTTCCACAAAGTGGTTTATCTTCTGTAAAACTACTTAAAAGTGAGAATTTCTCGGGCTATTATGAAGAATGTAAAATAAACTATGCCTTATCTTCTAGTTTTCACTCAACATTTTTATAAGAATTTTTTAACAGTGTATTTACTAGTCCTTGTTTGGTTTTGTTATTTGGACTTCACTGCCATATTTTGTGAACTTTTCCTGGATTTTTTTTACTAATACAAATGAATAGACGACTGGACTATTTGAAAGGGTCGGTATATACCAGCCGAGGCCCTCTGGGTACCCTAGGGTGAGGAACATTTTGCGGATGTAAATTACGGCATGCCAATTTTCTCACAATGTGTTTACACTTTATCAACTGCAAGTCATTGAACTTATCTACGTGAGATACTTTCTATGGAAAATTCGCTCAGATAAAACATAAACATTATGTGCTATGTATAAGATCTTCTTATGTTTCATAAATTGAAGATACCAACTTCTCCCAAGAAACTCATATTTAGATCAAATATTCCTCTTTCCCCGTATGCTATGCAACATTGTAGTGACTGCATACCATAGTGTTTACAAACGTAAGGTCTTTTTCTTCTTCTACGAAATTTGGATACGAGGATACTTCCTATGTTGATCGTCAAGTAAATTCGTGGAAGTTAATTTTATGTGAGCGATATTTATGCTTATTGAGCAGAGACGCGTTGTTGGATTGTGGAAATTTTCTTGTTGTTCGATCTCTGTTTTTCTCCTCTTTCCTACAATAATCAACAGCAAAGATGAGTATAATTATCGGAGAGGGTGGCGTTGCGACATTCGTTAAGTTGGGTAGAATTTATTTTTTTTTTTGGTTTAATTGACATATGTTGAATAAGATAAAATCGATACAAAATAATGCCTTGTAAAATAAAAGTTTTAAGTTATAAAAGAATTCATTAAAAGAGTTGAGTGCATTTATTTATAGTGATATAAAGAGAAAAAGTGAAAATTCTTTCACTTTGGTAAGCAAAAAGGAAAATAACTCACTAACCTAAAACCGGCCCAGGTATTAGGGTGTCCTTCTGGTTGTCTTTCGAGACAGGAATTGTTGTTGTAGTCAACCCCTTTCCTTTCTACCAGAACCACCTTAATACCTCCTTACTTACTAACAAAGATTATGGACCCGTGGCCAATATCTTCTTTTGTTTATATTTTTGAGTAATCAAGATGAAAATTTAAACAACCTCAATATACAACCACGGTTGATTCGATCCGCATAATGGGTTGATGACACTACCACTACTTAGGGGTCCGGTACCCCACTCAACATCCCTTCATTCTTCAATAGCGGTTAACAAGGCCACTATCTGAGCACCCCAACATTCACGTCATTTCCTCTTAACGACTGAGCTGCGGGTCAATTGCCGCATGGAGTGCTTGGCGGATAGCTGGCAAATTCTATGAAACCGGGCTGGCCCCAACCAACTTAGAGGCTAACCCGTTTCAAGTGGCGCCCAAATTTGGAGCATAACTTTCAGTTCCATACTCAAATAATTTATATGTAAGCACAGCTGTGTCAAGTGGCGGGTATGTAATTAATCTGATAATGTATTTATCTGTCGATAAACATAAGAAAATGGAAAAACCTCTTCGGTGTGAGTGTGGCTGCGGTTTGCTTTAACAACATACCTGACCAGATACTAGATACTAGATCAGTGCTAGATCATCGTTTTATCAGTTCACTTGTGGCATTGTCCCAACTCACACTCCGGGGAATGAACTGATATTCGTAGTAGCATCTTGAAGGTAGGCAACTCTTTTTCAAGAGACATTTAAATTAGGCGTTGTCCCAAAGATTAGCGACAGCAAACAAGAACATCTGTTTTAATATAAATTATTTAAAATTCACTTATTGTCAGCATGACGTGCTATACAATGCTTCAAATTTCTCCTATCTATCCCAACTGGTGTACTGTTATTGTACAAGTATAACCAACGGTTTTGCGATGACCATACGTTTCCCGGATGTAATGAGTATACTCCTTTCTTGGCCGGAGACATTTTCGGGGGTATAAAGGGCTGCTCATTCTCAGGCTATCTGACGTGTCATACCGCATCCTGGTTTGCAAAGTAGAGCTGCCCTCACAATTTTTGTTCTACAGTTTATTACCCAGCTATTAGTAAGAAATTATTTTAAGTAAAGAGTAAATCGGGATGGATTTTGCAACTGCGCCAAGATTAGGTTTAGTTACGTCCAGGGTATAACCCAATCTAGTTGTTCAAATTTAGGATCTATTAGTGGACGAATATTGATTACAAGTTTGAGCATAAACTACGTGTAGTTATATTACGCGTTGTGAAAATCCTTAGTGGTAATCGGCACATTATCACTCCCAACTGATAAAAATAGCGATTGGTGTTTGAGAGCCTAATAAAATGGCCTCATTAACAACAATTTTCTTACTTGATGGTAACATGCTACTCTCACAGTTGATCTATTCTAAGGTTAGAATAAGACTGCCAACTGTGGCAAAGAGGGCAAGGCTATTATCAAGATCATTTGGGTACTTTAATGAATTCTGTTTTCGAATCTACAATAGCAATGAAGATTGCTTAGGATTAGTTAAGCAGCCCATTGCGAGTTTGGAGATGAGTAACTGGATTCATCAACATTTTAATTTCATATCCTTTCCTTTTCCTTGTTTGAGCCAAGTAGTGGTAATTTTACTATCATCCCGTGATGGGGGTCCGAAGGACCTGTGGTTGTATATATGTGGAATACTACTGTGGGCAAAAAGTAGTAAGACTTTTTAATTTCAATTTCACGCGGAAAACCATTCGCCGAAATATTTTTTTTCTATGTTGGTATGACTGTCAGTGACATCTGTGCCAAATTTTGCATCAAAATAATCATTAGTGTTTAGTACACGCTTGTCTTTCTGAAGTACAAAAAGTGCATTCGGCGATTTTTACAATGAGTGAAATTATTCAACAAAGAAGTTCCATTAAATTTTCTGTGCGGAATCAATTTTGTGGTGCCGAAACGTTCAGAATGTTGCAAAAGGCCTTCGGTGATAATTGTAGGTCGCGAGCAAGTGTTTTTGATTGGTACAAATTGTTCAAAGAGGGTCGAGAACGTGTTGACGACGAACCACGTCTAGGACGGCCATCAACATCAACTGATGATCAACACGTTAATAAAATCAAGGAATTTGTGCTCGAGAACAGACGATTAACAGTCAGAGACCTTACTTTTTTCGCCAAGAATTCCACCCATATCGTTCTGCAACCACCGTATTCGTCTGATTTAGCTCCGTGTGACTTCTGGCTGTTCAGCAAACTTAAACGACTGCTCCGGGGAAACCGTTTTGAGTCAATTGAAGACATTAAACGTGAATCGCTACGCGCATTGGAGGCTATTCCGGAAATTGACTTTAACAACTGTTTCGAGGATTGGAAAAAACGTTGGCACAAGTGTATTGAGGCCGGGGGGGATTCCTTTGAGGGAGACAAAATAATTAAAGAATTTTAAAATTATGAACAAAGTCTTACTATTTTTTGCACACAGTAGTACATTTTTTTATACGTTTGGTGTTATAAGTATCAAATTTTTTTTAGGTTAGGTAAAGTTAAGACGTTTCTAGCGATGATTTCCCAACGAAATTGGAAGCGCCGCCGTAAAAAAACGTGAACATCATCCACTTTCCCATTAGAATATCTGTGTGTAGTCGGCCATTTACATAGATCATGTAATGGTAAAGTGAAGGCTGGTATATCGCACGCGATATTATGAAAATACCAGCGTCATTAGTTAAGAATAGAGGAGTTATGAAAGTATAATATTAAGTTTAGTTTAAAGAAAGGATGTACGAGTGGGAACAGTTTCGTACGTTATATTTTGCAGGAAGCCGAAGCCGTTTAACACCATCAGCGCTTGCCTCCGCAGTACTGTCATTTGGTTGTCCTTTGTCTAATTGTCTTTGGAAGGATTATTTGGAGATTAACCTACACTGTGTTTATTTTACGCCAGATTACGTTGGAGTAAAGAAAACGAAAAGCTAGTAGTGACATCGAAATGCATATCCGATAAATCAGACCCGGAGCACAAATCCAGGTACAATAAAATCATTGTGTACCAAATGGTACATCACTTTCTGCGAAAACTTTGCTGCAATCATAGGAACAGAACTGATATTAATATTTCTGAGGATTCACATCAAACCAGTTAACAAATACATTTGAACCTCAGACAATGCAATTCAGCTAAACTTGGACTATAACCCGTCAAACTGAAAATACTATCCAGCTATGGGGCTTAAAAATTGAAAATGATTTGTGATAACTAGAACGTGAAAGTAATACACATATCTAGAATAAGTCATAAGCGAGTAGTACAAAATCAACACGAAAGGTATGGGCCTTGACATTCAATCATCACCAACCATCATTTGCTAAACCAGACCGATGGACAATTTCTTCAAAGTTAGAGGACGAATGTGAATAAGTCGTCGGCATGACACATTGAGGACTCGAGGTTTTACCAGCCAAACGGTAGCTGGGGACAAATCAATCATGTATCGCTGTACAGCAGGATGGATACGCCTAACAATCAATATTTTACTATGAAACACATCGTGGTAATAACAGCCAGATCTATAAACTACCTAATAAATTTTGCTTCTCATCAAATTTATCTCAAACGAATATACAAAGCCGGAATTAAAGATGCAGTACTTCGCATCAAGTACGCGCGATAACTAAGTAGAATGAAGCAACAAATAAGCAGCAACAAAAATTTTGACCTTACTGGTCTTTACTCGATGTTCAGGATAACCAATCAAGGCAGCATCCAGGACCAGTTCAACATCACAATGTAAATCACATTAACTTTATTGATTAAAATTCAAATCTTGTATTTTCGTAAGTCGTTTCAAGTCGTAAGTCGTAAAAAATTTTCTAAAGTCTTTTTCTTGTTCTACGAAATTTGATTTGGTGATGCATAATGTTTGCAAAAATATACTTCCTATGCTGATCGTCAAGTAAATTCGTGGAATATCGTAGTATCGTTGACTGTCGTTCATTTACACTACTCTTGTTTACCCAGATTGCTCAAGACTATACTAGATCCAAATTCAGAGTGAAGCTAATCAGTAAGTTACCCCATATATCATTCGTTAGAACCGATAAATTTTTGAATGTGCAATCATGTTCATCCCCCGAACTACGCCACTTTTCCGTTGCAAAATTACCTAAGGCAATTTCCTATATCGGTCATACAATTTGTGTTGCAAGTTCACTCATAAACAACAAGTGTATGTCTAAATTCTGAGTTATCCCAGCGATGACTTAGACATGTGCTATCACACAAAAGACTCATATAATTTGTGGCTAGATAAATTCGCAGCATTTCAGAATTTTTATTTTGAACCTTACAACACCCTTTGCTTAGTCAAAACATTACGCCATCACGTAAGTAAGTAAATGCCCTAATTTAATTTGAATATATAACTGACCTTAGGTAACTATGCGTTGTAGAGACCAATATATAATTTGAAAGAATGGAGAAATTTTACATAAATTGAATTGAATATTAATCGAACCGAGGGCTTATTAAAGATAAAGTATTTTGAAAGAGTTAAATGAATGCTATTAAAGCGCTTCTCAGGCTTATGAAATCCATTCTATATAAAGACAAGCTAACCAAATAGAATATTTTTGAGTATGGCTTAAAAGCTTTAATGAAATAGTGTGATGAAATAGGAGCCGCTCTTATCGCTTGTTGATAACAAGATACGTCAAAATCCCAATTATGCATTCGTTTTATCTGAAACAAAATGAGTCTCAACCTAGATTCGGTCTCAATTTACATACAACACAATCGACAAATAAACAAACTCGCAGCGACTCACTATTTTACATTCATTTACAGGTTATCGTGTAATTCGTACAAGTGAATTAGTCTCGACAGTCAGTCTTACAACGTGTAAAAAATGGTTGTGCTCGAATGGGATAATATCAAGTACACAGTGGAAGAAAAACCTGAACATTATAAATGGTGGAACATTCTGGGCTACAATCGAACATCTAGGAAAAAAATTATACTCGATTCGGTGTCGGGCACCCTAAAATCTGGACAGTTGATAGCTGTACTAGGACCGAGGTATCTATATGAAATTACAACCCATCGAATGTGTTAAATATCGAAAAAATTTAATTTTAGTGGTTCTGGTAAAACAACGCTAATTGCAACGATTTCACAACGCATACGAGGAAATCTCACCGGTGATTTAATATACAATGGAATTAAATTGCGAAGCGAGGAAATGACTAAGCTATCGGTGTTCGTGCCACAAAAAGAAATTTTAATGGAATCGTTGACTCTATTCGAGCACATTTATTTCCAATCACTACTTAAAATGCCTCGAACCACACCGAAATCATTACACGTGGCGAACATACAACAAATTCTTATTAAACTTAGTTTAACACTGTGCCGCGACACTCAAGTTAATAAACTTTCGGGTGGCGAACGAAAAAAACTAAATTTAGCTTGTGAACTGTTGACCGAGCCGACAATGATTTTTTGTGATGAACCAACCACTGGATTGGATAGTTATAATGCGTTATCCGTTGTACAAACATTGAAACAATTAACAAGACAATCAGATGAAGTTGGATGTTACACAAACATAGTGTGTGAATCGAGTGAGGATGATCCGTTTATAATTAAAGAACGAGAGCGTGATTCGTCGTTAAAAGCCGTATTGTGTTCAATACATCAACCAACATCGGATATATTCGAGAAATTTACGCATATTATACTGATGTCGCAAGGCCGAATATTGTATCAGGGAACGACGCAAGAGGCAGAAGTGTTTTTCTTTAAATTGGATTTAGTGTGCCCGTCGAACTACAATCCGGCCGAGTACTACATTAAACTAATCAAAACGAGCGATTCGCAAAATCATTTGACGGAAAAAGTTTACCAAAATTACAAAAAACACCAGACGAAAATTGTGTTTACGGTGAACGAGAAAGGTAACGTGGTGCAAAGAAATGGTCATAGTCGGAAACTGAAGGAACGGAGCGAAAATAAAATCGGTTGGTTATACCAAGTTTGGGTATTGCTATACCGATTCACGTTAAATGCAATGCAAAGTAAATGGGATAAAATTTATTTGGCGGTCGCAACCCTAGTTTCCGCTATTACGATTGTCTTGCTGTATTCTAACATCGCATACGGCACGCAGAGTTCTATACAAGATATAGAAGGAGCAATTGTTACATCATCGTCACAAATGATATTCAAATATGTTTATGCGGTACTGAATGATTTCCCAAACGAATTGCCGATGATACGACGAGAGCTCGGTGAAAAATTGTATTCATTTTCGGCGTATTACATCGCCAATAGTATC
This sequence comes from Nephrotoma guestfalica, assembly GCA_963691935.1. Classification (NCBI taxonomy): domain Eukaryota; kingdom Metazoa; phylum Arthropoda; class Insecta; order Diptera; family Tipulidae; genus Nephrotoma; species Nephrotoma guestfalica. The sequence continues at coordinate 152,673,316 of OY829915.1, forward strand.
ATGATTTTACCGTTAATTATATTAGAAGTATTTGTGTTTATGCTCATCGTTGCTCTATTCACGAATTTAATTCCATCGATTGTGCAATTTGGCCAAATGTGTGCTGTACTTGTATTCGCTGGGATCACAGCGACTGCTTATGGATATTTAGTTTCTTCGTTATCGTTTCAATATGCGAAGGAGATAGCTGGGCCAGTCGATGTAATATTATTAGTATTTGGCGGAATCTATTTAAGTCTGAATTCGTATTCAATCATAAAGTATATATCGCCATTTTACTTTTCGAATGAAGCTCTAGCGATCATATATTGGAGCGATGTTACCGAAATTCGTAAGTTTTAAAATTTCGTTACATCGATTTATTATTCATTTGTTTTATTTTATAGGATGCTCCGAAAATCCTGAATATCCTTGTAACGGGTGTTTTTTTAGGAGGTTTGTTTTTCCGATAGATGTCGTTTTATTTTATGACAGTTGTTTTGACAGCTCAAAGTGGCATTTCTACTCAGTATTGTTTGGCAAATCATTATGAATAGGTTAACTCCAGAACAACGTTTTCAAATCGTGGAAATTTATTTTCAAAATCAGTGTTCAATTAAAAATGTTTATAGAGCACTTCGTGAATTTTATGGTGCACATAATCGTCCGTCAGAGACCACCATAAAGAACGTAATTACCAAATTTCGGTCTACATTCACTCTTTTGGATGCCAAGCCACCGACAAGAATGAGAAGAGTTCGTACAGAAGAAAATATTGCTGTCGTTGAGGCCAGTGTCGAAGAAAACGACAATTTATCGATTCGTCGTCGTGCTCAGCAAATTGGACTTTGTCCATCGACTTTATGGAAAATTTTACGTAAAGATTTGGGTTTGGTGCCATACAAAATTCAATTGGTGCAAGAATTAAAGCCACACGACCATCGTTTGCGCCGTGAATTCAGTGATTGGTCGTTAAATCAATTGAACGAAGATCCATTTTTTTACCGTAAAATTCTCTTCAGTGATGAGGCGCATTTTTGGTTAAATGGATACGTCAACAAACAAAATTGTCGCATTTGGAGCAAAGATAATCCACACGCCGTTCTAGAATTACCAATGCATCCTGATAAATGTACTGTTTGGTGCGGTCTATGGGCTGGTGGGATCATCGGTCCATATTTCTTTAAAAATGAGGAAGGACGACGCGTTACCGTGAATGGAAATCGATACAGAACCATGTTAAATGAGTTTTTGTTGTCAAATCTTGAAGATATGGATATGAATGAAATGTGGTTTCAACAAGATGGTGCCACTTGCCATACAGCACGTGAAACAATCGACTTATTGAAAGAAACTTTCAACGACAACATTATTTCGAGAAATGGTCCGGTGAATTGGCCTCCGCGTTCGTGCGATTTGACGCCACTCGATTACTTTTTGTGGGGATACGTGAAGTCATTGGTTTATGTGGATAAACCTCAATCGATTGACGCTTTGGAAACCAATATTCAACGTGTCATTGCTGACATACGCCCTCAAATGCTTGAAAAAGTGCTGGAAAATTGGACCTCCAGAATGACATTTGTGAAAAATAGTCGTGGTAGCCATATGCCAGAAATTGTGTTTAAATGTTAAATGCCAAAAAATTATCTACCAAATAAAAAAAAATTTTGGTCATTTCATAATTTTATATGTGTTTTATTCAAAAAAAAAATCGGCAACCTCTTAAAAAAACACCCTTTATAAGAAATGGTACAGAAGTTCTAACAAAGTATTCGTTTATATCAAAGAGTTTAGCAACAGATTTTATCGGATTTTCTACGTGGATACTTGTGGCACATACCATAGCATTTTTTGGAATCAGGCGACAAATTAAAATGGACGGCTATTATTAGTTATGTTGAAGTGGATTACATAAAAGAACGTTTATAAGGCTTTATTTCAATTTTTTGCTAAGCTCTGTCAGATGTTGGGGCTTTTATTAGAAGAATTTAAGAATGAATTAATTAGGTTTTGAAATATAATTAATCAAAAATTAAGTTAAGTGATTTTGAAAATTATGGAAAATTGTTTGTTTAACTCATAGGCCGTCAAATTAGAGCGCAGAAAGGTGCTAATGTCGTCACCAATGTCGTTTACCTGTAAGTGATGAAATCTCCTATTACCCGATACAGAGACCCACAAGGTGCAAAAATCATTTTAGAATTCAATTTCCGTTGACCTTATCCAATATCATCACGATTGGTTAAGAAACGGCTTAAAATTTAAAATCCCACTTCAATCCACCGTACCAAATTTCATCATAAAACAAGCTGTCATTGAAAGAGCTGTCAAACGAACTTTGTAAAACCTTAATTTGGTCAGCAATTAAATCTTTTATTAATCGTTTTAAAAAATATCAAGGCCATCAAAGAATTTTAACCCCCAAAATAAAGGAAATAAAAAAATCAATTGATTAAGCTGGAAATTCTGATAAATGTTCAGCTAAATAAAATTGGTCAGGCCTGTAAATATATTGAAACAGTTAAAAAAAATTAGTTAGAATGTAGAAATGCACACGCAACACGGATAAAGTTTCGAGCGCCAAACAACTGGAATTATAAGCAAAATGTTACACGAAATAATTCGGAAAATAAGTTTTCTATAACAAAAGTTTTGTAACTTTTGACAGACATGCGCACGTGCATCAGCACCTGTAATTGCTTTGTGAAATTTAGGCGTCAATACAAAATGATAAACACTTAAACGTATCACAAAAAGTTACAATAAACGCTTGAGATTCAAACGATGCAGATGCATGCTCATCCCCACATATAACAGAAACCTTTATTGTGACGTTTTACCAAACCCACGCGCACCCCCGTTTAGCTGACCAATTTTCAAAATTTGGAATTAATCGATATCAAATTTTGATTTCCGTTATTTGGAGTATTAAAATACATAGATGACCTTGAAATTTCTTAAACCAATTATATAAATTTCCAGTCGGTGACCATTTACTGGAAATAACTGACAAATTATGACCAAATAATGGCTAATTATTTCAGCCACAAAGCGTGTACTTTGACAATGACTCTCGTATGCAACTTTTATGTTGTAGTAGATTTAGACAAGTGCTTGTACAAAAAGGAGGGGGCTGAAACCATGCAATGTAATTAGACCTTTGGTTGGCAAATTGAGAACCCTAAACCCACGGAAAAGGACCTGATCCAATATTCGTGATCGTGGCCAAATTAGTAATGGCTTATTTGTTATAAAGGTTTCATTTGTTCCTAACATGAATTCTAAAAGGATTTATCAAATTCGGCCATGATGATTGTTTAAACCAGACCAAATCGTAAGGTATTATTGTAAAATTTGAATCTAAGAGGTCAACTGGGATTTTTACATAAATTCTTGGTGCAATTGTTGGGTTTGGTTATAATGAGCGGAACTACGTGCAGTGTTGTGCGTCTACGCGTAACTCGGAATTGTCGACTTGTTGGTGTCGAAAATAGTGTAGACAATTAATTTTGGCGTAGACAATGTCGACAATTCATAGAGTATGTAGAATATTCGTAGACAATGTAGAATAATGCTTTTTTAACGTTTTCTCCATTTTTTAAGTACAAGGTGCCAATTCTCAGTTTTCCAGTTCAAATTGCGAAATTTTCACAAATCAAACAAGTGAGTGAACAATTGCCTATTTCAGGAGAACCAAAAAACCGATCAAATTTTTTTCGCCTACTAGAATGACCAATGATTGGTTTATTTATGTTAAATAAACCAATTTTAGCCGGTATTTTTTTCAAAAAAATATTTTGTTACCAGGAAAATGCAGATATAAGGTAATTGTATATAATTTTATGTTAAATTAACAACTAAATATAACATTTTATTTCAAATAATCTTACTAAAAAACTATAACATAATTCTGTAATTATTTCAAACCACAACTGACAATTACTGTTTTTTTTTTGTTTAGATTTTTCACGGGAGGTTCAACCATATCCGATTCTTCATCTCTATCAACATTACCTTCCCGAGTATGTGAAAGTAACTCATAAAACCAGTGACAGTCCTGTGAGATTACACAGTTGTGAATGTTTGTTCAACTGTGGATAATTAAAAATAGAGGCCACGCTTTTGCATCTCATTTGGAGGTCTTGAAATATAATAATAAATAATTTAATTGATCCCGTACGTCAGGAGAATACAAAATTACTTTTATATCTGTCACATGAATATCCCTGCTTGGTCGGATTGTACCACAGATTCTGAGCCATTGAAATCTTTGAAAAACTCACGATTGAGTTGAATTCCTTCATATGGCTTGTATACAGCTTCCATTTGAGTTTCCTCTTTTGTTAGACATATTTGTGTTATTGGAATGGAATGCATGTTAATGAAAGCATAATTGTGATTTTGAATTACAAAACCATGTGAAATTTTGGAGGATATTTTGTAAAGCAATACCATCCAAGACAGTATATAACGTAGGAAACAAATGTGGAGGCTAATAGTTTTCAATCAATTTCAGTGAACCAGGAAGAGGTCGCTTGATTATTTGCACAGTTGTAAATTGTGAAGTTATGGCATCAATCAACATCAATAAATTTGAGGATCATTTAACACATTCGTGCAGCAATGCTTTGGCCTTACCGTTCGAATGTTTCTTCGATTAACTCTCATCGATATTTTTGTTTTCATATTCAATACATATGTCGCACCGAACCTTGTTAGGAGTGAATACACTGAGAATTTTGTCTTTGAAAAATTCTGTGAATGTCTTGGAGTTAAAACATTGCTGCTGAAATCCATGAAGTTGATCAACGTTCAATTTGCTTGAGTTGTTTCTGACATAATTGGAAAGTTATTTTGGCAAATTGTCCAAAAACTTGATCAAGAACTTTTTTTCTCAAAAAATTGACACAAGAGTTTCTGTATTTGCGTTTTTGTTTTTTTCCCGAATTTGGAATTATTCGTTAAATAAAACGAATTTCTCGGGGCCCTTATATTTTATGTTTTTATATTTGTATTTTTTGGCGTTTCGAACACAATTTGTGTTCATCGTCAGTTGCTACCTATTTTATGTATTTTCTACCAATTGTGTTCGAAACGTATAATATAAGGGCTATACACCAGAAAATTGTTTTATTTAACAATTAATAAAGCCCGAAAAAAATATTTTAATTGGAACTATTCATTCCGTTTGCATTTTCCTTAATCGAAGATTCCACTGTAAATCGACCTAGCCCAAAACTTTTGAGAAACATATACAGCCGTCCTTGTACCAAATTCTGACCAATATGCAATCCAACAGTTGAGAACAATGAAAATGCACTATAAAATTTTCAAATCAAATTGGCGATAATTTCACTTATCATGATTATGGTGAGCGCCCCAGCACTAACATACGGCTGGCACTGGGGTGCTCACCATAGTTTGCCCTTATCCTTACCAACTCAAAACCTAAGGAATCATTTCCGGCTTAGAAAACTCTTAAGAGATACAAATTTTTATTTAACTAAACCTGAGATTTTGGAACTTGGCCACTAACTCAAATTGGAACATACGGATGGTGCTGGCCACTTGGTCAGCAATCACTTAATTACGCACCATCTCAAACATCAATCGCTATCTCCGGCCCAGGAAGGGTTTGGAACTTATAGACGATTTTCATATAAATTTATATGGGACCATACGAAGCTGGAAGATTGTGACAATCCTAACATACGGCTGGCACTCTGGTGCTCACCATAATTTGCCCTTATCATTACCAACTCAAAACCTAAGGAATCATTTCCGGGATTTCTGGGATGAAATTATATATATCCTATAGTATATAGAAATATGTCATTACCATTTTAAAATTTAGGTTCGAATTGTGTAGTCAGAGGTAGAAATGAGGCCAAATGGTTCCAATATCAAAGGAGTTCAGCAAAATTTGCTTATTGCTAACAGAAATAATAATTCTCGACATTAACTACATTCTCTACATTGTCGACGTCATTTAGAATATTAATTATCTACGTGGTATAGACAATACGGCACAACGTTGACTACGTGTTGGTCACACCATTTACTATCATATTTTCAGCCGGAACCGACACTGTGTCAGTTGGAACCTTTTAATCCTTTAGTAGAGATAATCAGAACCAATACACAATAAACACGATGCGGTTTAAATTATTTCGCACTTTCTAAAATGTCAGTCAGAAATTAAAATATGTCACCCGGAACTATATAAGAAAAGGCGGAGCCCCATGCCTGCCGAAATCAAACTAACTATGGCACAAGTAGCACAATGCATTTTATAACAACTGTCATTTCATCAACATTTTACATGTTTATTAATTTATGACGATTGTTTAAAATTTATTAAAAATTTACCGCACATTATAATTGCTCGCAGGTAGGTTTGTTGAAGAAAATCTTATGCTTTGTAAAAGAAATATGGAATTTTATCATACCTAATTCGTTGACATTGAGCAGGTTGAATTATTAATACGGAACTGGTATAAGAGAAAGATTATCATAAATGAGCACAGTGTACGTACACTTTCCCAACGTTTATTAAAGTTTTTTTCCGGGTAGCTATAATTATAACAACAACCGCCAGAACCAAATAGAACAAGCCAGAAGTGTGGGTGACTGCAACAGGAAATCTTTCGAATTTCAAAATGAAACTTTGCATATCGATTAGCCCCAATTTATGCTAATTAGTGCTCACCGCAAAAAAAATAGTGCTAGTCCGAAGAACGGAGCCGTAAGAACGGGTGAAAAACTTCAAATTTCGCCTGAAAGACGAAACAAATAAAAGTCGAAACCAAGCTAACCCCTAAAAGATACTATATTAAAAAAACTAAATACAGAGGTAGACCGTTCAATGATATTTGTGGTAAACAACAAATTAAACAATAGAATTGAGTTGATCTAAAATCCAAGAATAAGCAATTCAGATAGCATATGCCTATCAGGCATGTTCATTGCCATCCGAGAAATTTTCTGATAAAAAGTGTTCTAGAAACCAATGAAGATGGCACTTCTGATTGCATATTCCTATGAAATATGTTCATTGCCATTCAATAAGCATAGTTGCTGAATTTGTTCTAATCCAGAATCGGCCCAATAAGATTGAACAACAGTGAGTGTTGAATGAAAGGTTTTCTGGCATATAATGTTCTAGAAACAAATCAAGTTGGCACTTCTAATAGCAATAAGTAAAAAATTTGTCCAATTCTGGATTTTGTAAAGTTCAGTAATGGATTGTGCCTTACTTTGAAATATCTAATTTTTCTGCTAGAACCAATTCTATGTCGAACGGAACCTTATGAATCCAGTCGGATCTAGTTTTTTACTAGCCGGAACCATTTGTAGCTTGCAATGCGTGTTTTGAATTATTGGGCAACATAAAAACTTTTACGGACTAACAATATGGCCCATACCTGTGGGAATCATTAGCGCCACCAATTTGCATTATCTAGGATTTTTATGCCAGAATGAAGTGTGTCACTTATGCCATAGTTTCGGTTCGAATTGGCTGAAAAGATTTCGTCTGGCTTTATATAGTACCGACTGACATTGTAATGATTTCGGTTGATATTCATATGGTTCCGGCTGATAACTATGATGCACAACTGTTCAAAATTGTGCATCATAATTAGAAGGTATTGTGCTGATTGTGTAATGCTTCGGTTTCCTACTTACTTCACGTTCTGGTAGTTCTGGTTATTATTTTATACTTCTGCCTAAAAATTTCAAATGGTTCCGGCTAGTAAACAAAATAGAATCTCTATATGCGGTACTATTGGTTCGTATGTGATAGATAAATCAGATAGCATACATTAGTCCACTTGGCAATATGCCTCGTGATATGGTTTCGGATGGCGTGACTGAAAAGAAACTAGGTCGTTTGTAATTCAATTTTCGGAGCTTTTCAATTTTTCCAATGATGTTGAAAATTATAGCATTAATAAAAACGGCAAAGAAAGATTCAAATTTTCAACAAGTGCTTCTTGTTGATTTTCTAAAATTTAAGTAGAAATTATAATTTTTATTTACATCAGACAGTTTTTCCAAAAGTCCGGCCACAGCATACTCACCCCCGCCCCCATAATTTTGATTGAAAACTTGATGATTAAGCGTTTTCGCTTTATATCGATCGATAAATCGATTCTAAATTAAACTTGCAACAAAACTTAATAAGATCGGTTGCCAAAAATTTAATCGATAATAACAAATGTTCATGAAAACCTCTTTCTATAGAAGTTGTCTATGTTTTCTATTTATTATTTTAAGGAAAACCCGACAGCTACTATTTGAGATTATGAGGTTACAAAACATGCACATACCGACACTGAAGCCGTTAACTATAGCCCATGGAAGCTGCGACTTCCTGTGGACCGATTTTAGGGAAACATCATGTTCTAAATTATGAAAATAGCTTAAGTATGAAGTTTCATCTGCACGGCTCCTCACATAGCCACTCACACAAGGATACACATATTCACGCACAACCAAAAAATAGTTTCAACTATAACGCCATTCCTCCCCGTCCCTATTCTTCCTGTCCACGTTCATCAAAGCTTGCGATTAAAATCCCTCGGGAAAGTTAGATCGAGGAAAAAGTCAGAGGTGGGTTTATAAAAAAACGGTCTATAAAATGCTAGAAGCAGATCCTCGAAAAAGAATCCACGATGAATTCAGTCAAAAGAGTTTAGTTACAATGAAGGGAGATCAAAACCCAGTAATGAGTGAAGGGAGTAAGCTCCCAATAAACGTGATCCAGCAACTGTAACGTTACAACGGTGGTGAAGGAAGCGGTAAATCCGCGCATGGAGATAGCACATCCACAAATCCGCTTAAAATGTGTGCCATGATCCAGAGATCTTCGAAGAAAGGAGTGATGAGCATTACGGGAGGCCTGGAAAAAAAATCGAAGGAAGATGATAAACACCATTAGCATACTCTATGGTTCAGCTATTTGTAAGTTGAACGTATCGGAAAGCGGCCATACTTCTCTTATCCACAATGAGTGTAAGGAATATTTATTTCGAATTGTGAACTAGAAACAAAAGCCGGATGGAGCTACTGTCGAAAAGGCTATACTAGGAGAATCCAGCAGGATAACGTTATTCTCCACGTCCACACCACCTAAGACTGATGACAATAGATCAGATTCCCAAAATGATCTTGTAACGGTTGGGCTTACGAATTTCGGGCATACATCATTCCTCTGATCAATTCCTTTTAACGCTTTATATACGTGAAGCGTACAAATTTCGAAACTTTAATATTCCACGGATTCCAACCATATATTTAACTGATATTTATGAATAAAGATGGAATAGGAGTAAGCAAAACGAAAAAAAAGCAAAATACATTTTATCAATAATTATAGTACGGAAAGGGAACGGTAGTGTTGGTTAGAAAGAGTTATCTATATACATTATATAAAAAAAAAATAACTGAAAACACGAGAAAAGCAAGATTGACAGGTGGGGAGTCGATCGGGAGGATATAAAGCGCGCGGCTGGTGTAGTTGGGGGAGGGTAGAAAAAAAAGAATAAAAATTCAAGCGGAATACAAGATATTTGCTTGCAAATATTATTGAGCCGAATAAAGAAAACAATTTCAATTTTTGAGAAAACTTGTGGGGAGTTTACCCAAATAATGTAAATATTAAAATTAGTGATAATAGTTTTGCTTTATATAAATAAACAAAAGTATAACAATAAAAATAATTAGTAAAAATTATTGTTCATCTCGTTATAAAAAAAAAAAAAAATATTATTTTTCAATAAAAAGTTTATAAACATTAAGAAAACGGTGCATGTTTTTGATTGAAAGAAATTCATCGGTAGTGGATAAACCTCACAACCGGCAATGTATAACGGAGAGCAAAAGTGAATATAGTGTTGTTTATTAAAACTTATATAACTTAAAAAAAAAATACCTCAAAAAAAAAAAAACTATAAAATACTCGATTAATAAAATAGTAAAAATTGGAGCCCATTCACTTTGTCGCTACGAATTTTTTAAAAGAAAAGGTGACAAACATAAAATGCGAGGTGTACAAGCGCGTCGAATCAACGAGATTATAACAGTTGGTGGATATTAACGGTGAGCGTTGGTATTGGGCATATCTGCAATTGTGGCTCGATATACCTATTACTACGTGGCGGAAAATAAAAAAATAAAAAAAAAAACCAAAAAAAAAAAAAATCAGCGGAACGTGTACTGCAAGCTCATAATTTTAATCGTCGGGCCTCATAACAACTAAAGCGGGTGAAACATTTGTACCTGTACAAACCGCATTGATCTTACGGAAGGAACTAAGCGTGCCCTAAGGAACAAGAACCAAACGTAAGGTGGACACCGTCAACCAGCAACGGACCAAACAGTAAATCGTTTTTTCATTAATTTTTTTTATTATATATATTTCAAAAGAAAAAAAAATTTTATTTCCTTTGAGCGGTATAAGTTACAGTAGAATAAATTTTCTTCCTATTTTGTTAAACTAACGTTTATTTACAAAGGAACTTGCATAAGCACATCGTAGCGGTATCAAATCATCAAGCGTACATATAAAAATTGACAGCTCGGTGTAAAATTTAGTTTTCATTTAATAAATAGTTAATTAAAGTGGTTTTGGGTTTTCATTAAGTTAAAATAGTTTTATAGTGGTGTACAAACAATTTTATAATATTAAAAAGGTGGTGGACGCATATATATATAGTGTTTTAAGTGAATTTGGTGGCAACAACAACAAGTGTTTGTTTATATTTAAGCGGCGTGTTTTTAGACAGTAAATAAAGTCAGGTGTGGGCAAAAGGAGGGCTTCGGCCCTTGAAAGGGGCGATGTTTGAAAGCCCAAATAGATTCGCACCGTTGAGGATGTTGGGAAATAATACCCAACCCTCCAAAAGGAAAAAGATCGAAGAGATGCGAACAAAGAGATTAGGATTCGGTGGCGGTGCAGATATAATGGATTGCAATGGAGTAAACGAAAAATATCTAATAATCAAGCACGAGCAGGAGGGACAAAACCTGTCAAATTTTTCACCTTTTGGAATACAAAAAGCGCTGGATATGATAACCAAAGGTATCATTAAAACGCAACGTTCAAGAGCTGGAGAACTCTTGGTTCTGACAAAAAATCAGGCAGCGACGGATGCATTATTGAAGGCAACATCTCTGGGACAATTGGCCAAAATAAAAGTGACGGAACACCCCATATTAAACAGTTCCAAAGGTATCATTTTCTGCCACGACCTAAAAAGTTTAACTGAGGAGGAAATCAAAGAAGGGCTTAAGGACCAAGGCGTCATAGAGGTATACAAAATAAAGAAATGGGTGGAAAATAAATTAACGGACACAGCAGCAATTATCCTGACTTTTAATTCACCAGTATTACCGGAATATGTGAGGGCAGGCTTTATACAACTAAGCATTCGATTGTACATTCCAAATCCGTTGAAGTGCACCGAATGCCACAAATTTGGTCACACCAAAAAGAGATGCACAAGTGATCCTAAGTGCTATAAATGTAGTGAAGTAACACCACACAACCAGCCGTGCACTACACTAAAATGCATAAATTGTGGAGAGGCACACACCAGTAACAGTAAGGAATGTCGAGTATATAAACGAGAAGTAGAAATAGTGAAAATTAAAACTGTAGATAGATTAACATTTCCCGAGGCGAAAGCCAAATATTTTCGATTATATGCAAACACCACACCAGCTAACCAGACAACATATGCAGATACACTAAAAACATCCTTTAACCCACCAAACACACCACAAAAGCCGCAAAACAAAGAAAACCAACTAGAACAGACAAAACCACAATCATATCCAAAAACTATTTCAACTTCAAGGCAACAACAGACACAATTAAACCAACCACAACAACAACAGCAACAAAAAGATCAAGTACAACAACAACAAAACCAACAACAGCCGCAACAACTACTAGAAACGAACAAACTACAACAACAAATACAGCAAGTAGAACGACAACAAGAAAGATTACAACAACAACCGCAATCAAATCAACAAACAACTTGTAATACAGCAATGGACATGGAGACAATAAAAAAAAATGAAGCATGGCTAGCAATGAGACATTCTAATTTAACTCCAAAAGAATTAACACTATTTGGAAATAACCATGTAAGTATGATTGATGATGAATGAGGGAAGGAGGAGAGAGAACGCATTTGCATTTATAAATGCCCTATCCTTTCTTCATTTCTTTGAATGGTAGAGCGAATGCTGAGATCCAATGAATGCATGAAAATTGGTCAGATAAATATTCGCAGTATATATGCCAATGGCGATATGTTGCGGAATTATCTGACCCATAATGAGGTGAATGTGATGATTTTGTGTGAAACTTGGGAGCGTGAGGGTAAGACGTTTCGGGTGAAAGGATACAATTATCTGTCCAGACCGAGGGCTGATGGCTTCGGCGGCGTGGCGATATTGACACGTGCCAATATCAGCCTGGTCCTTTGTGACATACCGCGCTTCGAGCACATTGAAGTCATCGCGGCCAAAACTCGGAATCTGGACAGAAACTTGTTATTTGTTAGTATCTATGCAACTCCAGTGTTGTCTACGTCTGACAGAGAGAGAAGCCAACGAGATTTTCAAATTTTGTTTGAATGGGTGGAAGGCAAAAGTGACGTGATTCTAGCGGGTGATATGAATGCGCATTCGAGAATATGGGGGAGTGAAAGAACTGATGCTAGAGGTAACTGGTTGACCCGCCTCATTCTTGATTCCGATCTCGTAGTCCTGAATGATGGTGGGTCGACTAGAATGCCAAGAGTGGGGTCGACAGCCAGCGCGATAGATTTAACTTTAATATCTAGCGGGCTGGCGGGCCAAGTCACTTGGAATGTCACAGATGAGAATTTGGGTAGTGATCATTATTTGATCACAGCATGCTTAGGTGGTATAAATGTTGACATAGACCGTAAGGTCATTATGAATGGTAAGAAATGGGTCGAACGTATGAATGAGATTCTCACAATGAAAGAAGTAAATGAGGTTAACCAACTTGAGGATGAAATAGAGAGAGCGAATGAAATGTGCACTATAAATATCAGAGGGAATGAATTCAAAGTGAATGGTTGGTGGAACAATGAAATCCAGTATTGGTATGAAAGGAAACGGATAGCATTGAGAGAGTTCAGTAGGTGTATATGTCATGAATGCAGAATAAATTATGGAAGAATGAATGCAAAATTGAAAAAGGCTATCCGTAGAGCGAAAAGAAAAAGTTGGCGGGACTATGTATCAAAAATGACACATAGAACCACAACTAAGGATGTATGGGATAAATTTAATAGAGTGAGAGGATATAGAGCGCAAGGCAGAAATGCAGTGTTAGATGACAGAGAGAATGGAGGTGTCTTTTTACAAATGATTACGAACGTAAGTAACAATTTGAGTGATAGGTATGAAGTTTTGCTACCTGATAATGAAAATGAATTTATGAACGATATGTGTAAGGAGTTTGAATGGGAAGAGTTCCGAGGGGTTTTAGAAACATCCAAATCTACTACCCCCGGAACCAACAGAGTGAGTTATAAAATGATTAGTAGATTAGAATTCGAAGCCAAGGCGGCCTTGCTTCGAATTCTCAATCAAGTATGGATGAGTATTCAGATACCGGAAAAATGGAAGGAAAGCAGAGTGGTACCTATTCCTAAAAGGGATCGGGATAGGAATCTGGCAACAAATTACAGGGGAATATGTATGTTGAATGTATTTGTTAAAATTGTGAATGGTATGGTGAAAGGTCGTATAGATAAATTTGTGAATGAGGGAAATTTGTTGCCGGAAACCACCTTTGGGTTTCGTCACAACCACTCTGCTAATGAGTGTGTAGAAAAGTTTGTGTGGGAAGTACAAAAGGAAAATAAGTATGTTGTGGCGGTATTTTTGGATATAGAAAGGGCATATGATTACGTGGTTCCAGGGAAACTTTATCAGATCCTTATGGACTTGGGGTTTCCTTGGAAAATTTGCAAATGGGTGTATGAGTTCATGAATGAGAGAAAGTTAGTTTTATGTGGTAGAGGGTATAGGTTGGAAGGAGCGGTGACTATCGGCCTCCCCCAAGGCAGTAAAATCTCACCGACTCTCTTCAACCTGTATACGAGCTCGATACATAGGTGTAACTCCTCGGGCAAAGTCATTTTGCAATTTGCAGATGACTTTGTCCTGATGGGCAAGGGGAGTACCATCGAGGAGGCCTTGAGTCGGGCTCAAGAATGTGTGAATCAGGTAACCGAATGTTTGAGTGAACTGAATTTGAGAGTAAATTCGAGTAAATGTTGTAGTATGGCTTTTAGAACGAATCGGATGGTTGATGTGCGAATATATAATGAGAGAATTGAGTGTGTGAAATTGACTAGGTATTTGGGAATCTGGATTGACAGAAGAATAAGTTTCAAAGTGCATATGGAAAAATTGGCCGATAATTGTAAGAGTAGATTGAACGTGATTAAAAGGGTGAGCAAACCGAAATGGGGAGCTCATCCGGGTGTGACTGATATGCTACGAAAGGCGTTAGTGTCAACTAAAATTGCGTATGGAATGAGTATATATGGTGATGGGTCCAAGGTTGGGTTTAAAAAGTTGATGCTTGTGGAGAATGCGTGTGCTAGAGTGGTATTGGGAGCGATCAATTCGACACCAATACACACTCTGTGGTCTGAATTGGGTGATTCGCCTCTTAATTTTAAGAGGGAATGGATCACCGTGCGAGAGACTGTGCGAATGTTAACTAAGGACAATAAATTAGTGAATGAAATGAAAGAGAGATTGCAAAGAGGGACGGTTTACAAAAAGACAACAAGATCGCTGGTAATCTTGGAAAATATTAACATATTCTCCAAGATTCGTCCGGCAAATCCGAAAGTCCCTCCGAGCAATCTAATAGTGCGGTTGAAGTTTGGTGACACAACAAAAGCAATGATGAATGAGTTATCGGTTAAGAGCGAATTTTGCAAAATGCGAATGAATTATGTTGCACATGTGGAAGTGTATACAGATGCTAGTGTAAATGTTGATCGCGTAGGTGTGGGAATTTATATTCCTTCAATGAGGAAAGAGAAAATGGTAAGAGTGCATGACAGTATCTGTATAATGAATGCAGAATTGATAGCGATTATGGAAGGGATCAAGTTGGCAATGACACAAGGGAGAAGGAGAATAGTGTTATTCTCTGACTCCCGGAGTGGGTTGGAATTAATTAGTAAGGGTGGGGGAACTCATGGCAATGTGTATGTGGAAATGCTATATAAGTATCTTCAATCTTATGGGAGGGAGGTCATCCTTCAATGGATACCTTCACACCTACAGATTGAAGGTAATGAAAGAGCCGATATGCTTGCGAAACGGGGTTGTTTGATTGAGGATGTAAACGAATATGAATTCATGGATGCCAGAGACGTACTTCGCATGTTTCAGATGAATCTGTGGAGAAAATGGGAGAGAGAGTTTGTTGAAAAATGTCAGGTGAAAGGTAAGAAGTACTTTGAGTTGGTTAGGTCTCCTTTGAGGCAACCGTTCTTTAAGGTGCTCAAAGGAGATACTAGAATGTTACGAACTATGGAACGAGTGAGATTGAATCATGGAAATTGGAAAGAATGTTTGAAGAAACGCAATTTGGTTGTGTGTGAATTATGTGAAAGCTGTTTGGTTGTGGAGGACATCGAACATTTGATTCTGAAATGTTCTGCATTTAACCAGAGCAGACAAATGTTCGATGTTCTATGGAGTGCAAGTAGTTTGACTGAATTATTACGAATGGGAATGAACGTATATAAGAATGTGTATGAATTTATTAGAACAAATCAGATAGAAGTGTGAAAGGGGATCGATGTGTGCTAGGTGAATGACAAGAAATATGAAAATTAAATTATTATTATTATGGTAAAAATTGTAAACATTTAAAAATTGTAAATTTTGAAACGGGCCATATGGCACCAAATTTTTGGAGCTAGTGCCAAATAAATAAAAAAAAAAAAAAAAAAAAAAACTTGCATAAGTAATAAAAGAAGGTTCCTCACATGTTCAAGAAAAAATTGATCTTGTTTACTAACCTAGGCGACATAAATTTAAAGATTTGCAATTAAGTATTTCTATTTTTTTTTGGTAAACGTTTTCTTGCGCCAGCGTTCAGTGTAATTTCTTTTTTCTTGTTTTCGGTGTTATTAAAATTTATAAATATGAGATAGACAATCATTTAAGGGGAGATCGAGGGTGTTGAAAAGTCAACATGGGCACGCGAATTAAAGCCGTTTTATTGTTTTTTTTTTGGAGGGTTTTAGTTTTGTTTACAGCACATGAGTTTGTTTTTTATTTGGAACAGTAGACTGGTTACTCGTTAACGTGGTGGCGAACTCTCCCTAGCCCTGAGCCACTCGCAACCAGCATGTGCACTCACACCACGGCGTAACCCCAAGGCCTACGTTACAAAATGGCGCCGAAACAGGGACCGTCAAGGTCACACCAATTAACCATGTGTTAATTTATATTTTCGTGTCGGATTTTTTTTTGTGTTGGTTGCTCTAATAAAGCATCCCAAGGCCTTCAGCTTTTAACTGTACCGATGATTGTTTTAACCGCCTCTAGATTATTTTATTATTATTAGTTTTTACTGGTTATGCGGGAAATCATCATTGTTTACCCTTCTGGTTTTTTTTTTAAATTATAGTTTAACAAGCTGCATTATTAAATTATTTCCTTTCTTTATTCATAATTCATAACTTAAGAAAATTGGTTCAATGACTTCAACGTGATTCTTTGGTTCTTGAATCATATGATTATTAAGATTTTATGGTGGATCTGTGAATCGGATTTGATTTTGATTTCGTTATCTTTTCTTCATTTTCGGGGTATGGGATTATAATTAGAATTATGGTGACTTTAGCTTCTCTATTGTTGATCGACCTGATTGTGATTAAATTTTTCTCATCAATATCGATGACCTAATTCCCATTGTACTGGTATTTTTTTTTTATCCCGGAAATTTGTAGCAATTTAATTTCATTTCAGTTTTTTTTTACTTTTCATTATAATTTACAGTGTCGGTTAGTTATCCATTAACCTATTTGTAGAAGTTCTTTGGGTGATTGAATTTAGGTGCCTAGTGATCTTCTGCTTCGAACCTGATAGAGTGATGGCTGATTAGCTCAATTGCACACTTTGTAGCATATGTTTATTCGTACTTTAATTACGTTGTCTTTGTCAACTAATATCACCCCAAATGCTCCCTTTATTATTTATTTAACATTATAAATTTTTAAAATACTTACATTTATTTCATTAATTTGTTTATTTTTTTTTTATTTTTATATTTTTTTTGAAATTTTGAATTATTAGAATTAATTGAGTAATCAATTATTCATCTGGTTTACCCGTTTAAATTTATTTTCCCTAAACAAATATTTTTTTTTTGTTAGAAATAGAATAGTATTAATTCCAAAACATACTTGATCATTCCAAGCTTAGTACTGATACTTAGTACGCCTTATATTTGAATTACACTTGAAGTTTGTACCAACTCATTCTTACCATGGATATAGAATCGTATGTTAAATTTTTAACTCAAGATGAGTTAAACGTCGAATTAGTTGTCAGGGACATTGACCCAGGAACCCCTGATGCAATAAAATTACTAGAAAAAGCATTAAACACCGAGTCATTAGATCCTAAATTAATACCTCAAAAATCGCACCCTGTTGAAAATCCGGTATTACACGTTGTTTCTGCCCGTGATATATACCCATCTTTCGAAAAAGATGTATATATCGCACCCAAGGTTGTGTCCGTAGATGTAGCATTGCGAGTGGCAGCACGAGCGGTACATTGGCATAGACGTCTGCAAAGACTCAAAAATTCGTATGGCAATGTGGAGGGTATTGACAGTGTGAGCACAAAGTATAGGAGATTAGCACAATATACGAAAAGTTTGGTTGAGGAACATGGCATTCCAACTCCGACGTTGGGTAAGACAGAAGCAAATCATCCAAAACGTAATGCAGATAAACTAACGTTAGAAGATGATAAGGATAACGTCTCGGATACGGAAGTTGGTACAGCGGTAATAACACCATCTACAAGTATCATAACACACCCGATGAATGCAGCCTCGTCGGAAATGACACCCTGGAGGGCACCAGAAACTCATTTTTCACAGTTTCAGTTGCCGCCACCTCGAAAGTCGACGAACGGCAGTGAAGGACCTTATAACCACGGCCCGAACTCAAAGTTTAGAGTAGAACACATGGATTATTCTCAGATAAAAATGCCGGAAAGCCACCAGGAGAAAATACCTAGTAGATTTATGTATCGAACTACGGTCCCGAAATGGAAAATTGGTTTCGACGGAAGTGGCCAAAAGGGAAGCCTGGATGTACACGATTTTATATTTCGCATTGAAACATTTGCGAGAAGAGACGGATGCGGCATTCAACAGCTACCAGCAATAATTCATAATTTTGTTGGCGATATTGCCGAAAAATGGTTATGGGCTTTCACCAGAGACAATCCGGACGCGTCATGGGAAGAAATGCGACGTGCATTCCTAACGCGGTTTTCCAGTCACGAAACTGAGCGGGAGACACGAAGGTTTATGGAGAGACGCAAGCAGCGGATTCAGGAAAGTGTCAGCGATTTTATACTTGATATCCAAACACTGAACGGCAGGCTTTCGGACCGATTTAACGAATCCGAACTCTTAGAAATCATCAGAGAAAATATGAGCTCGGCTCTTCAAACCGTAACTTTGACACAAGAATTTCGTTCCTTAGAACATTTACGACAAGTATGTCAAAAATTTGAGAGAGTGTGGGCAAACTCAGGGTTTGACCCGAGGAACTTGGGAACCAATCACAGCCGCCGTCAATATGTCAATGTTAATGAATTACGGAGCGGAATGGAAAATGACAATCTAGAAGGATCGTTACATCAATTAAAGCTGGGTGATAATTCGCAAGGGGAGGAGATTTCAGCTTTAAAGAAACAGACCCGCTTTGATACGCGGATGGCCTCGAATTTGATTTGCTGGAATTGCCGTGACATTGGACACCGGTACCAAGACTGTCCACACGAAATGAAACAAATTTTTTGCTTCGGATGCGGAACTCACGGAACAATCAAACCTAGATGTGCTAACTGTTTTAAAAATCAATCGGGAAACACGATGCCGAACGTACCCCAGCCTGGAGGAGCTCGTTCGGAGGGGAAACCAATTTAATCCAGGAACAGTTAACTAAGCAGTCTAGCCAAGTCGACGCCACTACTAATACTGTTCATAGTCAATACTCTCCAAATTATCCCTACACCCATCTATGTGATTGCTACCTCACAAATCAACCAAATATTAATCCAGAAACACACAATCGTAATCGCTTCTCGACACTTTCTGTTGGTACAGAAACTGAACCTCACACTGATTTTCACTTAAATAGTAACTTCAAGAAAAACTTAACTCATCCAAAGCATGTACGAACATGGAACTATTGGAACCAGCGTAGGCGAATTCACAAAATTTGCAGTACCACCATCGTGAAACTAATCGATGATCCACGTCCGCATGTAGAAATAATGATTGGTAGGAAACAACTTGTCGGACTGTTAGATAGTGGTGCATCTATCAGTATATTAGGAAGAAATTCCTTAGAATTAATTGACTCGGAAAAACTCAAGGTAAAGAAAGTGTCTTCTGTTATTCGAACCGCTGACGGGACGCCTAACAAAATTCTGGGCTACGTTGAAACCGAAATCGGTTACAACAATAAAACTAATCTCATGCGATTCTATGTCGTACCTAGTTTGGATGGAGTTTTATATCTTGGTATTGATTTTTGGTCCAAATTTAATCTCGCTCCCATGTTAATAAACGAATTAGTCGTCAACAATCTTGATTCCTCGCAACATAAACTCACCGACAGTCAAGTTCAAGAACTTGAGCAGATTAAAAAATTATTTCCTACCGATGCAATTGACGGGTTGGGGAAGACCACGCTACTGGAGCACACGATAAATGTCGGTCAAACAATTCCGATCAAGCAGAGGTATTACAATGTTTCACCAGCCATCCAGGACCTTATGTATGTTGAACTTGATCGCATGCTAAATCTGAAGGTCATAGAAGAATCCCATAGTGCATGGAGTTCTCCTGTGGTTCTAGTGAGGAAACAAAATGGCAAAGTTCGACTATGTCTGGACTCGCGGAAAGTTAATCAGGTGACAATAAAAGATGCCTACCCTCTGCCTCTGATAGATGGCCTGTTAGGGAGATTACATCAAACCAAGTTTATAAGCTCGTTGGACCTCAAGGATGCCTTTTGGCAAATTCCATTGTCTGAGGGGTCTCGCGATAAAACAGCATTCACAGTGCCTGGTAGACCTCTCTACCAGTTCACCGTGATGCCGTTTGGCCTTTGTAATGCCCCTCAGACAATGTGTCGGCTTATGGACTTGGTTATTCCCTATCAGTTACACGATCGCGTCTTCGTGTATTTAGACGACCTCCTCATCATTTCAGCCACCATTGAGGAACATTTTTCTTTACTAAAAACTGTTGCAGGTTTTATTAAGAAGGCTGGATTAACCATTAATCTCAAAAAGAGCAAATTCGTGATGCGGGAAATAAAATATCTCGGATATCTGGTTGGCGAGAAGGGTCTCCGTACCGACCCCGATAAAGTTGACGCTATATGTAGTTACCCAGCTCCAAAGAGTATAAAACAGACACGGAGGCTTTTGGGAATGGCGGGCTGGTACAGGAGATTCATTCCCAACTTCGCTGAATTAACTGCTCCCATCACGAATTTATTGAAGAAGTGCCCGAAATTTGAATGGACCCTCGAAGCTCAATCTGCATTTGAAGAGCTAAAATGCCGACTTTCGTCTGCGCCAGTCTTAATTAACGCTGATTTCAGCAAACCATTTGCTATACGATGTGATGCTAGTACTCAAGCTGTAGGTGGAGTACTATATCAAACGACGGAAGATGGGGCAGAGAGGCCTATTGCCTTTATGTCGCAGAAGTTAAACTCTGCACAAAAGAATTATACGGTAACGGAACTCGAGTGTTTGGCGGCCCTCCTGAGTATAAAGAAATTCCGTCCCTATATCGAAGGCTATCAATTCAAACTGATAACCGACCATGCAAGCTTGAAATGGCTGATGGCTCAAAAAGATTTGAGTGGGCGACTCGCTCGCTGGAGCCTAAAGTTACAGGCGTACAATTTTACTATCGAACACCAAAAAGGATCCTTGAATATCGTACCTGACGCCCTATCGCGGGTCTACAATGACTGTCTGGCAGAATTGATCCAGGACCTCCCCAAGCTCGTATCGGCGGTTGATTTAAATTCTCCTTATTTCCAGGAAACAGATTATCTCGAAGTTGTCGAAAAAGTTAAATCATTTCCTACCAATTATCCAAATCATCGTATTCATGGAGATAGAGTTTACGTTCGCTTTGATCCTAAGGCTGACATTCCGATACCCCAAACCCCTGTCTGGAAATTACTTATCCCAAAATCATTAACGAATGAATTAATTAAACAAGAGCACGATGACCCCTCAGCTTCCCATAGTGGTAATAGGCGAACCCTCGAGCGCTTGCGCCGACTTTATTTTTGGCCTAGAATGCGCAAACAAGTTGGTGATTACATTAAAAATTGCGAAATCTGCAAAACTACCAAGGCACCAAACAAGCGGTTGACACCGCCAATGTCTAAAAATCCATCGTTTAATGAACGGTCCTTTCAAAAAGTGTATGTAGATCTTTTAGGGCCTTATCCCCGATCAAGATCAGGAAAAACATATATACTCATTGTACTGGATAAATTAACGAAATATGTTTTACTTAAACCCTTGACGCAGGCTATTACAAAGCCTATTGTTGCCTTCCTCCGAGATGAAGTATTTTATCAATTTGGCGTACCAGAGTATGTCCATAGCGATAACGGGAGACAGTTCATTTCAAACGAGTTTAAAGAATTGTTGAATGAATTTGGAGTACAACACATTAAAACTGCGATATACACCCCTCAGTCTAATGCATCTGAGCGAGTAAACCGTTCGATTGTATCGGCTATTCGAGCCTACGTGTCAACTGATCATAAACGTTGGGATATTCATCTCGGAGCAATAGCCGGGTCCCTCCGAAACTCAATTCACGAGTCTACAGCTGTTTCTCCTCACTATGCTGTATTCGGGTGTCATCGCATTGGGCACGCTAACGAATATAAATTACTCCGCAATATTGATTGTCTGGACGAAAACACTATCGAAATCAATGGATTACCCGATAAAATGCAGGCTGTACACGAAGAAATTCGAAAAAACTTAAAGAAAGCCCACGACAAGTATTCCCATTACTATAATCTCCGCTCCAAATCAGTTTGTTTCCATCCTGGTCAAGTGGTGTTTGTACGCGAACATGCTCAAAGTGATGCGGCTAAATCCTTTTGTGCGAAATTCGCTCCATGTTTTCAAAAGGCTTATATTCGGAAACCTGTCGGAAATGTATGTTATGAAATTGAAGATAGTAATGGTAAACTACTAGGTGTATTTCATGCCAAGGACATACGCACATAAAAATTGAGAAATAACCTTCCACAAGGCTCTAAATCTCAGTATCAGTGTCCAGATAGTGTTGGTATATTTTTTTTCTCTTCTCTTGCAAAGATAACTCCAGTTTAGTATTTTTATTGTACTCCCAAACAAAACTAAACTGTGCTGTAACGGTTGGGCTTACGAATTTCGGGCATACATCATTCCTCTGATCAATTCCTTTTAACGCTTTATATACGTGAAGCGTACAAATTTCGAAACTTTAATATTCCACGGATTCCAACCATATATTTAACTGATATTTATGAATAAAGATGGAATAGGAGTAAGCAAAACGAAAAAAAAGCAAAATACATTTTATCAATAATTATAGTACGGAAAGGGAACGGTAGTGTTGGTTAGAAAGAGTTATCTATATACATTATATAAAAAAAAAATAACTGAAAACACGAGAAAAGCAAGATTGACAGGTGGGGAGTCGATCGGGAGGATATAAAGCGCGCGGCTGGTGTAGTTGGGGGAGGGTAGAAAAAAAAGAATAAAAATTCAAGCGGAATACAAGATATTTGCTTGCAAATATTATTGAGCCGAATAAAGAAAACAATTTCAATTTTTGAGAAAACTTGTGGGGAGTTTACCCAAATAATGTAAATATTAAAATTAGTGATAATAGTTTTGCTTTATATAAATAAACAAAAGTATAACAATAAAAATAATTAGTAAAAATTATTGTTCATCTCGTTATAAAAAAAAAAAAAAATATTATTTTTCAATAAAAAGTTTATAAACATTAAGAAAACGGTGCATGTTTTTGATTGAAAGAAATTCATCGGTAGTGGATAAACCTCACAACCGGCAATGTATAACGGAGAGCAAAAGTGAATATAGTGTTGTTTATTAAAACTTATATAACTTAAAAAAAAAATACCTCAAAAAAAAAAAAACTATAAAATACTCGATTAATAAAATAGTAAAAATTGGAGCCCATTCACTTTGTCGCTACGAATTTTTTAAAAGAAAAGGTGACAAACATAAAATGCGAGGTGTACAAGCGCGTCGAATCAACGAGATTATAACAGTTGGTGGATATTAACGGTGAGCGTTGGTATTGGGCATATCTGCAATTGTGGCTCGATATACCTATTACTACGTGGCGGAAAATAAAAAAATAAAAAAAAAAACCAAAAAAAAAAAAAATCAGCGGAACGTGTACTGCAAGCTCATAATTTTAATCGTCGGGCCTCATAACAACTAAAGCGGGTGAAACATTTGTACCTGTACAAACCGCATTGATCTTACGGAAGGAACTAAGCGTGCCCTAAGGAACAAGAACCAAACGTAAGGTGGACACCGTCAACCAGCAACGGACCAAACAGTAAATCGTTTTTTCATTAATTTTTTTTATTATATATATTTCAAAAGAAAAAAAAATTTTATTTCCTTTGAGCGGTATAAGTTACAGTAGAATAAATTTTCTTCCTATTTTGTTAAACTAACGTTTATTTACAAAGGAACTTGCATAAGTAATAAAAGAAGGTTCCTCACATGTTCAAGAAAAAATTGATCTTGTTTACTAACCTAGGCGACATAAATTTAAAGATTTGCAATTAAGTATTTCTATTTTTTTTTGGTAAACGTTTTCTTGCGCCAGCGTTCAGTGTAATTTCTTTTTTCTTGTTTTCGGTGTTATTAAAATTTATAAATATGAGATAGACAATCATTTAAGGGGAGATCGAGGGTGTTGAAAAGTCAACATGGGCACGCGAATTAAAGCCGTTTTATTGTTTTTTTTTTGGAGGGTTTTAGTTTTGTTTACAGCACATGAGTTTGTTTTTTATTTGGAACAGTAGACTGGTTACTCGTTAACGTGGTGGCGAACTCTCCCTAGCCCTGAGCCACTCGCAACCAGCATGTGCACTCACACCACGGCGTAACCCCAAGGCCTACGTTACAATCTGCAGGCACCTAGTAAGGGGCACCTAACCTTTTATTAAAACCACAAAAACTTATCCTGGATGTAAAAAAATGGCAGCCGCATATCGCGGAACCAAAATAGCTCTGATCAGCCTTTCTGGCGATCTGGTGGGAAAAATTACATCTGAAAGCAAAATTAGAATTGAATGAGTATTCTGTACACTATACGAAAGAAGATAGTCGCCACTTGAAAATGTAAATGCTTGGACTATGAACACGTTACCGGGAAATGTTTAATGAGGTGTCCGAAATGCCACAAAGCGTTGAAAAAAACAAGTAATCTATTAGTTTACTACAACTAAATTTTAATCGTTGTGAAGCAGTACAAGATCTGCTTTTAAAAGTTTAAAAGTTTGTTAGATCAATTGGTGAAAGACGCTCGAGATCGTCATCGTAGAGGACTTTAATGCTTGGTCTAATGAATGGGGCAGCGTACCGAACTATCGAGGAAACGCTTTATTGGAAGCTTCTGTCACACTGCAACTGCACTGTAAAATCCGTGCAACACACCAATATTCCGCATCGGTAAGTAATGTCACATCAATATTTGATCTAACTAATCCACTAGTAGTAACATTTCTAGTAGAATAGTTTCGCCTAGAATGGGTAGCGACCACCAAGTTATTATCTTCGATCTTTGCGGTGTTACTCCTAGCAGAGAGCAACCGAAGTATATCAGAAATGCCGATTGGAGACCCAAACATTTCGACGAGAATATCTGCTTTTAGAACGGTGATGTATGCCTATAGAAGAGTGACAATTAAGAATGAAGAAATCGCGGCGTTATTTCGGGATTATTTCAAGGCGTACTGAACATTTTCGACAAACTCTCTGCAGTGCTAGTCAGGAGTTAACATTTACTATAAAGTTGATGAAGCAGAAATATTTTAGTCTTACCAAATGGTAACGAAAAAGATAAAAGGAAATCATTTTAACCCTCCTACTTGAACAAATATGTTGAGCAATAAGTAACTTCGTTGTGCCCGCAACAACAACAAGTTTCGTCTGACAAAATAGCAGAAACTAACGAAAATGAATGAATACCATCCGCTAGGTTGTAGTAATAAGGCACATACCCAGGCCTGACAACATACCGAATTGTACGCTCAAGTGTTTACAAATATGTTCGACTCCTGCTTAAAAGAAGGTGTTTTTCCCAAGAGTTGGAGAAGCAAAGATTAGTGCTGTTATCGAAAGATCAGTTTGGCTTCAGAAAGGTACGGTCATCAATTGATGCCATTAGTTTTGTCAAAAATATTGCTTAAAAGAAGATCGCCGGAAGTTGGTGGAAAGGAAGTAAAAAGAAATACTGTGCAATTGTTTCCTCTGGAAGTGTATCATAATGAACTACTTCGGAGAGAAATTCTAAAGTACTTGTTAGACAATATCGAGGACTACTCCCGGACATGGAACATTATGCATGATGGCGTTGCAAATGATATCGCGATCGTTGTGGTGGCTAAATACAAAGAAAATGTAATCTGAATCTCTCACAAAACGGTTCGCACGTTTCACCACTAGTTGCAGTCAGTGGATTTACGATTTGCTGAGCAGACGATTGGCTGATTGTAAAGGAGACCGTAACCCTGGATATAGGCGAATGCGCTATTACTTCACACCAAGCGATTAAGTATCAAAGGTATCACCTTTGATAGCAGATTAGAATTTAAGAAGCATGTGGAAACAGCTGCAATTAAGGCCCCCATTTGCAAAGACAAAAGCGACAAAAACGAAGAGCGTTCCTAGCTTACGTAATTTTGCTCCCTACATGACGAACTCCAATTTGGGCTGAAGGAATGTAAATCTGGTATAGGCGCAAACAAAACTCATTTAAGGATGATCTGCGCATTTTGACGCAGGAAGATGTTGTATGAAGAACGTGACAGCGATGTGAGTGATGCAGAACGAAGAAACTATATTTGAGTGGCAAACCAGATGGAGCCAATCATGCAAAGGCCGATGGACTCAACTCTTGATTCCTCAAGCTTTAAACGAATCTGAGATATCGGGAAGCCGACTACTATCTATCACAATTCACAACAGGCTATGACTGCTTCCGAGAGTATTTATTTGAGTACAAACAGGACAATAGTAATGATTCGCAGAAGTATTGAAAAATGTAAATCAAATAATGTTCGATGGTTTACGGTTTACATGAGCTATACACTTGATTGAGAGAAGTATTGGAGAGCATGTTACTCTTGAAAATATGTGTCGGGAATTAAATTGTGGAGAGACGTGGAATATTATAAGTGGAAGTATCTGCGACGTGATGAAACAGCTTAATGTCTAGCAAAGTATAGCAATCGCTCCGCGGGGCTCAACTTTATGGCACTGAGAGGTTTAATTTGGTAAAAATCCAACAGTCTTATATATGACATTTAGCGGTTCGCGTGTAAATTCTTTAGAAGATCTCCTCCTACTACCAAACAAAACACACACACACACACACACACACACACACACACACACACACACACACACACACACACACACACACACACACACACACACACACACACACACACACACACACACACATACACACACACACACACACACACACACACACATCGACGAATGGGATATGATGAGATTATATCTGGTACTTTCACTACTAGGCGTAGCCTCTCCACCCCTACTCCGCTTGACTACGTCCACGCTCGTGTCGGTGGTAACTCGGTTCTAGGAAACTAGGCCGAGGCAGAAGTCAAAGGGGGTCACATAGGTCACTTGCAAATGATGCGCTTAAGAGTTGTGTGACTTAAATCCTGGAGCGTCTGTCTCACATTGAGCGGCTTCCAGGTCAGCGACGGTACCCGAGGAGGGGCGGCTGTGTACCTACCTGGCAGAAAGTATAAAATGCTAGGGGCGGCACCTCAAAAAAGAATCCATCATGAGTTCAGTTAAGGAGAGTTTGGTTACGGTGCAGGGAGTAGGAAACCCAGTACCGGCTGAAAGGAGTGAGCAAACAGGCTCCCAACAGTCGAGATCCAGCGACTGAAATGTTACAACGGTGGCGACCTTGGCCGATGTAACAGATATTTCGACAAGCGAAGAGAGAGGAAGCACTACATCTGTGCATGGGAATAGAACCTCTGGCAAACCCGTTTGGTAAAAGTGCATTACTGCAGAGGTCCCCTAAGAAGGGAGCGATGACCAGTACATTGGAGAGATGTATTTCATCGCCTTCTTTGGGGAGTTACAAGGAGGAAACCCAAAAAATAAGGCTAGCCAGGCTTGGGAAAAAAATTGAGGGACTGGTGGAGTTCGTAAGACCTCGAAATAATGTTCATAGCGAGATTAAAAAGATGATAAGCACCATTAGCATGCTTTATGGCTGAGCTATAGGTAAGAGGAGTGCTTCGGAAAAGCAGTGCCAAACTTCACCGTCAATAATGACGGGAAGGAGAATTTAGGTCGTCTACGAACTGTGAGCAGAAAAGAGGAGCTGAAGGCGGCGACTAACGAAGATATACCACTTGTGGAGTCCAATAAGAGGAAGTTGTCCACGCCACCTAAGAGTGATGAAAGAAGGCAAAGTAATAGAAGGAATACTAAGGCTGCTCCGCAAGGTCCTCCACAAGCACTTCGAATGTCGTAGACTCTTATTAATGAGGAGGACGGAAACAAGAAGCAAAAGACCACAGCATCTCTGTTGGATAATTGAGATATAAACACTACGAGCGTAGTGAATTGGAGGATGCGACAGTTGGCTCAGAAAGAATGGCAGAAAGTGAAGATGAAAAGAACGCCAAAAAGACGATCACGTCCGCGAAGGAAAAGGGATCGCCCCAATGCGCTGCTAATAAAGACGCTGCTAAGTGACGAAATCTCATTTGCCGATCTGCTGCGGATAGTTAAGGTGGACCCGACGCTAAATACGCTGGGTGATAGGGTGTCAAACATACGTCAAACTTATAGTAGAGACATATTGTTGGAGCTACAAACTACAGGAGACCAGCCCAAGGCCGCAATATTTCGAGAGCAATTAGCGAAAGCGATCGGGGGCAAGGCGGCGGTTAAAATGTTGACCCAGGAGGCGTTACTGGTGATCAAAGACATGGGCGAGGTTACCACGTCTGAAGAGGTGATAGAGGAAGCACAGTTTGAAAGGTGTCTGTATCGTTAAGTCACTCACAAAGGCCGACCGAGGAACACAGACAGCGGTTGTTAGCCTCCCTAACACTATGGTTGGGAAAGTGCTAGAAGTGGGTAAAGTTAGAATCGGCTGGGTTTCTTGCCGAATCCGGGAAATAATAGAGCTGACTATAGTCTAGATGCTATGACTGACTATAGTCTAGCTAGATGCTTTAAATGCCACGGTTATGGGCACCGGTCATGGAACTGTAGAAGCGAAGCGGATAGATCAAAACTCTGCAGAAGATGTGGTAAAGAAGGGCACTTTCCTAAGACATGCCAAAAAGATTCAAAATGCATGCTATGCGACGAAACGACCAAAGGCTGTAGCAAACACGTAACTGGTAGTGGTAGTTGTCCGGTATACCAGAAAGCACTGCAAAAAGAGCGTTGGAAATGAAAGTCATCTAAGTCAATCTTAACCACTGTGAGGCTGCCCAGGATCTGCTGCAGCAATCCATACAGGAAGTGAAAGCGGACATTGTAACTGTGTGTGAGCAATATAGGAACCTTGATAGACGGTGTTGGGCTTCAGATAGATCGAATCGAGCTGCTGTATGGGTTTGTGGTACCTACCCCCTACAGGAAGTTGGTGTGAGTTCTGTACCCGGGTTTGTCAGAGCCCAAATGAACGGCGTTCATATTTATAGTTGCTAGGAATTTCCTAATGCATCGATTGAAAAATTTAAAACATTTCTCGATCAATTAACGGATGATGCACGGAGCCGCAACCCGGTGATCATAGCCGGGGATTTTAATGTATGGGCCGTAGAGTGGAGCTTAAGCATGCCATTAAAGCAAGTAAGCGAAAGTGGTTTTGCGAACTTTGCGGGGAGGTCGACCGCGATCCCTGGGGTAGACCCTACCGATTGGTGATGAAAAAACTCAGAAGCAATTACGCCACTGCTCCCACATGCCCGGCAATGCTATCTGACATAGTGAGTCACCTGTCCCCGCAGCAACCCAATTGTGTGTTAGAAGTATTAGGAAACGAGGAGGATGATATACCACCAATTACTGAGGAGGAGGTTCTTAAGGCATGTGGCAAAGTGGGTAACAATAAAGCTCCTGGCCCGGATAACATTCCGAATATTGCGTCAAGAGAGAGAGAGAGAGTGAGAGAGAGAGAGAGAGAGAAAGAGAGAGAGAGAGAGAGAGAGAGAGAAAGAGAGAGATTTTCTATAAACTGCTTGTTTTGGCTTCGGCAATATAGCGAATGGTAAATTTTCTATATTTTGTTATACCACGTAAAGGAGGGTGAAATAAGAAGCTTTTGTTTACTGTCTTTAATTTTATTTAGAAATTCACTACAACAACGAATAACACGAAATAATTGCCAAAATTAAAGTAAGTTATGTGTAATTAAATTAGAAACTACTAATTTGCATTTAAACGAAAAGCCACTGTGCTTGTATGGTGCATGCAAATGTAGTTATTAGCCAAATCGTAGCGAATATCCAACTTTAACCTACGGTCATTGCCATGGCTAAATTTAAATTTAATTAAATTATTTAACTCATTTGACCTGCTCCGTGTTTTTGGGATTCCCGATTCAGCCCCTTCTCACAGCGTATTGAAAGTGTTTTGATTATTACGGCTGTAGAGATAACATACTTCTTCAACTGAATAATATTTGTAGTCGTGGGACAGTTTATTTCAGTTGAGATGATGGTAAGGGTGACATTTCAGTTTAAGGTGTTATCTTTCACACTCTCATATTTTTAGGGGACAGAATTAATTTTTTCTTTTACTGAAAATATTTATTTTAGAAACTTTTCAAATTAATTCATATGCAATCCAAAATAAGCCAGATGTTGCGCAGACCTGTTATTTAGACTTGAATGACTTGGACTCAGAAATTGGATGTGCAGGTTTATTGTCGTTTCATCGCATCCGGGGGATTAGGGATTATACTGGCCTGACCAAACTTTGATCGAGCTCCGGTTATGTATTTTCTCTATTCGTTTTTAATCGGAAGTATATCGACACGAAAATCACCTTTGTTGTTGAAGCTTTTGAGGTGCTCCGTTATTTCGAGGGCAGGAAGATGAATAAAAGGTGCGTGTGCAGGATTTACCACCCGTTTAGTCCATTAAATCGTAATTATTCTGAATGTAGGACCTACGAGACCCTGGATCTCGAGAGGTAGTTTTATTCAAAAAAGATTTTTCAAATTTCAACCTTGAAAATTAGTCATTTATCCCTCAACGCCATTGTCTTACCTTGTTAGATTTCAAATTGCCAAATCCTCTTTGTGACGAATTTGACCAACAATCCCTTAGGGTAGTAACCCAAGTGACTTTGAGGAATATTAGCACATGTTACTGCTTAACATGGCTTTTATAGCGAAATCTTAGCGTATCTTTAGCAAATACTGGGCTGTGGTGTATAATTTATCGAGGTGCATTAAACTAAACCATTTAAAATCACATTACAGTAATGTTCAATAATTCGTTTTATATATTTTAATATGAATAAGGTACTTAGTACAAATCCTTGTAAAATTCTGTATACATCTCATCCCATAACTCGACACTCTTTAATTCTGGATACTCAATAAATTGAATTTCATCTGAAATTTCTAAGCACTTGTACGTTGGTTTATCTTTTGTGTATTGGGCCGGTTCCCATACCACAGGTTCGATTTGCGGATTATTTGGATTGCTTGTAGCTGCAAAGTTGGTCCACGTACTCACCAATCGTTGAATCGTTTTATATTCAATTGACCCAAGTTTTAAACCGCCGGTTAATTCGTAATAGACATTTTTGAACATATATGACAAATCATCAGCATGGCAAACCCCTGTAAAATGATGAAGAAATATATTTATGAATTCATGGCGATCGGAATGCCGTAAATCATTCACCTTTTTCTTTAATTTTAAACACATGTATCTTGAAATGATTAAAAGGTGAATCCACGTTAAATCGGTACAAATAGGTTGGAGCACTCGAAGGTCGACTACGATTTCTGATTACTGTATGAATTCCATGAAGAAACAGTTTAGTAGCCATCATCTGAAAAGTTCAATAAAATTTAGCTAGGATGGTATCTAGACTATCATTAGAAATTAGTTTACCTTGTAATATTTTGGAAGATTCTCCAAAGTAGGAGTTTCATCGCCATAATAAAAGTCACGAAGTTTTATTCCGAGGTTGCGACACTCTGCGCTTCTTCGAGTTGTAATCAGTTCTCGTGGTATAATATATTCAAAATCTTCCAGTTCTTCAATCCATTTAGGATTATCTCTGATGGTTTCAATCGTCCCATACAAAAATAATCCTTCATCGGCCGTATGCCCGATTATGATTGGAATATCATGACTCCATTGTTTCTTAATCAACTCAACGAGAGGTTCTCCAATTATGGTCTGCGCACTAATATATGGCTCTATTATAGGCCCGAATGCACCGAGTAATCGTTCACGCTTTTCTTCGTCAGTGAGTAGCTCTTGTGATGTAATTAAGGCCTCCGCTGTTGCTGAATTTAATATCTCAAATGCTTTATCTTCGCCATCTTCTTCTCGCCATCCCAATCTAGCAGCAAGTCTCAGCGTATAATTAAGTTTTGGCACTAACGCCCAATTATTTAAAACTGTTCCCGACATTAAAATCGCCTTGTGAAAAAGACCTTTCGCACGATCGCACATCATATGATAGTGAATAAGGGTAGCGCCCGCGCTTTCTCCAAGCGCCGTTATATTATTGGGATCACCACCAAAAATTTCACAATTATCTTTAATCCACTGTAACGCCATAATCTGGTCCTTTAATCCTGCGTTACCCGGTACCCCGAACTTAGGATTATCAAAACTAAGAAAACCTAAAGGCCCAATCCGATAATTAAACGTAAATAGAACCACGTTACGCTGTAGTAGATAATCGGGTGCATACAATTGTATGGATCCGGAACCCGTAACAAAGGAACCCCCATGAAAAAAAACTATAACGGGAAGATGGGCTTCAGGTTCTAAATATTTCGTATACACGTTTATAAAGACAGATTTTTCCTCGCCCTCATATTTCCCAGAAAATTGGTTAACACTGGGCAGTGGTAGCGTGTCACGAGTACCATCAATAACGCCCCACCAATTTCCAATTGGTTGGGGATCCTGAAAAACAAACAAACACGATTATCTATATTGATGACGATTTAAATTATTGTTTTCACTCACTTTAAATCGTAGATCCCCAACAGGAGGTTTGATATATGGAATTCTATGAAATTCGTATATATCAGTCCCAAACACGGTAGTGTAAATTTTACCTTTTACTCGACCATTTTTGGTCATCACAATAGGGTCCTTTGATTTACTCATAACCAGTTTTTAATAATTAATTTTTAGAAGACTTAAGAATGAACACTTAGCCGCAATCACCTTACCAGCTTGAATCGATAACGCAGAATGATTTCATTTTATTAAAGTGAATTCTAATTAGTCGATTTATTTTATTGCGAAAGTGTCAAAAATTTCCAAAAATTATAATTTTTAGTTTCATGCCAGTGGTGATAAACATTTTAATATTAGAGTTTGCAGTGATACTTTTAATGTGCTTGAAATAACATGACATCGTAATATAATACTGGAATAAATGCGAGTGAGTTACTTCTAAACTGCCCTGTAATCAATGTTTAATAATATTTTAACTAAACCTGCCAATAAAATTACAATAATTAATTTACATACGAATTAAATTAAATTTTAAACGAAGGTCATTACAAAACTACTTTCTTAGTCATTTCTAACAATAGGGATTTTCGGAAATAGACCAAGAATAACATTTGAATAATTTTAATTTAGCTTAACGTTGGTAACAAACAAAATTTCTCCAACCAACTAAAACTAAATTGCTCTAAAGTTACTCCTCATGTTCGGGAATGGGATTTCGTAATTTTTTGTCAGCAAGACCATGGTCGATTTCCGTAAACGTCGAATAATGATTTGGGGAAATTGCCGAATCTAGAAAATAACCCATCAAAATAGGTATATGGTTATGAATGAAATGGTTTAGCTTGATAAATTATGGTTGTGGTTCAAGGTTACGTGATATTTAAAATAAATTTTATCGATCGACCTGCGATGACTAACTTTTACTTAAGCTCATTAACAATTAAAATGCAAATCAATTAAATTTTCAAATCGATGTACGCTCATTAAATTATTTAAATTTTTAGACAACCATAATTGTGTTGGGAAACAAAAGTTCACAATGGAAATCACTCTCTCTCTCTCTCTCCCCGATTGCCAACGATGATTGATCTCATTCTATTTCACTATTTTGTAGTATTTCTTGTTGGGATTTGTGAATCGTAAATTCTTTCCACTGAACCTTCTAACTGTAAGAAGGTATTTCAGTTTTCCCAAGTTTCACACAAAATCATCACATTCACATCGTTATTGGTCAGATAATTAGGCAACATACCGCCATTGGCATATACCGGGTGTTTCTTTTAAACTGAGACGATCAAATATCTCGAAAAATAGCCACTCTACGGAAAAAATGTCCATAATCAAAATTTAATCATACCGCGGGGGAAATACATTAGTGCAAAAAATAGTCCCCCACCCCCGATTTGTAGGTGAGGCGGGGGTAACTTTTAAACTAAGATAGGAAGCCATATTTTTTATTGCAGATACGGATTCTACGACTAAAAGTACGTATGATTTGAATGAAATATTTTGTCCGGTTCATGATAGATGGCGTTGTAATCGACGAAATTCAATTTTTTCAATTTCTCCTTCGTAGAACACACGCATTCGATTCTGCAATACGTTTGAAATAAAAAACATCACGTTTTCATTGGAAATACTCGAAATTCGTCATCAAAACAATTTATTAATGTAAATGGCAGGTGAATAAAATAATTTTAGCTTAAAATAAGTGTTCAAAATGATGGCCTGCGACTTCAATGCACTTATTAATACACATTTCAAATGATTGTAAACAACTGAGAAGTGTGTCTGGTTGAATTTCAGCACACGCATTTCTGATTCGCTCAATCATGTTCTCACGTGTTGTTGGTTCTTGTTTGTAAACTTTGTCTTTGAGATAGCCCCACAATAAGAAATCTGGCGAAGTAAGATCTGGTGATCTGTCAGGCCAATTTACCGGACAAGCTCTATCAATCTAGCGACCATTGAAATCACGATCAAGTATTTCACGTGCCACCACCGAATAGTGTGCAGGACAACCATCATGTTGAAACCACATGTTCCGTCTCACTTCTAAGCTCAAATTTTCAAGTAATATTGGCAGTTCATTTTCCAAAATGTTTCGGTACATTTGACCATTCAAGTTGCCTTCAATAATGTGGGGGCCTATGAGTTTGTTGCCAATTATTCCACACCACACGTTGACAGTCCAAGGACGCTGATGTTTAACTTGACGAAGCCAGTGCGGATTTGTAACACTCCAATAATGCATGTTGTGTCGATTAACCGTTCCATGGTTTGTAAAAGACGATTCGACAGAGAACATTACGCAACGAAAAAAATTGGGGTTTTGTTGTATTTGTTCACGTGCCCATTGACAAAAAGTTACCCGACTTTGGAAATCAGCCCCATGAAGATCTTGGTGTAAAGACACATGATATGGATGATACTTGTGCCGTTTTAAAATTCTCCAAACACTGGTGAAGGACAATCCGGAATCGCGAACTATTTCTCGTGTACTAACATGAGGATTATGAGCCACTGCTGGCAATACAGCAATTTCATTATTTTCTCCAGAGACTGTTGCTATACGGGTCCTGTTTTTCGGTTGAACATTTCCATCAGTAATAAATTGTTTGAAATGAAGCACGTGAACGAATCCTATCCGGAAAACGTTGAGCGTAAATAGCAACAGCATTTTCAAGATTTCTGCCAGCTTCTCCATAAACCAGAACCATTTCAATTTTCTCTGGCACAGTTAAACGCGCCATTCTAAAGTATTTTATCGTTTATTTTGCAATTACGAAAAACATGAAGATAAGAAATAACACAAACGTTAAATGTGATTTACAAAACTGAATAAATTGTTTTGATGACGAATTTCGAGTATTTCCAATGAAAACGTGATGTTTATTATTTCAAACGTATTGCAGAATCGAATGCGTGTGATCTAAGAAGGAGAAATTGAAAAAAATCGAATTTCGTCGATTACAACGCCATCTATCATGAACCGGACAAAATATTTCATTCAAATCATACGTACTTTTAGTCGTAGAATCCGCATCTGCAATAAAAAATATGGCTTCCTATCTTAGTTTAAAAGTTACCCCCGCCTCACCTACAAATCGGAGGTGGGGGACTATTTTTTGCACTAATGTATTTCCCCCGCGGTATGATTAAATTTTGATTATGGACATTTTTTCCGTAGAGTGGCTATTTTTTCGAGATATTTGATCGTCTCAGTTTAAAAGAAACACCCGGTATACTGCGAATATTCATCTGGCCAATTTTCACGCATTCATTAGATTTATTGAGGGTAAGGCGTTTCGGGTGAGAGGATACAATTATCTGTCCAGACCGAGGGCTGATGGCTTCGGCGGGGTGGCGTTATGGGCACGTGCCAATTACAGCATGGTCCTTTGTGTCATACCGAGTTTCGAGCACATTGAAGTCATCCTAGCCAAAACTCGGAATCTGGACAGAAACTTGTTATTTGTTAGTATCTATGCAACTCCAATGTTGTCTACTCCTGACAGAGAGAGAACCCAATGAGATTTTCAAATTTTGTTTGAATGGGTGGAAGGCAAAAGTGATGTGATTCTAGCGGGTGATATGAATGCACATTCGAGAATATGGAGGAGTGAAAGAACTGATGCTAGAGGTACCCGACTCATTCTGGATTCCGATCTCGTAGTCCTGAATGATGGCGGGTCGACTAGAATCGCGAGAGAGGGATCGACTGCCAGCACGATAGATTTAACTTTAATACTCCAAGTCACTTGGAATGTCAGAGATGAGAATTTGGGTAGTGATCATTATTTGATCAGGATATGCTTAGGTGGTATAAATGTTGACATAGATCGTAAGGTCATTATTAAATGTAAGAAATGGGTCGAACGTATGAATGAGACTCACATAATGAAAGAAGCAAATGAGGTTAACCAACTTGAGGATGAAATAGAGAGAGGGATTGAAATGTGCACTATAAATGTCAGAGGTAATGAATACAAGGTGAATGGTTGGTATGAAAGGAAACGGATAGCATTGAGAGAGTTCAATAGGTGTATATGTCATGAATGCAGAATAAATTATGGAATGATGAAAGCAAGATTGAAAAAGGCTATCAGTAAAGCGAAAAGGAAAAGTTGGCGGGACTATGTGTCCAAAATGGATTAAACAACCACAACTAAGGGTGTATGGGATAAATTTAATAGAGTGAGAGGATATAGAGCGCAAGGCAGAAATGCAGTGTTAGATGATAGAGAGAATGGAGGTGTCTTTTTACGATGATGAAATGATTACGGAGGTACGTAGCAATTTGAGCGATAGATATGAAGTTTTGTTACCTGATAATGAACATGAATTTATGAACGATATGTGTAAGGAGTTTGAATGGGAAGAGTTCCGAGGGGTTTTAGTAATATCAAAATCTACGACCCCCGGAACTAACAGAGTGAGTTATAAAATGATTGGTAGGTTAGAATTCGAAGCCAAGGTGGCCTTGCTTCGAATTCTCAATCAAGTGTCGATGAGTATTCAGATACCGGAAAAATGGAAGGAAAGCAGAGTGGTACCTATTCCTAAAAGGGATCGGGATAGAAATCTGGCAACAAATTACAGGGGAACATGTATGTTGAATGTATTTGTTAAAATTGTGAATGGTATGATGAAAGGTCGTAAAGCTAAATTTGTGAATGAGGGAAATTTGTTGCCGGAAACCACCTTTGGGTTTAGTCACAATCACTCTGCTAATGAATTTGTAGAAAAGTTTGTGTGGGAAGTACAAAAGGAAAAAAGCTTGTTGTGGCGGTATTTATGGATATAGAAAGGGCATACTCTTTATAGGCTTGAGGTTTCCTTGGAAAATTTGCAAATGGGTGTATGAGTTCATGCATCAGAGAAAGTTATTTTTATGTGGAGGGTATAGGTTGGAAGGATCGGTGACTACGGGCCTCCCCCAAGGCAGTAAAACCTCACCGACTCTCTTCAACCTGTACACGAGCTCGATACATAGATGTAATTCCTCTGGCAAAGTCATTTTGCAATTTGCAGATGAGTTTGTGCTGATGGGAAAGGTAACCGAATGTTAGAGTGAATTGAATTTGAGGGTAAATTCGAGTAAATGTTGTTGAATGGCTTTTAGAACGAATCGTATGGTTGACGTGCGACTATATAATGAGAGAATTGAGTGTGCGAAATTGACTAGGTATTTGAGAATCTGGATTGACAGAAGAATGAGTTTCAAAGTGCATATGGAAAAATTGGCCGACAATTGTAAGAGTAGATTGAACGTGATTAAAAGGATGAGCAAACCGAAATAGGGAGCTCATCCGGGTGTGACTAATATGTTACGAAAGGCGCTAGTGTCAACTAAAATTGCGTATGGAATGAGTATATATGGTTATGGGTGCAAGGTTGGGTTTAAAAAGTTGATGCTTGTGGATAATGCGTGTGCCAGAGTGGTATTGGGAGCGATCAATTCAACACCAATACACACTCTGTGGTCTGAATTGGGTGATTCACCTCTTAATTATAAGAGGTAATGGATCACCGTGCGAATGTTAACTAAGGACAATAAATTTGTGAATGAAATGAAAGAGGGATTGCAAAGAGGGACGGATTACAAAAAGACAACAAGATCACTGGTATTCTTGGAAAATATTAACATATTCTCCAAGATTCGTCCGGCAAATCCGGAAGTCCCTCCGAGCAATCTAATGGTGTGGTTGAGGTTTGGTGACACAACAAAAGCAATGATGAATGAGTTATCGGTTAAGAGTGATTTTTGCAAAATGCGAATGAATTGTGTTGCACATGTGGAAGTGTCAATGATGATCGAGTAGGTGTGGGAATTTATATTCCTTCAATGAGCAAAGAGAAAATGGTACGAGTACATGACAGTATCTGTATATAATGAATGCAGAGTTAATTGTAATTATGGAAGGGATCAAGTTTGCAATGACGCAAGGGAAGAGGAGAGTAGTATTATTCTCATTGGGGAACTCATGATAATGTTTATGTGGAATGTTGTATGATTACCTTCAATCGCGTGGGAGTGAGGTCATTCTTCAATGGATACCTTCACACCTACAGATTGATGGTAATGAAAGAGCCGATATGCTTGCGAAAAGGGGTTGTTTGATTGAGGATGTAAATGAATATGAATTCATGAATACCAGAGAAAATGGGAAAGAAAGTTTGTTGAAAAATATCAGGTGAAAGGTAGGTTGAGTTGGTTAGGTCTCCTTCGAGGCAACCGTTCTTTATGGCGCTCACAGGAGGTACTAAAATGTTACGAACTTGGAACGAGTGAGATTTAATGATGGAAATTGGAAAGAATGTTTGAAGAAACGCAATTTGGTTGTGTGTGTATTATGTGAAAGCTGTTTGGTTGTGGAGGACATCGAACATTTGATTCTGAAATGTTCTGCATTTAACCAGAGCAAAC
Organism: Nephrotoma guestfalica; assembly: GCA_963691935.1. Lineage (NCBI taxonomy): Eukaryota > Metazoa > Arthropoda > Insecta > Diptera > Tipulidae > Nephrotoma > Nephrotoma guestfalica. The sequence continues at coordinate 152,712,610 of OY829915.1, forward strand.
AAATGTTCGATGTTCTATTGAGTGCAAGTACTTTGACTGAATTATTACGAAAGGGAATGAACGTATATAAGAATGTGTATGAATTTATTAGAACAAATCAGATAGAAGTGTGAAAGGGGATCGATGTGTGCTAGGTGCATGAAAAGAAATTAAAATTGTAAATTTTGAAAAGGATCGTATGGGACCAAATTGTTGGAGCTAGTGCCAAATAAAAAAAATAAAAATCACCCCTATCGTTTGATGTTAGGGATGACATTGGCAATAAATCAAAAGTACTGTTGTATAGGAACAAGAAGAAATAAGGAAGTTTTACCGACTTCACCAATATTTCAGTAACTTTGCAAGCAAAGTTTAAGACTAATTCAATTAAGTCTGACGGGACTCACATCAAATTTGTGGAGATTAAAAATATTAATTTTTGGGTCAACACAATTCATGGCTTAAAGCTAACTCACCACCCAGATCATTTATCAAACACAAGTTGGTACAAATTTACGACGATAATATTCGAAGAAGACAAAACAAAACAAAATTTAAAATAAACTAGTTGACCCGGCAAACTTCGAGTATTCACGATTCCACCCGAAATTTGTTTTTTTATCGAAATTCAATTGAATTCAATATCCTGGAAACGGAAAGCTGACCCGACGAACTTCGCTCGAAAATAAAATCAAGTATTAAATTCATTGAATTCTATTCATTTTATTGAAACCTAAAAAAAAAAGAATGGAACAATGATTGTATTCAATTTAAGGCTACCTGAAACATATCATTTGTTGTTTTTTGCTCCAGAGCGTAAATGAGGGGTGAAGATGGTTTCCCAACTCGGGAATACGCCACTTATAGCTGGCCGTGTGAAAAACATGACATTTCCAGATTTATGCTGTGACTTGTTTATGGTTATCGCAAATGCAAGTTTCACTGGGAAACGAATGCGTTTGAACTGGAACGGCAAATCGGTTGAAGTCATTGTCATCATTCTTCTCCCTTGAACGGTCACTATCACATTGTTCATTAGCTTCGTCACAATCAGTCGGGTTCCATTGCACAGTTTCGGGGCATGACGATTTCGTAGCACAATGATGATAGATCTAACTTTAAGATGCAAATGATGAGGCGGCATGCCAAGCAAATACAAAGAGTTTAGGAATTCTACTGGATAGTTGACGACTCCGTGTTCGTTTTCTCAATCGATCGATCGATTTGTATGAACGCAATTCTCCCGGAATTTGGTTTTGAATCGTCCAAAGCAAGTCATTGACATCAATATTTTTCGCCGCTAAAATTACGCGTGCGCTCAACCAATCGTAATTACGATAATTTTGATCAATGCCCGGATATACATTAATGATGAGTTCATCTTTCATTGAAGTGAATTGGCAAATTTCATATGGAATCGATGTTAAACCACTGGAAGTATCTACCGGAATTTGTCCATTTCCGATTTTCAGCAGTTCTTTGGAGAAAGCTTCTGCGGTTCTATTCTGTTGCAGGAATACTCGCATATTCATACTCAATGGAATGGTTTTCACGTATCGCCACATAAGAGACGTGGAACGGTGATTTCTTTCTTGCAAGCAGCTGTTTCAAAGGGGCAAACAAGAAAGGGTGTTTTACATCGGATAGTAGTGACTGGTGACGAAAAGTGGATCTTCTACGCTTTGCCCGGCCAATCGTTGTCATCGACCTTAACATCAACACCAAAGACGAACATTCAAGGCTCGAAGATTATGCTGTGTAATTGATGGGACCAAAAAGGCATTGTGTACTACGAGCTGCTTCAACCTTAAAATTCCATTAAGGGTTATCGATACAAATTACAATTAATACGTTTGAGCCGTGCATTACGAGAAAAAGGACCGGAATATGAAGAAAGGCATGATAAAGTTATTCTTCTGCATGACAACGCTCGGCCTCACGTTGCAAAAGTCGAAAAAAAATATTTGGTAACGCTCAAGTGGGATATTTTATCGCACCCGCCGTGTTCTTCGCCGTAACGACTGGACCAAATTGGATACTATACTTCCTTTTGCGGGTTTGTTCGTAATTGCTCCTTCGGTTTAGGAAAAAAGAAAAGTCGAAAAATTCTCAACAGGGGCGCTGTAGGCGCGGATCTCGTTTTTCAGTTCAATTCAATTACAGTTCAACAGGTGGTTCAACGCTGTAGGCGGTCATTTCATTTGACAGCTCAGCATATTGTTTGTTCTTTCTGATTGATTATTTGAGCTGTACGGTCGCGGTTAAATGACTTTCCGATATTTTTATCATTTTTCATTGATTTTTAGTGAGGTAGTTTACATTTACGAAATATATCATTGCGAATCTATGGATTTTCTATTTCTGGGTATATTAATGATATTTCGATCACAAAAAAGTGAGTTCATTGTTTTCGTTTGTCGGCAAAAACCTAACCCCATTTCCATTGGAATAGATCGGTAATCGATTTGTTTTGCTTTCCCAGTTGATTTCGAAAATTTAAATTGCATTTTTTCGTTCGTTTGCTTTCTTTATTTTGGCTATTTCACACGTAAATTATTGATTAGTGAAAACTTTATGTGCGACTTATACAAAGTGCCAAAAAGAGGTCATGGTAACATTGGTCGGCGTTCTCAGAATACAACGCGAAACCGAAATACCGCCGGACGTCGAGATCAACGAAGCTTACAATGAACAACGACGATTGAGAAGTAGAGATGTTTGTGCTGCAAAGTCAAGGACCAAGATCACATCGTGCGACTATTGAACGACATCGTCGACAACAACAAATTACGGTAAACATTGCACGTGCAGCCTTTCGATATGAGACAAACATTCAATTTGCGCGCACGCATCAGTTCAATTCGGTCAGATGTTTGTCGTTTGTCAGTATTGCAATGCAGTTAAATTTGAGAAAGATCCGCCTCCGCGCGAGCGGCAAGGTGAAATTTCCAGAGTTGCTTCCACGACCAGAGCCATTGTGCACGCTGCTTTACGGTGAATCTTCTAATTCGGACCATTTCTTGCAACACATCAAGATGTACAACGATTGTTTTCAAATGACGTAGCTTGGTGGTGAAATTGTAAATGAACGAAATTACAATCCGACATTTAAGATAATTTCACAAACAACAATGAATGCTATTGCAAAATTATATAATTTGCCTCCAACTATATAGATTCATGGGCAAATTTTTCATCTTGATCGCTGTTACCGCATCCAGATCAAAAACACAAATATCTGCAAACATACTTTTTTTCTGCAATTGCAAATTGCAAATGTTACACGAACACAATAAGCTCATCAAACTGTTTGCGACTTCGTTGGAACAGATGCCATCCGATGATCACAGCATTGTCATAAAAGCGGACAAACGACCAACAGGAACTCATGAGCGACAATACAATGCACCTACAGTTAGTGAAATATTAATTGTTGTTGTTGGTGAAGATTTGGAATCGCGTGATATTATCATCATCAAACGTATAAGTAAGACACATCGATCGTATCGATTACTGCAATATCTGCACTGCAATATCCACTTAAGTTCTGCCGTGGTGAAGACGATTATCACTTGAGATACAACACGACCAATCCGGCCAATGATTAGTACAAAAAAAACACTTTTGATCTCACTTCATAAATTGTAAATTTTTATGGGTCGAGACAAATAAAAAGGTTAGTTCAATGAACTTTTACGCATATTGAATGATGATTCGCCAAAACATTGACAACCAGTTACGGAGAGACACATGCACGAGTATTCCCTGGACGCGATGACTCACGTGCACAATTATGGACGGCCGGATTTGTTTGTGATGTTTGCTTGCAATCCAAAATGGCCAGAGATTTCGCAGTTATCCCGGTCAATCACCAAACGATTGTCACGACGTTACAGCACGACAACATTCTTCTTTGGATGGTGGACAAAATTACACCAGACCAAATTAATGACATCATTTCCGCCTGAAATTCCTAATCCTTAGATAGATCCAGAGTTGTGCGAAATTGTGAAGACCATTATGATCCACGGACCATGTGGACAATACAATCCCACTTCGGTTTGTATGTCCGACAATAAACGCACAAAACGCTATCCACGTGCTTTTATTTCGGAAACTCAAACTGAAAACGATGAATATCCAATCTATCGGCGTCGCTCACCAGATGACAATGACAGAACACTCATCACTCAATTGAAAGGAGCGGATATCGTGGTTGACAACACATGGATCGTGCCATATTCGCCAATATTGGCTAAGGCATTTAAAACACATATCATTGTTTTGTATTGCGGTTCGGTGAAATCGATTAAGGATGTTTGCAAATACACCATCAAAGAAAGCGATATGCGAAGCACTCTGGAGAATATTTTCATTTGCGATCCATGAACGTCATCCGACTGTTGTGCATCTGGCAGTTCATTTGGAGAATGGTCAAAGAGTGTATTTCAACGCAGAGCCAGTGATCCATTTGCCAGAACATTGCTTTACTCGGATATGGCTCGATATTACACATGGAATACATCGTCGAAGAAATGGTGCAGAAAGCAAGGCCAACCAGTAGATGGATATCCAGGTGTGTTTTCAACTGATGCATTGGAGCGGATTTACACAATTCATCCAAAGAACGACGATTTCTTCTACCTGCGGTTGCTTTCGGTTAATGTGCGCGGTTAAACTTCATTTGAGTCATTGCGGACTGTGAATGGTACGGTGTGTGCAACATTTTGAGAACCATGTCAACAGTTACAATTGCTTGAACACGAAAATCACTGGAATCAAACGCTAGACGATGCAATAGCTTCTTCGCCTGTCAATCAAGTTCGTACACTTTTCGCTATGATCATTTCGACATGTGAGCCTTCAAACCCACGTCAATTATGGGATACGTACAAAGATAACATCGCAGAAGACTTTTCGCGTCCCATTCGAGTTGCTACAGGGAATTTCGAATTGCAAATGAACGATGACATCTACAATGAAGCGTTAGTGCTGATTGAAGATTTGTGTATTGACTGAAATTCATATGCCAGCGTCAAATCGTCAAACTATAGATGTATTGAATTGTGAATTGGAACGCGAGTGTGCTTCCGACCCGACAACTTTGCAACCACAAGTACAAACAAATGTTCCACTGTTGAATGATCAGCAAATGAGTGCGTATGATCAACTGATGAAGGCTGTCGATGTTGGAAAATATGGACTATTTTTCCTTGTTGCACCCGGCGGAACTGAGAAAACGTTCCTGATATCAATAAGTGCTCAAAGTGACATTGCGTTAGCTCTCGCATCTACCGGAATTGCTGCAACACTGTTGGAAGGAGGAAGAACGGCACATTCAGCACTAAAGCTTCTGTTAAACCTGCAAATCAACGAAAATCATATGGGATGAATGCACACGATGGCACACAAACGATCATTAGAAGCACTCGATCGAACATTGAAAGATTTGCAATATTTTCCTGTATAAACTATGAATCTCCATAAGTACCCAGTTGTTGATTCACAAGTTCATATGTCTTTTGCCCAAATTGGCCAGATTTCAGTGGAATAAATAGATTGAAGGACAATTTTCCTTTCCACAATGTTAGAGATTCATTTACTCATTATTCAAATGCTGTATCACAGGATAAATTTTGAATAATTTCTTTGGACCTTCAAAAGCATTGATGGTGTCATTGTCAACAAAGTGAAGAAAATTGGTTATAGATTAAAATCTATCCAAACTATTAATTTTCTTTTGAAGATGGGTGTAGCCATTATGTCTTTTTAGAAAAGGAAGATCGTTCCGTCGGTTTTTGAATTATTCCCATCAGCATAAATAATCCAAATCTTTTTTGTTTGAGTTTTTGTTTTTTAAATATCTGTGCACAATTTGCTGGATGTACTTTACGTAAATAGAAACTAAAATAGTTCACGGTGTCTTGTTAAAGTTCGTAATTTGTAATGACGTACAAGTGTACATCACACCGCAATAGAGATAATTTTATGCATCTCGTATATTGGCCTTAAGCTGTTGGATGGATTTTGGCTTATTGACATACACCTTACCCTTTAGGTAGCCCCAAAGAGAAAAATCGGGAGCCGTTAAATCTGGCAAACGCGGTGGCCGGTTAAAATCAGAAAAACGCGATATTTTTCGATCGTCAATAATTTTGCGCAGGAGAGCCATGTAGTTGGACGAGCTGTGCGAGCTGTGGAACCACAATTACGGATTGTTGTCTAACTCTGGCCTTCAAAAACTTTTCAATCATTGCCTGGTATTGAATGCCATTCACATTAACCGCAACTTGTTCGTTTTTTTCGAAAAAATATGGTCCAATGATCCTTTCTGATGTTATTCCACACCATACTGTGCATCCAAGTGGATGCATTTGATCTTCACCAATTATTCTTGGATAAACTCGTTGTTTTCTAGGTACAATTCTTGAAAACGGTGACTATATTGAATGCGTATTTGTGCTTTATTTGGTTTTAACTAGGTTCATTAGTTAGAATCATTGAATCTTGGGAATCATGAATCTTGGAGAAAATGCGTATTTTCTGTAACTTTTTTTTACAAAAATATTAACAAATATCGCATAGACACCACGAACTGCTGAAAACATCGCCTGGTGGAAGTTTCGGGGTTTTCAAAATACTTGCTTGCACCAGAGCAATGTTCACAGGCGGAAGATCACAGACAGCCGCTTGTTGCCGAAGACGCAGAACCAATCGGTAAATTGTTGGAACGCTAGGTGCATTTCGAACATGAAAGAAATTTCGATATGATCTTGGTGTCTGAATAATCGAATTTTGACGCTCAAAATAAAATTGAATAACCTTAGTTCTTTGTTCTGTGCTGAGTCTTTCCATCATAAATTTCTACGTGGGTAACTGCCGCTGGGAAACTTTCGAATTTCAAAATGAAACTTTGCATACCGATTAAGCCCAATTTGTTCTAATTAGTGCTCCCGGGAAAAAATTAGTGCTAGACCAGGAGCCGAAAAAACGGGAAAAGAAAAATTCAAATTTCGCCTGAAAGACGGAATAAATAAAACTCGATTTCTAGAAAAAACCAGAAATAATTTAAACCTAATTTTAAAACTTTCTAAAGGCGGCCGCTAAACTGATGAAATTTGTGCTTATCATAGAAATATGATTTTCATAAATTTTCATTCATAAATCGAGGGATACCAAACTAGCCCCTGAAAGATACTATAAAAAGCAGTGAAATATTGTTGAATAATATTTGTGTTGAACAACAAATTAAACAATAGAAATAGTATGATCTAAAATCCAAGTCATACATAAGCAATTCAGATAGTATATTTCTGTCAGCCATGTTCATTGCCATCCTAAAAATATTGTGGCTCTCTATAGTGGTCCATTAAATCGGATTTTGTGCTAATCCAGAATTGGCCCAATTCCATTGAACAACAACCACCGTTGAATGAAATATTTGCTGACAAAAAGTGTTCTGAAACCAGTCAAGTTGGCACTTCTGATTGCAAATTGCAATGAACACACCTAATCGGAATATGCATTCAGAAGTGTGAATTTCATTGGTTTCTAGAACACTTTTTGTACAAAAATTGTCCATTCAACGGTGGTTGTTGTTCAATAGGATTGGGCTAATTCTGGATTAGCGCAAATTCAGCCAATATATTTTTCGGATGGCAATGAACATACCTGACAGAAATATACTATCTGAATTGCTTATGACTTGGATTTTAGATCATACCATTTCTATTGTTTAATTTGTTGTTCAACACAAATATTATTCAACAATATTTCACTGCTTTTTATAGTATCCTTCAGGGGCTAGTTTGGTATCCCTCGATTTATGAATGAAAATTTATGAAAATCATATTTCTATGATAAGCACAAATTTCATCAGTTTAGCGGCCGCCTTTAGAAAGTTTTAAAATTAGGTTTAAATTATTTCTGGTTTTTTCTAGAAATCGAGTTTTATTTATTCCGTCTTTCAGGCGAAATTTGAATTTTTCTTTTCCCGTTTTTTCGGCTCCTGGTCTAGCACTAATTTTTTCCCGTGAGCACTAATTAGCACAAATTGGGCTTAATCGGTATGCAAAGTTTCATTTTGAAATTCGAAAGTTTCCCTGCGGCAGTTACCCACACTAAATTTCTCATGTTTTTCAAAGTTAATTCTAAAAAAATACCAATAAAATACGTAAGCAAAAAATTTATTCACTAATTAAATTATAACGTTACTTATGCGTCACCCTTTATATCTTTTCAAGCACTGGTTGTGATAGAATGAAACATTAGAACATGATTTGAGGATAAATAATTCAGTTCAGCTTCTAAGCTTTGATACACCTAACTATTCTCTTCACATACAAACTGTCGACCTGCACTTCGGCACGTGCCAATAAGCTGATGTCGACCTTAATCATTTCAAATTCCACATAAAATATTTGCGGCTAATTTTATGAAATATCATTCAACTAACACTATCAGTGACAAAGATAGATTTGTGATTATCACGTTCTAAAGTAACTCGCAAGTGCGCGATTAATATAAAAAAAAACAGAGTGAAAACAAATTTTGAAACTGATTAGATTAGATACTTGGCCATGTACATAAACGCACCAAATCACCTGTTGATAACAAATTTTTATTTGCTTTATTATCGTAACCACCGTTGTGCAGTAAACACAACTTAAATATTGTTCGGCAAATTTTGTACCCAACATATTTCGGTATACGTCATAAAGTACTGTCTTATCGTTACGTATCTTATCGTTTGAGAGTAGCTATAAGTGTAATTATTTGTAAATACGCAATAAATTGAAATGGCCGGAAAAGCTCCGACATTAACTACATTAAATGGGCCGATTAAAGGAAAAATCTACAAAACAGTGTTTGAAAAAGAAATTTTGGCATTCCATCGTATTCCATATATAAAACCGCCTTGCGGCAAATTAAGATTTAAGGTAATTATCGGTTTAAGTAAATTTTTATATATTCAATATAATTTGTATGCGTATTTTATCCGCTACTTAGGATCCGCAGCCAGTAGAAAGTTGGACGGACGTGCTTGACTGCAGTTTAGAACCAATACCATCACTAAATAAAAATATGCGATATGCCATGAAAATTGAAGGTGATGAGTCGGCCATTCATATAAATGCGTATACGATAAATTTAGAACCGGAAAAACTACGACCGGTTATGGTTTGGATACACGGCGGTGGATTTATTTCAGACTCGAGTAGCACAAGCTTTTACGGGCCCGATTTTTTACTCGAAAAGGACATAGTATTGTTTACGTTCAACTACCGTTTAAGTGTATTGGGATTTTTAAGTTTTGACGAACCAAGATTAGGAGTACCCGGCAATGCCGGCCTAAAAGATCAAACAATGGCACTGCGATGGATCAAAGATAACTGTGAACAATTTGGAGGTGATCCAAATAATATTACAATATTCGGTGAGAGTGCTGGTAGTGCATCCGTTCATTTTCATACCGTAAGTGAAATGTCTCGTGGATTATTTCATAAGGCAATCCTAATGTCAGGAACCATACTATCACCCTGGGCTACCGTTAGTATTCGTGGTTTGGCTCTGCGCCTCGCGAAAACACTAGGATGGCAAGACGATGAACCAGAAGAAAAAGCTTTGGATATTTTACAAAATGTTTCCGGTGAAGTATTACTCAATTCGTTGGAAAATATTATTCGGCCAGAGGAACAAGTTTATACGTATCAACCGTTTATTCCTATTGTTGAACCTTATGTTAGTGAGCAATGTTTTATATCAAAACCTTTAACAGAAATGATTTTGGATCCGTGGGCAAAAGACATGCCCATGATTATTTCGACTACATCAGTCGAAGGATATATTATATCGCTCGTTACCAATTTTAGGGATAATACCGCATTATTTGAACATTTAGGCGATTTTAAGCTTTTAGTACCTAACACACTGGCTGATGATGATCCTGAACGTAAGGCAGAATTTGGAATACGACTAAAAAATTTCTATTATGCCGATAGACAACCATCAACGGAAAATTATCAACCATATATAGATTTAATTTCAGACAGTTGGTTTGTGCATCCAACCCAGAGGCTATTAAAAATTCGGGCGTTAAATCCATCAGTACCTACCTACTTACTGCGTTTTGATTTCGATTCACCCGGATTCAATCACTTTAAATTACGCATATTACAATTAGAGAATGAAAAAGGTGCAGCTCATGGAGATGACCTTAGCTACTTATTCAAAAATGAATTTTATGAGGTAACCGGTGGATTACCGGTTGGCTCACGAGAGTACCAAACTATGATGCGTATGGTTGGGCTTTTTACAAATTTTGCAGCAAATGGTGAACCAAATGGGCCAGAAACTGATGGAATTATATGGAAACCGATTAATAGTCAACATTTTACGTATAAATGTCTAAATATTGCGGAGCACGTGGATTACATTGATTGGCCGGAAAGTGAACGGATGCAATTGTGGGATCAAATGTATGCAGATGATTTAATATCGTGAAAATATTGTTTTTTTGCCAACAAATAGAAATAAAATCAACATCAATATGTTTTTCTATTATCTTTTCAATCAAATGGCATTTATCATAATGTCCAAAATTGTTTTTGGTATCGTGAACAGTGTTTTGTTTTCCAGCCATTTCTCACTATGTTCACTTATTCGTTCTAGAAGGAAACGTTCTGCTTCCATCGTTTTCATGCCGTGTCGCTCGCTTTTCACTTGCTTCAGCAGCTCTAATAGAAGACGTTGATTGATTGATAACGCAATTCGTTATCTGCAATATTTCAGGGTCAATACAATCTTATGTTCGCGGAGGCTATTCCATTCTCAACAGCAGCCATTTTTAGGGGAGAATTGTATGAGATCATCACTACTCGGGAGGCCGACACCTTTAAACATATTACTAAAACCTGCTCTTTTTGGTATAAAATCCCTTTGCAAAATTTGAATCCGTTTGGATAAATGGCGTGGAAAATTATAAGAAGGCCCTCTTGATCCAGGGACCGGATCCCGGATTCGAGTATATCATTAATTTTTACCGAAATTCATTCCGTTGAATAAATGGAGTTTTAGGGAAAAATTTGTACCAAGCAAGGCTCTTGGACCTCGAGGTCTAACTCATTCAAAAATATTTTAAAGTTGGTTATACATGGCAACAATTTCATAACTTTCAGTTGAGCGAAAATGCCGTTTCGGTGCAAACATACTTTTTACGGGAAAATAGTATGGGAGCATCTAGAACCAGGCGGTCGATTTCTTCAAAAATATTATGTAAACATTCTCATTTTGAGATATAAAATAGCAAAATAGAAAAATTAGAATTCGATTGATTAAATGGTGTGAGAACTTATAAGAAAAGTTCCCTTGATCCAGAGGACCGACCTTAATCCTAAACTCATTCCCATGGACAAAATTATAAAAAATTAAAATTTAAGAATAAAAATGTACCAATCCCCAAGACTATGGGTCTATGGGTGATGGGTCTTGGTTTCAGGAAAATTCATTTAGCAGGTTCTCTAGTGAGGCACGGGTTCCTTTTTACTATTCTTTTTTCTTAGCTCAAACGACTTTGATGAAAATTATTGAAAGGGGTTTCCTCGCCCGATTTTGATACAAATTGGTAACGGGGGCTTCTCATTTATCAAGAATCGATTGCGATTGATGCAGGTTTTAAGAAAATTCGATCAGAACAATGTCCGGTGGACCCCGGGTCCCTTTCTTTAATTCGGCTCGATTTTATAAAAATCGGTAAGGGAAGGTTTTCGATTGCCAGGAGTCGATTGTGATGAATACTAATTTGGGAAAAATTCATTCAGAGGATCGTCCGATGGACCTCGGGTCCATTTTTACTTTTTTTCAATGTTTATAAAAATGTTTGAGGAGCGTTTTGAGTATCAAAAATCGATTGTTATGGGTTCTAATTTCGCTAAACTTCATTTGGGGGTCATCTAGAGAGGGAATTATTTAATTTCTTGGGTGAAGAGGGAATTTTAAATGAAAAAAAAAAATTGAGATGGGTTTTAATTTCGGGAAAATTCGTTTATGGGGTAGTTCATTGGGAGCCTGAAACCCTTTATTAATTATTTTTCGACTTCATAGATCTTGATAAAATATGCGAGGGTTTTCGGGAAATCAGTATAGGAAGTCTTTTGGTGGGGACCGGACCTCATAACTGTCAAAAATAGTTTTAATAAACTATGGTGATAGGGTGTTCGAGTTACGGAACTCGATTACAAGGAGTTCTGATTTCTAAATAATTGATTTGCAAATCATGTTGCGCCATGTTGCGTGGTGTTGCACGATGTTCCGTTAAGTGGTGTCTTGTTGTTGGATGTTGCACAAGGTTTTTAAAGTAACATCATGTTGCGTCATATTACACTATTTTGCGTGATTTTGCTTGATATTGCATCTTATTGAGAGATGTCGCATAATGTTCCACTACATTGAGTCATTGTAGCATGCTGCGTGACGTTGCACCATGTTGCATGATGTTGTAACATGTTTCAAGATGATGAGATATGTTGCACCTTGTTGAGGGATACATATAGCACTATGGGTGCCGTGTGATAGTCCACAATTTTGCGTCATGTTGCACAATGTTGTGTGGTGTTGCATGATGTTCCGTTATGTTGTACCTTGTTGTTGGATGTTGCACAAGGATTTTGAAACTAACATCATGTTGCATCATATTACATTATTTTGAGTGTTTTTGATTGATATAGCAACTTATTGAGAGATGTTGCATAATATTCCACTACATTGCGTCGTTGTTGCGTGATGTTGCACCACGTTTCAAGATGTTGAGATATGTTGCACCATGTTGAGGGATACATATTGCACTATATTGCGTGATTTTGAATTTTGTTGATAGATGCCGTGTGATAGTCCACAATTTTGCGTCATGTTGCACAATGTTGCAACATGTTCTGCGATGTTGTTTTATGTTTTCAATATATTGTGTATATTTCTAAATGATTTGATTTAGAAGTCAAATATTACGAAATTATTGTATAACTATAATATAAATTTTCATTATATTTCGCTTGTACTAATTTCGTCTATACAAGTTGTTGTTGCTGTACATTATTTTGAGATGCGGGGAATTGTCAACTGGCCAAAATGTAGGTCGTTATGAATAATAATAATGCTTTGTAGCACTCGCTATCTAATTAATATTTCGACCTAGGTCCCATTTTTCTCCCACCTCAAACGATTTTGACTTCGTCTGAGGGTGTTTTCCAAGTCCTGATTTCGGGAAAATTTATTTAGGTGGTCATCCGGTTTAGGCTGGATTCTCACTATATAATTTTGTTCGGTATGACGATTTAGATATAAATTGGTGTGGATGGGTTTTGCTAGTATCGATTGCAATGAGTGCTAATGTCGATATAATTCGTTCAGAGGGTCGTCCGGTGGGGCCAGAATACTTTTATTTAATTTTTTTGGCTCGCACGTTTTTTATGAAAATTACTGGAGGAGTGTTTTCGAGTATCAGGAACCGATAGTGATGGGTGCTGATTTCGGGAAAATATAATTTTAACTAACTATAATAAAAAACATCCAACCAAAAATTTAAAAAAATATAAAAAGACTCCACTTAAGAGACTCTATTCCCATTTCCATCCCCGTTCCCATTTCCATTCCCATTTTCATTCCCATTCCCATTCCCATTCCCATTCCCATTCCTATTCTCATTCCCATTCCCATTCCCATTCCCATTCCCATTCCCATTCCCATTCCCATTCCCATTCCCATTCCCATTCCCATTCCCATTCTCATTCCTATTCCCATTCCGATTCCCATTCCCATTCCCATTCCCATTCCCATTCCCATTCCCATTCCCATTGGCATCCCCATTCCCATTCCCATTCCCATTCCCATTCCCATTCCCATTCTCATTCTCATTACCATTCTCATTCCCATTCCCATTCGCATTCCCATTCCCATACCCATTCCGATTCCCTTTCCTACTTTATGTTCCTTTCTATTCCTTGTAGAGTACGTTAGTTACAAGCTCTCGATTAATTGAACAGAAATTCGTCGTCAAATTTTCCGCTGCTAATGTTGCAGAAGTGTATGCCAATGGACGAAACAAAGATCAAATTAGTATTATGCAATTTTATTGTTATTCAGAAACAATCTTTTAATTTTATTTTATTAAGTGAAATGAAAATATATTTTTTATAAAACTCAAAAAAGTATTAATTATAATTCTGTATCTCTATGTTTTTTTTATAAATTTAGCAACTTATGTAACATCAAATTACGATTGTTGGTACAGCTCGTCCCAAACTTCCATACGATCACTTTCTACCCAATCAATAAATTTCAAATCGTTATCAATATTTAAACATTTATATGGTAAATTAGATGTCTCTATTTCTTTCCATATACCATCACCGATTTCACCTCCATTTGGATTTGATGTCGCCGCAAAATTAGTTACCAAATCAACCATTTGCTGCATTATTTTAAATTCCTTACTGTCACGTGGCAAACCGCCGGTACTTTCATAGTGATCATTTTTAAATAAGTAACTCAAATCATCTGCATGGCTGGCACCTGGTTCATCGCCCAATTGTAATACGGAAACTTTTATATGATTAAATCGTTTAGAGTCGAAGGCGAAACGGAGCAAATATGTTGGACCTGATGGATTGAGAGTACGAGATCGCAATACTTTATACATCGGTCGTAAGAACCACATATCTGACATAAAATTGATAAACGAAACATAATTTTTAGTAGATGATTCTCCACCATGATAAATTTGTTTGAGTCGTAAACTAATATTTAAATTATGTTCGGTCTCATTTGTAATTAAATCTTTCGGCACCAATGTTTCGAAACTATTTGCTCGTTTAAATATTTCATTATCGGTAAAATTTACGAAGAAACCAAATAAAAGACCTTCATTGGAGGTATGTGACATTATGATGGGAATATCTTTACTCCAAGGATTTACTAACATTTCTTCGATTGGCTTAGGAACAAAACACTGTTCACTTTTATAGGGTTCCACGATTGGAAGAAATGCTTCAAAAACCTCCAATTTTTCCTCAGGAGGAATCAACCCAGTGACGGCATTTAGAAGTTCTGTACCATTCGCGTTTTGCAGTATTTTTAAAGCTTTTTCGGTTGGTTCAGCGTCACTCCAGCCTAGCAAGTTGGCCAATTTCAAACCATAATTTGCAGTTCTAGTATTAGCCCATGGTGCTACTGCGACGCCAGACATAATAATTGCCTTATGAAATAATCCACGAGACATTTCACTTAATGTATGAAAATGAACTGAAGCGCCTCCAGCACTCTCACCAAATATTGTTATACTATTTGGATCACCACCAAAACGTTCACAATTATTTTTTATCCATCGTAATGCCATCGTTTGATCTTTAAGGCCCGCGTTGCCGGGTACCTCCAATTTTGGATCCTCCAAACTTAGAAATCCTAAAACGCCTAACCGATAATTGAATGTAAACAAAACTATATCCTTATCGAGTAAATAATCTGGTGAATAGGTACGGAGGGATGCTGAATCTGCTACAAATCCACCGCCATGAATCCATATCATTACAGGTCGTAACTTTTCCGGTGTAATACTTTTAGTATACGCGTTAATGTGGATTGCGGACTCATCACCTTCTATTACTGATTGAAATTTGGTCAGTAGAAAATTCTGGTTGAATGATGGCATTGGTGGCAAACTGCAGTCGAGCACTTCAGTCCAATTGTCAACTGGTTGAGGATCCTGAAGTATAGATATAGAAATATTAATAATTTTGTTATCACATTTGTATTTAACTATATACCTTAAATCTCAATGGCCCAATTGGTGGCTTTATGTATGGAATCCTATGAAATGCTAAAATATCTTTCCCGAACACTGTGTTATAACTTTTACCTTTAATTGGTCCATTTAATGTTTGCACAACTGGAGATTCTGTGGTTTCAGCTGGTACCGCATAGAAAAATACGGTTAACAGCAAAAATATAATTGACTGTACCTTGATCATGATGGATATGATCCAGGAGATATGACTTAAATAAAACTTTTATGTTTGCTGTTAAGAAATTGTGATGTTTATTGCTTTATGGTTAAACAGAGAATAATAATAAAATGATTCGGCTTGGAGCCTGAATAGGTTGTTTCGGATGTGTTAGAATTAAAAACTAATTCTTATTCGATAATCTAAACAACTTTTATATAAAACGTTCGAAACTATAAATTGTTATATAACGAATGAATCTTAAAGATGTCCAAATACAGGCAAAATACGCTGTGTCATGTTTAAATTTGGAGGTTTCGTTGTTTTGTTTTTGAAATTTGTTTTCCCTCTGCCAATACGATCGATAGCTCATTGATTTTTGCAATAATTAATGATGTAGCATTATTCTTAGAGGGGTGCAAAAAATCGGACTTAACTCGTATCGCCATTAAGTTAGAATTTGAGGTTGTATGTGAACAGCAAGCGCCACAAACCAGAAATGTTATAAATTATGTTGAGATCAAAAGATCGGAAATGTCAATCAAAAATATTGATTAATCTTTATAAAAGAAGTGAGTATTGTTGTTGAATAATTTTGCAAAATTATGGTTATAGTTTAACATAGCCACAAATTCAACAACTCAAACATTGTGTTCTTACCAGTCTGTAATAAAAGTAAATAATCTACGTCTAATCATATGTGGTGACGTTTTCTTGTGTAGATGCTTTGAAATTTCTATAGTTACAGTTTTGTCATGGTTAACTTTGTGCCAGAGCGTTGATTCAAATTGAACAAAATGTACTTGCGTGTTTGAGCAAGCTTTGATACAATTTTGGATAAAATGGAGAAATTAGTTTTGTTTCTCATTATATTTTGTGTAATTCTTTTTGAGTTTAATAATTGTTAATTATGTGTAATAAAATTAAATTGATTGCGTTAAATCTACTTATGGATCAAGTGTGGTGAATAAGTGGATAAAATTTTCACACCCGATGCGATAAAAGTCCTAACCCGACTACGCGTTTTGCAACAAAACAATCGTTGTTTGTTTATAAAAAATCGCCTCCAGTATTTCGGTGAGTCATATTTATTGAAATACCTCGTCACGTTTGTGGATTTCATCAGTTTTTACTAGTCTCATCAATTTGGATCACATTCATTGGAAATTGCTGGTTCTCAAGTTCCTGTTTCGGTGAAAATTCGCCTATATAAGGTAATGACGTTTTTACTAATATACTAACTTTATATTATTATCAATGTGTTTGTTAGTAAACATATATCTTGATTAAACGTACATTTAGGCGAAATTATTTACTATACTCGAGCATTACAATGAGATCATCATTGGGATTCGACTTTTACCGATGCTGTTCTCGGTCCAACTCTCATCAAATTCGTGATTTATTTGCAATTATATTGACTACATGCTTTCCAAATAACCTAAACGAATTATGGGAGAAATTTAAGGACACCATGACTTATGCCTGATTATTACAAAATAACATCACTCATACATTGGAATTACAATCACCCAATCGTCCGGTAAGTGGTTTATTTAATCGAGCTTTAGAACGAGAACAATCATACATTATTGATGATTTGAATGAGTACATTCAAACACATGAACCACAATTATTGGCGTTGATTCGGTAATGCTTGCAGTCACTGCAAAATACTCTTTTTGGATGCTCCAGGTGGCACTGGCAAAACATTTTTGATTTCCCTCATCTTGGCTAAAATACGTTCGCAAGGTGAGATTGCTTTGGCCATCACTTCATCAGGTATTGCTGCTACTTTATTGGATGGCGGAAAGGCTGCCGGTAACACTTAAATTGCAGGTAAATATACAGACAAATGAAAATGCAGTATGCAATATTAAATCGCATTCAGGTATGGCTAATGTGCTTAAAAGATGCCAAATTATAATCTGGGATGTATGTACAATGCGCCATAAACATTCATTAGAATCTTTAAATTGTACGTTGAAAGATTTGAAAAGCAACGAGAGACTGTTTGGCGGTACACTCATTTTGTTATCAAGAGATTTTCGATAAACACTTCCGGTTATTCCACGTCCCACCTTTGCAGATGAAATAAATGCCTGTTTCAAAACTTCATCACTGTGGACCAGTGTTCACAAATTGAAGTTAACAAATATTTGAGTCCAACTTCAAAAGATCCATCTGCTGTGCTATTCTCGAAACAATTGATTGATATCAGATAAACAAGTGACCAGATAATTTTTGCATGTTTGTGCCATCAATATTAATTCAAAATGTGTTTCCAAACGTTCGAGCTAATATCAACAATCATCGATGGCTGAGCGAAAGGGCAATTTTAACAGCAAAAAATATTGATGTCGATACCATAAATATCTACATTCAAAAAACGTTGGAATCTCCGTCATTTTCATTCAAGTCATTTGATACTGTGGTAGAAGACGAAGGAGTGCATTCCCCAAACGAATTTTTAAATTCACTTGATTTGCCAGGTGTTCCACCACATAATTTAATTTTGAACCTGCTACGAAACCTAAATGTACCAAAATTATGAAACGGAACGCGGTTGGTCGTCAAGAAAATATTAGTTAACATTACTGAATCGACAATTATATTTTCCGAAATCAATTGCGGAAAATCCGGATTTCAATAAAATTCATTTATGGTATTCTCGGTTGAGCGAGGTTTCCTTATTTTCGCTCGAAATATTTTTGATACAAGTTTTGAATTGTGTTTTCCGGTGAGTTCTGATTTCGGTGAAATTTGTTTGGGCGGAGATCTCAGTGGAGCTTAGTTTATTTTTAAATTTTTTTTCGGCTTTAACGATTATGATAAAGTTAGATGAGAGGAATACAAGTTTTCTTTGAAGCGATAATGTTAGCTTTCAGGATTTTGCACCTTGTTGCGGCAGTTTGCAAGAAGTTACATTTCCTTTCATCATGTTGCGTTACGTGTCTTGCATTAGTATCAATAGGACGTTTCGTATCAACTCGAAGGTTATAGAATATTTTCTACTTTAGACCTTCCAAGCATATCATCAAATCCCGATGGAACCATGTAATATATCAAAGACTGAAATTACTACTTCATTCGGTTTATTCGAATTTACTATACTGAGTTCGGCCTAAGGTATGCAGCTCAAAATTTTCAGAGATTGATGCATTCGATTTTATTTGGCCTTAATTGTTGTCTTATCATCTAAATATATAGATGATATTTTAATCGCAACTACAAATTTCGAAGAAATCTCAAAGTTGTTGGTTTCAAAGTCATCAAAGATATTCAACGACCTATAACAACTTGTCAACTAAAATTTTTTTTGGTAATGATTAACTTTTATAGACGGAAGAGATCAAATCTTACTTAATGACTTCTTGAAAGGGTACAAGAAGAACAGTAAAACACCAATTGAATGAACTTCATCACCTATTGACGCTTTCAACAATTGTAAGGGGAAATTATGTCACATGACACTTCTCGCATTTCTCCTTCGTTAAAGCTCGTTTAGCAATAATGATCACTGCTCAGTACGTTAACTGTCTGTTTCGAATACTTCGCAACCACTAGGTTTCTTCTCTTTGGGCCTAACTGAGACACAACTAAGGTACAGTGATATGTTAGAGAGTTGCATGTAAGAGTTGTGTTCTTCACAAACCTCAGTACCGATATTCAACACATGAAATTTCTATTCCTGAAAGCATTGACTATACAGCAACAGCAGATCCACAGACCAATGATGCCATTAAAATTTAAACAACAACTTTCTATTAAGTTTAATTCTAATAAAAAATTCTTCGAATCTCTCCACAATTTGTCACACCCCGGTATCAAAGCTACTTCGGACGTTTTAACTAAAAAAGTTATATGACCTGCTATCAAGAAAGATTCTGAAACTTTTACTCAACAAAAAGTTTGTAGGCATACTAAGAGTCCTCCCGCCAACTTTAAATTACCTTCGCGCAAAGTTTTGAAGAAACCCACCTCGACATCATTGATTTGTGACCGATTTCTGATAGTCAGTGATATTGTCTCACGATCTACACGCGTTTGCCTGAAGCTGCTCTAGCACCGGACATAACTGCTGCCACCGTAGCAGTTGTTGTTTATTCAGTTTGGATGCCCAATTTGAATCCGGATTATTTCTCGAACTTTCAAAACTTCTGTGTTTTTATCATAAAAGAACTGCAGCCTACAATTCAAAGTGCAATTACATTTTTGAAAAATGGCATCGCTCGCATAAATTCGCTATAATATATCACGAAAGGGCAGATTGGACTAATATATTATCAACTGTCTTACTAGGTTTAAGATCTGTTTTCAGTGAAAAGTTACATCTTCTGAACTTGTCTTTGGAATTACAATAGGGGTGCATTGTCTTTTTTCAATAATATTATACATAACACTGAGTGAATTTGTGAAGCCTTTTGTTAGTAAAGAGCTCGAAACTTGTATTCAGGTTTTTCTGCAGACTGATGCATTGAGAAGAGCTTTACAACCCCTGTAGTCAGAACCTCATCAAACGTACAGAAAAATATTTTATGATTGTTGTTAACGATAAAAATGAAAAAGTGTCAATGCCTAGATTTTCTGTTAGTAATTCGCTTGAATTAATCCAAAAACTCGAGCCACCACAATAACGGGCATGCACTACAAGAACTCGCGCCAATGATTTCATATACAATTGCTGTATATTGTTGCAACGTCATCAGTGTTAATCAGCTAAATCATTCAGGCTATGGTGCTGTTCCTGCCAGTGGTATTCGTATCATTCCATTTAACATTGTGGCTAGTCAGAAACTTTAATCAAGTGATAAGACGTTTCAACGGCAGTTGTAGCGAGCTATCAATAGGACATTATCCATCAATAAGAAGATATTGGAATTGGCGACCATTTCTATAAACGTAGGTAGACCAGGGTTAAGTGATATTATCCGTATTTTTTTTGAGTCACTTTTCGTAAAATATAAAAGTTTAAAAAAAAAATAATTTCGGCATTTAATTTATTTTACTTATTTTTTCCTTCTACTCGTTTTTGCATTTTTGTTTCGCGTCTTTATTCAAATTCAAATGGCGTCCGATACTCATTCCAACTCCTCGGTTAATGACGAGGCTGTCTGAGCAGTCTGGTTCAGGATCTCCGCAACCATTGTATGGTCAGAATCCGTCGGTTTGGTTTTCTATCTTGAAGTCGCAGTTCGCTATCGCGAACATTAGGTCGGAAACCACCAGGTTCTCTCACGCAGTGGGAGCGTTGAATGCAAGATTGCAGGATCGTTTCGCGGATTTGATTCTCCGCGATAAGGGTGCACTTCCCTATTCGGTTTTCAAAGAGGAAGTGATTTGCGTATTGGGCGAATCAGAGATGTCACGTTTAAACAACGTCCTGACAAACCCAACTTTGAGTGATAAGAAACCATCGCAATTACTCAGTCAGATAAGATTGAATGCTGGCAGTAATTTTAATGACAAGTTCCTTAGACAACTTTGGGTGAAGAGGTTGCCTTCGCAGGTTCAAGTTATCCTCACCACGTTTGAAAATGACGTAACGTTAGATGTTTTGGCAGCACGGGCAGACAATATGATGGAGGTGATGCCATCGTTAGCGGCATCTAACGTGTACTCCAATCCAACTGGCATTTCTGAAGCATCTAATTTAGACGTTAAATTTGAAGATTTTAGGATTAAAATTTTGGCTGAGATTAAAAGCATGGTTAATCCTAGATTTCGATGTCGTTCAAATAAGCAAAATCGTACAAATTCTCGTTCAAGATCTAGAGGTCGGATTAACTCAAAATTCGACGTGCGCTATTATCATTTTAGATTCGGGGACAAAGCTCAGAAATGTCAGTTTGGATGTAAATTCTATGATAAAACCTGCGGAGGTCAGTTGATCAAGAAGGATTTTTAAATGTTCATCAGGACGTGACGACTCACTGGTGCGTACGTTTCGGTTGTTCCACTCAAAATTTGTCACATTCCGCAGGCCGTAACTACTCCCAAATTATTCGCTGCGAATGGAACGCCAATTAAAGCATATGGGAAAAAAATTCTAAATTTAGTTTTTGGGTTACGGCGTAATTTCAAATGGGAATTTATAGTGGCAGATATCTCGCTGCCCATTTTCGGAGCTGACTTCCTTAAAAGTACTGGATTGGTAGTTGATCTTGGCAAACATCGTCTTCTAGATCCAACGACATCTTTGTTTATGATTGGTTCTATCGCTCTCACAGCCGAGTCAACACTGTCTCAACTAGGCAAATCTCAGGATAATAATCAAATCCAGCATCTTATTTCTAAATTCTCAGAAATTATGACAAACTATCTTAACGTCAAATCAGTTAAACATATGATCACTCATCGGCTGGAAACTTTTGGACCACCGGTTTCCTGTAAAACTAGACGTTTGGCACCCGATAACTGAACGATTGCAAAACCGGAATTCGAGAATCTGACGGCACTAGGAATTTGTCGTCTGAGTAATAGTGAATGGTCTAGTCCTTTGCATCTTGTCTTGAAGAAAAATGGAGATTGGAGACCATGTGTGTTGGGACCTAATTTCGCATGCATCTATCTAGATGATATTCTGATATCGTCTAAAACATTCGAGGAACATCACGCACATCTCGAATTAGTTTTCCAAAAATTATCAGACAACGGTTTAATAATCAATCCTGGAAAATGTGTCTTCGCTTCATCTGAAGTTAAATTCTTAGGACATTTCGTTGGAAATGGAAATGGAATTTTACCTGTTCCAGAACGAGTTGAAGTCACCAAAAATTATGAACGTCCGCTAACGTTAATCAACTAAAAAGATTTTTGGGTATGATTAATTTCTACAGAGGTTTCATTCCAAACGCCGCGACTGATCAACTTTTGCTTCATGATTTTCTTAAAGGCTAGAAGAAAAATAATAAAATTTCAATTAATTGGTCCGCAGAGTCCATTGATGCCTTTGACAATTGTAAGGAGAAGTTGTGTAAAACTACTCTTCTTACACATCCTTCATCTACGGCTAAACTCGCTATCATGGTAGACGCTTCGGACACATAGTGCTTATGACAGAGAGTTGTTAGCAGCGTACTTTGGCATCAAGCATTTTAGATATATTTTGGAAGGATGACAGTTTACGTTGTTTACGGATCATAAACCACTTGTCTACGCTTTTTGTCAGAATCCGGAAAACGCATCACCGCGTCAACTCCGACATTTGGATTTCATCGGACAGTTGAGTTTTAACTCTAGTAATGCTATATATTGGTATATTTCGACAGCAAACCAAAGATCTTTTATTCCAATTGAATTCCGGAAAATTTTTTTTGAAGCCTTTCATAATCTTTCACACCCTGGAATTAAAGCAACAATTAAATTATTGACGAAAAACGTCATCTGGCCCTCCATCGCGAAAGATTCAAAAACTATGGCACAATCTTGTTTAGCTTGTCAGAAATCCAAAATTTAAAGACACGCCATTTCACCTCTTGGATCTTATCAATTAACTTCGCAACGCTTCGCAGAAATTCACTTAAACATCATTGGTCCTTTGCCTATTTCTGATAATCAGCGAAATTGCGTTACATTAATCGAGAGGTATACTAGGTGGGTAGTTCCAGTTTCTGATGTTACTGCAACTACTGTCGCTTGTGCGGTATACTCCACATGGATTTCATGCTTCGGGGTACCAAACGTCATAGTCATCGACCAAGGTTCGCAGTTTGAGTCTTGTCTTTTTAATGAATTATCAGCGTTAATCAGATCAGATGAGTAAAACGACTTCTTATAACCCAAAGTCCAACGGTAAGTATGATTGAGAGATGACACAGAACGTTAAAGACAGCAATCATGTGGCATGAACGAACTGATTTGGTAATGTTCTTGTCAACCGCACTATTAGATTTACGCACGTTGCATAGTGACGAACTTAAAGCTTCTCCTGCCGAACTTGTGTACGGAAGTATGTTGAGGGTGCCTGGTTAATTTCTAAATCCTTTTTCGACAGATAAAATTCATCAGACAGATTTTGTCAATAATCTTAAAAAAACATTTCGATGAGATAAGACCGTCTCCGGCCATCGGGCACTCCAACGTAAAAACTTTTGTAAGCAGAG
This sequence comes from Nephrotoma guestfalica, assembly GCA_963691935.1. Classification (NCBI taxonomy): domain Eukaryota; kingdom Metazoa; phylum Arthropoda; class Insecta; order Diptera; family Tipulidae; genus Nephrotoma; species Nephrotoma guestfalica. Next base: position 152,736,686 of record OY829915.1, read on the forward strand.
AACTTTCAACGTGGTCACACCTATTTTTAAGGTCGGATTTGGTAAGGAAATCTTTGCAGCCACCTTATTCACAACTGTTTAAAGTTCTTGAAAGAGGAGATAAGTTCTTCACTCGCCTAAAACCGTGTTTCGCGGAGAGTGCAGACATCGTGGGATTGCTTCCGGCGGCCCCACTGGGTGAGAAAACTTTGGATCAAGAGTCGGGTTCTGATGGTGCTAATGCGTTAAAAAAGGTTCGCTTCAATCTTCCACCAAAGGAACCAGTACAAACCAGGACTATGAAACAAGCATTGTTATTACCAAATGCTGTTTCCATTATGTAATTAATAAGTATATTTATTACCGGAAAAAAAAAAAAAAAAAAATAAAACCATATGCCAAATTGAAACTAAGAATAATATCTAGAAAGGAAAATCCCACTTATTAAAAAAATTAAAACATAATGGTCATAACCAATAAAAAAAAAAGGATGATCGCTATTATATGATCATAAAATAAAATATTTTTTTAAAATAACGAAAAAAAAGGGAAGGCCTTTAGGATATAAATAAAAATTCCTAATTAGTTAAATATGTTATTCATAGATATGTATAAGAACTATATGTAAGGTAAATATAAGTATGTATAAGAGATAACTAAACAAAAAAAAAAAAAAAAAAAAAAAAAAAAAAAAAGAGGGGATGGTGATGATGGATAAAAGGACTAATGGATGGAAGAAAGGGGGATTGGCAAGTCGAATGTTCGTGGTGTGAAGAGCTGTGCAGAAAAGTTAGAATAGTTTGTGTGAAGTATGTAAAAAGCAAGAAAAAAAAAAAAAAAAAAAAAAAATTTAAAAAAATCTGTGAAAACTAAAAGATAGAAGTGCTTAACAATTGTTATGTGGCTAAATTCTCCACTGAAATATAGAATATAAAAGCCGATGACAAGAAAAACAAGAGTGTTTATTTGTGCAGTGTACAATTTTTTTATAATAGAATCCAATACTCATCTCATCCTAATCGAAGAAAATAAGTAATGATGAGATAAATCCACGAAGAGGATATGCCTAGCAGAGATCCCGTCATCATTCATAATAGCAGCCTCTTGATCCATTTTAGAGTAAGTTTTTTTTTGTATTTTAGTTATAAGTTTAAATAAAAACCAATAGATTTTAATTCATGTAGTATTAAGTTGATAGAAAGACAGTGTTTGGTCTTATCTTTAAAATAGAGTATGTTCATAAAAGGTATCAATAGTTATGTTTGCCTCCAGTTTCTTTAAAAGAGAACATCACACGGAGGAATATGAATTATTTTTATTTTGTATAATTTCATGTAAGAAATACTGATAAATAATGTTATATAAAGTTTTTGTTTCTTTGTATTTTTTTTTTTTTCTGTTATGTGTTTTAAAAATAAAACTAAGTAAATAATCAAATTAAGTTGTGATCTGTTGTGTTATTTTATTTATTGTTCACTAAGAAATCCGCGACCTCGCTGAGTAACCGAATAGCCGGACAGACAAATTTGGTTACATTTTGCTGTGTGTGCGAAATCGTAACAAAATTGGCGCCCAACGTGGGGCCAGCGAGAGTGAACAATTTCATAGTCCTAAAAAATAATTATTTTATATTTTATTAAGTTCGTTTTTTTTTCCTATTATTCGTTTTTTTATTATTTATATTTAATTAGTTTTATTTTTGTTTAAATAATAAGTTGTTTAATTGGTGATGATTGGAATTGACGCGAACGCATATCCATTTTTTTTTATGAATTAGTAAATTTCGAATTTTTTTTTTTTTGTTTTATTTTTTTTTTTTGTTTATTTGTTTTCTTATATTATATTAGTTACAAAATTTTATTTTTTTTATCTATTGACACTATATAACCTTTTTTTTCAATAATCAAATTCAAATACAAGATTTTTCTTTTTAATTCATTGGTATATTGTTATTAAGTAGTTTCTGATTTTTCCATGTTATTACGAAAAATCAGTGGCGCCCAACAAATTTAATTCAATATAAATATTTCAAATTGAAAGACGTCAATATATCAGATACGACATTACACTAATAGTAGTAAACATGAATGTTGACGGGTTAAATGACGAGGAAATCCAATATGAATTGGAGATTCGAAATGTTGATTTAGAAAAATATTCCGAGAGTCCAAGGTATATTTTGAACAAATTGTTAGGCGAAGAACAGGTATCGCCTGACTTATTCCCAGATATTCAAATTGACGAAAATATATCCAATCTAATTAATTTAAGCGTAATAAGACTGGATCAAATTGAAAACTTCTCTGCTCAAGACCAAATAAACATTTTAAACCATTTAGAGGGTAGGTTAACTAGAGCAAAAACGAATGATGAACAGAAGGCTGATATTCAAAAGGTTTTGCGTAGAGTTCGTTCTGCCCGAAGAGACATAACTCGCCAAAATGAGTTAAATATAGCCCAACCTAACGTTTCAACCCCAATACAGGAAACTAATTCCAAAATAGCTCCTTTTGATAATCTATATTCCGATTTGAATGTTAGTAATTTTAACCCAATCACGATATCTCAAACTGCCCAAAATATTTATTCCTCAAGTTATGTTAGTTCAGCTCCAAATTTACCATTTTATTCATCTTCACAAATTATACCTAGTGTCCAAACCCAAACTTCCGATCTAGAAAGAATGCCTCAATGCATTCCGAGCTATAGGTCGATTGAACATTCACAACAAAGAACTCATTTCGTCAAAAGTTCTGAAGAAACCTCAACAACTTGGTCAAATCGTAATCCCTACAGTTATATGAACCGTCCATCAGAGACAATGCCAGTTGCTCTTAGACAAAATCCGTATTTAGAAACTATGTCTAATAATACAATTCACCCCAACGATACGTGGTCTCAACAAAGACCATCAATAACTTTCAATCAATCAGCACATCGTTTTCCTCAGTATAATCATTCAAAGTGTAACTCTCAAATAAACGCACCTAACCAAGAAAATCAAGTAATTTCCGAAAATAGATTCAGAGAAAGACGCTGGAAGCCTGTACCCATTCAAGAGTGGAAATTAAAATTTTCTGGCAGACATTCGGAGAGTGTAAATGAATTTCTTACGAAAGTAAAGCGAATGGCCAGATCTCAAAGAATTTGTGAGGAAGAACTTTTAGGTTCAATATTTTTATTGCTGGATGGTAGTGCTCTTCAATGGTATGATGCTTATATCGAAAATTTTCAAACATGGACCGAGTTCACTAATGCATTGCAATGGGAGTATTCTGATCCAGACTATGACGAACAGATTAGAGATGCGATTCGAAACCGCAAACAACAGCGGTTTGAAAGTTTCGGAGAGTACCGGTCATCAATGGAATTGTTATTTAAAGAATTGAGACAAGCTCCAAATCCCCAAGAGAAACTACGATATTTATACAATAATTTGTGGCCTACATATTTAAGAGGACTTAGTTTCAGAAATTTAAATAACATTGCCTCTGTTGAAGAATTAACAATACTTTGTAGAGACATTGAACGCATGGAAAAGCTTTGTAAGGAAAACGCAGTAATAGGAATGAACAAACGTATGCACCAATTAAATATATTAGACCAAAATACACATTCTAAATCTTCTCCTAATTACAATCAATTTTCAACCAATGTAAATCCCGAACCAAAATCAATAGAGTCAAAATCCTTTCGAAATTCAAAATATCCAAATCGCAATAATAATAATAACAGGCAAACTTTTTCCCAGCTTAATATACAATTGAAGCCTAATTATGGGTATCGTAATTCCAAAAAAATACCGACTCGGTTTCACAGTACCGATCCTCAAAATAACTCCAACAGCTCAAATGCCAGAAATACGAGACAAGTATTGTTTTCTTGTGTAAATTGTTTTGGAAACGGACACAACCCTGAGTCATGTCCAAAACCACGAAGAGCCAAATATTTGTGCTATAGATGCGGGCGAGAAGATACTATATTTCTCCACTGTCAAACGTGTCATCCACATTCACTCCGTCAAAATTTATTAAATTCAAATCCAAAATCTTCTCAAGAGCAATTCAGCTCCGAAGTAAATTCCACAAAGAATATTTCTCAAGAAAGGCCTTCAACTTCATCTGGCAAAGAACCTGCAAGTCTAAACAGAACTGTGGCTTCAATATTTGTTCAAAAACCGGGAGACAATAGATTGTATTTAGACGTGATAATTAACGGTAATCCTAAAACGGGCTTATTAGATACTGGGGCTACAATCTCAGTGCTAGGAAAAAATGCTGATATATTCCTATCTCAATGTGGATTAACGACTCGAAAAGAATATACAAAAGTTTTCGTAGCTAATGGCGAATCACTTCAAGGATGTGAAGTAGTAGATGTATTTATTGAGTTCAATAACAAACGCCGAACTTTGACAATGTATGTTTTACCCCAAATTACACAAGATCTCATTCTAGGGATGGACTTCTGGCAGAATTTTGATTTAAATCCCACTCTTTTTTATATTAATTCAGAATCTCAAAATACCTCCAATAATTCAAAAGAATTTCTAACAAAGCAACAGCAGGAACAGTTGACACAATTAATTGCTCAGTTTCCCATTACTACCAATGATAAGTTTGGCTGTACCCAAATAGTTACCCATACTATTAACACAGCTGATAATCCTCCTGCGATGCAGAGATGTTATCCTATTTCCCCGCATGTCTTAAAAGCAGCTGATGTTGAACTTCAGCGTATGTTACAATTGGGAGTTATCAAACCATGCCCAGCGTCACCATGGAGATCCCCAATGACAATAGTTTATAAACCAAATGGAAAAATAAGAATGTGTCTCGATGCTCGAAAATTAAATTCAGTTACGGTAAAGGATTCGTATCCCATGCCACATCTAGAGAACATTATTTCCAATTTAAAAGCCACAACATACTTAACTTCCATAGATTTATCAGACGCCTATTGGCAAATTAAATTAGATGAACAATCTCAACCAAAAACCGCCTTCGCTTTATCAGGTAGGCCACTTTATATGTTTGCACGTATGCCTTTTGGATTAGTAGGTGCCCCTGCTACAATGTCTAGGCTAGCTGATGCTATTATAGGTCCAGAATTACACCCAAACGTATGGTCCTACCTTGATGACATTATAATTGCAACCGACACTTTCGAAAATCACCTAAAATATTTAAAAATAGTCGCTAAAAAGCTTCAAGAAGCTAACCTTACAATAAACAAAACAAAATCGAAGTTTTGTGTAGAAGAATTAAATTATTTGGGTTTTATAGTCAATAAAAATGGATTTAAAATTGCACCCGATAAAGTAGATGCAATTATCAATTACCCCGTCCCAAAAACTGTACGACAGATTCGTCAGTTCCTAGGAGTTGCAGGTTGGAACAGGCGTTTTATAGCCAATTACTCGACAATAGTTTCACCCATAACAGATTTATTAAAAGGAAAACCCACCAAAATCAATTGGACAACCGATGCAAACAAAGCTTTCAATAAACTAAAAGAGGCAATTGCCAATGCCCCTACGCTTCATAATCCAGATTATACACAGCCGTTTTATGTTTGTACCGATGCCTCCAACACCGGTGTTGGAAGCCAACTTTATCAAAAAATAGATGACAATAATTTTCCTATTGCATACATTTCACAAAAACTTTCGCCAACTCAAAAAAAATATACAACATTAGAACAAGAATGTTTAAGTATTTTAATTGCTCTTACCAAATGGCGACACTTTCTGGAGGGGTCCAAATTTTTTATAATAACTGATAGTTCAGCACTTAAATGGTTGCTCCGCCAAGGAGATTCAGTAGGTCGTGTTGGACGTTGGGCTCTGAAAATACAACATTATAATTTTGAAGTAATTCACCGTCCAGGGAAAGATAATATTGTTCCAGACGCTCTCTCAAGATGCCTCGAAGAAATTAGCCAAGATACCTGGTACAATAGCTTACTTACTAAAATTTCCGAAAACCCACTAGAACACTCGAATTTTAGGATAATAGATAATAAAATATACCAACTTTTTCAAAATTCGGATAAGTATAACGTAGAAAATTATCGCTGGAAAGAATTAGTACCTAAATACGAACGCCAAGCTTTATTAAAAAAATTTCATGACGAACCAAAGGCTGGACATTTCGGTACCTTTAAAACGTACCGCCGAATTTCAGACTTATACCATTGGCCAAACATTACCGACGACGTGAAAAACTATATATCAAGATGTGACATTTGTAAGGCATATAAATCTCCAACCATATCACTTAAACCACCCATGGGAAAGATGCGTAAAGCCCATAGACCATGGGAAATTATAAGTATCGATTATATGGGTCCATTTCCTAGGTCAAAGCAGGGAAATATCTTTCTTCTAGTCATTATCGATAACTTCACAAAATATCCAGTTATTTTCCCTGTGCGAAGTTCTAAATTTTCAATTTTAAAGATAAAGCTGGAAGAAGTGATTTTTAGTTTATTTTCTGTACCACGTATTATTATTTCTGACAATGGGTCCCAGTTCATAGGGAAAGAATTTGCTAAACTTCTTAACGAGTATCACATACAACACTTCAAAACAGCCGTTTATTCACCTCAAGCAAATCCAACAGAACGGGTGAACCAGGTTATTGGTAATACGATTCGAGCATTTTTGAAGACCAACAATCACAAAGATTGGGACAAATATATTGCGCAAATTGGTGTCGCAATTCGATCAGCCGTACATGAGGCAACACTTTGTACCCCTTATTTTTTAAATTTTGGTATGGAAATGATACTGGATGGAAATGAGTATACTCGTCTAAATCATTTTCCACCTCCTACCTTAGAGGAACGAATTGTTAAATTGACCAAAATTCGAAAATGTGTATCAGATAATTTGGATAAAGAGTTTACTAAAACAGCGATCAGGTATAATTTACGAGCTAGAGCTCCACCATTTACTGTAGGGCAGATAGTTTGGAGAAGAAATTTTACACAGTCGGATGCGTCCAAAGGAGTAATGTCTAAATTGTTTCCAAAATGGGTAAAGGCAAAAATTATTAAAAAAAAAGGATCAAATGTGTACGTTGTTCAAGACCTTGATTCAAATAAAACTACAACTTACCATGGGAAGGACCTAAAAACGTAAATCAACTTTATCTAACATTGACAGTAACTCAGCAATATTCATGGAACACTAATTAGAATAATGTTATGATAATTGTTTATTTTTTTAATTTTATGTTTACACCAAAAGTTACTTTTGGTTTAGAAACCTTGTTTCTGATATATATTTGTTTCAATCACCCCGGAGGAAGGGGCCAATGAAACAAGCATTGTTATTACCAAATGCTGTTTCCATTATGTAATTAATAAGTATATTTATTACCGGAAAAAAAAAAAAAAAAAAAATAAAACCATATGCCAAATTGAAACTAAGAATAATATCTAGAAAGGAAAATCCCACTTATTAAAAAAATTAAAACATAATGGTCATAACCAATAAAAAAAAAAGGATGATCGCTATTATATGATCATAAAATAAAATATTTTTTTAAAATAACGAAAAAAAAGGGAAGGCCTTTAGGATATAAATAAAAATTCCTAATTAGTTAAATATGTTATTCATAGATATGTATAAGAACTATATGTAAGGTAAATATAAGTATGTATAAGAGATAACTAAACAAAAAAAAAAAAAAAAAAAAAAAAAAAAAAAAAGAGGGGATGGTGATGATGGATAAAAGGACTAATGGATGGAAGAAAGGGGGATTGGCAAGTCGAATGTTCGTGGTGTGAAGAGCTGTGCAGAAAAGTTAGAATAGTTTGTGTGAAGTATGTAAAAAGCAAGAAAAAAAAAAAAAAAAAAAAAATTTAAAAAAATCTGTGAAAACTAAAAGATAGAAGTGCTTAACAATTGTTATGTGGCTAAATTCTCCACTGAAATATAGAATATAAAAGCCGATGACAAGAAAAACAAGAGTGTTTATTTGTGCAGTGTACAATTTTTTTATAATAGAATCCAATACTCATCTCATCCTAATCGAAGAAAATAAGTAATGATGAGATAAATCCACGAAGAGGATATGCCTAGCAGAGATCCCGTCATCATTCATAATAGCAGCCTCTTGATCCATTTTAGAGTAAGTTTTTTTTTGTATTTTAGTTATAAGTTTAAATAAAAACCAATAGATTTTAATTCATGTAGTATTAAGTTGATAGAAAGACAGTGTTTGGTCTTATCTTTAAAATAGAGTATGTTCATAAAAGGTATCAATAGTTATGTTTGCCTCCAGTTTCTTTAAAAGAGAACATCACACGGAGGAATATGAATTATTTTTATTTTGTATAATTTCATGTAAGAAATACTGATAAATAATGTTATATAAAGTTTTTGTTTCTTTGTATTTTTTTTTTTTCTGTTATGTGTTTTAAAAATAAAACTAAGTAAATAATCAAATTAAGTTGTGATCTGTTGTGTTATTTTATTTATTGTTCACTAAGAAATCCGCGACCTCGCTGAGTAACCGAATAGCCGGACAGACAAATTTGGTTACATTTTGCTGTGTGTGCGAAATCGTAACAACTAGAACAAAAATAAGACCACCGTCTCGTTTTAACTGGATCACCGTTGGTTCTTTTATTTGGTTTATTTTAGTCTTTGGTACACTTGCATTTTCATAAATTCTTCCGAATTCATTGGGGAGGGAGTATTGTGGCTATGTTTACTAGTTTGAACGTCAAATTTAATAAAATTCCAATGAATTCTCAAAAAAAAGATGGAAGGTACAAAAAAAAACCCGGTCTACCGTCGTAGGTCGTGAGAAAACAAAATAATGTTAATTTCTTTTATTTTTCTTGATAAACTATAAAGTGGATTATTTTTAAGACATAATAAAAAATAGTTTCTTAAATGTTAATTATATTCAAAGTTTTACAATTAAGTAAAAAAATATAAATATTTTAATTAAAAAGCGTGATATTATTTAGTGTCACATTAAAATAGTGGGAAATAATATTCAATTACCCACACTAGCCTCAAAAAGTCAAAACCGGTCAGAAACACCCATTAGTAAACGAATGGAAATCTGAGCTCGATTGAAGATTACCGCTCACTTATATGTTGAGATTAGTGAACCAAGTCACAGATCTAGATGAAAATATATATATTCCTCGAAGCTTCAGACGTAGAAGAAACAACACTACCGTATTTCACTGAGAGCGCTTACGACGATATACGAAAATCGTATGACAGAGCGGTGATAGCCGTCCAAACCTCACTAGACCATCTAGGGTGACAACCATCCTCCGAATGACGAGCCCTCACAGATTTAACTTCCTAAAATCAACCTACTGAACTTTAATGGGGAGTATATGAAATGGATAGGATTTTGTGATATCTTTGACAAGTTACTTCATAACAACAAAACACTAGCAGATACACAGAAAACGGGTTATCTGAAAAAATACTTCGGTGGCCAAGCAGCCAATTAAATCAATTATATTCATGCTACTCGCGAGAATTACGAACCTGCATAGACCATTATCAAAAATGATACGATAATGATCGTGCAAACGTAATCAGATACATTAATACATTGATATACACCATCAAAAATGAATCGGCATCAGCAATTCGTACATTATACATTACCACTAACGAATGCCTTCAAGCTATAAAATACATGGAAATAAATATCGAGAATTTGGATCCAATTGTCATCGACACGGTATCAAAGAAACTCGACTGTGCATCAGTGAGATATCACTAGAAAATTCAAAAAACCTTCGAAGAAAGTTGTATGGTGTGTCTAGAAAAACTGTTAATATCTTTAGAAACTGTTTTTCGCGAGAAAACGAGTAACACTCGTAAACCTAGCACATTTATATCGAAAAACAATCTACCAGGAAAAACAATGTTGACATCAGATGTGAAAGCCTCACGTATATGCTGTATACGATAGCGGAAATTTCTCAGCGTCAAATGAGAGATTTCGCTACTCGCCGCAAGTGGCAGCATAATCACAAAAGATAATTTATTTTTTTTCATTTTGTATCTCTTTTTTCACTAAATAAAACACCCCAGCGGAATAAAATATTAAAAGTGATTTTTAAAATGACAAATTGATTGATCTCCGAAGTAATGGAACTCGGTAAAAGAAATGTTGAGATTTAACAATATTCCGTCTTTCCGCCATTCTAAAAGAATGACGATGACATTTGGATAATAGTATTGATCAGTGGTCCAAAACTTATGACAAAATTCTAGGATTTGTTCATGCTGGCCATTCTATTAAAAAACAACCGAAAGTATTGGTTACTAGTGGAAGTTTTTGAGATATTGGCCAAAAACTGAAAATAAATTAATAAACACTTTTAAATTTTCAAAAGGATTGGTTATGAAATGGCCAAGTTTGGTCCAGAATGAACAGATCCTAGAATTTTGTCCAAAACCTACTTTAAAATCATTGATCAATACTATTATCCAAATTTCATCTTCATTCTTTTAGAATACGGATTATTGTAACATTTCAAGATTTCATTTACCGAGTTCCTTTACTTCGGAGATCAATCAATTTGTCATTTTAAGGATCACTTTTAATATTTTATTTTTATTTCTTTAGTGAAAAAAGAGATACAAAATGAAGAAAAATAAATTATTTTTTGTGATGGTGCTGCTACTTGCGGTGAGTAGCGAAATCTCTCATTTTCCGCTGAGAAATTTCCGCTATCTTATATAGCATCTCATATATACATTCAGGGACACCATACTAAATAATATGACAATTTTAAAGTAATGAGCATTTATGAAAACAAACCAACTCGTCTCACTACCAGAACTCTGTATATATGACCTGTTTTAAACGCAGCCACACCACAATGAATTTCTCGCTAAACCAATCATACAAGCAATGAGGAGGACGACATGATCAATTACTACACAACAATAAAAAGTTGAGAGTGGTCAAGAGTACGGGCTTTTAAGAATGATGCAAGGGACGGAGAAGAAAAGAGAAGAAGGGAGCAATTCAACTATATTAATACCGGCTCCTACTACTACCGCAAGATACTACCACTGGCCGATCCTGACTATAACATTCCAGCCTCAATAGATTTACTCATGGAAGCAGATTATTACGCAGATATTATTCTACCTAATATATTAACGCAAGACAACAAACAACCAATTGCCCATCGCTCCAGGCTAGGTTGGATAATGTTGGGGATAATAACAGAAAGCTGCGAATTAAATAAAACAGTGGCAAAAACAACTGTAATTACTACTTAGAGTGTTTCTGTATGAAATCGAGAGGTCTCTCCAAAAGTTTTGGGAGATCAAAGATTTACACCCGCACAGAAACAAATTTTCGAAAAACAGAAGTGTGAACGGAAGTTCAAAATCACATTCGAACGATCAACAGATCGCAGATACATCAAAACAATACCGATCGATCATACAACTATCACACTAGGGGATTCAAAAACCGTGGCAGCAGCAAGATTTCTACAATTGCAGAAGCAGTTCATTAGAAGCAATTAATTAGCAACCCAATGCACAGAATTTATGAAAAATTATGAAGATCTCGGACACATGCAATTGATAAACAGTACATCGGAAACCAATGCCACTTACTATATACGCTACAACAACGTTGAGATTGGTCTTTCATGCCTCTTCAAACCAACCACCACTAAATGATATAATACACGTCGGACCAAAATTGCAGCAGGAACTTTAATACAATAACATGAGATGGCAGAAACCAAAATACGCAAATACGGGTATCCGATCTATTAGATCAAACGAGTCTTGTGACAGAAATAATAAGCTTCATCGAAATGAAGGAACGCTACCAGAAGATCAGAGAAACTCTGCAAGAGTAGGCATCAGAGATCGAGCGTTAAGATCGTTTTGCATATCAAAATATATCAGCCGACCATATGGAATGGGGCAAAATGGATATTTTATTGACTGCATTCGTGATCGAAAGACACGCAAGCGATTATTTGGCCATCGAAAGCAACTTTGGCTGAAACCAGAACTCCTGTTTTAATTAATAAAAGTATGTTTAATTAACAAAGTACGATCAAGTGCTTGAAGTGATTTATCATGTGCCATGATATATTCTTCTCATATTTTAGATATACGTGAAGTAACGAACAAATTAATTTAAATTACAATTTCTTGATAGCTCTGATTAATTAGTAATGTAGTTTTTGCGTTTGGTCACCATTTACAAGCATACCTCGTAAATTCGAGTAAACGGAGATAGGTATGACGTAATTTCTGTGAGTAATTTAAAAAACAGTAAACAATCGGCATCGGAAACACCTGGCCCGACTTCTTAAAAAAATATTACGAAAACCTGCCCAGTTTGATTTAAGTTTCTAAGGGGGTTCCATTAATCCAGGGATCGGACATCTCGGATTCGAGCATTTCACTAATGCCATATAACTCCTTGCCTAAAACTCGTTTCCGTGAAAATTAAAAAAAAATACCAAGGCTCTCGCGGTTTAACACTTTCAAAAATATCGGATTTTTAGTTCTGGACATGCAACTATACATGGTGCAAATTTTAAGACGGTTGAGCGGCTTAAACCGATGAAATCCCTTTTCTTAACTCATTCCCACGAAAAAAAAGATTCAATTTGAAGCCGCTAGATCCCAGAGTCCAATCCCTTTAGAAATATAAATTCTGGTTGATTCTGGGCGTGCAACTTATGGTAAAAATTTCATGACGATCGGGTGAGTGGCTGAAGCACCCATTCGAAACAGACAGGTAGACAAACAGGCAAGAATTTAGTTTTATATACAAGTAGAGTCTTTTAATAAATGTCAGACTGTTATCTCGGAAACGGTGCAACATAGGATATATAAATTGTTTAGTACCGAGAGGAGCGATTAGTGGTGATCAGATTCAGAGATATGAGAATTAATCTGCTGACAATAAATGTATATATTAAAATTAATTTGCAACCAAAACGGCGGAGTTTGATCAATGCTTTCTTTCTCTCACTTCCCCGCGCTAATGTATTGTCGGTCTTACCCGATTGATTGTTGATGCGGAGCACTTTTCTATTATTCGAACCATAAATGGATTATACCGTAGGTATGGTCCTTTGTGTTGCTCGGCCGACGGGAAAGCGATACCTAACTATCCCTGGCAAGGTATTTGATTTAATAAATATGCAATGCGTTTACTAAGTGGTCGAGCGATATATTAGGCACTACAGATGCGCGTATACATCTTTCTGTTGCATACTAGATATCAGTCATGCTGCTGAATTCAAAAGCAATTTTCAAACCAGATTTGAACCAGTCGTCTACAGTGGTTCTAAAATAATTAAAAAATGAATTATTTTTTTTGTAATGCCCTTTCGGAAATTCGAAGTTAAATACTGAACTCATTACAATACAGATTATTCGAGACAATAATTTAATAATTTCACAAATTTTCTAGTCACTTGTTATCGCTTTAAAATTGTGAAGAAACTCAAATTAAAATTTGTTAAATCATCATGGTTATATTCTTATCAGTTTATTTATTTTTTAACATCAAGGAAATAATTTTACGTATCGTAAGGTTAATGTCAAATTACATTACAGTAAATTTATAACATCTTTGAACAAATCATCTGCGTACAATTTATCCCAAAATTTCATTCGGTCACTTTCTGGCCAATCAATCAATTCCAAATCATCTGCAATATTTAAACAATTATATGGTAAATTTTGTGTTTTAAGAGGTTCCCAAATCACGCCCCCAATTTCACCACCATTTGGATTCGAAGTGGCTGCAAAATTCGTATACAAGTCAACCATTCTCCGCACAGTTTTATATTCATTGCTTTCTATTGGTAAACCACCAGTTTTTTCATATAAATCATTTTTAAATAAATAACTTAGATCATCAGCGTGGCAGGCACCTGGTTCATCGGCCAAATTTATGATGGCAACTTTAAAATGGTTAAAACGTCTTGACTCGAAAGCGAATCGAAGCAAATAAGTAGGTACCGATGGGTGGGATGCACGTGATTTTAGCACTTCGTAAATATTACGTATAAAGTACAAATCTGACGTTAAACGAACGAAACGATCACGATTATTAACTGATGGTTGTTCCAAACCGTAGTATTGTTCTTTTATGCGTAAACCATATTCCGATTTACGTGCTGTGTTAATTATAGCCAAATCGTTGGGTACAAAAGATTGAAAATCACCGAATGTATCGTACATTTCACTGCTGTTTAATTTCCCCATGAAACCCGCTATAAGGCCTTCAGCAGACGTTGCTGATATTATGAATGGAATATTCTTACTCCATGGATTTATCATCATCTCCCTAATTGGCTTGGTAATAAAGCTTTGCTCACTTACATACGGTTCAATAACTGGGAGGAACGGTTCAGGATCATTCAATGAAAGTTCCGCAGAACGAAGTTGAACTTTTGCGTTTAATAATTCGGTACCTGTAACGCTTTGCAATATATCTAAGGCTTTTTCTAATGGTTCATCATCATTCCAACCCAAGAGTTTGGCCAACTTCAAACCATAATTTTCATTTTTGACCAAAGCCCATCGTGCTAAAGCGGTACCGGACATCAAAATTGCCCGATTAAATAATCCACGCGACATTTCACTCAACGTATGATAATGAACTGATGCGCCACCAGCACTCTCACCAAACAGCGTGATACTGTTTGGATCACCACCAAATCGGTCACAATTATTTTTGATCCATCGCAGTGCCATCGTTTGATCTTTGAGGCCCGCGTTGCCCGGTACTCCTAGTTTTGGATCGTCAAAACTTAAAAATCCCAAAACACCTAATCGATAATTGAATGTGAACAAAACTATATCTTTTTCGAGTAAAAAGTCCGGTGAATATAAACGTGTACTCGATGAATCGGCTATAAACCCGCCGCCATGAATGAACACCATTACTGGTCGTAATGTATCTGGCGAAAAACTTTTTGTGTACACATTCATATGGATCGCTGTCTCGTCACCTTCGATCATACTCGATTCAAATTTGGACAACATAATATTGTTGTTGAGTGATGGTAATGGTGGTAAAGTGCAATCAAGCACCTCGGTCCAGTTATCGACAGGTTGGGGATCCTAAAATTTAAATATTAAATTAATATTACAACTTACAATTTACTGTTGCACAAAGTTACCTTAAACCTCAATAATCCAATAGGTGGTTTGATGTAAGGAATCCTATGAAACACTAGGATTTGCTTGCCGAACACTGTGTCATAATATTTTCCTTTGATTGGTCCATTTAAAGTTTGCACAATTGGAGTTTCTGATGCGGGATTTGCTTGTGTAGCACAAACAAATACCGCTAGTAATAGTATTAGACACGATTTGATCGATGTCATTACGAAGTATGGAATAAATGTTCAGTCCTGAATGGTTGAAATTAGAATGATTGTACGTGATGAAAATTATGTTTAATTTGTAAGATAACGTATAGGGCTAAGTTGACAGCAAGATCAGCGATTAGTAAAATTTGTATAACAACACCGCAAAATACGTTTTTATATATACGCTTTTAAAATATTTAGTAAGTTACGAGTATTGTACAGGGTCAAGAATAACCCGGACTCTGATAATCTTAATCAGTTTGGTTTTATATAATCGAATACAACTACCTTATACTCGGCACAATTTTGCTATTGTATGACATAATGCATATTGAGCACGAATGTAAGAGTAGATTATGTTAGGAGTATGCGTAGCTCCAATAACATACATAGTGTGTGTAAATTTGAATTACTTCTAAAGAATTGGAACAAACCATCTTTATGACTTGGAAGCAGGTTAATCAATTCTAATGACATTTTATCCTAGACATTCACAAGCAAGTAGATATAATTCCAAACGAAATTTGTATGTAGTAAAAAATTTGTACTTAATACTTAAAAAGACAAAAAGGCAAAAGTGCAACGACGTCAAATGACGATAACATAAACTCGCAAAGCGCATCGACAAAAAATGATAATAAGATAAACAGTGATGGAGGACAGTGTTTAGTGCAAACGGGTTCAGACAGATATATATAACGAAAGAGGAGCCCTAGATCAGCGGCCAATACTAGCGTGAATAAATTCACTATGGTTGAATTGGCTCATGGCAACCGGTTTTCTAGTTTAATAAACGCCGATGAAGCTTGACTGAAGATGCTGTACCAAAAAGTAACACATCAAAAACTGAGAAACCGTCACCAATATATTTGAGGGAAGAATCAAGTAAAGGCTTAGCAAGAACCATCGACACTTTAACAGAGGGTAACTTTTATATTTCCGGAGTTAAACGAGGAAATATAAAAGAAACCAAAATTCAGCAGTCAAATATCGAGGCGTACAAGGCCTTGATAAATCATTTTGATGAAGTGGGAAAACACTACTATATTTATCAACTAAAGAGCCAAAACGGGTTGGTTGTGAAGAGAGCTTCGTTGACCCAAACGAGATACAAGCTGCTCTCGCCGAAAAAAACGCCCGTGTTAAATCTATGCTGTATAAGATAGCGGAAATTTCTCAGCGGAAAATAAGAGATTTCGCTACTCACCGCAAGTGGCAGCACGATCACAAAAGAGAATTTAATTTGTTATATAATTACCAGCGGAAATTTATTATTCATTTTGTATCTCTCTTCTCACTAAATAAAACATCCCAGCGGAATAAAATATTAAAAGTGATCCTTAAAATGACAAATTGATTGATCTCCGAAGTAAAGGAACTCGGTAAATGAAATCTTGAAATTTTACAATATTCCGTCTTTCCGCCATACTAAAAGAATGACGATGAAATTTGGATAAAAGTATTGATCAGGGGTCCAAAACTTAGGACAAAATTCTAGGATCTGTTCATGCTGGACTAAACTAGGCCATTTCATAACCAATACTTTTGAAAATTTAAAGTTTTTTATCAATTTATTATCAGTTTTTGGCCAATATCTCAAAAACTTCCACTAGTAACCAATACTTTGGTTTACTGAAAGGTGTGGTTTACTCAAAAACTGAAAAAAACTTATATGGCCGCAGAAAATCAAAAAATTATAGTGAAAATTTTAATCCATCAATTTTCCCCAAATTTTCCTCGTTCTCTCAGTATGACCTAAGCTATTAGAAAAACAATCGAAAGTATTGATTACTAGTGGAAGTTTTTGAGATATTGGCCAAAAACTGAAAATGACTTATATGGCCGCGGAAAATCAAAAAATTATAGTGAAAATTCTAATCCATCACTTTTCCCCAAATTTTCCTTGTTCTCTCAGTATGACCTAAGCTATTAGAAAAACAATCGAAAGTATTGATTACTAGTGGAAGTTTTTGAGATATTGGCCAAAAACTGAAAATGACTTTTATGGCCGCGGAAAATCAAACAATTATAGTGAAAATTTTAATCCATAAATTTTCCCCAAATTTTCCTCGTAGGCTCAGTATGACCTAAGCTATCAGAAAAACAATCGAAAGTATTGGTTACTAGTGGAAGTTTTTGAGATATCGACCAAAAACTGAAAATAACTTATATGGCCGCAGAAAATCAAAAAATTATAGTGAAAATTCTAATCCATCACTTTTCCCCAAATTTTCCTCGTTCTCTCAGTATGACCTAAGCTATTAGAAAAACAATCGAAAGTATTGATTACTAGTGGAAGTTTTTGAGATATTGGCCAAAAACTGAAAATGACTTATATGGCCGCGGAAAATCAAACAATTATAGTGAAAATTTTAATCCATCAATTTTCCTCAAATTTTCCTCGTAGGCTCAGTATGACCTAAGCTATTAGAAAAACAATCGAAAGTATTGGTTACTAGTGGAAGTTTTTGAGATATCGACCAAAAACTGAAAATAACTTATATGGCCGCAGAAAATCAAAAAATTATAGTGAAAATTCTAATCCATCACTTTTCCCCAAATTTTCCTCGTAGGCTCAGTATGACCCAAGCTATTAGAAAAACAATCGAAAGTATTGGTTACTAGTGGAAGTTTTTGAGATATTGGCCAAAAACTGATAATAAATTGATAAAAAAATTTAAATTTTCAAAAGTATTGGTTATGAAATGGCCTAGTTTAGTCCAGCATGAACAGATCCTAGAATTTTGTCCTAAGTTTTGGACCCCTGATCAATACTTTTATCCAAATTTCATCGTCATTCTTTTAGTATGGCGGAAAGACGGAATATTGTAAAATTTCAAGATTTCATTTACCGAGTTCCTTTACTTCGGAGATCAATCAATTTGTCATTTTAAGGATCACTTTTAATATTTTATTCCGCTGGGATGTTTTATTTAGTGAAAAAAGAGATACAAAATGAATAATAAATTTCCGCTGGTAATTATATAACAAATTAAATTCTCTTTTCTGATCGTACTGCCACTTGCGGCGAGTAGCGAAATCTCTTATTTTCCGCTGAGAAATTTCCGCTATCTTATTCAGCATGTTAAATCTATTTAAAAAAATCAACAAAGGGAAGCATGAACATGAATTATATGATCTAAAATATCTTCTACATAGACGAATTACTGTCGAAGAACCCATAAAAAGAACTGGACCGGCACAGTGTGTTAAGTGCCAAGAATACGGCTACACTAAAGCTTATTGCACTTTGAGCGATGTTTGTGTAATCTGTGGTGATCTTCGTAATTCAAGGAAATACGATAAAAGTAAAACTCAAGCTTCTGTCAGAAAATTCAGTAACTGCGCGATGGAAACCACAAAGCTAATTATAGAGGTTGCCCAGTTTATATTGAATTGAAAAGGATTAATCCTAGTTAGCGAGCTGAGCAACGGTAAATTACATTCAGTATTCAGTATTCATTCAAAAAGAATGTACCTGATCTAACTGATTTCTGCGTAACCAAAGGCATTGCGTGTATGTATGTTAAGGCCACCGATTGCTATGATCTGTCGTCTGATCATTCACCGATAATATACAGGGTGACCAAAACAAAACGCCACAGAATTTTTATTTTTTGATGAATTTTATTGAATCAAAGTAAAAAATGTTCACAAATATTTAAATTTTTGAACTGCATAAGCAGTTTTCGATTTGGCCACCCTTAGCAGCGATTATGACCTTCAAACGGCCGATAAAGCTATTGTATGCAGTACGAAAGTGGCTCTGCGGTATTTTGGCCCATTCCCGGCGAAGCGCTTGCTTGAGATGATCGACACTTTGGTATTTTTTTGTCCCAACCTTGCTCTTCAAAATACCCCAAACCGAGAAATTTAGCGAATTTGCATCCGGTGTTGTTTCTCAGCCAATCTTAATTGACGCGTGCTTTATGACTCGACGCCGAGTCCTGTTGAAATGTCCAGGCTCTTCGGCCGAAATATTTTTGTGCCCAAGGCTTCAACGCTCCCTCCAACACATGATCCCGATAAATGTTTAGCATTTATCTTGATACCACGGTTCAAAAATACGAGCGGTGAACGGCTTTCCGCCGTTACGGCGGCCCAAACCATCACCATCGGCGGCGTTTGATTTCGAGTGGCAATCCATTGGTCCAAATTTTCAGTAGAACGGCCGGGCAAGTAAATCCGGTCGTTTTAGTTGTTCACATATTGCTCAATAACGAACGGTGACTCAGCGGAGAAAACCAAATTCAGCAAATCGCCACTTTCGTGCAAGCGTAACAACTCTTTTGCTCTTTCAACTCTAACTTTTTTTGAGCATCGGTGAGACCATGCGTTTTATGGAATTTTTCTTGGACCTTTAGTCCAAGATAATCTTTCAATATGTGCTGCATCCGTTCGAGCGAAATGTTAGCCTTACGAGCCATTTTTCTGCCGCTACGGCGCGGATTACGAGCCAATTTGGTCTTCACCTTCCGAATGATATCCGGCAATGTTGCAGTGTGTTTCGGTCCACCACTATGGCGTTTTGCAATGATGCCAGTATCGTTATAACGATTTATGGTGCGATACACAAGCATCTTATTCACATGCAGATGTTTTAACTGGTTAACAATCTGCGGCTGTGGTTTTCCAGCCAGATACAGAGCAATCACACTATTTCGCTTGAACTGCATTGCGGATAACTTTTTTTCTGGATATTTTTTACTAAAATTCTTTTGTACGCTTGTAAACAATGGAATGAACTGTCATTAGCGTAAATTTGAGCGCTCTGTCATCACTGGTTTAACAGCAATGACAGTCTGAAGTTGGTAACACTTCGTGTCAGTCACCCGGTAGTAACAGTGAGTACTGTTGCCTTAAAATCAGAAACACCGAAACGTCTGACAAACCAACGAACTGATTGAAATCAATATAGGAGACTAGGCGAACAAAATTGTCATCTTGATATCCCGCTAAAACACCAGGAGATATTGATGTGGCTGCAGAAAAACTGAAAGAGGCACTGGATATATCAGCTGAAAAGGCGTCACCAATCATCAACCATTCTGAAATAATTCATAAATTATCATATAATATCCAGTCACAAGGAAAAGCGGAAAATTCGACGGCAATGGCAACAATCAAAATCACCATTGTTGAAATGCAAATTAAATCGAGCTATGAAATTTGCACTGCAGGAAGAAGAAACCAATGTGTTCAGAATTACTTTACTAAACTCTCGGCAACAGAGAAGTCTGATTAATCTTTGTGGAAGGCAACAAAAAACCTTAAAATGCCTACAAAGTCGAATCCACCGATTAGACTACCAAGTAGAAAATGGGCGAGAAGCGATGAAGAAAAAGCCAGTGCTTTCGCTGCACATCTAAAGACGGTATTTCCACCACACTAAGGAACTAATAATATCGTACTGCCTCATCAGATCGATGATGATTCATACTGTAATCCTAAAGTTAAGAAAACAATCAAAACTTGCATTAGCCCGAAAAAGACGCCAGGACATGACATTATTACTGAAAAAATGATAAAGGAACTACCAGACAAATGCCTAAAACTAATAACCTACATTTTTAATGCGATCAGTTGAACTAGTCATATTCCTCAAAGGTGGAAGATATTTTTGATCACAATGATACATAAGCCTGTTAAAAACGAAACTCAAATCTCGTCTTATCGTTCAATAAGCATGCTTCCCACAATCTCAAAGCTGTTTGAAAAAATGTAACAAAACTGAAACCAGTATTAGAAGAAAGGCATATCATTTTAGACCATCAATTTGGGTTCCGAAACCAACATGGTACCATAGAGCAAGCATAGAATTGTAAATGCAATCAGACAGTCTTTTGAGGCAAAGCAACACAACTTAAAGCGCTCCTGCCGTAGAATATTCACTCAGTTCTGGAAAACTGTCTCTTCCAAAAGCAATACATGGTCCAACATAATGGTGCAACAACTTCCCTAAATAACATAAGCGCAGGAGTCCCACAAGGAAGCGTTCTGGGACCTATTTTATACTTGTTGTACACGGCAGACTTACCTGTTACCGACAATGTAATAATATCAACATTTGCTGATGATACAGCCATCCTGCTATGACGCGAAAAAACACAAACAGCCTCAAGAGAAGTGCAAAGTTATCTGAGCAAAATTGAGGATTGGCCCAAGATCTGGCTAATGAAAGTAAACGAAAAAAAAATCAATTCATGTCCCATTCACGCTGAACAAACGCTCCTGCTCACCAGTACAATTACACAGTGTATATATTCCTCAACAAACCAAGGTCAAATACCTAGGCTTACAATTGGATAGACGGCTAACGTGGGAGGAACATATTGAAGCAAAGCGCACCCAAATAAAAATAACATTTTCCAAAATATATTGGCTGATAGGAAGAAAATTCAAGTTATCATTAGACAATAAGGTCTTACTGTTCAAGCGTTAATCAAGTCAATATGGACATATGGTGTTCAGTTATCGGGATCCACCAGTGCATCAAATAGAGAACTCCTGCAACGAACTCAAGCAGAAATACTCCGATGTATTGCTAATGCTCCATGGTATATCCGAAAAACTAACATACGCGACGACCTTGGTATTAAAACGGTTAAAGACACAATCAAGGAATTCAGTTCGAAATACTACTCAACACTTCAGAGTCATCCCAACGAATTAGCCCGGGATATACTAAAACAGCCGCGATTTAAACGACTGAGAAGAACAGATCCACTCGGACTACAGAACCTGTAAAATCTTAAGCTTAAGATTTGAATACTTCTTGTTACTTTCATATGTAGAAAGACTGAAGAATAAAGCCATTGCCACCATAAAAAATACGAGTCATTGGAACCATTTTAGGCCAGTCGGAATCAGAATTGTATCAGCCGAAACCATTAGGAGTTTGAACAATGATTGTATGTACACAATGGTTGAGGAAAATATAAGTTTTCGGCCGGAACCATAACAAGGTCAGCCGAAACCACTAAAACAGTAGCCGGGACCACATATAGTGCCAGCCGGAACCGTATAACGCCAAACTCATCAGTCGGAACCAAACCAAATATGGCACAAGTAGCATAATGCATTGTGCACTATCTGATTTTTCAGCCGGAACCAATATTAAGCCAGCCGGAACTATTTAAAGAAAACCGGTACTATAATTATAAATCCGGACCAATAGGAGT
Organism: Nephrotoma guestfalica; assembly: GCA_963691935.1. Lineage (NCBI taxonomy): Eukaryota > Metazoa > Arthropoda > Insecta > Diptera > Tipulidae > Nephrotoma > Nephrotoma guestfalica. The sequence goes on from OY829915.1 coordinate 152,759,215, forward strand.
TTGGGCAATGAGCGCAATGAACTTATATGGTTATCAAACAACGATATAAGCCGGAACCATATGAAGCCAGCTAATTTTTTAACCGAAACCAATGTGGTGCAAGCAAGAACCATAAAAAGCCAACCGGAACCATTAGTGCAGAGTAATTGGGGTTGTTGTGGAACAAATATTTCCCCATCCCGGAACGATGCAAGTGTGATGTCTCGCCGGAATTGTTTGGTGGTGGATGTAAGAATCGGTTTCTAAAAGCTCATGTGATTGAAGTTTTGTTCGAAGACCGGGAATGATCGATTCTTGCGAAACATACATCTTATCATCCTAGGATTAGTTTGGATTGATCATTTTAGATGATCCAGCGATGGGACTAGAAGCATGAGCAATAGGCGTAAACAGTTTTTGTTTGGATTCTTAAGCTAGCCGTATTTTTCTGAATAATTTCTTGCTTGGCTGTAAGTGGTACGAGCCTTTCAAGAATTTGTAAGCAAGTTTTATGGCGTTCTCAATCTTCATAGGAGACATATGAGTTTATATGATTTGGGTCGTTTGTTTTATCTGGAATTGCCGGAACTACTAAGTGTTTTCTTTTTCCTTTGAATATTCAAACTCCGTTTCCAAAGTATAGATATCATAAGCAGAAGCTCGGGTAATCTATTCTATGTATTTCTGTTACAACGATCGATATTTCGTTTTGAAGATCTGTGAGCTGATTCAGTAATGTTTGTTTTATATCAAACATAAGATGTTCAAGTCGCTTAAAGTTGTCAGTTGCGTTAATATGAAATTTTACTTGGTCGGTGGTACGCGGTTTTCACATTAGAGAAGGCATGCCGGTATTAGATGCAGTTGGGAAACCTGCCGGCCTTTGGTCACTGTTCTTAATGTTTTAACCTATTTGATATCAATGCCAGATGGTCGAGATTTTTAGGATATCCTGCCAGACAGACCAATACGGCGTGAATGGTTAGTAATAGAGCACTTGACACATTTAATTGCGTGATGAGAATTACTAATGTTCACATCTTTAAGTTGGCAACACTGTTTTGTTTTGTAAATCCCGAGTAGCTCCATTAAAAACCATAACATTACCACATTTGGAGTTTTGTGCTGCACATTTATTTCAAAATTTGTAACAACAACAATTGAATCAATGGGTTTAAACTTTCAAGAAATTGTATTATGGACTGATTCAAGGATAACACTGGATTGCAACACCGCCTTGGTTAACGACATACAATTAATTTTACTTGGCGTCATGTTGTATCACAGTATAATCCTACAAACATTGCTTCCCGATGAGTAATGCCACAACAACTCTGTGAACTGGAATTATGATGGAAAGGTCCACACGTCCTGCATTCGAGGGAAATAATCATTAAGTCAAATAATTTGATCATTTTTTTATATATTTATTTATTACAACTGATTTACAAATCATCTGGTAATTTATCTTTCATAATTTATATTCTTGTTTGGAGGGTTGTAGCCCTTTGGCTCCTCCTTTACAATCTTAGTCCCCTTTACAATCTTATTATATTTTTAGTCGATCCTGATTGGATCTTGAAGATCATGTGGTTTCTTCCTTCGCAGCCGTCTTACTGGGTTTCAATCATCCGACATACGACGTATCTCAGCATTTTGGTGTAGACTAATACGTTGTATGTGCTTTCTCACGTGTTTGCTTATTTCTTCACTGATGAAATCTATAGATATATCCTCAGATCTCTATGGAGGTTGTCATTTTTTATTTACCACGGTGCATTAACTATTCCACGTAGTGCCTTGCTTTGGAATGACTGGATGTGATTGACATTGGTTTTCTTTGTACAGCCCCAGAGCCACACAGTCCACACAGGTTTTAGGATTTGCCGGTAGAGTAGCAATTTATTATGTAGAGTTAGCTCAGAATTTCTTCCTAAGAGCCAATCCATCTTTCTGTGTTTGGTGTTTAACTCTTCTTTTTTATTTTTCACATGCTCTTTCCATTTTAATTTCGTGTCTAGGGTCACGCCTAGATATTTTGCCGTGTTTGCTTAGGGGGTTTGCTGGGAGTTCAGTTCAACTGGTATCCAATAGACCTTCTTGTTGGTGAAGTTTACGTGAACAGATTTTGTTTCATTAAGTTTTATTCGCCATCTCTTGGCCCTGACAATATTAGTAGCTCTTTGCAACTTGCTTGTAGATTCTTCTATGCAGTTGGCAACTGCTAAGATGGCCGCATCATCCGCAAACGTCGCTATGTTAGTATCCGCCATCGTTGGCAGGTCCGAGGTGTATAGAACATATAAAGTTGGTCCCAGAACGCTACCTTGTGGTACCCCTGCTGATATTTTCCTTATTCCTGAGTATTCGTCACCTAATTTAACTCGAAAGTGTCGGTTAGATATGTAAGATTTTAGAAATTCATAAAACTGCTTTGGTAAGTCTCTTTGTAATTTATATTCCAAACCTTTATGCCATACTCTGTCAAAGGCCTGTGCTACATCCAAGAAGACGCTTGACCACACTTTGTTTTTTTCAAGTGCGTCTTCAATTATGTGTGTAATTCGGTGTACTTGTTCTATTGTTGAATGGTTTTCTCTGAAGCCAAATTGATGTGGAGGAACAAGATTTCTTTCTGCTATTATTGGTTTTAGTCTCTTTAGGAGTAGTTTCTCGAATAATTTTGAAACTATTGGGAGTAAGGAAAACGGCCTATACGAATTTTTGTCATTAAGTGGTTTGTTTGGTTTAGGTATCATAATTACTTCTGCTACTTTCCATTGACTTGGAACGTGTTTAAGTCTGAACGCTGCATTAATTATTTGGAGTAGTTTACGTAGTCCTTAATCAGGAAGAGCTTTTACTATTTGTCCTGTAATTAAGTCATATCCTGGAGATTTCTTTGTATTTAGGTTGAGATTGATTTCCTCTTTTAATTCTTATAATGTGACAGGAGATATATTGCAGTTATCCATTTTATATACTGGTGGTATGTTTTCCTCTGCAGTTTGTCTAGGTAGAGGCTGGAACGTGTTCTCGAGGTGGATTGCAAACAACGAAGCTTTTTGCTTTGCACTTATAGCCCATGTGCCATCTTCATTTTTTACTGGTGGAATTTGTAGTTAGGTCGTTTTAAACTTTTTGTCGCTTTCCAAAGGGAGTACCCGGTATCTTTTCCCCAGTAAGGCCACTCAAGTATTTATTAATGGGTTCGTTTTTGATTTCTTTAATTAGCAACTTTACCTAATTTATTGGATAAAAAAGTTAGAGTTGCTTTTTATTCTGGCACTCGACTTCTTTGCCAGGTCTTTTTGCTTTTCGTTTGCATTTCGGCGCATTTCCTTTGCACTTGACGGAGACTACTCCACGCCGCTTCTTGTATACTATTGTTCTAGTTCTTCTTCTAGCTCCATCGGGTTTTTAATTGGCACCTGAATATCAATATTATCCTCACAAGTTTCTGCAATTTCTCCCAGCAGGTATTTTTTTTCGTTAGCGAAGGTGAACTAGTTTGTTTTAACAATCGTTGCACTGATTGTCATAATAACAGGCGTGTGATTCGACATAATCCCCTCGCTGCTTTCTAGGTATATGTAGTTTTTGTCCAAACCTTTGGTGATAAAGAAGTCAATGGTATCGGGTATTTTGTTTCTATCCGTAGGCCAATAAGTTGGTTAATCTCCAGAATGAAAATCGCAATTGCATAGTCTTCCTGCTGCAAACAGCTCTCTTCCTTTTTTAGAGGTTACTCTTGATCCCCAGTAGGTGTTTTTTGCATTAAAATCACCTCCGATTATGAAACTTGATCCAAGTGATTTAAATAACGTGCAATAGTCTTGTTTAATTAAATTATATCTTGGGGGGCAATATATTGACGATACACTATATTCTTTGTTATTATTTATAAATACTTTTAAGATGACTGCTTGCATAAATTCCTCTTCAATTTTAAGATCTATAAAGTGTTTGATGTTTTCTTTTATAACCACCGACGATCCTCCCCTTGCCCTTCCTGCTGGATGAATGGCGTGGTAACAACTGTACCCATATATTTTAAGATATGAAGTTGAAGTAAATTGGATTTCCGAATCTAGACATATATTTAGGAAAATTTCTAATTCTGGAATATGTTGCATTAGCCCATTTGCATTCCAGGTAATGCATTCCAGGCATTCCTTCTTAATGTTTTATTTGTTGTTGTTTGCATCATTTTAATAGAGCATAGATTTCATTTCATTTAGAGAGTCTTGCTTATCTAACCTATTGCTTAGAGCTTGAAGGCGTTTCTCTTGTTTAGCTAGACGATTGTTAAGAGCTTCCAGGGTTCTTAGTATCATTTGGATCACTGCTGTATCTTCGGTAGTGCCCTCCGAAATATCTGGTTTTGTCATGACTACTTGCGAATACAGTTTTGGCTTTGGTTCTTCCGTTTTACTAGCATGAAGTTTAGGTTCCTCTTTGGTGGAAGTTTGATAATTTTTTACCGATATTCCTGGACTTTGTTTTCGCGTTTTATTTCTTATTCTTTGTAGCTCCTTAGCTATTTCACATCCCCGGTAGTTTGCGCGATGTGACTTATTGCAATTGACACATTTTGCAGCAATATTTTTATTTACCGGGCATACTTGGGCACGATGCTTTCCGGCAACATTTCACGCATCTAGTATCTCTTTGGCAATATTTCTGCGTATGCTTAAAACCTTAACATTTTTTGCACTGCGGTATTAATCCGCCATTTTTTTCAATGGCTCTATTTTAACTCTCATGCTAAGTATTGCCTTGATATTATACACATCTTCCACTTTTTGTTTGTTATTAAAAGTGAGCATAAATAGTGGAAGCCCTCCTTTGTTAATTTGAACTCCTTGTTCAGTTTCGATTTTTTCTTTCTTAATGATGTTTACGGCATTTTCTATTTGATAACCCTTTTGCTTGAGATCCTCAATGATTTCCTCTTTTGCACAGGTTCGGTGAAGACCTCTAGCCATAACTTTGATTGGGCGATCATTCTTAACCTCATCGGTAAACCACTGTTGCCCCTCGGAATTAAGCTTTGTAGCCAAAGATCTATAAGTTTCAGAGTCTAAAACATTAATTTTCCAGACGCCGTTGTTTAGAGATACGAGTTTGTACTCGGCTATCGTAACCGATTTCATAATCGATTGTATAGTGGAGAAATTTGACATCCCGACGACATTTATTGGTGGAGGTGATTTTTCTTTCGGTTTAGCTGGTTGTTGTTCTAGAGCTAGTTGATTCCTGATGATTAATTGATTTCTGGAAACCTCTTTTGAAGTTGATGGTAAAGTTACTTCCATTTATGGTGAGTGTTGCGCTTTCCTTTTCTTGCTTGGTCTTTTATTCCAGTTCAACATCCAATTTGTTTTTCTTTCTAATTCTTCTTCATCCATATGGAATGGGTTAATGTCATCATCGACTGTTGGGCTAGCGTCCCAAGTTCTGTACGTGTTTCAACTGCTTTTTTTGAGTTCTTCATTTTCTTTCTTTAAAATTGTAAATTTTTCTTTCAATTTAATTGTAAATTCATATATTTCTCTTAGTTGTTCACGGAGTTCGGTATTTTCTTCTCGTACTGAAATATATTTCCAGTTGAAGATCTTGTTGATCTTGATAATTTGGAACTTCGTCCAAATAGGTTAAACAATGATTGGCCCACCCCCGAATCTGTTGGGCTTGCCTCCGAAGAGTGTGGATTTGGCAGCATATCTGCTGCTGTACCACCTGGGGTATTATATTCCGTATTTGTTGTACGCATTGTTTGTTTTAGCCAATTTATACTACTGGCATTTGGTCCCCGGTAGCACTTTGCTACTGTCGAAGCAGTACCCGCCCCTCGCGACGAGGACGCGGCTACCTTGGTGTTACCTAGGTGTACACAGAGACAGCCGAAGCCTCTGAGTACCCTAGGCTGAGGGGCAATTCGATCATTGATGAATCTCTAGTAGATCTTGAATTAAAACCAGAAAAACCTATTGTTTGCGATTTAAGAATAAATGTCAGCGAATTCTATCCAATCATGGAGAATTAACAGTTCTGGAACTTGAGGCAACTCTAACACATTTAGTTAAGAGTATCTAAAATTGTTCATTCAATTTAGAGATAAAATTATTGTCATTGGAAAAAGAGAATCATCTAAAATCTCTTAATTCATTTTTAGATACAAACAACATATTACGAGTTGGAGGTCGTCTAAAAAACGCCAACATTAATTACGATTCAAAACATCAAATATTATTACCGCCAAATCATGATTTTGTGAAATTGATTTTTGAATCTGAACATAAAACTCAATGTCATGTAGGGCCACAGCTTCTTTTATCAATAATTCGTCGAAGATTTTGGCCAATAGCTGGTAAAAGCACTGCAAAAAAGATTGTAAATAATTGTATCGTTTGTGCGCGTACCAAACCTACAATTATTAAACAAATTATGGGTGATCTTATTTCTTAACACTGGAGTGGATTATTGTGGTCCATTTTATATACGGAACAAATTCCAGCGAAAGTCATCACCTTATAGAGTGCATGTTACATCCTTTGTATGTTTTTCAACCAAGTCCATACATTTAGATATAGTCACTGACTTAACATCGCAATGTTTCATTGCATGTCTCAAACATTTTGTCTCACATCGTGGAGTGGTAGCCAATATCTGGTCAGACAACGCAAGCACATTCATTGGTGCAAATCGAGAATTAAAGGAGTTGTTTCAAAAATTAATTTCGCAAACCGAACAAGAAAAAATTGTGTTTTATTGCACGAATGAACAAATAAATTGGCATTTTATCCCATCAAGGTCGCCCAATCTTGGACAATTATGGGAAGCATCCATAAAATCATTTAAGTTTCATTTAAAACGGGTTATGAAAGATACACTATTAGCTTTAGAAGAGTTGACAATTCTTATTATTCAAATAGAAGGAATACTTAATTCTCGACCATTACCATGTTTGTCTGATGATCCAGAACCAGGTTCTTACATGACAATTTATGAACCTGAACTGTCACTTATATACCAAATAATCATTTAACAAAGTGAAAATTAATTACCAAATTAGTAGAATAATTTTGGAAACGATACTCAATTGAATATTTGCACACTCTACAAACCAGAGTAAAATGGCAACAAGAAAGTTCAAACATTAAAATTGATGACATTGCAATGCTTGTTGATAAACACCTGCGATCAATCAAATGGCCATTGGGTAAGTATCGCGGTAAGTAATTTTTCGTTAGTTTCGGCAACCGTTTTTCTTGTTGCTCTATACTGATGATCCTCTTTTAATGTAGTGGTCATCGTTATTACCTCGTCATCTCTGGCAAGAAAATCTGCGTATAGCTTTTTCAAATCTTCTATCCTCCTTTCGAGATAGGGGTTTTCGTCTTTCGACAAGCAAATATTTTTTCACCTATCTCCTCTTGTTCCTTCAGCATCTTTTCCATATCGATTTTAATGATCTGATGTGGCTCTCGATTTGTGTTTATTTAACAACTCTGTTTGGGCAGTAAAGCCCAACGTTATCAAATTAATTGTTCAAGCTGACGATTGAAAATGTTGTTTATTGCTTTATATTAAAATTTATTCTCGTTATCCACTTGTTGAGTTTTGTTGACTTATTTGCTAGTTCGGTTGTTGCTAGCGCTCGAATGACCAATGTTAATCCTTTTAAAAAGTGATGAGTTTTATTGGCCGCCGGTTGTTGTGGTGGGTCTAAAGAGCTGGAAAATCCAAGTTTTTACTCATGTATAAGTTCATTAACCTACTAGTTATACTAATTATTAATACTAATTATAAATTACTATACATATATCTGTTGAGCTTGCCTTAACACCTCATTATAAAAATTACGACTAAAATTCGTTTAGTTGTGTAATCATCTTAAAGTCAATTTGCATGATTATTATGTTTACAACCACTGACATTTTATAGCTTTCAGGCATACCTCTCAAAACAAGTACTTATGACTAGTTGTTTATTATTTTGCTGGACGTGTTCAGTTACAAATTGTGAAGACCTAGATAAAAATAAAACTCGTAATATACAGGGTGTCCAAATAAAAGCTGAGTGTTTTTAATAGTCACGTAAATCGTTTGCTATGGTAAAAATCGGATTTCGAACAGATTTTTCGATCAGTTTGCCATATAGTTTTTGAAAATAAATGAATTTACCGAAAAATTTATTTAAAATTGACTTTTACCCGATTATTGGCCCGCAGCCATTGTAGGATAGTTAGAAAGAACAAAATTATAAGTCGATAAAAAATTATCATATGGTAGCACTTATTTGGACACTCTGTAGGTAAAACGACAAACATACTATGTAATTTTAAATTCTAATCATATACTGTAAAATTGACTCGTTTGTATATAAAGCCTTCAACCTTCTTAATCAAACCGTAGTACATTGAAAATCGTCTTTGGTCAACATCGTTCAATTACAAAAAAATATTTTTGTGCTCTGTCATCAAAGAGTTCGATTATTTGTGTTTGGGGACAAAATGGGTGGTGATAAGCTAATCGTCAATACATTAAATGGGCCGATTAAAGGTAAAAATTACCTAACCGTATTTGGGAACAAAATTCTAGCTTTTCATCGTATCCCGTACATAAAAACGCCAATTGGCAAACTCCGGTTTAAGGTAAATGGTTGTAATTGATTCGAATACCTGTAAAAATATATATTTGTTACAATAATTTTAGGATCCCCAACCGGTGGATAACTGGAATGAAGTGCTTGATTGTAGTTTACCACCGATACCATCCCTTAATGCAAATCAGATGTTGGTTAAATGTGAAAGAATAATCGAGGGCGATGAAACCGCGATACACATAAATGCCTACACTAAAGATTTGACATCGAAAAAACTGCGTCCAGTAATGGTCTGGATACATGGTGGTGGATTTGTATCAGATTCGTCGATAACACGTTTATATTCACCTGATTATTTACTCGAGCGGGACGTAGTTTTGTTTACGTTCAATTATCGTTTAGGTGTACTGGGATTTTTAAGTTTGGACGATCCAAAACTGGGTGTGCCTGGTAATGCAGGCCTTAAAGATCAATCGATGGCAATGCGGTGGATCAAAAATAATTGTGATCGATTTGGTGGTGATCCAAATAATATTACGTTGTTCGGGGAGAGTGCCGGTGGGGCATCGGTTAATTTCCATGCGTTGAGTGAAATGTCTCGTGGCTTATTTCATAAAGGTATTTTAATGTCGGGCTCTGTATTAGCACCATGGGCTACTGTTAGAAATGATAATTATAGTTTAAAGATTGCAAAATCGCTGGGTTGGAAAGAAAATGAACCCGTCGAAAGGGCATTGGAAATATTACAAAATGCAAATGGAACGGATTTACTAAATGCTCAATCTGGACTACTCACACATGAGATTCGGATGCAGATTTTTGAACCATTTCTTCCATCCGTTGAGCCGTATGTAAGTGATCAGTGTTTTATCCCGAAACCAGTCGCAGAAATGATGGCAAATCCATGGAGTAAAAATATTCCGTTAATAATATCGTCTACTTCCGACGAAGGTCTTTGTTCGGAAATAGTTGGAGTTATAAGCGCGAGTGAAACATACGATAATATAGGTGAATTTGAATCGTACGTTCCTAAAGATTTGGCGCCAAATAATAACGACCGTCGAAAAATAATTGCTTCGAAAATAAAACAACAATATTACGGTGATCAGACACCTTCAAGAACGAATCGTCAAGGTTTCGTTGATTTAATGACAGATTTGTGGTTTATGCGATCGATTTACAAAGAAATACAATCGCGTACATCTGACCCATCAACACCAACCTATTTGCTTCGCTTCGCATTCGATTCAAAACGATTTAATCACTTTAAAATTGGTGCCTTAAAATTACTTGATGTACCTGGTGCCAGCCATGCTGACGATTTGAGCTACCTGTTTAAAAATGATTACTATGAAAGTACTGGTGGCCTACCGAGTGACAGCAAGGAATTTAAAACTATGAAGCGCATGGTTGAATTGGTTACAAATTTTGCAGCGACATCGAATCCAAATGGTTCCGGACTTGGTGATCTAACTTGGGAGCCCATTAAAAGCAACAATTTACCGTACAAATGTTTAAATATTTCAGATGATTTACAGATTATTGATTGGCCCGAAAGTGATCGGATGAAGTTTTGGGACCAACTGTACGCAGAAGATTTAAATTGAACTCTATTAAAAATTTGTTACAATCGTTGTTGTTGTTGATTATGCAAATTAAATATAACAAACACAATCAAAATGTTGTCTACACGTTATTTATTATACGAATGACCTTGCTCAAATATCAGAATATTGTTTACTCTTACGAGAATCATTCTTATGCCGGTCTCTTTAAATATTAGATTGGTGCAAAGTGTCTGATGTTAATACTTACACATATATAATTTTAACATTTTCTCCAACCTGATACGTGCGAGAACAGATTAGTCACGTGATAAATTATTATTATATTCGCTCTGTGGAATGAGTACACAGCTTTCATTGTTTGTCAACAATTGCGTTCATATCGCGTTGAGTGAAGTTTGGTATCTAGTAGTTCGATAAAATCGGTGTCAATTATAAAATATTTGATTTAATATTCTTATCAACCACATAATTAACCACATACACCCTAAAGTTCCTTCTGTATATAAACGACCAACTCTATTATCAAACCATTAGTACATTTCAAATTCATCATCCGTCAACATCATTTCTGTGTACAGCATAAAATTGCTCCGTCATCCACTTAAAGTGATTCGTGTTATCAATTAATTACCATTACAAGTGAATTTCATTTCATTATTTATACATAAAATGGGCGATAAATCGCTTATCGTGAATACGTTGAATGGTCCGATTAAGGGCAAAAATTATGAAACGACGTTTGGTAAGGAAATTCTAGCTTTTCATCGAATTCCATATATCAAAACACCGATTGGCAAGCTCCGGTTTAAGGTACGTTATTTCTTCAAATGTATTCGTGCATATCTAACTGTAAATCGTATCAAATTTTAGGATCCGCAACCTGTCGCTAACTGGAGTGAAGTACTTGATTGCAGTTTACCATCATTGCCATCGTTGAATCGAAGTGCACGATTAGGTAATACAATCGAAGGTGATGAGACAGCAATTCATATAAATGCGTACACAAGAGATGTGAAACCAAATAAATTGCGGCCCGTTATGATATGGATTCATGGGGGAGGATTTGTTTCCGAATCATCGATTAGCAATATTTTTGCACCGGATTTCCTGCTCGAGAAAGAAGTTGTTCTGTTTACGTTCAATTATCGATTAAGTGTTTTGGGCTTTTTAAGTTTGGATGATCCGAAATTGGGCGTGCCCGGAAATGCAGGCCTCAAAGATCAAACGATGGCGATGCGCTGGATTAAAGATAATGCGGACCGGTTTGGAGGCGACCCAAATAATATAACGGTATTTGGTGAAAGTGCTGGTGGTGCATCAGTACATTACCAAACGGTAAGTGAATTATCGCGCGGACTATTCCACAAGGCGATTATGATGTCGGGCACCATTACAGCTCCATGGGCGTTGGTGGAAAATAAGAATTTTGGATTTCGTTTAGCTAAATCGTTGGGCTGGAACGAAGGCGAACCAAATGAAAAAGCCTTAGAAATAATGCAAAATGCATCTGGCCAAGCGTTATTAGATGCTGTGGCAGCTTTACTTACGCCAGAAGAACGTGTATCCGCATTCGAACCATTTGTTCCGACCATTGAACCGTACGTTAGCGAACAATGCTTTATTTCAAAACCGGTATCCGAAATGTTAAAAAATCCATGGGGAAAAGATATACCAATTATAGCGTCAGCCACATCCGACGAAGGTCTGTTATTTGCTATGATTACCGACTTCACAAGAAACGTGCAGCTTTACGAGCATTTGGGTGATTTTGAGCGACTGGTACCAAAAGAGGTTGCAGTAAATAATGCCGCGCGAAAAAAAGAATTTGGTCTACGACTCAAGAAACTATATTACGGTACTGAGAAACCGTCGATCGAAAATTACCGATGTTACAGTGATATGGTGTCGGATAAATTTTTTATTTATCCCACACACCAATTTGTCCAGTCACGTGCGTTAACCGCTACCGCGCCAACATACTTACTTCGATTCGCGTTCGATTCACCAACATTCAACCACTTTAAGTCGAGTGTGCTTCATCTGGCGAACGAAAAGGGGGCATGTCACGCCGATGACGTAAGCTATTTGTTTAAAAACGATTGGTATGAGGAAACAGGTGGTCTAAAAGCAGGAAGTAGAGAGTATATCGCAATGAAACGTATGGTTGCCATGTATACGAATTTTGCCGAAACCTCAGACCCAAATAAACCAGAAGCACTTGGCGCTCGATGGGAACCGATTAAAAATCAGCATTTACCATATAAATGTATGAATATTGATGATGATTTGGCTTGTATTGATTGGCCAGAAACTGAGCGGGTCAAAGTTTGGGATTCGCTGTATGCAGACGATCATTAATAAATTTTTCTATTCATATTGCATTTTATTGTATTGACTTGTGTGACATCTACGCGGCAATAGAGCAACGAATAAGTCTCAAGTTATTTGGGTTAGAGTAGTTAGTCCGAAATTTTTATCCCGAAATTAACATCCCCATTTTTTTTAAATTGTGTCTAATTTTAAATTGGTTTAATTTAAGCGGTTCCTATAAAATTTTTATTGCCGCGACTTCAGAAATGTCTTAATTATTTGGGTTAGTTCATTAAAAAATGACGGATTTCAATTGTGAATAGTAAATAGTGGCCAGAAAATAAATCGAAATTTGTTATAAGGAATATTGTGCGACCAACAAAGGCACTCGTGCCCAACGCTCGAAAAACGAGATAAAAGTTTGTCACGGTCGACAGCCTAGCCAATGTGAAGAAATAGTTAAAGCTTTTCTAAGTATTTTCCGCTCGAATGATTTTGTTAGTAATTGGTGAGGCAGAGGGTGTAATTTGGGCAGAAGTGGTGTGGGACCATTATGTTGAGTGCCATGATGTTACACTCTATAGGGTGAGTTCGACACAAATTGCGCAGTGTTGCACCATTTTGCTTAGCATGTCGCATAATTTTGCGGAATGTTACAACACCTTGCATCACATTTCATCAGTTGTTTCGGGTTCCGTGTTGTTTTAAATCGACTCAGACGTTTTTGGTGAAAATTAGTGAGGATGTTTTCGTTCGGAAATTCGTTTAAGAGGGTTTCTTGTGCAGACCATATAGTTTTTTGAGTTTATTCGGCTCTAATGATTTTGATAATAGTTGGTGAGGGTGAAGAAGGCCATTAAGAGAGAGTTCTGTGTCGACGTTATGTTGAGTAATATTGTAGCATGTTGCGTGATGTTAAGGGATGTTGCACCATTTTGCGGGATGTTTCACAAGCAATATACACCTTGTTGCACCACGATTGATTATGTTGTATTGCGTTTCGTTATGTATTTTATTAAATACTTTAATTAGAAAAATAATTTAATTAGAATTTGACGTTATGCTGAATCATGTTTCATTATATTTTCAAATTTTTGGTTATGATGAGAGAAATTGATTTGCATTATTTGTTATCTATTTAGTATGTTTTCAGTGATTTATTGACTAAATTTAAACACCATGAAATTATATGCTGGTGTCAAAGGTTTGAAGTACTAATTTCGGGAAAATTTATTTATTTATTTTTGTTTGTTACAATATAATTTAGTCTTCAATCGATAGTATCAAGTCAGAGTCTTTCTTAACCGAATATAAAACTCTATTTCTTTGTTAAAAATAAGATTCCAAAGTGAATTCCAGATAATATTTTGTAAAATGATTAAATTGCAAGGAAGTTTGTTTTCCCAAACAAGCCACTGCGGGCTCTATAAAATGATCATTCTAAGCTGTTCCTGTGTGGGGTTTGCTATTACCCCCATCAGGCGCTTCCCCGGGAGGCGGATAGGGGAATGCTTGCCAGATATGGTAGGTACCGGGGAAATTAAATACTCGGGGCGGACCAAAAAATAGCGCACCAAAGCTAAGGTGGTACTACATATGGGCGTATGTGGCTAAGAGGGTGCTTAGTCGTTAGTATGTGAACTCCGAATTTGGTGTCATTCGGTTTAAACCCATAGCCTTCTTATGATAACGCAGAGCTCCGTCATAGGCGAAAAATAATGATGAAAATAATAGCCTAATAATATTAGGAACCGAGACGGATGCGTCTATTTCTATAGAAATCGTTTGGCATCAAATCAACCGGGCCGCTCCATATACTCTTCGGATTCTAGTACCATAGATTCTGGGGGGAACCAACCCTTGGAAAATAAAGGGAACAACTTTCCCAAGAGCATGAAAATGTTGAGATCACCACCTCCAAATGTAAGTAGACGTACACTACAATTAAAGACAACTGTGCCAACAGCGACTGCGTCCACAGTCACTGCAAAAGACGCGGTCTCTACTGAAAAAGGAACTTCATTACAAATGCCGAGTGCACCAACAAACATTATAAACAGCGAGGATCTGTTATCCAAGTTTCAGGAAATGGAGAAACTAATCGCGCACCTGAGCAATGAAGTTGCTGAACTTAAGAGAGAAAACTCTACACTAAAAGAAAAGGCTAAAAATAGTAAAGCTGAGAATTCAGCACGAGCTAACAACCTGCCTGTCAACCAAAATTCAGCCATCAACAAGTCAACATCATTCAAATAATTCCAACTGGTTGCTGCAGCAATTTCCAGTCTCTCAACAGAATAATAGATTTAATGCTCTGAGTATAGAGGATTATTTCACAGATGAGGAAGAACTTGAAGAAGAACTTTCCAGAGCTAATAACAGAAATCCTAAGAAACGTAGGCGCACAAAACCGAAAACTCCCCCAAAAAATAATACACAAAGTGTGAACAGTAACACTGAACAGAAAAACCCAAAAATACCACTGCCTCCACCCATTAATGTGAGTAATATCAACAATTTCGAACTTTTTCGACAAAAAATAATAAAAACCACTAGTGAATCAACTAATTTTAAGGCGCTTTCAAATAGTGACACTAGGATTACCTTTCAAAATGAAAATGATTACAGAAATGTCAAAAAGTTACTGGAAGAATTAAAAACTGAATCTAGCAACCAACTAGAAAATATTCAATATCACACCTACCAGCTGAAGAGTGAAAAGGCCTATAGAGTGGTTATCAGAGGCTTACCTTCTTCTATTAGTCACGATGAAATTAAAGCAGACTTAGAAAAATGGGACATGAAGTTGCAGGTATTACCAACATATACAAAATGGTCACAATTGATGGTGTAAAAGTCAGGAAACACTTTCCATTGTTTTACATCGACTTAAAACAAAAAGACAACAATAAAGAAGTATAACATATCAAAAAAGTTGCGTACTGTATAGTTAAAATTGAGCCACCTAACAAGACAAGGGGAATTCCACAATGTACGAATTGTCAACAACTTGGACATACCAAGAGCTTTTGCTATCGTCAAACCAAATGCGTTAAATGCGCGGAAAATCACCACACGACAAAATGCAAGAAAACACCAGATATCGCGCCTTCTTGTGCTCTTTGTCAACAACAAGGGCATACTGCAAATTATAAAGGATGCCGTGTATATCAGAACAAAATTAAAAGTCAACAGAATAATAGAACAAGCGCAGTGCAGCGATTACAAACCAAAGTTGCTAAACCACAAACAATAATCACACCATCCACAGTTGGATTATCCTATGCGCAAATCGCCAACGAGTCAAATAACATTGAAATTTTTAAAATGCTTAGCCAAATTCAACAGTCACTTGGTCATTTAGCAGAGAGGGTGGCAAAACTGGAAACCTATATCTATCCACTAAGCGATAAAGTCAGCATACTTACAAATGGTTAACTCGTTCAAAAATCAAAAATAATATCAAACACAATCGACAAGAGGATATTCGTGAAAACTATTTGCAAGCAACTGTTATCTCAATCCAATATAATGGCGCAGATCTAAATATTGCAGCAGCGTACTGTCCTCCACGGCATACACCATCGAAGTTACAATTTAATAACGTCTTCAATAAGCTCGGTCCAAGATTTATTATTGGAGGGGACTACAATATGAAACATACAGCTTGGGGTTCCAGGCTTATTTCTCCTGGGAAAGGTAACACCTTGTTCAATGCCATTCATGAAAACAAATGCGAATATCTGTCCCCAGGGGGACCAACGTATTGGCCAACGGATGCAGGAAAAATACCAGATCTACTGGATTTCTTCATCATGAAAGGTATTCCTCTAAGCTACACTAGAGTCGAAGGAATTAACGACCTAACATCTGACCACATTCCTGTACTGTTGTCAGTAAGCGCTACAGTAATAAAGAAACAGAAAAAGCAAAACCTTACTAATAGATTCACGGATTGGGACATCTTCAGAGAAAAATTGGAAGAGCTGGTTGAATTAAAAGTTAGTATTAAAAGCAATGAAGAATTGAAACAACAAACAAACAATTTTATTGAATACACTCGAATGGCTGCCAGACTAGCCACTCCTGAATCAAAGGACAAAGCGGAGATTGAAGTCAAATACCCGGCTGAAATCAAGGGCGAGGAGAATATGGCACCTCACCAGAAATCCCGCTGACAAGACAACTTTTAATCGAATAAGTAACAAAGTCAATAGACTAATCAAAAATTTCAAACAGAATTGCCTCGATAACTACTTAAGCGGGCTAGGTCCAGAAATGGATAAAGACTACTCGTTATGGAAAGCAACCAGAAGATTTAAGCGACCTGTAGTTCGAGTACCACCTTTAAGGAATACTCAAGGCAGTTGGGTTCGACAAGACAAAGAAAAAGCGGAACTCTTTGCTCAACACCTAGCAGCAGTGTTCCAACCCCATGACATTCAATCCAACATTGATGTAACACCTGTTTATCAACCAAATCAGGACTTTAAAAGGGTCACGCCAATGGAAATTACTAAAGAAATCGACAAAAATCTTAATCATAAAAAAGCACCAGGAATTGATGAAATATCACCGGGTCTATTCAAGGAATTTCCACGTAAAGCAATCATCTTGATCACATACTTATTTAATGCCTGTATGAGATTGAAGTATGCACCCAAATGCTTCAAAATGGTCCAAATAATTATGCTAAAGAAACCAGGTAAACCAGATGAAGAAGTAACATCATACAGACCAATCTCACTGCTTCCGACCTTATCAAATCTGTTCGAGAAACTGCTACTAAAACGTCTAAAGCCAATGGTAAACGTTCCTGATTTCCAATTTGGATTCAGGAATAACCACTCCACCATAGATCAAGTCCATCGAATAACTGCGCTAATAGAGCAAGCGTTTGAAGAAAAAAAATATTGCCCCGCCGTTTTTCTGGATGTATCCCAGGCCTTCGATAGGGTTTGGCATGAGCGATTGACATTCAAAATGAGCAAAATTCTACCACAAAACTATTGCCAGCTGCTTGAATCATACCTCTCTGATCGCCAATTCAGAGTCATTCATGAAGAAACATGTTCTGACTTTTATCCAGCGATTGCGGGAGTTCCGCAGGGAAGCATATTGGATCCCCTCCTCTACCTTCTTTATACTGCGAACATACCTACAACGAATAAAACATTCATCGGCACGTTCGCTGACGACACTGTAATTATGTCAGTAGATGAATCTCGACCAAGAGCAGTGGAAAATCTTCAACGAGCAATGGACAACGTTACTAAATGGACAATTGACTGGAAAATCGCGTTGAATAACACTCTTCATATACACCTCAAAGGAGTGCAAGTGTCGCAGGCTGAATCGGCAAAATACCTTGGTCTACATTTAGATTCCAGGCTCAACTGGAAACATCACGTGAGACAAAAAGCTGAACAGATACGATTGAAACAACGTCAAATGTACTGGTTAATTGGACATCATTCCAAAATGAACCTGTATTGCAAAAGACTGGTATACCAGACTATCTTCAAACCAATATGGATGTATGGTGCGCAGCTATGGGGTTGTACACATAAATCCAATAGAGACATTATACAACGAAGCCAAAATAAATTTCTTCGAATGGTCCCCATCGCCCACCGATTTGTGACTAACAAGGAATTCCACAATGATTTAGAAATACAATTGATAGACGTTGTTATCTGCGAATGTGTCATAAAACATGGGAAGAGACTTCTTGCCCACACCAATCTTGAGGCCGTACAACTACTGGACAGTACAACCGAAGTAATGCGGCTCAAACGAATCAAACCACATGAGCTAACCGTATGAAAATTATAAACCAAGGGAACTGGACACTGGTCCAGCAGACCCACACAAGTTTATGCTTATCTCATAAGTACTAATGTCAACCTTACTAATGAATTAATAATGTTTAAGATTGTAGTAGCCATATCAATAAAGTTGTTAAAAAAAAAAAATTCTAAGCTGTTGCTTAACCAACTGTGGCTTAACTATTTTATGAACTGATAGGCCCTGTTAAGAAAACTTATTAAACTCATCGAGAGGTTTAGATGCGGCAAATTTTTAGTTGGAAAAGGATCATCAATGGAAACGGGTATTTGTTTCGACGTCTATAACGCATAAATAGTCCCGATTATTACATGTAATACAATTATAAAAGAACTTACCAATTATAAAAAAAATTTTACTTAATTTCCCAAAACAATTCTAATTCGACCAACTTTGGCAACCAGGGGCTTTATACCTATGTCGAAAAAAACCATCGAAAGTGATATCCAGTTCAGAAGCTAAATAGATCAAATGCTGAATGAAAGGATCGTGACTGCTAGATTTGGGAGGCTTTTTCATCAGCAGTGTAACGTACGCTTTCCAATCCATTATTTAGAATAAAAGCATTATTGACCTGTTACTGTACTGCTCCTGGAATTGGTACTTATGTGGATGATGTTGCTACTCGACATTTTTTATGACAAATATCCATTGCTAGCAGTAAAAGAGATTATACTCTTTTCTAGGAAGTATAAATACCCTCAGACAGATTACTCTATTTTAAATTGTATATCAGCTGGATCTTAACATAAAATGCAAATTACCCAATTCTACTTTTAGATTGACTTTGTTTTATGTAATTAGTGTCTGGTGGTCAGCTCTAATTGCAGCAAACTGTTACCTTGTGCTTTAGTCTTACACATATGGCCACAAGATTAGCTATAAGGCCCAGCTAAATCATTTACTTGTGAATTTGCAACTTTGCAGTGCATTCATCTATTCTGAGCAACGAAGACGTCTAACGCTGAATGGAGAAAGCTGTTATGAACCCTGAAGATATTGATGTATTTGCAGATGGTTCTATCTTAAATCGAAAGGTTGGAGATGGTGAACTTAAACCTCTTTTACTCTCTCTCCGATTTTTTGTTAGGTCGAAAATATCCCACAAGTACTTCTCGTTTATTAATTGAAAATCAGTTCCACATGTAAACTAATGCTGTATGCAGCAGTAATAATATGGCAGATTTGACCAAACCGCAATTAACCAGATCCAGAAGACTGCTCTTATTGCGAAGGCCAGTCATGGTGTTTCCGCACGTGAAATGATATTTCTATGGACTCTCCTTCTAAATGCCTAGGCGAACTTCTGCAGGATGGTTGTCTATATTTTACCTTTCGTTAACGGTCGAAAAATTTTCATTGTGGCTCGGAAGCACGAATCATCCTAAGCTACAAACAAATGTCAGTCAAATATGAGGGATATCGGAAAGGTATTTCCTAGTTGAAGGATTATCAGAAACGCTTTCATGCCAATATCCAGAAATCGTTTACCAAAATTTCCCAATTTTCCATTTTTTGATATATTTTAGCATAGACCGGTATAATGCTAAGTAAAATAACAATTTGGGCTGATAATAATTTTCCAGTTCACGTGCTTATTTATTTCTTGCAACCATAATAAACCATAAACATTTTATATAATTTGAAATTATAACGTATATTGTGACAGTGCCGTTCCGGAATGAGCAAATACAGTTTCCGGGGATGTTGGTGAACCTAAAAATATAAATAAATTTAGTAAATGGCTTTTATAAAGTGCCAAGTTTATTATTTTTTGAGTATTTACCCATTGGATACCATTCCACAGTATTTTTCGCATCTTTCCGTGCCGCGTCAAGTGCGTATCGCAAAGCAAATATTACCACGATAGACATACAAAGTGATGGTTCCCCGGTAGCTTTTGATCGTAGTACTCCATTCGGATTTGAACTTTTCTGCAAAAACTTAACACGAAAATCGACCGGAATATCTTTAACAGTTGGTGGATGGTAGTTCCAGGTTCTAGTTGTTAAAAGTTCTCCTGTTTGTCGGTCCGTTACTAAAATTTCATGCAACCAATAGCCAATACCCATTATAAAAGCACCCTCAACTTGGCCAATATCGACTAATGGGCTCAAACTTTCTCCAGTATCTTCGAGAATATCGACGCGGCGTAATTGGAAATTACCCGTCAATAAATCAACTTCGATCTCCGCACAACTGCATCCATATATATTATACGGATTTGCATCTGAAGCTTTGAATAAATAGCTGGCGGTTAAATCAATATTTTTATAAAAACAGGCCGAGACCACTTCTAGCCATGATTTCCCTTTCATTGCATCTTTTATTGGCTTCATATGATTTAAAATAGTTTCACAAGCGGTTCTAACGGCGAATGAAATAGCTTCACTCGTTGCACTACCCCCAGTAACAAAACTATTAGCTGATGTAACATTTTCGGTCGGCTTTACTTGAATCATATCGAGCGGAAGTCCAAGGGTAAATGCCGCTACTTGAGCTGCTTTAGTATTAATACCTTGTCCCATTTCAATGCCACCGTGTGTAATAGCCACAGTACCATCCGCGTGATAAATCGAAACAAACGCAGGAAATTGGCCAAGATAACTGAGTTCATATTGCATTGGTACAACAGCAATTCCACGCTTTCTCCATCGATTCGCTGCATTGAATGTATCAATCTCTTTCTTACGTTTATCCAGTTCAACCGATTTTAAGAAATCTTCGAAAATATTTTTCAGGGGATTTGAATCCGGGATATTAGTGAGACGAACATGTTCTGGTGCCTGTTTTGTCACCCTAGCTATATGCTCCATGATATTTTCAATCATAGCAATGCCTTCTGTGGTCCCAGGTGAACGACACCATGTGTGCGCGGGTGAATCGGTCAAAATCATTTTACCGTTAATCGTAAACGATGCACTATCATAACAATTTCTACTAAATGAGGTGGCATGGGCAAGCGGTTGTTCATTAGTTGCGTAGCCACCATCTTGAAAGAAATCATTTGTAAGTTTCTGTATTTTCCCCTTATCATCGACTTCCACATTGTAATCACTAACGCACGACCAACGTTTACCAACCGACATCATATTCGACTCAATCGTGAGCACACATCGGATTGGCCGATTAAGTAAATGACATGCTAATGCAGTAGCACAAGCCACTTGTGAACATCGTGATATTTTAGATCCGTATGCACCACCTAGGCGTCGAACCTTCATGTTGATTTTATGGGCAGGGATTTTTAATGCAGCTGCGACCGCACATTGAATTAAATCAATCCACTGTGTAGCTGCATGTATATTGATCCCGTCCTCAACGGGGACGCAAACACATTGTTGGGTCTCCATTGTAAAATGATATTGTGATCCGATTTCAAATCGGTCCGATATTTTATGAATGGTGTTAAGGCCATGATGAGTTGCATTAACGTTATGTTCTTTATATGAAAAAATGCGGTCTTCGATATTTTTCTCAACCACTTCTTTAGCCGACGTAATAATTGGTCTCGTCACTAATGGTTCATTTGCGCCCAGGTAATCCATAACCGTTCCGAGTATACCGGATGTATTTTTTTCGTAAATTACTTCGACCAGTTTAGCAGCATTATACGCGGTATGAAAATCATCAGCTACAATTATGCCGACCGGTTGGCCATGATATAGAACTTCTCCGCTGCAGAATATGGGCTCGTCCATTGTGCCACCAAGTGATTTTGGAAAAAAATTATTTTCGCCGGGAATATCTTTGGCCGAAAAGAAAGCAACCACACCGCGTATTTTAAGTGCTTCCTTCTCATTTATTCCACTAATTTTACTGTGAATTTTAGTTGCATGAACAAAAGCTGCCCATAATTCATTCGGTTGCGATGGCATATCATTAGTGTATTCCGCTTCTCCCGAGCACTGATACAAAGCCTCCAATTTTGGAACAGGCTGTGTTAGTGGATAATTCTTTTCGTAAGTATCGAATACTTGTTTACCCGATGACAAATCACGTTTCATAACTTCACCACCACTTTTAAATTCTGGTTTGACAACCCCATCGGGGGCTGTGCTCAAAACCATTTTGTAGAATAAACCAAGTGCTAAATTACGCCTAAATTCAGCGGACGGGTCCGGTAAAACCCAATCTGGATTTATTTCATCGTTCAATTTTGCCAATGCGGCCTGTAAAATTTCCGATTTGTATAGATTTTTCCCGACCAAATATTTTTCAGTGGTCGTAGCATGAGTAAATCCTGGATTTATTGCACCATAGCAGATATTGGCCGAAACCACTTGATCTTTTTTATCGTTGAGCTCAATTAAGAATCCGGCATTTACCAGCGCGTGAGTATTCTGTGCACGCGGCATAATTTTGTAGGATCGATAGATAAATTTACCTGGGTCAAGTGGTGGCAACGTTATTTTAGACATTAATTTATTTTTCATATCAACTTGGAGCCATTCAGACGGAAAATATTCGGTACCTTTGCCTGTTGCATCAATAATTGTTAATTTAGCTTTCGATGTTTCCAAAATGAGATAAATATCTGATTGAAACTCATTATGTTGATGTTTAATGCTTAGATTCCCAGCAAGCGTACCAATGTTTCGGACGGGTACGTTTGCTACCAAATCAATGTGACTTATTAATTTACGACAATATTCCAATTTTGGATTTGCTTTTGCCGCACTTTCTAATATTTCCATGGTTTCGTTTAGGCTGCAACTAGCACCAATTTCAAGTGAATCGCCAATTTTAAAAGATTTAAGTTCTTCGACGGTAGAAATATCGATGTATACCTGAATGTCTGGATCACGGCGATATACGCCATGAGCTGTATTGCCCGCGACCAAAACATATTTTTTATTACCAATACTTGTGAATAAATCAAAAATTTCCTTGATGCTGTTCACTTTATGCCATTCAGTTTTATCATCAAAAACTAATTTGAGGGAAGAATTGTTTCCTTTACATGTTCCGCCGCACGTCTCACCAGTTTTTGGGCAAATTTTTAGGTCTTCTATGTCGATATTGCACATTTTCTTTAAATCATCTGTGGCGTCGATTGCGGTACTCTTAAACGCGTCTAAAATCGGGCGATACCCAGTACACCGGCATATATTACCGCCAAACGAATTTTCAATCTCTTCCATAGACACTTGCCCCTTTTTCGATTCATACAAGCTGTACATGTTCATCACCATGCCCGGTGAACAGTAACCACATTGTGTCCCATTAAAATCTGCCAATCGCTTTTGAAATGCGTGATATCCATTCTTCTTATTACCAATTCCTTCGATTGTTGTGATCTCAAGATTTTGGCATGAATAAACATTTACGAGACACGAATTGATTGCCCATGATTTTTTTTCTTTTGTGACAGGATGTGGTCCTGAGGCCATGACAATACACGTGCCACAACCACCTTCCAGGCACATAAATTTTGTACCACGTAATTTTGCATGCTCTCGTATAAAATTGTTTAGAGTTGTATAGGAAGGGACGCAATCCGGTGATGCTGCAATGAAAAAAATTGTAAGCCAGTTAGTTGATATTGCTCGATAGACGGAGTGTATGGTTGACGCAATTTAATGTTTACGTCAATTATAAATTACTTGGCGTCTATTTTGTAAAGAATTATTATCGTCTCAAGTGATAAGTGGTATTAATATAAGATAAACCCGGAACCTGCGAAGTGAGGTTTTAGTTACGAGCTTTCAAGCGAATAGAAAATAGAAACAATTTATACGGGAACAAAGACAATTTTAAATTTAATTTCGAGGTAAATTCATCTCATCAAGGCACTGAGTTGGAGGATAGTATAGGAGTATAGGATAGTATAAGATGGCGTGAATGAGAACGGAGAAAGATCCAGCAGAAAATTACCGTACGACTGATGAAGGTGAG
Organism: Nephrotoma guestfalica; assembly: GCA_963691935.1. NCBI lineage: Eukaryota > Metazoa > Arthropoda > Insecta > Diptera > Tipulidae > Nephrotoma > Nephrotoma guestfalica. Next base: position 152,783,427 of record OY829915.1, read on the forward strand.
AGAGAGAGAGAGCAATACAGAAGGTCGCGACAGAGAGACGTGCTTAGATGAAGGAGTGCTGGAATGTGATGAGATAGCGAAAGGTTCAACAGCAGGGTGAACCAGCAGTGAAGAGCATTCAAGAAGTTGAGTCTAACAAATAGATTATTCAGATAGAATATGCGACGTAGACGATCTACGATAAAGAATGCATACAGATCGGGCCATAGAAGGGAACAACAGCACGACGCCATAGTTAAATCGGAGACGCACTACGGCTAGTCGGCTAGAGATATATTGGTTACCGACGATGTGATTTGGTATGGCTCTATAATTCCAGGGAGCGGAAAAGATAATTCCAGAAAGCGCGAAGATACACAAAGCAATTGGAAAGGTACCGATAAAAATCTTAAGGATCAACGACGATGTGCGAATCGGATACAAGGAGGTTTACGAAAAGTTGTCAAGTGTGATAGAATGAAGCAATGCGATTTTTTTTGTTTTATTTTTTAGGCACTAGCCCGACAAATTAGGTGCCATCTGGCCCAAATTCATCATTTAAAATTTTTGGTGTTTACAATTATAATTTTATCTGATTCATTTTAATAAATTTATACAAATTTTTGCACTCGAGAACAACGGTCGTTTGTCTGCTTTGATTAAATGCAAAATATTACAGAATTCAATGTTCGATGTCCGGCACTACAACATAATTCACTATCCATTACATTGCGTTTCTCCAAGCATTCTTTCGAATTTTCAAGATTCAATATCACACGCTTCACCGTTCGTATCATTCAAGTATCTCCTTCGGGTATACCTTAAACAACGATAATGAAGGAGAATCTTCTCGACTAGCTACTTTGGCCAACAAACTCCAAGTACTACTTACCTTTCACAAGTACAGCTCTTGCATCCATCAATTCATATTCAGTTACATCCTTAATCATCCAACCCTATTTTGCAAGTATATCAGTCCATTCATTACTTGCAATTTGTAGGTGTGACAGTATCATTAAAGAATGATGTCACCCCTACAAGAGTGAAGGTAACTCATACCATAAACTCATACCACAATACTTCTACAATCACATTGCCATGGGTTTTCCAAGCGCGATTAATTAATTCCAACCCAGTCCGGGAGTAAGAGAATTGCGCTACCTTTTCCTCCTTTGTGTCATCGTTAACATGATCCCTTTCATAATCCCTCTCAACTCTGCATTCATTATACAGATCCTGTAATGTGATTTGCAAATTTCTCTTTTTTTCATTAAAGGAATGAAAAGTCCTACACCCACTCGATCATTTATTCTAGGTTCTGCATATACTTGCACATTTGCAAAATAGTAATTCATGCACATTTACCAAAACACACACGTTGCAATCTCCCTTTAATTTCGTTAATCAATTTTTTGTCCTTAGTCAACATTCGGGTAGTCCCTCGCACGGTGATCTATTCTCTCGAGGCGAGTCACCTATTTCACGCCACATAGTGTGAATTGGGGTTGAATTAATTGCGCTCAATTCCACTCTGGCACATGCATTGTCTATTTCTACTGGGTTGGTGTCATATGCACATTTTCAAACTCACGCTTTTCAAATTTCGCCTTTCAGAATCCAGCTTTTCGAAATCCCGATTTTGATAACAGAAAGGTAGGGCTGAATAGTTTGTTTCATGACAGTAAAATGAAGAAAATGCATAAAATAATTGACGAATTCAAATCAAGGCACTCCGCTATAAGGAATGAAACTTAGTCGTTTCAAAAACAGATAATTTTGAAATTTGGAAAACTCAGAGCTGTTGTGAAATTTGAACATGACTTTAAGATAAAATTCTAGAGTTCGGCCACGTTAAATGGAACCAGGCAGTATTTTCCGATTTTCTTTTTTGATTTGAAATCATTAGAATAAAAAGTCACTGGCCAATTCCGTATAGAATGATCGAATCCCAGAACTTCGTTCAAAATCCGCGTTGTAATCCTAGTCTAGTTCTTTATACCAATTCAACAATAGTTTTTTAAGAAATGGCCTAGAACTGGTTGAAAAATCGAAATTCCAAAATCAAAATTCTAAAAAACAAAATTTCAGAAACAAATACATACTTGGTTTGGAAGTGAACAGCGGCAAAACTAAATTATTTTCACCACCCACGAGAATCTTAATAGCATATCTCGGAACCGGCAGCCATCGTTTTGATAACGTTGAAAATTTTGAATACCTCCGGTCAGTAATAACATGGTCATATGATATGAAACCAGAAATCGAAGCCCGATTTACTGCCGGATACCGGGTTTGCTATACCCAATCAAGATCAGGTATCTTAACAGCTTTCACAGTCGTGGAAGCTCACACTTTATAAAGTATTCATAAGACCTGTGCTGGCTTTCGGATGCGGTTGCATCCTGACCTCTAATAAATGTAGAATGCTGTATATGTTTGTAAGGAATTTCATTCGCACCATCTTTCGTCCAATTAAAGTTGTGAACAACGAATATCGAAAAGTATCTTCTCAGAGGCGTCCAATAAAGTTAGATGGCTAGGCCACGTTGCAAGGACGCCACAACAATGCATAACAAATGTAGTACCTCAATAAAGCCAGCCGATGTTCGTCGCAGAACGCAGACAACATCGAACAAAACCTACGCATGATAGGATATCCAAGTTGGAGGTCAAAAGCGATGGATCGAGACTGATGGAGGACCACTGTGCAGGCGGCATAGTCCCTTCATGGGATGTAAATTGATAGAGAATGAGATATTTGTGTTCTTCTGGCCAACTTAGATTTATATTTGGGCGAGAGATTCATCATTCCTGATTCCTGAAATACTTAGCAAGTCTTCAGCCAAACTAATGCCGCGTTTATGAAGATTATTAATCGATGACCTTGGATGATCATTTAATGTGTTTCCTTGTCTGACAATCCTTTTCATATTTTAAATTGTTTTTTAACTTTGTTATTCATTGTAGTACATTAACAATGTGAAAGCTCTGGATTTGATATAAGCACTTAACCGTGTATCAAGTTCTACTTTTAAACAAAGGTGTCTACTGTTTCTAGGGTTGGAGCCCACCTTAAACTGACGTCATTAACAAAGAAATCATAGAATTTTGACTAATGCTAACAGAACCTAAACTTTCTGTTTCTGAACTTTCTGTTCACCCATGGGGGACACCCTGGGTAGGCGATTAAATAGTCGGGAAAAGAGGACACTCCGGCACTAAACAAATGAATTGATGTATCGTAATGCGTAAGGAACGAGTGCAGCCCAACATTTATTAATTCATGTTTAATTAGCCTGCAATTCTAAATCTATCTTACGGTCGTGAGTATAAGCTAGGTTTAGAAAATCAGTCAGAATTTCCAATTGACAGTTTTCGTATCTTCCACCTATCTAATCTTGAATTCTCTAGAACGCGCAAGAAAGTATCTAATGTGAAAACTTATGAACAACCATTTATTTAAGATCATCAAAATTGAAATTAAATTTAACCTCTACGATATTAAATGGTTGGTGACCACTGTTTTTGTACAATTGATAAATTGGACCGAAATGTTTGCTGACTAGAACAAATTCGTTACGGTGATTTAATTCACAATCACAATTTATTTTCCAAATTGTGGACTACAAATTAGTGTAATTGCTCGTCGTTGAAAAAAATTCAAGCATTAATCATATGTTACCAAAATATGTGTACGAGCAGATTTAACAATGTGTATTGAAAATAGCACAGACGATTCATTTTAGCGTAGACAATGTCGACAATGCCTTGAGTATGTTGAATAATTGTGGAGAATGTAGATTATTGCTTGTTTGTTGTTCTAACTTCGATCTTTAAGGCCAAGTTATTGACTTCCTGATAAAAATGATGAAAAATCTCCGATAAATTCCAATAAAAGGTCTCCACTTCGTCTGGATGGATGGCTGGATGGATGTCTGCACCGATGATATCTCACGAACGGCTTATGAGATTCGATTTTGTTTTTGCCAATTTTCTTTTATTTTAATTCGGTGCATTTTGAAACGCGTTTGGGATCTATACCTCAAGGGAGTCGGATACCTGCCATAGGAAATGATCTATTGCTGCAGCATTGCTTTACATTTTTCCCACATACTCGTGTAGAAAATCGTTTGAATAGTCTTGAAAATGCCGTAAATTTGTCAGAAAATCTTAGTATTAAAAACCCCCGTTGTGGCGCTGGAAACAGTAACAACTATTATTATTGCCATTTCACAAATTATCTGAAGCATACTAGTGCTCCAAAATTCCATTGTGGCGCTGATTATACGTGTAATAACGTATACGTTTTTTCTAATTCTAAAACGATCATGTGACATATCGCTTTTAAGTTTATGAACGAAGGACAATTTTTTTGCTAGCAATTTATTTCACAAATTCAGCGTTTTGGCGCTGGTGACATTCGTTTCTTTGATATAGCATACGCACGTATCTCTTACCATTGGAAAGGTCTTGAAGAATATCATAAAATAAGGTGAAGCACGCTAGTAGTCAAAGCTACCATTGTGACGCTGGAAGTAGGTACCTTTAGCTCGCGTCAATAAAATCATGTGACGTATAAAACAATCATCGTACTTGTGACAAATTAATACTAATTTTTACAAAATCAACGAAGAATCAGAAAATTGGTCCTGATTCCTGGGGAACACCACAACTCAAGTTACCTGGGTCACTGATAGAGATTTGCACTTTAACCACTTGGCGATGATTTTTAACAAAACTAACAAACCAATCTAGTATGACGTCTCTCATCCTTATGAACCTCAATTTCTGGATATATCTAGAAATAAAGCAGTAGGCTTTTGAGAATTGTCTATGGTCAAATAAAAGTTACTTAGAAAGTGCAACAAAGCCTCATCAGTAGACTTCTCCACTATCAATCCGAATCTTTTCGTTTAGAAATTTAACCTTACCGATATGATTGAGCAGTCTGCGCTTCACCATTTTCTCAAATAGTTTAGAAAAAGTACATAAAAGAGCTATGGGCCTTTAGTTATTAAGCTCCAACTCATCTCCTTTTTTTGTAAAGTGGTAATACCAGAGCTAGTTTAAATACGTCTGGAAAAATTCCTCTTTCAAGGCTCAAATTAAACATATTTCAAAATATCTAACAAATGCCAAGAACAGTTTTTCATTAAAACATTGTCAATCTCATCAATGCGCAAGATGTCATATAACCATTGGAAGGGCCCGTTGTAAATATATTTTGAGAATTCATGAAGCTCGGTGGATGATGTGGTATTGTTAAATATGGAGAATGTGCCGGATGTAACATTTATAAAAAGTTATTAAATTCATTGGAAACGGCTAACGAACCAGAAACAACCAAATCTGTGTTTACTTTTCTAATGCGGGCTATTGCGCTTTGGCCTAAGATTTTTCCTAGAATCTCATCAATTAGTTTCCAAGTTTTCTTAGAGTTATTTGTAATCTTGACACTACTCTTCAGATTATTTTACAGTTTTTTAACGAATTTTTGTAGCCTACAAAGCTTTCTTATTTGACGTAAAAGATGTGAGTTCATCCATGGCTTGAGTTTTCTAGTGTTATCAACAGCGACTGTATAACGTGAAGCAGCCATATGCGATTTAAGAATTTTAAGACATTTTTCGAAGGCTTAGTTGCAGCCAGCTTCACAATAAACTGAATCCCAAGTTTCGAATAGCAAAGAATTTTTAAGGATATCATAATTTACTCTAGGATAATCCGCATTACTGCCTAACGTAATCTAGCGACAAGTAGCGCGTGTTATTTTTAGTTTAATTCAGTTGTGATCGGTAATACCCAAAGGTAGGTTATCAACTTCGAACGCAAAATTTTCCAAATAAGCGATTCTCCAATAAATTAATCGCTTGCTGGGAACCCAGGTTAACAAATTCAAAAACAAACTGATAAGAAATTCTCACCAGTTGGAAGATGAATTAGAACAACTTAATGAAACAATTCACTATGTCGCTTTGGCAAGTACTCCCATTATACAAAATAAGAACAAGCTTAACATATCCTACCCAATGGAAGTTAGAGAGTTGGTAAGAGGAAAACGACGGACACGTAAAACCTGGCAAATAACTAGAACACCGAAGAACAAAACAATTCTTAATAATTTAGGTAACAGTCTCAAATCTCTTCTTAAAGAAGTTAAAAATGCATCAATCAACAGATATCTAGTTAGCCTAACCGATGAAAAAATTCTTATTATTCACTGGCGACCAAGAGACTCAAAAGACCCAAAATGCAAGTGCCCCCACTTAAAAAGGAGGATGGAACCTGGGCAAAAGGTCCTAAAGAGAAAGCTGATCTGTTTGCGGAGAATCTCGAGGATATCTTCTAACCACTACCAAGGCAAACGGCCAATGAAAATATAATGTCAATCCACAAGCTAGATGATTTTGATATACGCCCAGTAACTCTCAAAGAATTAAAGTAGAAGTAAAAAGCAACATGAATGTTAAAAAAGCCCCAGGATATGACTTGATTACTTGCCAAATAATCGGGCTTCTACCGATACAAATTAATTCAGGACCGGTGTCATATGCAAACATGGAAACGCCTACATTCGCCGTATGAAAGATAACCCGGTCGTTGAAAGAAGACTTCAAAGAACGAGGCCACTTGATCTAGTAAACATACCAAATTACAATTAAATTTTAAATAGGTTTAATTAATTTTGGAACTAACCATTGGGTTTCACCCCAACAAATCAGAATTGTTTAAGAAACATAAAGTTTGTAAAAATTTGAAAGATAAATTGCTAGATGAGCACGGTCTCATTTAAGGGTAATTGCGAGGATGGGAGAAGTCTCCGTCAGAAGACGGGTTGTTTGGGGAACATCTCAGGGAGGTGATATCTATCCTCTTCTTTGGAATCTAGTAATCAACGGACTACTATTGGAACTAGAGGGGAGGGAACAGATGTGGGTGCTTATGCCGATGACGTAACGATAGTTGTCGCGGGAAGGCACCTTGGTACAATTAGGGATGTGATGCAGAATGCGCTAACAATCACTGCGGGTTGGGCCAGCAGATGTGGTTTGGGGATCAACCCATCTAAAACAGAACTGGTTCTTTTCACTAGAAGATATACAATTCCGAAAGTGGTTCCACCAAGTCTGAATGGTACTATGCTGGTCTTTACTGATAAGGCGGAATTTCTAGGGATTCTCCTGGACAATAAGCTCAGTTGAAAACCAAATAAGATAGAAAGAGTGAAGAAAGCCGCTGGGGCACTCTACTCTTGCAAAAATGTCGTCTGAAGGAAATGGGGTCTAAAACCAGAGCTGGTGCACTGGCTTTACACGGCAGTAGTACGGCCTGCACTGCTGTATGGTGGCCATTCATGATGGGGAAGGTGCAGAGGGCAGTCTGTATGCTTTTTAGAGGAGTGCTAAAAACGACACCCACTAGTGCCTTAAAGGTTATGCTTTACCTTCTCCCATTGGATATTATCGGTAAGCAAATGGCGGTCAATATGGCTACCGGGCTATCAGCGGGTTCGGAGTGGAAGTGCCTGCAAAAAGGGCACTCAACTATAGCCTATTCTGCGAGTCATGGCTTGGTAAATTTGGATAATAAAACACCTTTGTTGTGCTTTTGCAAGCTTTTTAAAGTGATTCTCTCCTCTAGGGAGGATTGGAAGAGTGATCTATTTGCGGAGAGGGTGGCGTTGGATTTTAACACATTTCTGAACGAGATGAGTGAACTATTCAATATACAGTTGGTCTGGGTTCCGGGCCATTTTAATTTTGAGGGAAATTACAGGGCAGACGAATTAGCAAGATACGGTACGACTCTTCAACTGGAACTAGCGAGAGAATGTGTAGGAAGGCCTATGTTTGTCTTAAAAGTAGCAAATCATTGGAAAGCAATTACCTTGGCAAATGGTAGGTGGCTCGACAGTCCGATTAGCAGGGTATCGAAGCAAGTATGGCCTGAGCTGAGCTTGCAGCGATTCAAGATCTTGATCACACTAGGTAGAATTGTAAGGATACTTACCGGACACGGCCTCTTCGGCGATCATTCGAGAAGGCTGGGTCTGGATACAAATGACTTCTACAGAAGCTGCGTGGACGAGGAGGAGGAGGAGACTCTTGTTCACTGCCTATGCTTATGTTCTGCGTTAGCTGGCAGAAGACATGATCACTTGGGCAAATATACTATGGCCAACCTCTCTGATTTCGAAAGCTGTAATGTGCAAGATCTTGTACGCTGTATTAATAGCACTAAATGGTTTTAAAGGGAGTTTAATGTGATGTCGGATCCTGTGATATCACAATGGGCCATAATTGGCCTAAGTGTGCGATAGCACTGAAACCTAACCTAGCCTAAATAAAAGTTAAAAGTATCGAAATTCTCTCTTAAACTACAAATAATATTTTGAAATGCCACGCCACCATACGTACTCGAATTGACTGACACTGGCGTAAAAGTAAGGACGGAAAAAGCAAACCTCAAAAGAGTTGGGAGAGCCTTGGTCGCAGAACAGATTGCAGGGATAATAAAAAAAAGTGTATATAAACAACAATAAGCAGAAATGCGGAGGAAACAATTTTAAGAGTAGTATGAGAAAAATATCACTCATAGAATGAATACGGTGAACATCACTTTCTGCTGATTTACGTAAATATATTTGACCAGATTTGCACCATAGATATTTGTAGTTATAATTTGACTTTATATTTTTAGCTTCACGGTCGAAGCACAAAGATATCCAGATCCGTGGTGTTTTATTTTTAAGCATTTTTAAAAGAATATTGTCTTTAATAATTGTTGTTTTTGTTTGACAATAAATGGGCAGTGAATGTTCTGTGAACCGGCTCTATAGCTTCGATGAAATCTGACACAAAATATGGCTCCAATTTTTTATTTTATTTTAGAAAGTGTATTAACAATGACAGCTTTATGTCATCGTGCTCCATTGGTAATCCAGCAATAGCAATGCAAGCAGCTTAATATTTATTGTAATTTACAAGGTTGATTCCCAATGGTTTTCGTGTCCTTCTAAGGGAAATCAACTTTATAAATGATTTAAAATAATTCAATTACACAATTTAATAACTCAACATTCCGTGAGTTATTAGCGAGATACGGCCGTAATTGCTGCGAAGAGTGATCGGAAATTGGACCTCCAGATTACATCATGTACGCGTATGCTTAATCGTATAACGCGCTTATTGATAAACTCCCGTTGGCTTCAGTTTCAAACAATCTTAACGTAGGAAAACGTGCAGGTAGTCTTGAAATTGTCTCCAAACTTTTGATTTGTATGATCTGAACTCTCTTTAAGTTAGTGTAACTAGCAGTACCATAAAAAACAATCCCGTTGTGTAGCGAAAACCCGGGTTTCAAAATCCCGGTTTTGTATAATCAAAAGCCAGATTTTTAGGAAATTCTGGATTAAATTTTTAAAATTAGACATGTGGGAAAATGGGACTCTTAAATGATTTTTTGACAAAATTCAAAAATGAGTTTGCGATGAAGTTCTAGAAAATAATATGGATAATATAGATGAAATTTGGCCATTTCTAACCAATTTTGTTGAAATTCGATACTTGCGATGGAAATGGGATTCAAAAAAATCCGTTTTTGATAAAGTTCTGGAGTAAGGCAGATATAGGGATGAAGCCTTTAATCATTATTAAATGATTTTTTGACTAAAGCTCTGCGTATCTGGACCAAAAGGGCGATATATTTCAGAACGTAGTAAAATGTCTAATCATTTTCGAATCATATTTCCATCACACATGTCAAATTTTATCATAATCTGTCAAGAAATAGCCAAGTTCTGTCGCTAATGGCCATATTCTCGAGCTTTAGCAAACAATCATTTTAGAATCCTATTTAGACCTTACTTGTAGGGTTTTAACATAATCAGTAAAGAAATGGTCAAGTTCATCCCTATCGACCGTATTCTAGAACTGTATCAAAAAATCAGTTTCGAATTCGAATCATTCACTTAGAATAAAACTATTGTAAAACTGCTCCTATATTGCCGACATGTTTTTGAACCGAGTGGAGTTGGAATTTTTTTCTAAAGGCCCTCGGAGGGCTAAACGGAGAGGGGGGAGCGATGCGACCTCCCGCGTGCCCGCGAACTTTATTGAAGCCTCTATAATTCGGTATGATATCAAAAGGCTGCATGTCGAATTACCGAATGTCGAACGGCAAAATCACTAAAGGCCGAATGTGTCGAAGGGTTACTTTCCGTTTTTGGATAATTTTTTTTAATTTGTTTTAAGGAATATTTCGTAATTTTTTTATCAAATATTAATTAGTTTGCTTGATAAAATTCTCCTTCGCCTAAATGTAACACTGATTGGATACGTGGAATTTTGATGTTCGGCTTCCGCCCCTATAATCAATTATATTCGAAAACAAATAGCAGACCGACCAAATGGCATAGTGGTTAAAGCTTTGGCGTTTGGAATGGGAGGACCGGGTTCGAATCCCGATAGGGGCAGGATGCAAAGGGAATTTTCATCAACAAATTACGATTTGGGATGAGAAGGAACACATCTATGACCCCCTGTCGGAGTGCGGGGCTCACGGGCCGACCCATCTTGCAGAGTAATAAAATCGGACCTATATCCGTACGTCCTCGAATTGGCCAATACAGGCGTAAAGGTAAGGACGTAAATAAGCGAACCGCGAAAGAGTTGGGAGAGCCTCGGCCCTAGAACAGATCAGGGAAAAGAGAAAAAAAAACAAATAGCAAAGTTACAAAAGTCAAAAAGAAATAAAACATTATTAAAAGTTTGCCAATATTTCAAAAATCACTTATTAATTTTTTTATTTTCATTTTATAAGGACGTTGTTCGCGATTTAAATACACTACGCATTTATAAATGACAAATATAGGCATACCAGTTCGATGGCAATTACAAAATCTTGCATAACAAAATGGTGCAATTATTTTTCTTTTAGTAGGGGTCATTAATAGATTCTAAGGTGTTCGTGAGAATTATCGAAGCCGTCAGCCTCTACAATTATTGCATTTCAAAATGTTGCATTAACAAAATATTGCTGGTAGGGCAAACAGTTCGTGGCTTTTTTTCCAGGTAGATGGCTTTACATTCATATATCTCAGTAACCTCTGATCGTATCGGGCTATTCTTATATGTGTTTGAAAGGTTTAACTTGTACTTTAACATACAACACATTAAAATCGGTGAAGTGAATAAAAAGTTACAACATTTTAAACATGGAGGTAAATAATGAAAAAATTTGATACATTTTACAATTTTATTACGACAAAGGTAAAAACGCGGTTCAGGCTTGCGAACAAATTTATCCTGTTTATGGAGGAGGTGCTTTATCAAAATCAGCAGCAACGAAATGATTCAAGCGCGTTCGTTCTGGAAATATGGATGTCAAAGATGCACGTCGCTGTGGTCGACCAACCACTGGAAAGAATTGAAGAAGACCGGCATATAAGCAGCCATGTAATTGGTAAAGAACTAAATATTGGTTGGATACAAAAAAAGCTTGACGTTTGGGTACCACATGAATTAACAGTTAAAAATTTAATGGACCGGATTTGTATCTGCGAAACGCTGCTAAAATGGAACGAAATCGAGCCATTTTTAAAACGAATGATTACTGGTGGTGAAAAGTGGATAAGATACGACAACGTTGTGCGAAAAAGATCATGGACGAAACGAGGTGAAGCTTTCCAAACGGAAGGTAAAGGAATCGCGCATTATGAGGTGCCACCGGTTCAAACGATTGATTCTAATCTTTACTGTCAGCAACTAACGCATTTAAGGCAAGCATTTCAGTTAAAACGTTCAGAATTGATCAGCAGAAAGGGCATGTGTTCCATCATGATAACGCTAGACCATACACAGACACATGGCTCGGCAGAAACTGAGAGAGGCTCGGCTGGGAAGTTTTGATGCACCCACCATTTGTTTCAGGCCTGCGAAAATGAGTTGTCTCGATTTTTCGAGTGATGGGATCATAGCTCTACCAGAAAAATGGCAAAAGGTCATCGATCAAAATGGCACATACTTGGTTTAACAAAGTTCATTGGAAATAAGAAAATTCTTTCATTCAATGCCAACCAAAAAAGGCCACGCCATCATAATATAATATAAAGGGTTTTCCAATAAGTTCCTGTCAACTTTTGACATTTGACAAGCAAAAACTTGGTCATTACTAAAAATAGTACAATACACGCTTCAACAATCAATTACATTGAAATTGTTAAAATTCACTATAAAATTGGTGAAGATTTTGCAGTCACATTTCGTAAAACTAGAGCACTTAGGGGTCGTCGTGAAGTACCTTCTCGGCCGGCAATAGTGAAATTGGTGGAAAAATTTGAGCTGTTGACAGTATTGCTGCGTAGCCCGTAGTGTTGACAAAAACCCAGGTTTGTCGATTCCCCGTCGATCTTTGGAATTAGACATTCCACAAACATTCCACTTTTAAAGTTCAGTTAACATAAAAACTCAAGCCGGTCGATCACCAAAAACTTCGTATATCCGCTGATTGGGTCCTTCAAATGCATCAAAATGATCCGGATTTTCATCGAAAAATCATCTTCAGTGATGAGGCCCATTTTCATCTTGGAGGCTACGTTAATAGGCAGAATTGTCGCATTAGGGGCTCAGGAAATCCAAGAATGATTGTTGAAAAGCCTCTCCATCCTCAACATGTCACTGTTTGGTGCGGTTTTTGGGCTGGCGGTGTGATTGAACTTTACTTATTCGAAAATGAGGCTGGTGCAACTGTTACGGTGGAAGGATTTTTTATGGTCGGAATTGGAAGCAACAAAACAATCCAAAGTTTCCCGGCCGTGTTATTTCTCGAAGAGGTGATCACAATTGGCCACCGGGATCTTGGAGCCACGTGAAAGATAAGGTCTATGCCAATGCTCCACAATCGATTCAAGACCTTAAAGATGTAATTCGTGAAGTTATCGAGGACATACAGCCGCAAATGTGCGAACTGGTAATGGAAAATTTCATGAAAAGGACATGGTGCTGCAAGCAAACGTAGCCGTGGCGGCCATTTGGCTGATATCGTTTTCAAATGTTAATGGCATACCTTCCTCTTTACAATGAAATAAACGTTCATTGATTTCTCTTTAAATATCAAAATCAAACCTCTTATTGTAAAACCCTTTATATAGGGTGGGCTATCTAACTTTTTTTTTGAACTTATTTTGAGTATGGTAAGGGTTATGTCACTTATGTTTTGACCGAAAGTTAGTTTTATCCTTCCGCTGAACGAAAATGGTTGGGTGTTCGCTTGAACAACGCTGGGACATATTGAAACACTACTTCAGAAGAAGATGCCGGTTTTGGCAAAAAAATCATCTTTTCGGATGAGGTGCATCATTGGGCCATTTTTCTTTGAAAATGAGCAAGCAGCCGCCGTTACTGTCAATGGTGAGCGCTACCGCACCATGATAAACGATTGTTTGTTCCCGGTACTTGAAGAGGAGGACATAGGCAACATTTGGTTTGAACAAGACGGCACTCCGTGCCACACAGCACACGTTTTAATTGATCTTTTGTGCACTGTTTTCGAAGATCGAATTATCAGCCGAAATGCTCATGTTTGGCAGCCTCGGAGCTGTGATTTGACGCCGTTGGACTATTATCTTTGGGGTGCCGTCAAAGATAAGTGTTACGCCGATAAACAAGCAACGATTGACGCTCTCAAGAACAATATTCGCATTGCCATTGAAGACATAATGCCGCATACCACCGAAAATGTGCTCAACAATTGGGGTACGTCAAGGCCAGCCGAGGCAGTCATATGAATGAAAAAGTATTCCATAATTAATCGGAAGGATTGTTCTTTACAATGAAAAAATAAATTTGAAAAAATATTGAGAACTTTTTGTTTTATTGCATTTAAAAAAAAATATTTGGCCCACCCTGTATAAGACTTCAGAGCCTTGGTTTTCTCTAGTAAATTTTTGGCCAAGATATCTTATTTTTATGTTAAAATATTATTAGTTCGGCCGGCCCGAATTAATAAAAAATATTTTTTTCAAAATCAAGACTTTAGAACTAAAAGAAAAGAAAACCAGGATGTCGTATAGTACACCCATTAATCTCAGAACATATTTAGGCATATAATATGCTAGTCTTCTCACAAGTCCAACCGACGAAGCCATTTTACTACAAGTTGTGGCAATATGCTCACCCCATGTCATACGGGAATCGAACATTACTCCTAGGTATTTGAAATGTTCCACTCGATCCACTACGACGTCATTTATTTTAAAAGATGTAACAATAACAATTATTAATTCCGAATTAGAAGCATCAGTTTCAAGTAACGAATGACGGGATATATCCCAACTCTGTCCGCAAAATGCTACTAAAGTTATCAGTAAATTTTTACCGACAAAAAATTTGAAAAATCAATATCACATAATTCGTGAAGTTAGACCAATTTGTAAATAGTTGGATCCCGTATTTATAATTTGTCGTATTAGAGGCCAATGAATTTGAGTTGTGGCATTAACAGTGAATACCATATTTTATGTAGCATCATAGTGAAATAAATTAAAAGCTGAACGTATGTTTAGTGGTAATTTATACTACACCCTTCACCTTCGAACATTCGAATTAAAAATTTTTAAACATTTTTTTCGGCGAAAATTTACTGTTAACTTCAATAATATGTAATTTTCGGGTAATATCAACAGAATTTTGTGCTACCACCTGATACGAAATATGTCGATAATGCACGTTTAGTCGGTTCAAATTTTCGCCTAACTTCAGTAGTATGTTCGCAAAGCCAGTTTGCGGACCGATCTTTAATGCCCTCCAACAAATTCACAGAAATATTTGCGCATTTAACATGAAATGATTTGTCACATGGACCGCCCGCCGCTCTTGATTCCGGGATAACGAGATTTGGCAATATTTTCTTTACACTTATGGCATTCGGCAGACATAATGAATATGTAAGGTTGCGGTATTGTGATGACACTTAATCACGAATTTATTTATGTAACACAATTGAACACACTTAAATCACTCAAAAGTTGAGGTAATCATTTTCTTGTTGCTGTTAATGAATAATTTACATTTTTAATTTAGTAATTATCACTATGTAAATAAACTTGTTGTTTGCGCTTTGACAACTAGACAAACAACTAGAATGACGATCACAATAACTTTAAAATCCCGACCAATTCTGGAGGAGAACTAAATTGTTTTTGGAATGCATTTATGGGATTTCAGGGGTGATAATCACGCCAGAAATCCCACATTATCTCTCAAACTACTACTCGATCACAATCAAATACCAATACTACTCGAAAAAATAGTGACTCAATAGTTGGTGGCTCACACCAACAAATATACAGGTTTACTTACCACACCGGTTTTCGAGCAAAGCAACACATATGATAAACATAAGAGTACGTCATTGCCATACATAAAAACTTGGGTTTAAATTTTTCAAATGTGACTACGAAATGAAGCTGCATGGAGCCGAAATCATAGAATTATGCTGATTTCTAACAAATTTCATTTCTTTTCTAGTAGAATATTAATTTATGTACGCGGTGTAGATAATACAACACAACACTGGTTTAAACCTTTGAACAAAAAAAACACTCAAGTGAAAGTTATTCTCAATATAAGAAGTAATATGTTTAAGCGATATCGAGTTGAAAACTTTTCATAGTACGAGTAGTTTAGATAATAACAAAAACATCGCCGAATTGTTATTGTTTTACTCCACATACGGTACAGGGTGACACAATTAAAATGTGCATGCCCTTGGTTGATTCTTTTCGTGGGAATTAAACCGTCCAAAATTGTATTGCACGTTTCTCGAAATAACCAGTTCATTTGATTTGGTTCACCTTGTAGATATATATTTACACAAATACTTTACACAATTATTTTATTTACTTTTGGACAATATCTAGAAATGTAAAGAGCACGGCGATGCTACCACTGCTATAAAGTGTTAAATGTACGATTGGTATTTGTATATCCAACTCTATGTTTACTCTACACACCCCAGCTGTGTTTGAATTTTATTGAATGTTAATCAATTAAAATTTATTTATTCTGCATTATTGAATCGTTTGTTGATAATATAGAGACATAAAATATTCAACATTACGATATATGATTTTGGGTTACTGCAAAAATATAAAAAATGCTTAATTGAAAAAAGGTTGGTTACCAATTCGCATGAATTCGAGTTTATACAAAAATATGTTCATTACGTTGATTTTGCAATTCATTGCGCCCATAATATGCATACACCGAACGTTATTATTATTTTGAATATTAATTTGAAATGATTTATGACTTTTGATATATATTCAAATAAAATCCACGGATGTGCCTAGCAAAATTATTATAATCTTCCCTCTCTTGTACAAAGACTATAAAAACATTTTAGTTCTCAAAATTAATGCCGAGTCATTGGGTTAACCTTTTTGAAGTCATGATGATTATGATGATGATGATGATGATGCTGATGTTACACAACAAAATAAAATTTTTTTTCCAGCAGTAACACACTTGAATTATATAAATTGTGCGCAGATTGATGCTAATATTTAAAAATCCATTGGCCCAGTTTTCAAAAAGAAATTCACACACTCGAAGAATCATTGCACTAATCGAATATAATTTGTATGCAACCTACACGATTTATAATTTATAATAAAATCAATTACCTGAGTAAGATTTCCCATTGATTACAAATTGGACGGACATTTTAGTTCAGGACCGCAATCGCAATTACCTGAATATTCACTTAATCTTTAGCGTATAAATTTAAAATCTTTAATCGTTTAATTGTTTTAGTTGTTTGTTTGTGTACAATAGCGAAATATAAATAAACTGGAATTTCAGAAGATTGTAAAACACGTCTTACAACTTTAACGTCTCTCACTTGAATGGTATGGTAAATAAAAACTTTATATAATTCGTATAAAGTTTATAGACAAAAAAATTATATACCGGAGATTTGTACCGACCTGTATATTCGTACTGGGGGTACAAATAAGTTTTGAGCTTTTTTTTTATATTTTCGAAGGTTTATTGAGATAAATTGGTACAATGTATGTATTTTATTCAAAGTGTTGTGGTAGTCGGAAGGAGCAATGTCTGGTGGATACGGCGAGTGGAATCTGTCTTTTGGCATATTGTGGGCGTTTGAGCTTCAATGGTCGGCTTAATTGCATCAATTGTTGTTGATAGCGTTATCCAGTGTTGGTTTCGTTAGGCTGGTATAACTCCTAATAGTTCACTCCGAACTGTTCCAACCGGTTTGACGGTTGAAATTGATGCATGATCGGGCGTATCCCACGAGTTTCTGCACTATGGGTTGTCGAAGTGGATCCAATTTTCGTCTCCATTATCGATTCGATGCAAAAAAATCCTTTCCGATTTTGTCTTTGGAGCAGTTGCTCGCACGTAAAAAAACGGAATTCGACGTCAATTACCTTGAGTTCGTACGGAGCGTAATTGTTCATTGTTTTTGCACCATACCTTTGATCTTGAGACGGTTTTGAAACGTTTCTTGAGTTACTCCCAAATTTTCAGCGAGTTCCTCGCTGGAGGAGCCGATACTTATATGCTTCACATAGCAATCGATGTTCATTAGCTGCAAGTTTTTGTGGCACAAAGATTCACATGGTTAGAGCACAATAAATATGTTGTTTACACTTCAGTGAAATGATTTAATACTAGTCACGAGGTCTTTTGTAAAACCCCCAAAACTTATTTGTACCCCCAATATTATTAATGATATAATAGTTGTAATTGTTAGTTTTATTTTAATAATTATATGTTTTTGATTGCAAGGTAATATGTTTTTAAATTTCATGTGAGCTCAACCGGTTAGATAAGTGTTTAGAGTTTAACGTTCAAAACGCATAAAGCTTTATTCATCACAATCATGATTCTTAGAGGAGAAATCTCAGCGCCGATCCCACTTTCAATTTAGTGTATACATGTTGATGTGAAACTTGCTACACGCAAATAATATTAGGTGTGCAAGCAGAAACTCGGCTTTTTTTGGTCAAATTCAACTTTATTGAAAATATAATTCGTATACAAAGATTAATTAGCTAAATGTTCGCAATTACTATCAATGGTATTGTGCCATTTATCAGGTAGATGATGAATGCTTCGCGATAGAAACTTGGTTGAAAGCATCATTTAATTTGATCAATTGAGCCTGGTAACGTTCAGCTAAACATTTTGATCAGGTTCCAGAAGATCGTAGTAAATGCTTCTTCCCAATGTCACCAGACACACAGCAACACTTTCTTGGCTTGAATATTCATTTTTGCAAGTAATGTTGATGGCTAGCGTGGATCAACCCATGGTTTTCTGCGTTTAGGATTATCGTACAAAATCCACTTTTCATCACCCGTAATGATTTTATGCAAATAATTCTTTCTTTTGTACCGAGAAAGCAAGTTCATGCAGATGTGAAATCTTCGGTTTCTGGTGAGTGACTCCTAAATGTACTGCACGTTCTATTTGAGTTTAACACGGAGTTCCATTCAGTTTCCATGAAGTTCTTCCTCTTCAAATTGTTTTACTGCACCTGGACGTGGATCGTCCTCATCACTAAAATTGCCATCATGGCCACTGCCATATTGCATATTGCTCTTCGACATCCATCTCTTAAAAATGATGCATCCGGAACGACAGCTTGTAAATGACTGAAACTTATGTCATAAAAACAGCAATGACTGTGTTTGCTGTGTTCATGTGTATTTTAATGCAACCAACTTCAGAGCCGAGTTTCTACTTGCACACCTAATACATTGCAATAATTGTGTGCTTAGGTGAATAAGTGATTTTGAAAACAATAAAATTTGTTGTCGATTAATACTTTTTTATTCCGCTAAATTTTCCTATTACTCGTATTCAGCAAAAATATTCTAAATTATTTTATACAACAACAACGTATTCTAATGAATTTTTGTAAATCAGTTGGCTAATCTTTACATGAACGAAAGGCGTGTATCACAATCAGGTGGTACTTTTTTTAGGCACCCCTTGTGAGCTATTTGTGAGCAATAAATTATACGACACGCTCTTGTTCTTCTGTCTTCCATGTAACCTAAATGTAAATAAAATGTAAGTAAACATTTGACGAGCTCACAAAATACGTGGAGTTATACTCTTGAGCTGCTACCCCTAAGAATAAGAAGAAGAAATAATAAAAATATAACGTAAAAAACGGAAAATTGAATCGGAAATATTTGTTTGGGTCGGTGTTATGCGAACCGTGCCGATAATCACTTGCAGAGTGCCTGAAAGTCTGTGCGTCCGCTTTCGTGAGAGCGAAAAGATCAAGAGAAAGTCAAGACTGGTACTTCTATAAGGAATGCCTCAGATTAAACAAAAGGGAAACAAGAATGGCGCAAAGAAATTCGTGGAGGCTTCTGTGATAGAATGGAAAGGGTCTCGGATACATCGCGCTTAAGAAAGATTATCTCTACTAGTCCAGCTGTTCCAGACGATCTGAAAAAAACCGGATACCGAAGGGACGGGTTCTATTGAAGAGACTCTTGATCATTTGATGGAAACTCACTTTCCTGGTAGTGACGATGTGTCGATTGCGGGACCTTTGGTTGATTGCGGGTCTAGGGATGACTGCGGTATCCAATTGTTGTATACATAGGATATTCTGAGTATGCGGAAGAGAAAATGGGTTATTAAAAGTTTTAAGCCCTTAAAATCATCTGGTCCGGATGGGATTGTGCCAGCAGAAGTTCAGAAGAACTCGGAGGTCTTACTTCCTTGGCTGGAGGTTATCTTCAAAGGGTGTCTGAAGCTGGTACATCCCGAAGAAATGGAAGAAGGCTAGGGTAATCTTCATCTCGAAGGTGAGTAGAAGCTCGCACAGCAACCGTAAGTCCCAAAGATCAATATCTCTGTCATATTTTCTGCTGAAAACCAAGGAAAGGTTGCTGGATGTCCATATTCGTTCTAGAGTAATACCCAGAAGCTGGGCACAGTCTCAACATGCGTAACGTGGACACGGCGTTACATACCTTGCTTGGTTCGGAAAATTGACAAGCCACTAGATTTTCAAGAATACTCGTTGGTGGTGGTTCTCGCTATTGAGGGTGCTTTCAACAACGTGAATAGTTAATCACCTGCTAGGTAGCAAAAGGGTTATAGCGGTGATGGGAGAAGTCCATTAGAACTCGGGTTGTTCGAGGAACACCCCATGGAGGTGTCCTCTATCCCCTTATTTGGAATGTAGTAATCAATGGACTACTATTGGAACTGTAAGGGGAAGGAATAGGCGTGGTTGCTTAACCCTCTGCGGGTTGGGCCAGAAGATGTGGATTGGGGATTACCCCATCTAAACCAGAGCTGTTCCTTTTTACTATAGGAGATATAAAATTCCGGTGATGGTCCTAACAAGTTTAAATGGTACTATGCTGAACCATACTGATAGAGTGAGATCCCTGGGGACTCTTCACGGCAGTAAGCTCAGTTGGAAACCAAACACGATAGAAAGAGTGAAGAAGGCCACTGTGGCACACTACTCTTGCAAAAATGTCGTCGGAAGGAAATGGAGTCTTAAACCAGAGCTGGTGTACTGGCTTTACGCGGCAGTGGTAAGGCCCGTACTACTGTATGGTGTGAATGTATGGTGACCAGCTCTGGAGAAATTATCATTTAGGAACATGATGGCGACGATGCAGAGGGCAGCTGAAGGGCGTTGAAAACGACCCCACTAGTTCCTTGGGCGTTATGCTGTACCATCTCCTGTTGGATATTATCGGAAAGCAAATGGAGGTCAATACGGCCGCCCGGCTATCAGCGAATTCAGGGTGGAAGTGTCTGCAAAAATGGCACACAACTATAGCCAATTCTGTTAGGGAGGACCTGGTGAATATGGATTATATAACACCCCGTTTTTGCTTTAGCAATCGTTTCAAAGTGATTCTTTCCTCGTGAGACCGGGAGATTTAAATTCTTCACCGACGGCTCCAAGCTGGATGGTAGAGTGGGGCTGGTGTGTTCTGTGGGGAATTAAATGTAAGTCTATCTTTTCGTCTACCTGATTACTGCAGCTTAAACCAGTCTGAAGTTATGGCGATTGAAGAGGTCATGAACTGGTTGAAGTACAGTGTAATATCTTTGATTGACATCAATATCCGTGTGGACAGTCGGGCGGCCATTCTTTCACTGGATTCAGTTTCTCTGGCGTCAAGGGTGGCGTTGGATTGTCACATATCCTTAAAGAAATGAGTGAACACTTCAATATCCAGATGGTCTGTTTTTCAGACCACTCTGACGTTGAGGGCAATTGCAGGGCAGACGAATTAGCAAGGTATGGTACGACTCTCTAACTGAAACCAGGGAGAGAATGTGTAGGAAGGCCTATGTTTGGGCTAAAAGCAGGTAGTCATAGGAAAGCAGTTGCCTTGGCAAATGCTAGGTGGCTCGTCAGTCCGATTGGCAGGGTAGCGAAGCAAGTATGACCTGAGCAGAGCTTGAAGCGATCCAAGATCTTGATCACACTAAGGAAGCGTGATTTAGGTAAAATTGTAAAAGTACGTAAAGTAGCGTGCATTAGCTGTAATGTGCTGTCTTACGCTATGCGAATACCACAAGACGGGTTTAAAGGGAGTTTAATGAAGTTGGATCCTGTGGTATCACAATAGGCCAAAACTGGTCTAAGTGTGCGATAGCAACCACTGAAACATAACCTAACGTACTCCTAGACGAATACCAACTCCTAATTTCTCAAGCACAATCGAAAAATGTCATCAAAATCAAACTGCACGTATTTAAGCTCATAAATCAGTACATCATATCCAACATTGATATATTCAATTTTTGTAATTTTAAAAGAATTTGTCGTTTGTACTTGAGAAATGGGGGGTGGCACTCGTGCTAAGGTGCGAGCTCAAAAATTAAAGATAATTTAAATTGAAATTTCATAAATAGCTCCTAATACCACGTTTTTAGTGGAAGGGGGTTGCTTTGCGAATTTTGAGAGCTCATGAATAGCTCAAAATTCATATACTTGATAAATTTGGGGAGGTGCTCTTGCTAAGGGATACCATACCAGCTCAAAATTCAAACTGCACGTATTTCGGGAGCTGATAAATCGGTACATCATATCCAACATTGAAATATTCAATTTTAGCAATTCTAAAAGAATTTCTCATTTATTCTTAAGGAATTCTGGGTGATACCTACTATAGAGGGGTAGCAGATTAAAATGCGGATGCTGTTAAGGTAAAACTTGTAATTGGCAATGACAAGTATATTTTCAGGACGTTACGGAGAATGTTTTTCTCGATGAGTATTCTGAATATTTAAGATATACGAGAGTTGTCTGAAAAGTTTCCGACCTCAACATGAAGATGGCAGCACTCGTCAACAAATGTTGCGGCGTGTGTTTCCGCATGCGTTGAAAGGTACTCACCGAAATATCAAACGCGTTTGAGTGAGTCGGTGTCAGTGTATTTGTGAAAATGGAAAAAAATCGAGGATAGAGCTGTCATTAAAAATTTATTTTTGAAAGGCATTACCCCTACACAAATCAAAGACGAGTTGGACGCTGTATACGATTACTCTGCACCATTCTTTACCACCGTGCAATTTTGAGTAGCTGCTAGCCTTGGTGACGATGAACTTTCGGGACGTCCGACAACCGCAACCACTGAAGATAACAACGCTCAAGTTCATTAAATGGTACTAGACTAGCGTTGAATTAAAGTTAGAGAGATAGAAGAGGCTATGAATGTGCCTAAAGAACGTGTTGGTCATATATTGAATCAAGATTTAGGCATGAGGCGGACCTGAAACATGTTGGAATGAACGTTTCCTGTTGGAGCAGTTTACGCGCAATAAAACAGAAATTTTGCGCCGGCTAACTCCATAATCTAAAATACAGTCAAAACAGTAGGCTGCTAAAGAAGAAACGGCTCCAAAAAAGGCAAAGGCTGTTCCTTCGGTTGAGAAAGTGATGGTGGCTGTTTTCTGGGACAGTCATGGGGCAGTTACCTTAATCGACTATCTTCAAAAAGAGAAAACCATTACAGGAGCATAATACGCATCATTACCTGACATGCTGAAAGCAGAAATTGATAGAAAATGTGAAGATTTGCAGAGAAAAAAAATCTTGTTAGACCAAGACTATTATGAACCGTCCCACACCTCAGCAGTTGCCATGGTGACAATTCACGAATTACGGTTTAAATCGGTTGACCACCCCTAACCTCTAAAAGTCGCACTCGGATGCCATCACCTTCGTAAACAACTATGTTGCAGAGAAAGACGCCGAGTAATATTTGGACGGGTTCAATAGATGGGAGCATCGCTGGGAGAAGTGTATCGACTTACAAGGAGGTTTAGTACAGAAATAAAAAAAAAATTTCAGAAAAATGTCCTGTATCTGGGATATGTCGGAAAACTTTCAGATATTGTTCTTCTATTTCCGATAATTATATTTGCATGATGTCTTCCGAAGGTCTAGCATAGATACTAATTCTACCTGTATTGATAACTTTTTTTGCAGATTACAGCAACCATGTTGGAAGTATTGCTTTAAATTTGTAGTTTAGTCTTCCATTTAGTATTAGGAGTTCTATGAACCTTGAGATCGATTCTGTTGAGCTATCTTTTCTTTAATTTAAATTTCCGTTAGTCTTCCTGCTTTATGTCATATTTTTAATTGTTGGTTTGGAACCGGTATTGTATCTGAAATTTTGGAATCAGCAATTGTACTACGACTACATAAAAATGATTTCAGATGTGACTTAAATAATTACCGATTTATTACTGTACAACCAGTTTTGTTAAAAATAATGGTATAGATTATTCAATTGAGAATGGTTGTATTCTTAGAGAAGCATGGAGTCATATGTTTCAACATGGAGTCTGCTTTATTGAATTTTAAATGGTATGCGCATCGCTAATTTCTAACACAAATTTGGCTGGCACTATAGTTGCTTTTGCAAACAATATGAGCTTAAGCTATCGTGGGTCCTCACAACCAGATGTTTCCCACGAAATTACGGCCAACCTATTAGTTCTACGGAAAAACTAAGATTATGCATTTTAGTTCGGATAGTAGTATTTTATATTCTTCATTAGCATTCCAGTTTTTGTAATCCCGGTAATTGGTCCAGCTCATGCATTTCCATTGAAACTGTTGAGAGTTTCAAGTACTGAGGAATCAACAATAATGATTGTTATCCAATTCTTGTGGACTTAATGGACTTTTCGTTCTGAAAATTGAATGGACCAATATGGGGGACCCTGACGATCGAAATATACATGTGGGGTATTTTTCGAAACAGGGCTGTTTTGATCTATTGCATTATCTGCCAAAATTTTCACGATTTTTTCCAGAGAATTTTCATTTAGAGAATTTTTCGTTATAATTATGAAAAATGAATGAGACAAAATGGGGCACCCTGACAATTTGCATATTGTTTTATGTTAGAGGCTAATTGCCAGAAACTCCATGATTCGCTGCAAAAAACTTTCATTTTCGGTCTTTCTCGTTATAATCATGAAAATTAACAAGGCACAAATGGGGTACCTTGACGATCCGAATAGCATTGTGACATATTTTCGGAATTGAAATGCTTTCATCTATTGATGTAAGTTGCCCTATGTAGGTGGTTATGTGCCAAAATCTTCTGATTCGTTTCACAGAATTCCATCAAGTTTAAATGGTACTATGCTGGCCCTTACTGATAAGGCGAGTTGGAAACCAAACACGATAGAAAGGGTGAAGAGCGGCACCGTGGCACTCTACTCTTATAAAAACGCCATCGGAAGGAAATGGGGCTTGAGACCGGAGCTAGTGCACTGGCTTTACACGGCAGTTGTAAAGCCCGTACTACTGTTGAAAACAACTGCCACTAGTTCTTTAAAAGTCATGCTATCAGTGATTTCGAGGTGAAATTACCTGCGAAAAGGGCACTCAACCAATTCTGTGAGGGATGATCTGGTGAATTTGGATTATATAACACCCCTGATGTGCTTTTGCAATCTTGGATTAGAAGAATGGTCTCAGCATGGAGACCGAAGTAGTTAAATTCTTTACCGACGGCTCGAAGGTCGATGGTAAAGTGGAAGCTGGTGTGTTCTGTGGAGAATTAAATGTAAGTCTATCTTTTCGTCTACCTGATTACTGCAGTGTGTACCAGGCTGAAGTTATGGCGATTGATGAGCTCATGAACTGGCTGAGGCATAATGTAACATCTTTGACTGATATCATTATAAGCAGTTGCCTTGGCAAATTCTAGGTGGCTCGCCAGTCCGACCGTCAGGGTAGCGAAGCAAGTATGACCTGAGCTGAGCTAAAAGAGATCGAAGATCTTAATCACACTGAGAAAGCGTGGCTTCGGTAGAATCGTAAGGATACTTACCGGACACTGCCTTTTTGAGATCATGCGAGAAGGCTGGGTCTGGATGCAAATGACTTCTGCAGCTGCAAGGACGAGGAGGAGACTCTTGTTCACTTCCTATGCTTATGTCCTGCGCCAGCTGACGGAAGTCATGATCACTTGGGCAAATACACTATGGACAGCTTGTCTGATATCGAAAGATTAAGAGGTCATTAAGAGGAACCCCGATCTTCGACAAAATCCACTCCCGATCCCTGAACTGCAGTCTGGCATATTATAGCCACGTCGAAGCTTTCATTGATTGAATGAATCAAAATAGATACTCCGCAACGATAGGCATTCATTTTAAAGCATACCTCAATGCAACCCACTTCTGCCTATGTCGTAACAAGCTTGCAGATCCAAATTTTAATATTGAAGTGATGTATTTTTGAAGGTCAGGTTGGATGATAACTGCCAAGTTGAAGGTGAACATAAGGTTCTAGATAATTTCCATTTGAACATTGACCTTGCATTTCGTAGATTCTGGGAGGACCTCGAGGAAATAAAAGACAGGAACCACACTGAGGAGGCATAATTTTGTATTGAACATTACGAAAATACTGTTCAAAGAGGAGGTATGGACAATATATTGAAAGCCTACCGTTCAAGCCGGTTTACCGAGCTTGTGGAATTTAAATGGAGGGCTACCAAAATAATGCACCATTTAGCGCGTCATATAGCGCAATACGACATCGAAGCTGCGCTCAACCAAATAATTTCAAAGAGAGTCGCTCAATGACAAATTGGCGGTAGGCCCAACGGTCAAGCAGTCAAGTTTAGTGGAATTGCCACTCGGATTGCGGACTCATAAAATTGTTTTTATCACAGACACCGAAAACATGTTTAGGCAAATCTGGGCCAACAAAATAGCCCGCCAATTCCACAATATCGTTTGGTGGAAACAACCACATGAAGAGCAGCAAATCTTCATGTTACTATCAGTAACATATGGTACATAGCCTGCACCATTTTTAGCAACGCAAATGTTAAATCCACTTGCGTTGGACTACAAAGCAAAATACTCAAAGGTTACAGAAGTAATGCAGCGCGATTTCAATGTTGACGATCTGGTGTTGGAACTAATCACGTAAAAGATGCTAAAATTACTGTCCAGGGCTTATAAATCATATTGAATGAAGGAGATTTCAATTTTCGAAAGTGAACATCCGATAGTGAAGAACTTTCACGAACTATTCCAAAGACACAACAAGATACGTCAGTCGTGTATATCTTAGACGATTTGGGAACCATTTCGTGACTTGGCGTGCGGTATTCTACGAGAAATAATTAATTTCAATTTAAAGTAAAGTTAGATTGCAAAACTGTTGATCCTATTGGATGGCTATCGTCGGCCCTAATAAAAATAAATTATTTTTTTTTGATAATTTTTGACTTAAGGGCGTCAACTGAGACGTATTCCTTTCAGAACCAATTTTATAGGAATATGCGATCGCCAGAAATTGTTTGTCATAATTAGAAGATATCCTAAAAAATAGGCGGGTCCATTCAGATGGAGAATAAGAATTACTCGTTGCACAGTGGTGCCACGTATAGTCGTACCAATTAAAATAATCAGGATCCCACATCCGGAACTCCTCGCTTCAGTATTATTGACGAGAGTTATCTTAACCTAACACAATTATAACGTATAAGTTATGGACCGATTCATCAATTGTATTACAACTAACGAACAGAATCCCGTAGAACCATGTTACTTCAATCAGCATCTCAGCTGACCGCACTTCAAGAGTTCTGTTTCCAGAAGAAATAACTACTAGCAAACTATGGTGGAATGGCTCCAAGTGGTTGATGAAGGCAGAGAACGAATGACCAAATCAGATTAACCTAACGTTAGAAGTTCAAGAATGGTGTTACAAAGATGATCGTAAAAATTTGTATTCACAACCAGCTGAGACTCTTGAAGTGACGAGTGCAGTTGAAGAGTTTTGCTTCGGAATTAAATTCTCTGAAAAACAGAAATCCAATTGGCCGAGATTTCAAACTAACATCACTTTGTCTCGTTATATATTGTACAAGGTGGGCTTATTATAAATTGAGGGCAGATTATCCAACGCGAACGTGTCATTTGATATGTAGCATCCAATTATAATACCATCAATGCATCATGAAATCATGTTAATTATTCGAGATGAGTTTCTCAAGCAGTTTCAAGTAGATATAACTGTTTCAATTTCAACATTAAAGCAAAGGTTTCACATACTACGCTGCAAAAATGAGATTCGAGGAGCGGTTGAATGAGATGTGTCAAGTGTGTTTGCTTGAAGGCCAGGCAACAATATGACTTTATGGGTAAAAGGCCACTAGATTGTTAAAGCTAATGACAACGGATGCTTTTTGGCAGCTTAACGGTGAGTTCATATGAGGCGAGATGTGTGATAATGGCTCGAATTTTGTAGACGAGAGTTAAATAAAATCTTAACGTTTGTGAAAAAGATGAACAAGTAATGAGGTATATATGATTTGGAACCTCTAACTCTGGGTAACTTTTTAGTTGGACATGGATTTAATATACTGTCAGAGCCCAATCTTCTTGCCGAAGAAGACAACAAAAGCGGTTGTCACGTTCGCAACATATTCAAAAGATGGTCCGGCATTTCTCGTAGAGATGTATGTCATAAAGAATATCTGCTAACATTACAGCAATGCCACAAATGGAAATCCCCTACAGTAAATCCCATCTAAGGGGATCTAGTGGTAGTATTAGAAAACGATGGTTCACCACCTACAGATGGGAGGGTCTAGTTAGTTATGGAGAATTCCGAAAACTTCGTTTTTTTAAGAGAAGTTTACATATTTTAAAAGATCGTAAACAAAAGTAGAAAATTCAGTTTAATTCCAATGTTGGTCTTTGAAAATAATTAGAAGTGCTTCTTTGCTGTTCTACATTTATTATACACGGTTTCAATGGTTCCTATAACTATGAAAATTGTTATGGTCAAGATAAAAAAATTTGGGCTTACTTCAAAAATCTATAACGAAATATATTTTTATTTTTTGGGCTGTCATCATTAAAATTGAGTTGCCGCTGGGTTTCTTTTGGGCTGGCATTTGGGCCAACTTCACATTGAGCATTGATCTGTACAAGTTTTCTGTAAAATAATCAAAGATTTCATTTATACTGCTATCTGAAATCCGCCTAAATGTAGGCAACTAATTTTCTTTAATTCTTATGTGTATGCCATCTGGTGGAGTATTTTAAAACTAGAACAAAATGTGACGACTGTTCTTATATTTATACACTTCATGAATGATTATAATTCGACTAAAATGTAAGATTAATCTCGTTCTTTACAATCTTTTTTGTATGGCATTTTAACATAGATTTACCGGTAATCGTCAATTTGTCTGACTTTACAGTAAACAAATAAGTTCTTATCAACGTGTTAGTTGCATGCGATACTGATAATATATAATTGAATTGTTTAAATTTTTGGGTGTGTAATCAAGGTATGAGCTTGTTGAAGTCGCTACTCATTTAAAACCGATTTATTGATTTTTCGATTATATTTGGTTTATATTTCAAATAAACGGTCTTTTATTAAATACACCAATCACATTAAAATTAAAAAATGTCAAGATTTACAAATTAAATTGATCCGGACTTGTACCTGATGTTAAGAAAATATTTTCCACCGTGTACGGTGCTTTTAAATCTTTCCATATATATTGGAGGCCGGCATCTTTGCGTGCATCAAATAGCGCGTTACGCAATGCAAATAAGACCACTATCGACATACAAATGGGGGGTTCTCCGACAACTTTTGAACGTAATACCGAATTACCGTTAACCGAATTCTCCCAAAATGTTATTCGGAAATCAACTGGAATGTCGTTAGGACCCGGTGGGAGATAGTTCCAAGTCCGATTTGTTAAAAGTTTACCATTTTCATCGTACATAATCTTTTCGGTTAGCCACAAGCCAATTCCCATGACAAAAGCTCCTTCCACTTGTCCTATGTCAGCATTTGGACTATAACTCTCGCCAACATCTTCGGAAAGATCAACACGACGTAAAATATAATTACCAGTTAATATGTCAACTTCAATTTCGGCACATGTAAATCCCAGAACAGTGTGCGGCATCATGCTGTCCGCGATCTGAGAGTAATACTCGCTTAACGGAATATTAAGTTGGTCGCAGGCTTGAATAACTTGTGCCCAAGTTGCATCAGGCATTTCGTTTCGTACTGGCTGAATCCGTTCGTTAAGCGCTTGGCAAGCACGTAATATCGCCATTGAAACTGTATCACTAGTCCAACTTCCACCTGACGGCTGAGCATTTGGGCCCAATAAACTGTACGTGGGCTTTATAGCAACGTTGAAAATGGGAATATTTAGTGTGTGCGCGGCAACTTGACAGGCTTTTGTATTTACACCTTGACCCATTTCAATGCCGCCATGACTAATAGACACTGTTCCATCACGGTTATGAATTGAAACGAGCGCGTGGTATGTTCCTCCGTAATTGTGTCGATATTCCATTGGAACAAATGCGATTCCCCGTTTCTTCCAACGATTTGCTAAATTGAACGTTTCAATCTCTGCTTTACGGTTCTTGTATTCTACACTAGTCATGAATGCTTCCCATTTTGGTATGATGGGATGATCTGCTGGCATATTCTGGAGACGAACATCGATGGGATCATGTCCAGTTTCATACGCAATATGCTCCATTATCGATTCAATCATTGCAATGCCATCTACAGTACCTGGTGAACGCATCGGAGTATGTGATGGTGAATCCGTTGCAACAACAAATGATGAAATTTGCCACCTATCCCAATCATAACAGTTTTGAAAATACATTCCGATTCCCATTTCCACTGCATCATTAGGTGAGCAACCATCATCGGAATAAATTTTATGCTCGAGTTTTTGTATTTTACCAAGATTATCTACGTCCACTATATAATCGCCTATTGTATTGTTACGTTTACCAAGGATTTCCATATTTGATTCCAATGTCATTACATAGCGTACCGCGAACCCTGTTAAATGACAACCAAGTGCGGCGATACATCCAGCGAAATTGGCCCGAGTTAATTTTGATCCGAAGCCCCCACCAATACGTCGACATTCCACATTAAGACGATTCTGTTGAATACCTAGTGCGCTTGCTACAGACGATGTAAGATTTGTCATCCATTGCGTTGATGGAAATAGAGTAAGCCCATCTTCAGCCGGAATTGCAACACACGTTTGAGTTTCCATTGAAAAATGATATTGATGTCCCATTTCGAACCTGCCTTCAATTTTATAACGATTTTCTGTTCCTACTGAACTAGCCTCTCGATTAAATTGTCCTGGTGAAATTCTCGTATCGTCACCAGCCGCGAATACAGCCTCCATCGTCGGTAATACCGGCGCAGTAATTGTCTCATTTGCGTAATTTATGATAACTAGTGATGCTGCATAATTTGCTGTTTCCAAAGTATCTGCCAGAATCATACCAGCCGATTGTCCACCATACAATACTTTGCCACTACAAAATATTTCTTCCACTTTACCCCCCGATATAACCTTTGGCGTGAAATTATTTTCACCAGGTATGTCAGAAGCGCTAAAGAAATATTTAGCGCCCGGCACTTGTAATGCAGCTGTAGCATCAAATCCGATTATAGTGCCATGCACTTTATAAGCTTGAACAATGCCAGCCCACAGTTCATTGGGCTGTTTTGGTACATCGTTTGAAAATGGCGTTTCACCGCCTGCTTGAACGAAGGCATCAACCCGATGCATAACCTGTGATAGTGGATAACGTTCTTTTTGCGTTTGAAGCGTTTGTGTACCTGAAGACAGTCCCCGCGATAGTATCGTTCCTCCGCTTTGGTTTCTCGTATTAACGGTTCCGGTTGTGTTGATGTTCAATATAAATTTATAGAATAATGAGATGGCTACTGCGTTTCTATATTCCGGCGACGCATTTGGTGGAGAGGCAACCGCAACCACCTCACCTCGAAGTGTGTCAACGGCAGTCCGAAAAATGGCGTTGGCAAATATATTTTTACCAAGTACATAGCTCTCGGTTCCAGTAGCACGCGTAAACGTATTATTTATTCCGGCGTATCCTATTTGAGCTGAAAGAACGGATGATTTGTCTGTATTAAAACTGAATAAAAACGCGGCCTTGATGTATCCAATGACGTTTTGAGCGCGTTGCTTTATTTTATACGACCGAAATAAGTACGCATCACTGTACGATGGAATTGTAACTTTTGTGATAATTTTCTTAGTCATGTCCGTTGTTAAAAAGGCTGCTGGTGTAACGTCAACCGCCTGGGTACTAATTGGACCGTTTATGGTAAGTGTTGCGTTAATTACCGAAAAAATTAAAAATAGGTCGGAGTCAAAATCGGAATTCTGATGCTTTAGTGCAAGATTTCCGGCGACTGTTCCAACATTTCGTACCTGATAATTTGCCACCTGCTTTAAATGTTCAACAATTTCGGACGCATATTTGAAATTTGCGTTAGTTGACGCTGACTCAAATATTTCAATCATTTCGGTGATTGTAACATTTCCTCCTATTTCAATATTCGATGGTCCGATCGTACTTTGGCGCAACGTTGCAACACTTGTTACGTCGATAAAAACCTCTAGATTTGGGTCGCGACGATAAATTCCGTGTCCCGTATTACCGCCGACTAGCATGTAGGGACGAACTCCGATCGTATTAAAAATTGAAAAAATTTCGTTCGTATTAAACACTTTGTACCATTCAGTCGTGTCACTGAACGCAATTTTAATTTGCGTTTTACACTTGTTGGCACAGTTCTCAAGTGTTTTTGTGTTGCGATTAGGACATACCTTGATATCTTCAATATCCCGACACAAGCGCTTAACTTGCGGATCTGTATTGGTAGCTAACGATTTAAAGCCATCTAAAATGGGGCGGTAGCCTGTGCAGCGACATACATTACCACCAAATGAAGTTTCTACCTCTTCTTGGCTGACAATTTGATTGTTTGCCTCCAACAAACCGTACATGTTCATTGCCATTCCTGGCGAACAATATCCGCATTGTATACCATTATATGTCGATAATCGTAATTGTACTCGATGATAATTATCACCCTTAATTCCTTCGATCGTGGTTATATTCAATCCGTGGCACGAAAATAGTGGAAGTAAACACTGCGTAACATAATGAGAAGGTTTGTAAAAAATTATCTAACATTACTCTTATCTAAACACCTACCGAATTTGCCGACCATGTCTTAAGTACGTTTGTAACCGGGTGTAAACCACTTACGGCAACCGTACATGCGCCACATCCACCTTCCAGGCACATAAACTTGGTGCCAAATAATTCGGCATGATTTCGAATAAACGAATTCAATGAAGTTGTCACTGGCACATTTTTGCTGTTCACTTTATAGTTTTTACCGTTTAACGTAAACTCTATGGCTGTCATACTAATTAAATTATGCACAACCTTTCGGCTTCTCAATAATATTATGACTGAATCGAATTTGAAAAAATAAGACGACCGTAATTATCGAGTGTCTTGAAACAAAGACGATATGAAAAATTGTCTGTAATTTAATTAATTTGGTTGCGCGATTCCTTGTAAGCGATAAACTGGCGATAAATACGATAATTACGAGTGAGCGGCGGTACTGCAGTTTGAGGCCGCTTTGGTGTTCAGGATGACAGCTGAAGTCGCGTACAAAGCACTAAAGCTAGACTAGATATCCATCTGTACACACACTTGTTTTGAATTTTACTAATTTTAAATTTGTAATTATAGATTTCACCTACATTATTATCAGTTGTTAAAATTACAAATGTTTCTTGATATGGCGGACGATAATTATGTTCGTGTGTATAAGTGACTTAAACAATTGTAATTTGGTAAGATATAAGAACAAGATTTAAATTAACTTGGTATCTACGAAATTATTCATCAATTTAAAAATTTAACCAATTTAATATTTTATATGCCGAATTTTGGCATAAAACTTGAAACTTCAATAATTGCAATACGAAAAATCTTTATGCCTGAGCCAAATATCATTTGTTTTAACATCGGCCTGGAAGACCACAAATGATCACGGTCCAAAACCACTTTCTCGAAGTTTGGAAGGTCCCCGATCCCTAAAATGCTAGGAGCTGAAACCTCACGAGGTAATCAGAACTTCGGTTTGGAAATTACAAAGCCGAAAAGTTTACTAGAAATTGGGAAACATCGCAAATTTTCATTCTTAATGTACGATCATGACTGATTTGGAAAATCAACTCAGTTTTAACAGATTTTGATTGAAATTTATGAGAGAAATATATGTGAATAAAAATTGTTTTTCGGATTATAATTACCGGATCATATAGTTGATGAAAATCAACCTCGTTCCGCCTTAAATTACTTCGTTTCAAGCAAATACTTTTGTCCTTCACGAAAATTGATTTTGATGAGAGAAAAAATCAAACAACTCAACTCAATTCTCAATAGACGATTGAGTTGAGTGGCCATTCCATTCTCTTTTTCATCGAATTCAACGCTAAAGTATTCTCAGGCATCTATCGAAAATTTATTGGAAATGAATTGGAGTTAGTTGGAATTTAAAAGAATCCAATGTATTTTATTCGAGTGGAGTTAAATTTAATACCGACGCAATACAATACAATGCACTGTGGTAAACAATATTTTTCGTTTTGTTGTCCGGCTCGTAAATAAACAATGATGATGATTTGCCAACTCTCGAACACGCGACCTACAACTGACCTTGAGAAAAATACGGAAATTCCAGATTTATTCCGCATTAATCGTCATTGCGAACGCCAAACGAACGGGGAACTGAATGCGCTTGAAGTCGAACGGAATGTCAGTTGGAACCAGAGGAATTCTCGGAATTAGAACATCCTCTCCTTTAAATTTGCCCTTGATGATCGTCGTGGTTCAAGACGTTGTACATCAGTTTCTTCACAGCCAATCGTGTTTCGTTACACAATCTCGGATGGTTCAGATTACGCAGAGATCCTACCTTGAGCATCAAGTTATGCGGTGGTATTCCCGGCAAATCAAGCGCATTTAAAAACTCGGTCGGATAGTTGGTTGCTTCGTCTTGATTGGTAACACAGTCAACGGGTTTGTAACAACGCATTTCCCCAGCGATTTGGTTTTGAATCAAGTAATTCAGAGTGTCAACATCCTTGGATCCCTTGATGTCAGGAAACACTTTCGTGATAAGCTCTTCGTTCGACGTCGTGAACATGCAAAAATTCTAAGGAAACGAAATCGATCCGGTCAAAACTGGAATTTGACCATTGCCAAGCGCGAACAGCTGTTTGTTTTGAAACATCTGCAGTTGATGAGTCGTTTTGTAACGCGACTCTCATGTTTGAGGTCAACTGCAACTTCTTCACATAGCGCCACAAACTTGACGATTTCAGACATGCATTGAGTTCATCTGCAGCTGTTGATCTCGGAATGACAGGTGGCGTTTGACGAAAATCGCCGGCCAGCAGAATCATCGCTCCACCAAAACGCCTTGAGTCACTTCGTAAATCCTTCATCGTTCGATTTAACACTTCACAATGATTGTTTATGTGCCATTGTGCACTCGTCCCAGATGATGATTTTGCTTTCTTGCAACACCTTGGTCATGGCCGAGTTGTTGGCAATTGAGCACACTGGCTTGTCATCCGTGTGGTTATTCATCGGCAACTTCGACCCAGAATGTGCCGTCCGGCCG
Organism: Nephrotoma guestfalica; assembly: GCA_963691935.1. NCBI lineage: Eukaryota > Metazoa > Arthropoda > Insecta > Diptera > Tipulidae > Nephrotoma > Nephrotoma guestfalica. Next base: position 152,818,524 of record OY829915.1, read on the forward strand.
TCGTCTAGCAATGTGGCTGCATTTCCTGATGCTGCAACGGCTAACGCTACTTCAGATCAATGAAATCAGGAAGTTTTGCCTGTTCCACCGGGAGCATCGAGGAAGAATATTCCGGCGTTTCCTTCATCGTGCAATTGAATGCGGGACATTTGTTCGCACTATTTGAGTCATTGAATCTCGATCGTACACTTGCTCACGTTTCAACTCACGTTTCAACTCACGATTAAATGCATCGTGCATCGAACGAGTTGGTGCTGGCATACCCAATTTCGACAAATAGCTGTCGCACATAAGCACGCACATGTCTTCAATCATAATCAAAGCTTCGTTGCTGCCAGGTCGCTACCTTTGTTCATGTATTTGCAGACATATTTAATGGACTTAGTGGAGTTACAGTATTCAACATTGCTCCAGTAGAAGCTTGCAATACGGAACGACCCAGCGATTATCGATCACGACATATTTTCCTTTCACCGTCAATGTGACTGTTCGGTCACCATCTTCTGATGAACGACGCAGATATACAGTAGATAATCGTCATTTCTGCTAATTGTGTATGGCAGTAACGGACGCGGATATAGTTTTGTGCATTTCCAATCGACCATACACGATGAATCTGGATTGTGATCTCCGCACGGACCGTGCATCATGTTTATTGCAACTACCACCACCAACTCCGGGTCGGCTTCTGAATCTGGTATTTCGGCGCTGATGATTGAATCGATTTGGTCTGGTCTGATTTTCTCAATTAACCATAGCAGAATGTGTGCATGATGATAAACCACGCTTCTGCCATTTACTGAGTTCATCCAACAACGTGGCTGTCCGAAAACCATCTGCTTAACAATGAAGTCCATTAGCGTCCTTAGTTTTTGTTTAAACCCACGTGCGGTGATGGCGTGGCGATCGCTGGAAGTTTGTGCTGGCAGTAGATTACCGGTAGTTTCAGGCCATTTTGGATTGCATGTGAACGTGATAAACAAATCTGGCCGTCCGTAATGCCGCACGTACGTCATTGCATCTTGCGCATATTCATGCATATTACCATTGGCAAAGCAAAGCCTTGGCGTTTCTGTTTGGAACTTCAATGCTTAACAATGACGGCACACGGCAGACAATGCGCTAATATCAGCGCAGCGAAGATCTTTGTAGACGATTGTTCAGTCATAAATGAAAGCAGCGCGATTCAAGTCGACGTTCACCACACTTCTTCGTCGAGTTTGGTTTTGTCGGACCTGAGCTCGTGCCCGTGAAGCGCGAACTTGTCCGATATGAGCACGTCTATGTTCATTTAATTCTTCGCATTGCTCTTGTATTTCATTCTCACGGACACCGTGCATTCTTTGTGAATTGCGCGTTCTTCGTCCTATGCTCGATCGTCTGATAGCCTGCATTTTAATCAAAAATCAATTTCTAGAATTACAATGATTCATTTGACTAATTTACTTTGAAGTCATTAATCCACAAAAATGAACTTACCGATCGAATCAATCTCAATCCTGCAAACCAATGCGATAACCGCATAACCAAGATAACTGGTCACACACTTGTCACGCACGTTCAACGTTTGATTTTTATACGTGGTTGTGGGTTCTACGATCAAAAACAAACTTGGCACAAAATGAAGGCACAATAAATATAATGATTTTATTATTAATAATTTTTAATGTTGCTGCTTTGATGGTTGATGCAAGAAGAATTTCTATTTTATTTTTTTACAATTATTTGACATTTATGGCCTATAATGTGGACCATCATTATTTTAATTTTGTACATAGATTGCCAAAATTCTGCACAACTTATATTTATATATAGTAGTCCGCCACCAACGCCATCTATTGAAAATAGTCCGAAGTGGCTATATAAATAAATGATCACTATCGAAATACAATTTTCGTGTATTTCCATACAAAACGCAATTTTCGATTTTCCGATTTTTTTTGATTTTTCGGTTTTCCTTTCCGAATTTTCTTTTTTCCTAAGCCGAAATGTATTGAGACGAACAAAGCAAAATAAGCATGCAGCCTCTGGTGAAATTCGAATCCAGTACCTCCCGGCCCAAGCATCGAAGCTTTAACCACTGCACCACCTATCACATGCAAAATATACACACAAAATTCATATTAAAAAGGCTTTTTATTCGATTTTTTGGGTTTTCCGACTTTTCCGGTGGATTTTTTCAAAATTTATTTCGTAAGCACCATCTCCTGGCAATTGCAAACACAACAAAAAAGGTTGAGCCAAATCGGTTCAGCCGTTCCCAACATGCATTTTTTACACCATGTTTGTATATTTAGATTATTTTATTAGGTAGAATGAGCTGAATGTAACGGCTTCCAGCGCCACAACGGTAGTTCTGAGTACTAACGTGTTTCAACTAATTTTGTGACATTCTTCAAAACCTTTTCAATGATATGAGATACGTAGATATTCTATACCACAAAAATAATTTACCCCGAGCACTAAAACGATGAATTAGTGAACTAAGTTGCTGATAAAAAAAAATTCCTTCGTGCAAAATCTTAAAAACCATATGCCACATGATCATATCAGAATGAGAGACAGTTTCCCTGTAATCAGCGCCACAATTTTAATATGCTTGAGCTATTTGTGACATTCTTAAAGATTTTTTCATTCACATGTCATACTCATATGACTAAAGCGTGTTACGACACCTTGAGGGGTCATACCATTATTTTCCTTCCATTGTTCTTTTTGAATTTTTAGTTCCATGATAATTGAATGATTAATGCTTTTTACTGACGGCATTACCATCTGTTCTACGGCATTACTACTAACATCATTTGATTATACGAAAATTAGCCTTACTATTTTTTTTTTGTTCACATCCAGTGTTCATGTGAACGTCGAATGAATGTGTAGAGCGGGACCAATGTGGTGTACACCTTATGCGTGTGTACGACCGGCAGAGATGCAGAGAAATATTTTTGGTGTGTTTTCTCGTTTTGTTGTGTGAAAGGCACCCAATACGCGGTGTGAAAGGGTGGGCGAGTGACGCGCGCGAAAAACAAAACAAGAAAACAGCAACGAACAAAAAGTTTCTTCTAGATGTTTTTTTGGTGTGAGAATTTTTTTTTAGTCTAGTTTGGAGTTTGAAAAGAAAACCCAGTCGAGTCGTCAAATGCAATATTGTGTTGACGTAAAAATTTTTGTTTGTGTTTTGACCGTTCGTGAATTTGGCGCTTCTTCAAATTTTGTTTTTGGCGTCGCAGTAGAATGAATTGATATCGACAAATTCAGCTGTCACCAACCATACACGTTGCCATTCGAGGCGAGTTGATATTGCTGGAAGACGCCACTTTACTCGGTGTTCTAACGGGACTGAATATTTTGACGGTTGTAGTTTAACATATTTCGCAGCATATACGGCGTGTGTATCGCAATTCAGTTGGTGAAGGCTGCCTTACGTGGCCTAAAGTGGATGATATTAGTTTTGAGTGTGAATTGAAATCGATTGCATGAAAGCTGGCAGTCGCTTTTGATAGCGGTGAAAGACACCGCAACGAACAGGTGCCAACCGACCATTTGTAAATTTGTGTAAAGGTGGGAAGACGCCCAACATTTACGGTTACGAGTGGCCAACATGGTGGCCATTCGCCATTCAAACTCGTGGCCATTTGCAGTTTTTATTAACGAAGAAGACGCCGCAACCCATTTTAGCGGGACCTAACCGAAGGTCAAAGGGACCAAATTTTTTTTATTTTTATTTCTTTTCTTGAGTCAAAATTTTATTTTTTTTCAATTTTAATTTTAATTTTCATTTTCAATTTTTTACAATTTTCAATTTTCAAATTTGTATCCAAAATATTTTGGTGTAATCGAGTGCCATAGCGGTTGCTTGACACGCGCGTGATACATAAATTGTTCAAGTGAGTGACCGTTTTTGTTCGATTTATTGATTTTTTTTCTTTAGCTTTGGAATTTTCACGTTCGACCCTTTTAGTTTGATTTTTTTGATTTTATCCCCCCTTTGTTTCTGATTTTGTTTTTTTCTTGAAAATTTATTTAAATAAAAAACAGTACGGCGTACGATTCCGGACATACGGTTTTATTTTATTTCTCCCTCATCGGCCTCAATTTATTTTTCCGTTATTTTCCTTGTTTTGTTACCTATTTTGTTTTTTTTGTTTTTATTGACAAAATGAATTATTAAATTTTTCGGATTGGTATGATGAGAGGGGGAGTGTAATTTCGTGTCGGTTCCATAGTTGCAGGCTGGACTAGCCACTTTCCTTCATCTCCTTGGCAGGACATTCACAGGGTCGGTGTGGTGAGTCCAGCATATGTATCGTCCATTCGGGGAAAGCCGTGAAATCTACACGGTCTCCCCGTGGGACCCCGCAGTCTCAAGCTGTCGAAGTGTGTAATGTGGGAGATTACCTAGAGGTCTCTACGGGAGAAGGGAGATTTTTCCTGTTGGGGAGACGTCCTTACCCTCTAATGTTGCTTCGTTATGGCTGAGCATCATTTGGGGGGAGGTCTTGTCAGCAGACATTGTACTTGTCATCCGGGGAGATCCGGTCGGTCCTGGTGGGCACACTTGGTTATTATTATATTTTTCTCATTGTTCTTCAAATTTCGGCCGACATAATTTTGGTGTCATTTATATTTAGTTTCAGCATTTAGTTTCGTTTTTTAGGGCCTCTGCATATGTAGAAGAATCTGCGGGTTGGCTTCAAGTATCAGAAGGTTGTGGATCAGTAAAATGGTACACTGTGGAGGTACCCCTTCAAATAAACACAAGTGTATAAAATGCACTCCCACTGTGGTGTCTGCAAATGGCAAAAATAACAGATTGATATGTGCGACAACATTGGTGAAATTCCGGCAGAAAATTCTAGTTCGTTTTTGTAACAGTGAGCTCATCGGTAACAACTCGGAAACAATTGCGTCTACGCGTAATTTGAAGTTTTCGACATGTTGTGTAGACAATGTCGACTATTCGTGGATTATGTAGAATATTCATAGATAATAGAGATTTTTGCTTGTTTGTTGCTTTCGCTACAGAAAAATACTGTTTGAATTTTCCATCTCACAGCATTCAAGCTCAAATTGTAAATTTTCAATGTTGTATAAAGCTCGAATCCAATATTTACAAAACACAAAACAAAACAGTGTTGTGCATCTGCGTGTAGACAATTGATTTTTGCGTAGAGAATGTCAATAATTGGTAGAGTATGTAGACAATTCGCCGAAAATGTAGAAAATTATTTTTTGTAGTTTTCTCCGCTGTTGTTTTAGTACAAGATTGCCATCTTACAGTTTTCCAGTTCATATGGGTGTTTTCCAAAGTTTTGGAAGTTAATCTAAAATTATTACAAAACAAACGGATGTGATTGGCCCGTTAAAAATATTTTAAATTTATTCGCAATGTCATCTGTTTCAGCCATTACTAAACTCAACAGCCGTCTTACTTTGGAAATTGTACTACAACAATTCCATACAATTTTAATCCGGAGTGAAAAACCTAAAAGTTTAGGTTTGGGAATGGTACCATATGTTGGTAGTGTCGTTCGCTTGTTGAAGAATGTTGCATTTTGTCAGCATTTTACTTCATGTTGTGGGTTATTACTAGATGTTGCTCTATGTTGCGTCATGTTGCACTATTTGATGTTGCACCATATTGCGCGATTTTGTCCCATGTTGCATCTTATTGTTTCTTGTTGGATCTTGTGTTTTGCGTTAATTAGATATCTGGCATTGTGTTCCATCATATTGTGGAATGTTGATCCATGTTGCATCATGTTGTGTTGGTTTCTACTTAATGTACTTTGAGGGGCCTTTTCCTTAAATTGTTTTCGTCTTGTACGATTTTTCTGAAAATTGCTAATGGGGCAATTTTCGACTATACCAGAAATTAATTTGGACAACATGTATTTAGGAGCCCATTCGCTGGTTTGGTTTCTTTTATATAATTTTTCTCGACTCGCATGACATTTTGATCAAAATTGATGAAAGGACGGTTTCAAATGTCAGGAATCGATTCCGATGGGTCTTAATTTGTGTAAAATTACCTTATGTGATCCTTCAGGGGTCCCGGGTCTTTTTTAATACTTTTCAGCTCGGTCTCAGCCGTATTCTTTGACTCCAGAGGAGTGTGAGGTTGACAGGTTGTTCATTTTAAATAAGAATAAATAACTATTTTTTTACTGTGCCTGTAAACAATTTTAAAACCAGCTCTATATGGTCTGCTTTGTTCAACTTTTTACATTTCTTTTCTATTGTTAGCCGCGCTTTTTACATATCACATCTGGCCTTGAGTAATTTTACTGCGTACGTCTATCAATTTAACAATATACGTAAAAATATACAAAGACCCCCACAAAATATTAAAATTCAGAACGAAATCTACATAAAATTAATTTGTTCAGGCGATGTCGAAACACTTGAGATTTTTTGCCCAAACAAAACTGAAAATATACAATTTTTATCTATTTACAAGCGGATCGGAAAACATCTTTTTGTTCGAGGCACCAAAGCTCATTTTTTTAATTTGAATCAATTATACAATTTGTAAGTCTGCCTATCTATATCACTCATAATTAACGCGGTACGCGGTCGTATTGATAACACAAGAAACTTATTTAAATTAAAATCCAATTGCCAAGGTTTGGTTTTTATCAGTTCACTTAAAAGTGCTAGAAAGTGTAGAAGTGCATTAAAATTTAAATAAAGAACATTCGTTACAACAATAATGGCTTCCGTTGAATTTACGATTAACGGACGTGCGTATTCAAGTGAGTAAACTGCGTGTGATTTTAGTTTTTTTGTTGTCTGGCTAATTAAGTTTTGTAATTCTTATCGTGATTATCATCTGACATATAGTTAAGAGTACAGAGGTTCCAATCGAAACTACATTAAATTCGTACATTCGAAATCATGTACAATTGCGTGGTACAAAGTCGTTATGTCTCGAGGGTGGATGCGGTGCATGCACAGTGACCGTGACTGGGGAGCATCCGGTTACTCGCGTCGTAAAAACATTTGCCGTCAATTCGTGTTTGACTCCGATACTTTCATGTCACGGCTGGGACATTACAACCATTGAGGGCATTGGCAATAAACTAGGTTATGATCGTACTCAAACAAGACTTGTCCTTTTCAATGGAGTACAATGTGGATTTTGCTCACCTGGTATGGTTATGAATATGAACGGATTACTGCAATCGAACGATGGTGCCGTGACCCAGGAGCAGGTAGAGCGCGCGTTTGCTGGAAATATTTGTCGATGCACCGGTTATCGTCCGATTTTGGATGGTTACAAAAGTTTGGCAACGAACGCTGATCCAATCCTGGCCAAGTTATGTTCGGATATTGAGGATTTAAAGCTGTGCAAAAAAACGGGCAAGCAATGTGCAGGGGATTGTGCTAAAACTAAAAAGCAACCGAAAAATAAATTACAACTCTACTTTCCGGCGAATCGTGAATGGCACAAGGTTTATACTTTAAACGAGATCTTTGATATATTTAGCGCGATGGGAAACAAAAAATATATGCTGATCGCAGGAAACACCGCCCATGGTGTATATCGACGTGACCCCGAAATTGAAGTATTTATTGACATAACATCGGTCCCGGACTTAAGAACATATGCATTTGGTACAGAACTTGAAATTGGAGGTGGTGTAACCATAACTGAACTAATTGATATTTTTCAAACGGCTGTAAACACCAGACCAGAATTTGCAATTCTTGCCGAAGCAATTAAAACGTTAAACTCATTCGGAAATATCCAAATACGTAACATTGCATCCGTTGCCGGTAACCTGATACTAAAAAATCAACATAATGAGTTTGTTTCTGATTTATACGCCATATTTGAAACGTTAAATGCCAGAATCACGATTGCTGAATCTGGTGGCCGAACAACCGATCTATCGCCAATAAATTTCTTACGTTTGGAAATGTCACAGCGAGTGGTTTTGCGCATAACAATTCCTAGCCGATCATCTGCTTTTGTCTTTAAATCATATAAAGTATTGCCCCGAGCTCAATGTGCACCACCGTACCTAAATGCCGGATTCCTAGTTGAGTTCAACGCTGCCAAAACTTCTGTATTATCGGCCCGTATAATATATGGTGGAATAAATACTGTGTTTAATCGGGCTTCAGCCACAGAATTATATCTAACTGGTAGAAATTTGTTCACCAACGACGTTTTCCGAACGGCAGTTAGTACACTACAACAGGAAATTAATTCTGTATCTGTGCCACCGTCTGCTTCGGCCGAATATAAAAATCAAGTAGCCATTTCACTTTTTTACCGGTTTGTAATTAACACCGCGCCAGCTGGTACTATTGCGGCCCGTTATCAAAGTGGAGGAAGCCCTTTAGAACGAGGTCTATCTTCGGGGACCCAATCGTTCCAAACCCAATCGGATCGATATCCATTATCGCAAGTAATGCACCGCGTCGATGGATTTGTACAAGCTGGTGGTGAAACACCATTTGCTAATGATTTACCGAAGCTGCCAGCTGAATTGTGGGCGGCAGTAGTTCAAGCTACCAGTGTCCATGCCACAATTACATCAATTGACGCTTCCGAAGCTTTGGTGAGTTCTAGTACTATACATTTAACGTAATTTTAATAAATCATATTTTGTGTTCAGCTTATTCCAGGTGTACGTCACTTTTACTCAGCTAGTAATATTCCAGGTACAAATTCTTTTACTTCTACCAGCTTGTCAGGCTTCATCGAGGAGCTCTTCTGCTCTGGCCGTGTATTATACCATGGTCAAGCGGTAGGCGTAATATTGGCCGATACCCAAGATCTAGCTGTGTTTGCAGCTTCACAAGTCAGAGTAGTTTACGGGACGGCCACCGATCCGATATTAACATCACTCGAAGCCGTTTTTGCAAACAACGCAACATCGAGAATAATCCCTGGAAATCATAATATGGTGGCCACGCAAACAGGAAATGATATCCAATATACAATAAATGGGCAATTCGAAATGGGAACTCAATTCCACTTCTCAATCGAACCACAAACGTGCATTGCAATTCCTACTGAAGATGGACTCACATTGCACACTTCGACTCAATGGATGGGATTAGTGCAATCGAGTGTGGCACAGGTTTTGCGTATACCAGAAAATCGTCTAAATATTGAAACCCGCCGTCTCGGTGGTGGATTTGGTTCTAAATTAACACGGGCAAGTTTTGCTGCATGTATTGCTGCCTTGGGGGCTCATTTAGCGCAGGTTCCGGTACGATACGTAATGACGCTTGAATCAAATATGGAAATTTTGGGTAAACGACATGCTTGCATCAGTGACTATATAGTTCACGTAAATCGCGATGGTAAAATTCAAAATCTGAATGCCAGCTACTATTCCGATCTTGGCTGTTCGCGCAATGATAACGTTGAAGATAATTTGACACGTTTTATACCGAACTGCTATGATTATAGTACATGGAATGTTCAGTCTAATTCCGTACTTACTGATACACCATCATCAACGTTTACTCGCTCGCCAGGCATGTTGGAAGGAATGGCGATTACGGAAAGTATTATGGAGCACATTGCGTTCGAGCTTGGGCGAGATTCTACTGCGGTACGGCTTGAAAATACTCCAGATGCGTTCGCGATTAAAGCTAAATTTAATGAGTTTTTGACATCTGTAGAATACACAACTCGTAAAAGTGCGATCGAAACATACAATACAAACAATCGTTGGACCAAACGAGGAATTGCAGCAATACCATTGCAGTATCCTCATATATTCTTTGGACAGTTCCAATGTATTGTGTCGATTCATCATGTAGATGGGACGGTTTCCATTAGCCACGGTGGAATTGAAATGGGACAAGGAATTACAACTCGAGTTTGCCAAGTGGCTGCGCACACATTAGGAATTCCGATATTTAACATTGCTGTGAAGCCGACAAATAATATGATCGGTGGCAACTGTTCTGTCTCAGGTGGCTCCATTACAAGTGATACGGTCTGCATGGCTGTTTTGAATGCTTGCAAAAATTTGAATCAAAGACTCGAGCCACTTCGCCAACAATTCCCAAACGCCTCTTGGACAGAACTTGTATTCCTAGCTCAATCCCGAAACATCCAGTTAAGTGAATTATTCCTACAACCGCCTGCCGATATGCCAAGTTACGATATTTACGCATTCACATGTGCCGAAATCGAAGTTGATGTGCTAACTGGTAATTTTATATTGCGACGTGTTGATATCTTAGAAGATGTTGGTGAAAGTTATAGTCCGTTGGCCGATGTTGGACAAATCGAAGGTGGCTTTATAATGGGATTGGGGCTTTGGCTATCCGAAAAATATGTGTATGGCGTAGGAGGTGAATTGTTAACAAACCGAAGTTGGAATTATTTACCACCTGGAGCCAATGATATACCAGTCGATTTTCGTATAAGTTTCTTTAAAGACTCCCGCAATGATAAAATTGTCCTTGGATCGAAAATTGTCGGTGAACCACCAGTTTTAATGTCGATTGCGGGTGTTTTTGCTCTTCGCAATGCTCTCTGGTCGGCACGGCGAGACGCTGGAATGCAATATATATGGCGTTCGCTAAAGGGGCCTTATACGGTGGAAAATATATTTTTGACTGCCGGAACCAACGCAGATCAATTTACTTTATAATTTACTGTAACTGTTAATATTATTGTGGTGTTTGTATTATAACTGTTTTATATATTTTTTACTCCATACTGAATAAAGTTTATAAAAAAAACACTAAACCTTATATTGTTGATGTCGCCTAAACCTGGTTAATCATTAACCACCTGTTATTCGTATTGCCAGCCATCTATCTCTGGAACAAACACCCACAAACCGAATAACTTCTCCCTGGTGGTCAAATTTCAGTTTCAACTTCAGAAACCTGGAACAGATCTTTTAAGTGCGTAGCGATTTATGATGCAGTTATAAGCATTTCAATTTGAAGGTGTTTTAACTGATCCAAGATAAATTAAAGCCTTTTGCGCGATTGAAGTGGTGGTTTGGAGATAAAAAATAAAAAATTTGTTGCTATAAAAAGAGAAATTACCACAACCAAAAACACGTAACGAGATTTGATGCTGGCTAATGGCTATTGGAAGTCTGCGAGGAAACGATATGTGGTGTGTTTTATTGAACTTCTTCCGATTTTTGTGTGTAGCACGATAACCTCCAAATAATCGGACTACCAAAAAAATCGATCGGGAGCTAGATAATTTTATTAGATTGGTCTAATCTTATGAATTGGACTGAATAGGTTCAGAAATATTCGAAACTAAGTGGGTCATAATCTTTGGTAAATTTAGGTGGCGGTTAGACAAGTGAGGTATAATTTACTAGAAATTCTGAAATGTACCATTTGAGTCACCCCGTCCAGAGTTGCTCTAAACTATCATCTATCTTCGAGCTAACTCAAAACTTACATAACATTTTATTAATTTCGTATCGAAAATTTCGTAACTTTTAATAAATTAGACCACATTACATCCCCCCCCCCCATCCATGAACAATAAATATGAAATTGTTTTATCCTTATAAATCCTTATAAATATGAAATTGTTTTATCCAAACCCTCATTTCTAATCCAAAGCAGCATAAAGATGGTTAGGTATCGTGAGGGTCTTGTTTTTTTTAATTAGCATACTAAAAGAGGATCTTCCCAAAGAATGACAGCAAAATGATGTTAAACAATTACATAAATTGCTTTAAATTCGATTAAATAGAGGTTCGGTCTTTTATTTTTCGATATTTGTTTACGATTAAAATCTTTTCGATTACATTACTTTACGAAATTGCCCTGTTGAATTCGGTTCGTACCACGTATATATTCTTCAATAATTGAATAATTAGTTACCAGCGCCGAAGCGTTGGATTTGTGAAATAAAAACTGCTGATGACAAAATTTTTGTTATCCGTTATTAGCAACACAATTTGTTATTTGATATAACAAGATGCTTCAGTTAAATTTGCGATATTCCTCAAATGGTTTGCCACAATTATATTCTATAATAAATTAATAACGCCTACCAGCGCAAAAACGGCGGTTTTATCAACTAAAGCGCGGATAACAAAATTGTTGCTTTTTTCAAGGCCTTTTAAACGATATACAACATGATTTTAAGGGAATGAGAAAAATGCAACTGCTCTCAGCGCAACGACGGTAGGTTTGAGTACCATGTTGCATCGTCTAAATTTGTGACATTCTCAAAATATTTTCAACTATATGCCGCACGTATATATTCTATAATAATATAATAATTAACTACTAGCGCCAAACTGGTGGATTCGTAAAATACGCATTATGATTGTAGAAGAATGAGAAAAATTGTAACTACCTCCAGCGCCACAATGGTAGTTTTTACTACTAAGATGCTTCAGCAAAATGTATAATAAACGAGAAATCAGCACCGAACCGGTGGATTTAAGAACTAAGTATCGTCAAAATAGTTGGCTGATCCAAGACCTTTCCAATATACTATACCAGCATATTGGAATAATGTAAAGTACAGGGTGGGCCATCTGTGAAGTGAACAGTCAAATTTATTTTATTGATAAAGAAAGGTGGTTCTATGCCATTTATGTATGAAAAGCAATATCGTTCATATGCCCACCACGACTTCGTCTACAGGCTTGCATCCGAAGATACAAATTTTCGATGACCTTTTCCAATTAAAGTGGATTAATGATCTCAATTTAACCCTTACTAAACGGCAAAATAAAAAAACATTACAGACGGCAGAGTCCCCCGGGTGATGTGTATGGCCGTAAAGAGAGTGGGAGAAAATTATAAACGAAAAAGTATTATAACGGCAAATTGTGTTGCCAAACTCGTTCGTGTGTGTTTATATTTTTGTTTACGTTTTCTTTCGTTGCGACACATAACATTATTCAATTTGGCCGTGAGAGATGCGCAGTGAGGACGAGTTTTTGCATTACCATATAAATTTTATCGAACAAATAGTGGCTGATTTATTAAAAAAAATGTCAAAGAGAAGTCATTCGGCGATGGAAGCAAGTAGTGTAAATGAGCCATCCGGTAGTAATGTTGTAAGTATTAGTGAAACAATATCTGGTCATGATTTGCCTTTCAACAGGCAAGGATTATTGGATTTTACAAGGTTTGCGTATATTTGGTTTTATTTAGAATGTTTTGAAATATACATTGAAAGTGATACCGACGATGATGATTGGATGCCGAATGGTCATGTATCCGATGAAGAATTGGAAGATTATGCAGTAGAATACAATGCCACTGTTGAGGACGACGCGAATATTGAAGAGGATGCAGATGTGGATTCTGATGCTGTTGAGGATGTATTACTGACTGCAAATTAAATGGCCCCACGCTTGAACGAATTACCATTGCCGCAAAAATTAATAGCACGCGATGGCACAGAATGGGCAATAGAACCATTTTTAACCTATCAAACCAGTTCTCGCAATGTTCTTCGTGAATTAGGTATGTACATATTATTCATCTCAACATTATTCTTCACTTCCTTATATGTAGAGATTGATATTCTTGTCTTTGCGCAGGTGGCCCTACAATCAAACGATATTGAACACAGCCAATGAAGACCGTAATCATTCGTCATACCAATCGCAAAGGCCATGAACGTCAATGGCAAAATATTGATGAGATCGAATTCGACGCATTCTTGGCTATATTGCTGGTCATGGATGTACACAAATCAAATTGTGAACTTCTAAGTAAGCTGTGGACGCGCCAGACGAACTGCATTTATTGTGCCTCAATGAGCCGAGAGCGTTTCAAAACCATATTGATAACAATTCGATTCGATGATGCGAACACACGAGAAGCGAGAAAGGCGACTGATAAGGCAGCACCTATATCAGAATTGTGGTTGATGATGAACGACAATCTCGAAAAAAATTATAAGCCACATGCCTGGATTACAATCGATGAACAGCTGTTTCCGTTTCGTAGCCGCGTATCTGCGACGGCAACCCGGAGTCGATAGGGCACGTAATATGGGTGACAATGTTGTTCTTCAGTTAGTGAAACCATATGGAAACAGTGGCCGAAACATCACCACTGATATCCTTTTCATTACATTGCCTCTGGCTGAAATGCTTGCAACTCGCAAATAGACCCTCATTGGAACATTGCGCAAGGACAAACGCTATATCGCCAAGGAACTAATGTGGTAGAAAGGGGATGATGTAGGTACATCTGTCTTCGCGTACCGCGAGCATTGTACAATGCTCGCATATACCGCAAATCACAACAAAAATGTGATCCTTTTATCTTCGATGCACTTTGATTCCAAGATTGACGCTATAAGCGGCAAGCCGCAGATAATATTGGATTATAACAAGACGAAAGGCGGTGTGGTCACCATGGATCAGATGGTTAGCATTTATATCACACGTTTCAATGGTATCAATATATCTATTTTGTTTCATTTGTCAGGTAACAGCATATTCCTGCAAGAGAAAGAGCAATTGATGGCCGCTGGCTATGTTCTTCAACATGGTTGATATAATGACTTTGGCAGCCTATCTATTTTTATTGAAACCCATCGTGATACGACATCTAGCACAACGCGTCGAGTATTTATCACCAAATTAGCTTCCGAATTGGCACAACCACACATCTCGCGTCGCGCGTTAAATTTGATGGTTACACGCATACCTGGCGTTCGTTCTGCCATTGAGCTTCAAGCTTCTAGCTCTACGTATTCTATTAAAATTTTCAGTTTTAATGTTGAAAAACCACCCGGGGACTGTGCGGTCTATTGAGGGTTAAACTCGAATGTTGTTTTTAACTTGTTGAATTGTTTGTGGATGATTAGCATACACCTTACCTTTCAAAAAACCCCACAAAAAATATTCAAGTGGTGTTGAATCAGGGCTTTTTGGTGGCCAAGGAACTTTACAATTTCTTGAAATTTTGCGATTAGCATATTTTGTTGACAAGAAATGAATTGTTGCAGGACTTGCATGCCATGTCGCTTAGTCTTGTTGAAATCAAAGGTCGTTAACATGCAATTCATATAATTTGGGCCACAAAAACCAGTTAATATGTTGCAATAATGTTCCCCATTCACTGTAACGGTATTTTCCTGTTCGTTTTCAAAGAGAAACGGAAGACTTCTGCTTCGTGAACCTGAGAATTCTCCGCTCCACAAATATGACAATTTTGCTTATTGACTTACATAATGCGTTGTAATGTGGTACGTGAAATGTTTAGTTCTTGTGAACGATGCCTGGTTGATGTGTTGGTTCATTACGAACACTTTCACTAACGGCTCCCACTGGATCAAAAGTACGAATTAGATGAACATGTTGTTACGGTCTACGCCCTTCCACTGAACCAGTTTCTTCAAAACGATCAATAATTTTGCCAATTGCATGCTCAGGAGGACGTCCATGTCGACCAAAACTCTCTCGTAATTTACGAAATGTTGTTGTTTTGTCTGTGTTGTTAGCGACTCCATGATGATAAATGGAATATTTTTGACTTTCATATGTCAACTATTTTTTATAGAGATAACATTAAGTACTAAAACTCATCGATTGAAAAAAGGACCAACAGATGGCCCACCATGTAATAGCGTGGTATTGGTCGATTTTTCTGGGCGATTTACTATGGCAGGTACCCCACCCTCTTTAAGTCGAGATTCCAAAAGCCTTTTAATTCACCGAATTAAAAACTAAAAAAGATTGTGATATCATTGGTACAAACATTCAGATATTTTACATCCAGATTGCATTTTGGAATCAGAGGCAGGATAATGGTTTGTGGTATTTTAATTTTTTCGCTATTTTTCTTCTTCTAGCTTTAATTCGTAGAATGGAAAAGATTTAGGACCAGTACCTGAAGAAGCTGGAGTGCCTGTCATAGGTAAACACTCAAAAACACGATATTACGTCATAAAGAATATGGCAAATTTTGCTGAAACACCTTAATACTCAAAACTACCGGTGTGGCGCTTGGATCAGTTTTTCCTAATTTCCAAATAATCATGTGGCATATCATTTCAAAAGTTTTGGAAAAGCAACAAATTTGTTATCAGCGCTTTAGTTGATAACGTGACGTGTATAGTCAGCGCGTGGCGCGCGAAACAATAATTTCGCTACAACTATTTACTTCACAAATCCCCCATTTTAGCAGTACTGGCAAAATGTTTCGTTGGTATAGAATATTTACATGTCGGCCTTTAATTGAAAATCTTTTGAAGAATGTCACAAGTTTAGCTGAAGTGGCTTAGCACTCGAAACGATCCCTATAACGCTGGCTGGATATACTTTTTGTCTTATTCAAATTTAATCAAGTGATATATCGTTTGATTGCCCAAAATTGTTTTTCCTGTTTTTTTCTAAGCTCAAACGACTTTAACGGAAATTGATAAATGGGGGTTTTCGAGTACCAGAAACCGATCTCGAAAGGCCATGATTGGAAAGAAATTCGTTTAGGGAAGCTTCCGATGGCTTGATACGCCTGGGTGCTAATTTCGGGAAAATCCAATCAGTCGCCTCTTTCGATTTTTCTTAAGATTGCTGAAGGGACGTGTTCGAGTACTAATGGAGACTTCATTTTTTAATTCTTTTCGGCTCATCCGACTTTGATAAAAATTGGTAAATTGTGAATTTCAAATGCAAGGAATATATTTCGATGAGTGTTAATTTTGCAAAAATTCGTTCAGTGGGCTTTTCGATAGGGACCTGGTCCCTTTTTAAATTTTAGGGTTTTTAGGGTGATTAGGGGTTTTTAATGCCAGGATTGGATTTTGAAGGCCTTTATTTTAAAAAAATCTGTTTAAAACTGTGGTGCTCCGGATTTTGTTCAAAATTGATGATGCGGATTTTTAGACAATTGATTTCGATGGGTTCTTATTATGAGGGCTCTTTCTATTACCAATTTTTATGGCTTTAGTGATAAATTTTGGCGAGATAGAGCTTGCAATTGAAGGGAAGCTTTGATGTTACACCAGTTGCACCATGTTGCTAGATGTTGCACCATATTGCTTGTTATTGCACCATGTTGCATTATTTTGCGCCATGTAGCTTGATATTGCACTGTGCTGACGGATGTTGTGTAATGTTCCACTATGTTGCGTCACATTGCAGATTGGTGCATTATGTTGTGGGATGTTGCTTGATGTTATACTATGTTGCGTCATACTACCGCGTTTCACCATGGTTCGTAATGTTAGACCATACTGCACTATGTTGTGCGATTTGGTACAATGTTGCGTTATGTTGCCACGTGTTAATGCATGTGCACCATGTTGTGAGGTCGCGTTACGTTTACATGTTCTATGTTTCGTTAATCGCATCCTTTCCGAAAGTGTTGGTTGTTCTGAGTAACAATGTTTATTGAACTTGGTCTCTTGTTCACATTTTCATCCGTTATAAACGATTTTGTTCTATATATTTGGTAAGGAAAGTTTTCGAGTTGCCGGGAATCCGCCGATCCACACTATTCTTTCGTCGCGATTCTTTCCTCGTTTCCTTCCCTTTTGCTTACAAACTGTTGTTAGTTCACCTAGGGAAGGAAACGAGGAAAGAATCACGACGAAAGAATCAAAGTATGGAATGGCGGATCGATTGCGATAATTATTAGTTTCGGTTTTTTGGAAAGTTTTGTAATATGGCGAACTGACCAAAACTATGCCATTTAATGGGCATGATTAAATGGTGTATGGTTTGCTGGAAATGTGAATCTAAAATGATTTTTGCGTAAGTTTTGAGATTCGGCCAACAGAGGCGAACTTGGGCTATTTATTAACCGTTCATATTCAAATTGGTTATGGATGGATGGAAATGGGATTTTAAAATAATTTTTGGAGACTATTCTGGAAATTTGGTTTTAAAATTGTTTCTGGTGAGAGTTTTTCAAACACTTTACCGAGCAACGCTCGGTGTTCCGGGGACTAATAATATATTATAACGTTATAATTCTAAAAAAAAATGTATGAAGAGTTAAATTAGTTTCCGGAGTTGTTCTGTTACGAATTTGGCACTGTTAATTTTCGTTTTTCATTTTTCGTGAATTTTCCGGGTTGGTGAAATTCTTAAAAATATTCTGCTTCATATACATATATTTTCTACCAAACAGAATAGTTTTAATTGTTGGTTTCATTGCGTGCGTATCATGAAAAAATGTTATAACCGGTCCGATTTCCACGATGATGATGAGCAAATTGTTTCAAAATCAATTATGCTCGTATGACAGTATATTTGCCTTAGCCGTTTTGCGACCAATTTTCTTACTCGAAATTTGCGATGTTTCCAAGTGCGGCAGTTTATGCAAGTTGTTATATAGATATTTATGAGGCACACTGTAGCGTTCTCATCGTATGAGCCCCAGCTTTGCATGTTGTGGCGGCATGGAAATTCAATCGGAACCCGTCAGCCGATACTTTATAGAATAAAGAAGTAATGGTTTACACTTGAAATTTAACTATGCATTTCTCAAGACTATGTTGTGGTGAACTTCCAGTCTTTCACAAGAACCTTTTTAAGTATTACAAACCGAAATCAACCATGTTCCATTGGATGTGTAGGTTGTAAATTAAAAAGCAAAACAAAGCGCAACATTCCTACTTCAAATAAGCAAATTTAATTTAGACGTTGTATTCCCCAATCAATTATCTAATTATCGCAAGATCAAATTAATTTTAGAGATACGAAAATTAGTGCTACGCCGATCCTGTAACATTTTATCACCAACACAAATGAATTTTTAATCTTGATGCTGTACATTATCATTCACCGCTATTAATTATCCATTAAATAACTTTTATTGTCTGCCATTCTTATCGTAAGTAGGCACTTCAAACTTTCGTTGTTGTTGCCTTACCAAAACAGATTTTAATATGTACAATTAAGCCATAGTCCCAATTTTTTTTTTTCGATAAGAATTTTTTGCTGTGACGACGTTATACATAGCGAATCGATCGGTGGTTAATAGGCAAACACACACCTGTACTTGTAAAATTTAATAATAATTTAGTTGTTCATTAAACTTTGGCGGAATAACAAGTGAATTATAATATTATGACAACAGTGCAATTTTCGATAAATGGGGAACCTTATGAAGGTCCGTCGGTGAAGTGATTTAATCGAGCCTGTTAATTTATTATTATTTGTTCTTGTAGTCTCAAGTGATGATGTGCCCTTGGAAACTTCACTATTGACTTACATCCGCAGCTATGCACAGCTACGTGGTACAAAATATATGTGTCTCGAAGGTGGTTGTGGTGCTTGTACAGTTGTGGTAGTTAAAATTAATCCGGTAACCCGAGTTGAAGAAACATTCGCGGCTAATGCGTGCCTATTTCCATTGTTTTCGGCGCATGGATCAAATATTGTTACCATCGAGGGCATTGGAAACAAAAATGGTTATCATCCAGTACAAATAAGACTGGGTTTACACAATGGTATTCAATGTGGTTTTTGTTCACCGGGCATGGCCATGAATATGTATGGGTTGTATATGTCGAAAGGGCAGATAGTATCGAGTAGTGAGGTTGAGAAATCATTTGGTGGAAACTTGTGCCGCTGTACCGGATATCGCCCGATTTTACATGCGTATAAATCGTTGGCAACCGATGCCGATCCTATGATTGCGAAACTATGTGCTGACATTGAGGACATGCAATTGTGCAAGAAAACTGGAAAGCAATGTACTGGAACTTGTACCATTAAAAGCCCAAAACAAAAACTTAAGTTAACGTTTAGAGATAATCAAACTTGGAATAAAGTTAACACAGTGGTTGAAATATTTGATATACTCAAAATGATTGGCGATCAAAAATATATGCTGGTTGCTGGTAATACGGCGCACGGAGTTTATCGCCGAACTCACGATATCGATATATTCATTGATATTTCCTCCGTCGAAGAACTGAAAACGTATGCGTTTGGCACGAGACTAGAAATCGGGGCTGGCGTCACAATAACAGATTTAATTAAAATATTCAATACTGCCGCGTCCACAAAAGCAGAATTTGAATACCTACTCGAGGTTAACAAGCACATGGAACAAATTGGTAATTTACAAATACGAAATGTTGCCTCAATTGCTGGAAATCTTATGATAAAACATGATAATCCTGAATTTGTATCGGATTTAGTTTTAATTCTTGAAATAATCGGTGCCACATTCGCTGTGACGGACACAGAAGGGCGAAACTACGAAGCAAGTATTCAAAATATAACGACAATCGATATGACGAAAAGAATTATAACAAAAATATTTGTCCCAACACGTTCTGCATCATCCTATGTGTATCGATCATACAAGGTGGGACCCAGAGCCCAAAACTCACCAGCATACGTTGCAGCAGCATTCTTATTCGAATTTAATGCTGCTAAAACGACGGTATTATCGGCACGAATAGGTTACGCTGGCATCAACTCCAGATTTATACGTGCCACGGCCACCGAATTGTATCTAGTCGGCAAAAATATATTCACCAATAATATTTTTCAAACTGCACTTGAATCGCTACATGGATTGATCGATGCCGATGTAAATCCAACCTCTGGATCGCCAGAATATCGTACCAATGTTGCATTAGCCCTTTTCTATCGATATATACTTGATATAAGTCCAGTCGGTGTTGTCCGAGAAATTTACGCAAGTGGCGGTAAACCATTACAACGTGGTCTTTCATCGGGTAAACAATCATTCGAGACACAACCTGAACGCTACCCCTTGTCAAAAGTCATGCATCGCGTGGATTGTTTCGTACAAGCAGGAGGTGAAACACCATATTCTAATGATTTACCACGCTTCAAAAGCGAACTTTGGGCCGGTATTGTTCAAGCCAGAAAAGTGAATGGCCGAATCGCAACTTTAGATGCAAGCGAAGCACTCAAACTTAGTGGAGTAGAACATTTTATTACTGTTGCAGATATTCCCGGATCTAACCAATTTGCATCAAATGAAGAACTTTTTGTCACCGATCGAGTTTTATATAATGGCCAAGCGGTTGGTATGATTTTGGCGACTTCATCAGAGCTTGCTAACTATGCGGCATCATTAGTAGAATTAATTTATCATGATGAGGTGGCGGTACAACCGTTATACACGTCAATTCGTCAAGTTTTACAGGCTGACGCCGTAGATCGTATTAGGCCAACCTCACGGCAAATGACATCTACACAACAAGGCACCGATCTCCAAGTAAATGTTAAAGGAGAATTTGAAATGGGCACCCAATTTCATTTTTCACTTGAACCTCAAACTTGCGTTGCAATTCCTGCCGAAGATGGCCTCACATTATTTTTATCAACACAATATATGACATATGCACATGAAATGGTATCGAGAATGCTGAATCTTCATCAGAATCGTATAAATATTGAAACGCGCAGGATTGGTGGGGGATTTGGATCAAAATTAACACGTGCAAATTTTGCGGCATGTATAGCTGCACTCGGGTGCCATGTTGCTAATGCACCTGTCCGTTTTGTAATGACTGTGGAACAAAATATGGAAATATTAGGAAAACGTAATTCTGCCTTGGCCCACTATAACATCGATGTGAATGCGAGCGGTAAAATACAAAAATTGAGCGGTGAATTTTACTCAGATTCGGGATGCACGTATGGAGATGGATCTGATTCTGCAATTTTTTCTTCATTACCAAATTGTTATGACACCACTGCATGGAACTTTAGAGGAAATGCCGTTATAACAAATGTGCCATCAACAACGTACACACGATCACCTGCTGCTGTCGAAGGTGTAGCTATAGCCGAAGCCATGATGGAACATATTGCATTTGGTACTGGCCTTGATCCATACAATGTACGGTTGCAAAATATATTCGAAGGTTCTATGAAAACAAAATTCAGTGATTTTGCAACATCGGTGGAGTACAGCAGCCGAAAAGCAGGTGTCGAAGATTATAATGCAAATAATCGTTGGAAAAAACGTGGAATTACTGTACTACCGATTGAGTATCGTCACCAATTTAGCGGACATTTTAAAGTGTTTGTTTCTATATACCATGCTGACGGTACTGTGGCGGTGAGCCATGGTGGTATAGAGATGGGACAAGGTACCAATACCAGAGTATGTCAAGTGGTTGCGCACACATTAAATATTCCCATTTTCAATGTGGCAGTTAAGCCAACAACTAGCTTAATAGGAGTCAATTCCTCATCATCCGGTGGAAGTAGATCAAGTGACTCAGTTTCGGTCGGGGTATTAAAAGCCTGTCAAATATTAAATGAACGGATCAAGCCAGTTCGGGATGAATTCCCCAATGCTTCGTGGGAAGATTTAATGCTTCTATGCAATGAAAGGAATATCAATTTAAGTGTTGATCATCAAATATCATACCAAGATTTAGGTAATTACAGTGTTTACGCCTTTACGTGCATTGAAGTTGAGGCGGACATTTTAACAGGTAGCTGGATGATTCGCCGGGCTGATGTAACGGAAGATGTTGGACAAAGCTTTAGTCCACATGCGGACGTTGGTCAAATCGAAGGTGGGTTTATAATGGGTGTAGGCTTGTGGACAACTGAACAAATATTGTATGATTCCAATGGTAAAATGTTAACAAATCGAACCTGGAATTACCATCCGCCGGGTGCAAATGACATCCCAATAGATTTTCGGGTAAATTTCTTGAGTGGTTCGAAAAATGAGCTATCACCACTATCATCGAAAATTACTGGTGAACCACCAACTTGCTTGTCCGTGGGTATAGTATTTGCTTTACGTCACGCTTTTATGGCGGCTAGGAAACAAGCTGGTTCTACTGAGTGGGAGGACATGATACCACCGTACACGATTGAAAGGAATTTTACAACAGGCTCAACCAATTATAAAAATTTTGAATTATAAACTATTAAATTATTATTGTACGTATAACACAGGGTGGGGGAAAACCATAAAATTAATCAAATTAATAGTGGACAAAGAAAACGTTTTTTTTTATTGCTGATTAGATAAATCGTTCTGCCGATTATGCGCCCGCATACGACACTCATTATAGATTACAATGTTCCAAGGTAACATTTCCCTACGATAATAATAAGAAAGCATCACCTAAATAAGATTTGCATGTAACGGTCTTTCAAAAAATATTTAAAATGAGGCAAAAAAACAACAAACATTTTTACAAAGGGCTTGGAACTGGAATGAAACTAAATTTTGTCCAAATAAAAAAATTTAACAAGAACGCGACTAGAGAGTGGACATAGTAATGATGAACATGCTGCGCGCGCTAATGAAGATCGCGGAAGGGTTTGAAGTGTGGTGTGACGCTTGATACTGACCGATGTGTGTGACTTCATTTCCAGAGAATGACTGCAATCACCATGCTATTGATAACGATATCAAATGTAAAATGGGTCATCGTGTAATGGTGTATGTGATGACTATTGAGCTCGTGGGTGTCTATAGTTGTTAAAGATGCTGTGGTAGTAGAAATTACCTTTTCCTGTTCTTGACGTAGATGGCTTATGTTGCGTAAAACGGCTCTATCTGACTCATACTGGCTGTTGCCAGGAATGAATAATTGATCTTAGTTACTTCTTTCCCGATGGAGCAGATTTGTAATGATGCATCCTTAGTGATACATCCCGAGCTGATGGTGATCATTCCAGTACCTTGAATATTAAGTGGCATGAGATGTGATTTACAAATCAAGTCAAATGTAGCCATCTCACTGGGGTACAGTTGAATGTTTTGTGTAAATGGGTGACGGGTGGCACACATAAAATCCTTGGGATATCGGTACGCACTGATTAAAAGTTTCTTTGTTGATTTGTGCGTTATGTTCCCGGTGATGATCAACGAACAGGTATTCAGATGATGGTAGAAAGTGTGAAGAATTGCAAACAATTGGTAGAAATGTATCTTCACCAACGGGAAGCGAGCGCGTATAATGATGTTATTGCTGGTAATTCTGGATTTGGTTTTTAATATCTGATACAGCTTCATTAGCCTCATTAATATCTGATACAGCTTGATTCCTGCCAGGCAAAGACAACACTGGAGACAGATGTTACCTTATTGATTAACTTCGACTTGAAGATGTAATGGGATTAACAAAGATCGATGAAGGGTATTGCGCTGGGTGTTGAACATTACTTCGATCATATTATGTTGAGTGTCTTGAATAGATTTCAATATTAAGATCAGCTGACGAATGCCAGTTACTATAATATCCTTATGATTCATCCCTGTATTGTATTCCTGCGAAGATGTTTCACTTCCAAATCCACTTGCTGCTGACGTTCTTCTAGTTTGTTCAAATGAGCTATCGTGTAATTATTTTTTTGCTTAAATATAAACGTATGGTATTATCTGTAATGGACGTTTGGTTCTGTGCCAAATGTAGGATATGCTCATAATGTTCCGCTTTTCGTTGAGACAAGATGCCAAATGTGTCACTTAAAAGGTACCCAATTGTAACTCTAACTCCTCGCTTGCGATGCCTCTTCGATCTGGTTGCAAGTAAAGGGTGTTTTTTTAAGAGGTTGCCGATTTTTTTTTTGAATAAAACACATATAAAATTATGAAATGACCAAAATTTTTTTTTATTTGGTAGATAATTTTTTGGCATTTAACATTTAAACACAATTTCTGGCATATGGCTACCACGACTATTTTTCACAAATGTCATTCTGGAGGTCCAATTTTCCAGCACTTTTTCAAGCATTTGAGGGCGTATGTCAGCAATGACACGTTGAATATTGGTTTCCAAAGCGTCAATCGATTGAGGTTTATCCACATAAACCAATGACTTCACGTATCCCCACAAAAAGTAATCGAGTGGCGTCAAATCGCACGAACGCGGAGGCCAATTCACCGGACCATTTCTCGAAATAATGTTGTCGTTGAAAGTTTCTTTCAATAAGTCGATTGTTTCACGTGCTGTATGGCAAGTGGCACCATCTTGTTGAAACCACATTTCATTCATATCCATATCTTCAAGATTTGACAACAAAAACTCATTTAACATGGTTCTGTATCGATTTCCATTCACGGTAACGCGTCGTCCTTCCTCATTTTTAAAGAAATATGGACCGATGATCCCACCAGCCCATAGACCGCACCAAACAGTACATTTATCAGGATGCATTGGTAATTCTAGAACGGCGTGTGGATTATCTTTGCTCCAAATGCGACAATTTTGTTTGTTGACGTATCCATTTAACCAAAAATGCGCCTCATCACTGAAGAGAATTTTACGGTAAAAAAATGGATCTTCGTTCAATTGATTTAACGACCAATCACTGAGATCACGGCGCAAACGATGGTCGTGTGGCTTTAATTCTTGCACCAATTGAATTTTGTATGGCACCAAACCCAAATCTTTACGTAAAATTTTCCATAAAGTCGATGGACAAAGTCCAATTTGCTGAGCACGACGACGAATCGATAAATTGTCGTTTTCTTCGACACTGGCCTCAACGACAGCAATATTTTCTTCTGTACGAACTCTTCTCATTCTTGTCGGTGGCTTGGCATCCAAAAGAGTGAATGTAGACCGAAATTTGGTAATTACGTTCTTTATGGTGGTCTCTGACGGACGATTATGTGCACCATAAAATTCACGAAGTGCTCTATAAACATTTTTAATTGAACACTGATTTTGAAAATAAATTTCCACGATTTGAAAACGTTGTTCTGGAGTTAACCTATTCATAATGATTTGCCAAACAATACTGAGTAGAAATGCCACTTTGAGCTGTCAAAACAACTGTCATAAAATAAAACGACATCTATCGGAAAAACAAACCTCCTAAAAAAACACCCGTTAGTTTGTTTTCTTCATTGATATTGTGAAACTGTAGTTGGAGTTGTTGGACAATGATATCACAATGTATCGATTGCCTGTTGTTACATGCTCTTCAAAGCAACTAAAGGCTCTTCTCTACTTTTGCGAGTTCATCCCAATATCGCTTCAAGTTGTATCGAATGATTAGATTCCAGTGTGCAGCAAGCAGCGGAACTTTTCCTACATTATCGAATTATATGCCTCCTCCGTCTTCTAACTCATGCATCTGCAATGTGGTTGGGCGGCTTTTAATAAATATCGTATTACATAGTTAAAAAGGATAATACGGTGAGCAATATGACCGCGGCCTTTGGTACGCTTGTTTTAATCTTCATTTGATGGGCTCTCAGTTTCAACTTTTAGCCCTGACAGAGGACATAATTTTGCAATAGGTCATTCGTTTAACTTCTCCTAAAGTAGAAACTGTAGTTGCTCTTACAAGATCATCTTTACCAGGGTGAATTTCCAAATGATAAAATCATTTGGCATTCGATAGACACCAATCTGGCTATGCCAATTCGATTGCCTTTAACCAAAGATTAATTTTGATTATAGGTTTGGATGAGTGGGTCTGATTAGGTTATAGAGGTGAACTTCTGATTCCCTCTGTGTTTTCTCGATAACATCGTTCGTCATTCTAGATTTCACCTTATAGGCACCAATCTGCCAATGCAATTCCGATGGTCCATAGGCGGTGTTCAATTACATGTTTGGGATGATTCTGATGAGGTTATAGACACCACCAGATATAACCATTCTGAACGAATCCTATTAGAAGTGGGATTTTGCATATACCAGCAATTGTTAAACGCCTAGATACCTATATACATTACTGCAGTTGAGGGAAAAGCTGCAGAACCTCAGGCTCCCAACCGAAGGTAATAAGAATCAACTGCTTCCGAGACAGCAGAGCGTCAGAGAAGTGGCTGCTGAAACTTAGCGGCGAAGACCGCAACAATCATCACCGACGCCAGTACCACCAGGGATGCCAATAGTTACCCCAATCAATTAGCAGAAAGTAAAGCTCTACGAAGAATAAGAAGTAAAAAATGAGGGAACCGGAGGAAGGTCTACTCCAGAACCACAGAAATCAACCTAGAACATGGGTGGTAAGCTGAAGAAGATAGTACTTAAATGAAGGAAATGAGAGCAAACCAGGCCGCCTGGTTTGTTTGACCAACAAAGTGGCAAATTCGATCAACTTCGAACGGAACAAGGCAATAAATTAGATCAATTTCGAACAGAGCAAGGTGCTAAATTAGACAAGCAGGCTGCCAAATCCGAGCAGAAAAGTGTAGAATTATCAAAATTACGGAGCACGATGGTCAGAGTGTGCAAAATGAAAAATTCAACATAATCCCGCGGAACCAGGATATTCAAATTAAAGAGCTAAGAGGGGAAATAAAATCTCTAGAAATGAAAGTCGACGACCAGCTCAAGGAATTTGAAAATAATATTAAGCAAATAGAGACTCGCCTCCCAACACATATATCTCAAGCTATTCCAGAAGCCTCCGACATTCGACGATAAGATCCCGTTTGAGAATTGAAAGTGCAGTTTCAAGCGGTAGTGCAGCATAATTGTTATGCCCAGGAGAGCCACTAAACGCACTCATTTTGGCTCTTCGTAGGAAAGCTGTAGATATCTTGCAAACCGTATCCGCAACAGAAAGAAGATTGAACTAGACCAAATGCAACCAATTCCTTGGTCGGAAGTACAACGAGAGAATAATACAAAATATTTCATGCCACATCACGCAATCTAAAGGGTGGTTAAATTTTAAGGGCCGATGTTGATTTTGAATAAAACACAAATTATTTAGGAAATTATTGTCAATTCTTTTTATTATGATATTATGGTATGGTTCAATTATGTATGGAACAAAATATCGGCCAAATGGCCGCCGCGACCTCGGCGGCACACCTCCACCCGATGGTCCACATTTTCGATGACGCTTAGGCATAATTGAGGTTCTATGCCGTTAATGTGCCGAATTATCTCATCCTTTAGCTCTTGAATTGTTGCTGGCTTATCGACGTACACCTTTTCTTTCAAATAACTCCAAAGAAAGAAGTCAAACAGTGTCAAATCACATGATCTTGGCGGCCAATTGACATCGCCACAACGTGAGATAACACGACCATTGAATTTGTCGCGCAAAAGAGCCATTGTTTCGTTAGCTGTGTGGCAAGTGGCACCGTCCTGTTGAAACCACATATCGTCCACATCCATATCTTCCAATTCGGGCCATAAAAAGTTCGTTATCATCTCACGATAGCGAACACCATTCACAGTAACTGCCTCACCGGCCTCATTTTGGAAAAAATACGGCCCGATGATGCCGCCAGCCCATAAACCGCACCAAACAGTCACTCTTTGTGGGTGCATTGGTTTTTCGACAATCACTCTTGGATTATGATTCGCTCAAATGCGGCAATTCTGCTTATTGACGAATCCACTGAGGTGAAAATGTGCCTCATCACTGAAGATGATTTTCTTCGAAAATTGATCATCCACTGTTGCCATTTCTTGCCACCATTCTGACCATTGACGACGTTTGGAATGGTCAAGAGTCTTTAGTTCTTGAGTCAATTGCACCTTATAAGCGTGTAAATGCAAGTCTTTATGCATAATGTTCATCAACGACGAGCGTGAGAGGTGCAATTATTGGGCACGACGACGAGGTCGACGGAGGTGGACGGCTCTTCAGCCATACTATCGCGAACACAGCAGCAATATTTTCTGCTGTACGAGCTGTACGAGCATGCACTGGTGTTTTAAAATCTCTTACAGACCCGGTTTGCTCAAATTTTTGCACGATTTTTCCGATTGTACGCACATTTGGACGATTAAATTGACCGAAAAAATCACGAAGTGCACGACATGCATTTTGATTTGAACGCCCATATTCATAATATGCCTGAATAACTTTAACGCGTTGCTCGATTGTGTATCTTTCCATGGTTCAAATTGATTTAGTTTGAAATTGAGAAATGTCAAATTAAATGCAGAAAAAAACTTGACGTTTAGGTGTGGTTTACATTAGTTGTGGAAATAATGCGGATATAGAAAAAATGTACAGGCAAATCCTGATACATCCTGCAGATGTTAACTATCAATAAATTTTATGGCGAAATAATCCACAAAATGAACTATCTCCTTATAGATGCAAGACGGTTACGTATGGAACGACATGTGCACCGTTTCTAGCTATTCGTACTTTGGAGGAAGTAGCTAGAACGTATGAGAATAAATATCCGGGATATTTAAAGGGATAAAGAGGCGTCTAGCCATATACGAGTACTAGTCTTATGGAAAAATATTTATTATAGTTTAAATCGACTAGAAAATATTAAGATACCTCGGTGTTTAATGAAATCGGCCAAACCTGTAACAGTACAACTACATGGTTTTAGGGACGCGTCTGAATCGACATACGGCTGCGTTATCTACATGAGATCTTGCAACGACAACGGAGATATAACCTGTCGCCTGGATTCTTCCAAAAGTAAGGTAGCACCTATAAAACAAATCAGTCTTCCAAGACTCGAGCTATGCGGGGCGGTTCTTCTTGCTGAACAAATAAATTATGGTCGAACAACATTTACCGATTCAATGGTGGTATTACACTGGCTGTCAGACATTCCGGCTCGATGGAAAACAATTATTGGTAATCGTACAAGTAGAATACTGGTAATTATTCCC
Organism: Nephrotoma guestfalica; assembly: GCA_963691935.1. Taxonomy (NCBI): domain Eukaryota; kingdom Metazoa; phylum Arthropoda; class Insecta; order Diptera; family Tipulidae; genus Nephrotoma; species Nephrotoma guestfalica. Next base: position 152,847,994 of record OY829915.1, read on the forward strand.
AGAGAGAAGTCTCCACTTCCATGTTGTATCGAATCAAAACCCAGCAGATTACGTCTCTAGAGGAGTTGAACCAAAGGTAATATCAACACTCAATACCTGGTGGCACGGACTTAGTTGGCTATCCTTATCCGAAGCTAGTTGGCCAAAATTTAAACAACAATCTCCTCTCAAGGGAGTAGATAAGGAAACAGCACAAAACGAATTTGTCAACCAATTATTAGCCAAATTTTCTTCTTGGTTTCGAATTAAGAAAATAGTGGCCTATATTCTTCGAGTTGGGAGAGTACATAAATCCGATAACAAGGAGCCAAGAAAAATAGAGTTAGCATTGTGGGAGTACAAGAAAGCCGAAACAGCCCTTATTCGAGAGATCCAAGCATCTAGTTTCCAGCGCGAAATTATTAAACTTCGGAAGAATGCACCGGTGGACACTGATAGTGTGTTGAGCTCATTGGATACCTTCATCGATCCTGATGGTATCCTGCGTGTAGGGGGTAGATTAAGAAATGCTCAATTGAATTACAACTGTCAGCATCCTATTATCTTACCGAAAAATCATCCGGTAAATATGTTGATCATTCAAGAAATACACATTGGTAATCTACATGCTGGAAATACATTAATGCTGAGTGTATTGAGTCAAAAGTACTGGATGTTAGGTGCTAGATATCAAATTAAGCGACACATAAAATCGTGCATAATCTGTATAAGAAACAGACATAACCAGATACGACAGAAAATGGCAGATTTACCCATAGAACGATGTACTCGAAGTAGACCATTCTTAAATACCGGCATAGATTACTTAGGACCGATCTATATTAAAACTGGCCAACACCGAAATGCACCGCTAACGAAGGCCTATGTCGCGGTATTTATATGTCTAACAGTAACGGCTGTACATTTAGAAGTGGTGACAAGTCTTAGTACTGAAGCTTTCCTTGCAGCATTGAAAAGATTTGTATCCCGTCGCGGTTGTCCTAGTCAAATATGGTGTGATAATCGGTCCAATTTTATTGGAGCAAATAATGAACTTAAAAGACTTAAGAAGGAAATATTTTATCAACAAAATAATAAAATAATTTCTAATTTTATTTTGCAGAAAGGCATTGATTTTAAATTTAATCCTGCTAGCGTACCTCATTTTGGAGGGTTATGGGAGGCAGCGGTTAAATCCGTGAAACACCATTTTCGTAGAGCCACAAAAGAAGCCAAACTTAATTTTGAAGAGACGACCACTATAACGTTTTGGGGCACGCAGATATCTTACTTGTTTTAGGAGGAATTTAGACTTTTCTAAAGTAGACCACTATCTCTAACAGATGAATATGTTCCTCAAAAGTAAGGGAGGTAACTAGAAGGTTATCCAAATAAATGAACACTCGGTCGTGGAGTTCATGTGGAGTTACCTTGTGTAGCAAGCGACACATGGTCTGTGCGGAATTGCACAACACAATGGTCTTCCTGGCACTGTAAATGCAGTCTTAGCTTGCGCCGTTTGGTTAAGAGGGATCTGCCAGAACGCATCTTTGAGATCCAAACTAGAAATCTACTTGGTATTTCCAAACGACCAAGTAGCCCATCAATTATTGGTAATGGGCGCGCATCCCGACAACCGAATTTTTCTGTTACTCTTCTGAACAACTGCCATTGGTGAACTCCAAGGACTAGTTAATTCTTCAATCACACCCAATCGTATCATACGTTCAATATCCTGATTCATATCTTGCTGGACGGCGGGAGAAATTGCATAATACCTCTGTTTTATTGGTTTTGCATCACCGGTATCAATGCCGTGCTCTAGTAAGAGCGTACGACTTAGTTCATGCTGTTCTGATGATAAGAACGAGGATTTGGCCTTATCTAAAGTATTCTGCTGTTCCCTGGATAAGATGTGACAATCATGATTCGGGATCTCGTTGGCTGACGTATTCCGAAAAACAATAATACCGGTAACCCTCTTGCAGCATTCCGTGAAGGAATTACTATTTTCTACGCAATTCCAGCAGTTGAAACTGCGGTTACCAGCCGACGCTCGCTGGGCTTGAATCTCTTGGGTGTCCCCCCGTTCTTAGATCGGATCTTTGCTTTAGCTGGTGGTTGATTGCACACACCTGTTAGTAGTATCCATCACCCTGTTCATGTTCTGTTAACTCGAAATCGTCATCATTCATTACATCAGCTGGGTAACGTTTCTCTATCGCGCTTAGGCGTGATGAATGAGGATCGAATCTTACTTGGGTCTTGGCCTAAACCCTTACGACCCCTACGGTGAATTCGAGGACTGATTGGTAGATCTGAACCCAGCTTCGGGATTATGCCCGAATCTCTTCCATAGTGTATCCAAAGAGCTGCACCGACGGATGAATCGAGCCAAGTTCCATTTGCAATCCCGGCCTCATATTTCTTCTTATTACGGTATAGAGAATGTTGTCTGTTATCGAATGATTAGACTGCACTGCTATTTTCTAAATAGCCTGGTAAAATTCTTGGATTGATTCTCGGGGGTATTTCTGTTTTCTGTTATGAAGCATCCGGGTAACATCATCATCAGTTGTACTGGTAGAATCTTATTGTCATAACCTGTTTCAGGTCTTCCTAAGTTATCTTAGGATTACGGTCCACTGATCACCAAATCCATTCCAATGTTTCACCTTCCAAGCATAGGTCTAATACTCTTACTCTGGAACCCCTGGAATCTCACCTTCCATGTCCTTACCTCTTGACTTAGCTTTGTATTATTCTACGCTAATGCTTGAGGGAGTCTCGTAGAATTATGTGGAGCCTGTTGAAAAGATTTCCTGTGTGAGGATTCTGGGTGAGAATCATTACCCAGTCGCAACTGATTGAGTTCGAAATCGAAATCGTCCAACTGGTCCTCCCCTGGATCTTCAAGTGTGGGAGCTGGAACATCGACATGTGGCACCTTGCGACTGGGACCTGCGTCCCCTTGGATAGCCCCAACAGGTACTACTTCTATTTCCTCTTATTCAGGTATTGTGATGCCCAAACCCTCCAACTCTTCTTGAGCTTGCTTGAATGTTAACTTACCTCGTTTAACCGTTTTCAAGCTCTCGGGCATTTTTAAGAACTTTTGGGCTTTACGGCTATTTCTGCGCGGCTAGGTGTGCCTTAATTGGCGCTAAAAACGAATCCTCACGTTCTTCTAATTGGCGTATTAACGCTTCCTTTACATTTTGGGTTACTTCCTGGTTAGCTCTACCAGGTTGCGTACCTCAAACTCAATGCACAGTTCTTCTTCGCTAAGTTTTCTATATTGAACTCCATTCTGAGACGGAGTTCCTGACAAGAAAAACCTTATAACTTAACTGTAAGTAACTTAAACAACTCACAACTCTCGTCAAAAAAAAATAAAAAATTAAACGATGATTCAAAATATAAACAACCACGTATGTAATATGCCCTTCTCATTGGACACCAAATCCACCCACTTGGGTCAAAAATAAGGATAGGAATAAAGGGATGAATTGAAAATTTTGATGAAATATGCAATGTCAACCCAACCAGCAATGGCATTCAAAAGTTCGATTATTACTTAAGTGAGACACATTGCCTTGGTGAAGCCATTCGGAATTTCATTAACTTACTTATGTTGACTGAAACAATCCTCTTGCCCTCTTATCACACAGTTATCATTCAAAATTCCCTTGGATAAGTATGACTGTGTGAGTGGCAGGCCGAACCGGTTATTCAAATAGGAACAACAACACGCCGGTTGCTGTTGCGAATTTCCATAACTTTGCGATACTAACTTGACTGGTTTATGGCCAATTTGTATTCGTTGCACATCCACTTGCAGACTCCTAAGTATGGCCAACCAATCAAGTTGTACCCTGGATGCAAGTAATAACTAATCGGGGAGCCTGGCAACCCTATCCCGAAGAATGATAATTTAAATTTTTTTTAAACAGAAGTGGAAAATACGCGAAAACATAAAAAAAAGGAATAAATTGAAAATTCCATTTTATCTCTAATATTTTAAAATTACAAAATTTAACTTGTAGTAAATTCTAGCCACAACCTAAACTGCCAATAAACTGAGGTATAATGATGTGTCAAGTTACCTGAGAATGAGCAGCCCTTTATACCACCCAAGATCGTCGCTTGGCAGGAAAGGGATATACCCATTACTTTAGGGATCGCATCACTCACTCTTGCGAGTGTAAAATTGCAAAATTGTTAGTCACACGAGTATGAAAACTGTATGACATTCGACATGGAAATTAATTTTTAAGAAATGTTTGGTGTTGAATTTAGCAACTATCAAAATTGAGTTTTAACGTATTGACATCAATTGAGATAGAGGCTCATTAAATGCCCGCATTTAATTACCACTAAAACCTTTGATGTCTGTACGCATACAATCTATTTACATTAAAACAGATGTTGTGCTCCGGTTTATAGCAATCATAAACAAATTTTTTAAATTCCAAGTCCCGGAGTGCGTTGCAGCATTGCAACATTGTATCTGGTCAGGCATGCCTCTAAGGCATGACCGCAGCCATACTCATACCAGTGAGAATTTTATATTTATATTGCCAATAAATATACAAATAAATTATTACAATAAATATTTTAACTTTGGAACAGATGTTGTGTCCCGGTTTGGGCGCCACTTGAAACGGGTTGGTTAAACTTTAGCTACAGCTAAAGCCATCCTAGTTTCACAGAATTGCCATTATCTGCCTGGTACCCCATGTGGCATTGGTTCCCGCAGCTCAGTCTGGTCGTGGATTTTGGGGTACCCAGATATAACGGCCTAGTTTATCGCGAGTAATAAAAAATGATTACAAAACGAAAGAAAAGGAAAATGGGTTGAGTGGGATATCGGACCCAAGATTGGCGATCTCAAACCATCATGAGAAACGGGCTTACACCCGTGGTTGTTTAGTTAGGTTCTTTAGGGTGTCATAATCCCTAAAGACCTACCATGTTAAAAGAAAACAATATAATAAAAAAACACGACAAACACAATTTCCGCAGTGTAGGTCCTGAGTGCCAATTCAGCTGGAGGAGTACCTTGGCAGAAAGGGTGTTTCTATGAAGACAATGCCGTTGAATCCGGGATGGTTGCACTTGATAATCCACCGTAATTGTCCCCAAATTTTGAGGGCTTTGTAGCATATTTTAGTTTCTTGCAATCTCACAATAAAAACTGTATGTAACGTTATAAATATTGGTTTTATTTACTTGATGTTGCCTCGATGGTGTCTTGATTGCTTCTATCTTTCTTTCGTACAAAAACCTACAAAATCTAGTTTCTATTAACTACTAATAAATTTCCTAGTGACATCTAATTAACAATAGTTACATTAGTTGTATAGTGACACCTATTGACAATAGTTAAAGTATAAATAAAGTTTAGACATCTCTGATTCATTTTATATAATCTGTCAAAGCATAGCACATCAACAACAAATTATATAAACAAAGTGATTGTGCTACAAAAATGGATAAACATACGACTAATCAGATAATTATAAATACATCGTGATGCTTTGTGGTATCTCCCTTTCATTTTAGGTACGCAATTTGCTGGTACAATTTAGCTGGTGCGATCAAATGATGTGTTAACATTCCGCCGGCCATGAATCATCTAATTCATTATTTGTAATGGGTAGTCTACACAATTTATGGATGGATGTCTGGATGATTTTATCGGAGTTTGCCACTCGGACGGATACAACCCGAACCTTTCCATCATCTGCAGGATGTGTTCCAACAACTCTGGCTAATGCCCAACATGTAGACGGTAAATTTGGTTCGGCTATTCATACAATATCTCCTTTTTGAAGGATAGTGAGATAATCCATATGCCATCGCTTTCAAAAATGTTGTTGCATATGTTTGACCATGCTCCATCTGGCCGATGGCGATATGTTTGATGTCTGTGACTCGTCTGCGATGTCCGTGAAAGTACGCCCGATTAAAAAATGTGCTGGTGTAATGCAGTCGATATCTTCTGCTTCGTTGGCCGCTATCGGCCTCGAATTCATGATGGCCTCTATTTTTGTCATCAACGTGCTAAACTCTTCTATGGTGAGTATATTTTGGCCGACCACCCGCGCTAGCTGTATTTTTGCCTGCTTTACTGCCGCCTCCCATATACCACCCATATGAGGTGCTCCTGGTGGATTAAATTTCCAGTTTATTTTGTGTTGTAGTAGCGCTGCGGCTATGTCTGACGCCATCGATTTCAGAAATTGGAACAATCCTCGTAATTGATTATTAGCACCGACAAAATTTGTGCCATTGTCACTGTATATAGTGTGACAATTTCCTCTTCTTGATGTGAATCTCGAAAATGCTCCCAGAAAACTTTCTGTGGTTAAGTTTCCTACTGTCAGACGAATATGCAGACGTACATTTTATGTGGTATTTGGCCTCTGCGTCTTATGCATCTTGAACCGTCCACAGTAGTCTAGTCCAACCTTATAAAATGGATGTGAATATCGTACTCTATCTGCTGGTAGGTTCGCCACCAGCTGCCTTTCCATGGAATGATTTTGTCTTATGCACTTGATGCATCTGTGCACAATTAATCAGGATATTACTTTGCCTCTTATTATCCAAAACCGTCGCTGTGTGATACTTGTAAGAAGGCTTATCCCCGGATGATTATGCAGGTTATGAATATCTCTCCCGATACACTTTACTGCAACATGACTCGTCGGTAGGATAATGGGATGCTTCACGTTAAACGATGCTATTGGCCTTTGAATTCGACCTCCTACCCGTAGCACCTCAGTGTCATCTAAAAATGGATTCAGGCTGATAAGCTTAGTACATCTCGGTAGCTCCTTTCGGTTTCGTAATGCATCTATTTCTACTTTATACTCGGTCCATTGTATGTGTCGTATCAGCATCATCTCTGCCCCTATCATTTCTTTTCGTTTGGTTTGCGTGGAATTTTGGATCATCCTACAGTTGGTGATGAAGCGCCGTATTAATGCCAATACCCTTGTCATCTTATAAAAACTGGAGTACCTGTTAATAAACTCATCAGATTCCTCTATCGTTACGCTCTGGTCTAGCAAGTTAGTCGAATGGATCTTCTTGGTTCTTTCAGCATCAACTAACCAGGGTGGCCCATACCACCACACCTTACTGTTTATTACATCGCTCGTGTTCATGCCTCGAGATGCGATGTCAGCCGGGTTGTCCTTGGATCCCACGTGCCCCCAATTTTCTCGCTTGTATATTTGAATTATTTTGCACGTTCTGTTGGCTACAAATGTTGTAAAACGCCTGGGATGTACCGATAACCAATCCAATACTATTTTTGAGTCGGTGAATAGCAGAATGTTTGATACCTTGACTGTTAACGCAGACTCCACTAACTTCATAAGATTGGCTAATAATACTGCACCCATCAGCTCCAGCCGTGGTATTGTAATCTGTTTGACCGGCGCAACTCGAGATTTCGCTGTAAGTATATTGGATCGTAGGCCATCCTTTGCCTTTACTACTGCATATATCACGGCAGCGCATGCATTATAAACTCTATGAAACTCTATAAAACTTTATGAAACTCTTTAAAAAATCTTTAAAACTCTGTAAAAGCTCTATAAAATTCTATAAAAATCCATAAAATACTATAAAACTCTATCAAACTTTTTATGACTCTATAAAAAATCTCTAAAACTTTATGAAACTCAATAAAACTCTATAAATCTCTATAAAATACTCACTTTATACTCTATAAAACTCTGTAGAACTCTATAAAACTCTATAGAACTCTTTAAAATTCTATATAAAACTCTATAAAACTCTGTAGAGTTCACTAAAAACATTAAAACACTCTGTAAAAATCTTTAAAACACTTTAAAACTCTATAAAACCCTATGAAACTTTATAAGACTCTAAGAAACTCTTTAAAATTCTGTGAAACTATAAAAAATCTTTAAAACTCTATAAAAGCTCTCTAAAACTCAATAAAACTCTATAAAACTCTTTATAATTCTACAAAAACTCTCTAAAACTTTATGAAGCTGTATAAATCTTTATAGAACTCTTTGAAACCCTATAAAATTATGTGAAACTCAATAAAAAAATCTATAAAACTCTATAAAAGCTCATTGCGTAAATCATCTAAACCGCGACCAGAGACCTGTTTAAATCCCGATCTATTCGACGCGTTGTTATACTCCTGTTTCACGTGGTATACACAATATTCGCACGTATTTAAATTAACAATCGCATTGCACGGATCACCATTTTTCTTTTTGCTGCGACATTTTCCCAAATCTTTGGACAACCCTAAAATCATTACTTTTTGGGACGTGTCGATCGTAAGCGTAACTTCATCGCCACTATTACCTGGCTTTTTATCGAACACTTTTGGATTTAATATGGCTACTATGGAGCCTTCTTGCGTTTTCCACAGATCTTCATACGCCGAACCAAACAAAAATACGGATATTGTTTTAATGTCGCCTCGCAAAACACTCATCTTCCATATGCAATACTGATTACCATTTTGACTCGTCTTAATTGCGGTTTTGTTAACCAATGCCCCAACTAACACCCAATCACTATTCAGGTCGGACGTTTCTATAAAATTTCGTAGTTTGAAAAAGGGAACAGCGGTTCGACCTTCCATTCGCTCCTTGAGTAGCTGGCTTGAAATTAATGGACGTGAAATTCGCATTCCAAATATCGGATCAATATAAATATTTTTATTTTCGTCGGTTTTCGTCGGTTGCACAGTATTGGCATTCAGATTCGTATTCGCATTTGATCTGTGTGCAAAATTTCGCGATAACTGATTGCTACTCGTCGCCTCAGTAAAATTCAAAATTTCATTATCAATAAGCTTCTCTTTCTTTTGCAGTTGGTTTAATTTAAGCTTTTGATTGATATCCTTGCCGTAGTCATTGTATTTTTCCAGAAGGAAATTTTTGCCGTTTCCATCATTGTCGTCCGATGAGTCCAGATCTTTAGACAGTAACATTTTTTGGATGATTTCATTGTTGCGTGCAATTCGTTCGGTTATCTCGTCCGGTTTCGTTTGAGTCGTTAATGAGGCGGTCTTACCAACTAAAGGTTTCTATAAAACTCTGTAAAGCTCACTAAAACATTAAAACACTCTGTAAAACTCTTTAAAACAATATGAAACTTTATAAAACTCAATAAGACCCTATAAAAATCTTTAAAACACTTTAAAACGCTATAAAACTCTCTAAAACTCTATAAAACTCTCTAAAACTCTATAAAACTCTATGAAACTTTATAAGACTCTAAGAAACTCTTTAAAATTCTGTGAAACTATAAAAAATCTTTAAAACTCTATAAAAGCTCTATAAAACTCTACAAAACTCTATAAAACTCTGTAAAGCTCACTAAAAACTTTAAAAAACTCTCTAAAACTCAATAAAACTCTATAAAACTCTTTATAATTCTACAAAAACTCTCTAAAACTTTATGAAGCTGTATAAATCTTTATAGAACTCTATGAAACTCTATAAAACTCTGTAAAGCTCACTAAAAATATTAAAACACTCTGTAAAACTCTTTAAAACAATATGAAACTTTAGTAAACTTAATAAGACCCTATAAAACTTTGTCTGTGCTGTTCAAAAATACATTTTAAAAATTATGAATATCTCAAGGAGCGGTAACAGAAAAATGTGAAAATAGATTTGTAAAAAAACACTAATGTTTAAAATACGCTGCATAAGCTAAAAATCATCATATCTCAACCTTATGAGACCCCGTGAACATCTCTAGATAACAGTGTCTAAAATAACCTTCTTTAGAATTAAAAAAAACTTTAGTAAATTGTATCACAATTTTCTCGTGTTTATCTAAAATTGTTGGAAAATTATTTGTTCATTACAGCAACACTATTAGGGATTCAATGGCTGCTCTAGTATAAATGTTAAAGATTATCTAAAAATGTTTCAATTTCACTACAAAACAATTCCAATTGGAATATTTTTAAATTTAACAGTGTACGTTTTTGGTATTATTTTTGGTATGTATTTCACAATCATCACTATTATCGGATGATTTCTATAGGCTTAACCTTGCAAATAAAATAGGTTTGACTTCCAAACGGATTGGTCGCGATAGAGTTTTTTGAGTTAAACTCGTTCATTGAATTCGTTGAGTGACACACGTTGAATGACCAATAATAGGACATCGTAGAGTTTGTACCAAAGTTTCATTATATACTGATGGACTTAACCTTTCAAATGGTATCAGTGACATTCCAAAACGGATTGATATCGGACGATTTTTGAGTAGAATTTCTTCAGTACACTCATGGAGTCTGAGTGGAATATGTTATGTAAGAAAACTTTTAAGATAAAAAAAAATCTCTAAAATATTGTAATATATTTTGTACTAGATTAATATTTCGGTTAGTGCTAAAATTAATTCTCGTAATTAATCATTGATGAGCTGTAGTCGTTTTAAAACTCTATATAAGCTTAGCTTAAGTCAAAAGAAAAGGGTAGTGAGTAGTGAACACTTGTACAGAATTATAAACAGAGTATTGTACTTAAAATTAAATTTGTATATAAAATTTGAATTAAATAAATAAATAAATATATAAATACTCTGTAATCAAATCAACGTATATTCTTGTATAAATTAAAACCTTGTGTAAATTAACTACTTAATACTAAAACTAATTATTACAAAACAAAAATCTTCTAAGTGTTTTAATTTGTTTTTCTTATATATTTATTTATTACAACTGATTTACAAATCATCTAGTAATTTATCTTTCATAATTTATATTCTTGTTTGGAGGGTTGTAGCCCTTTGGCTAGTCCCCTTTACAATTTTATTATATTTTTAGTCGATCCTGATTGGATCTTGTAGATCATGTGGTTTCTTCTTTCGCAGCCGTCTTACTGGGTTTGAATCATCCAACATACGACGTATCTCAGCATTTTGGTGTAGACTAATACGTTGCATGTGTTTTCTCGCGTGTTTGCTTATTTCTTCACTAACGAAATTCATCTTCAGATCTCTATGGAGGTTATCATTTTTTATGTACCACGGTGCATTAACTATTCCACGAAGGACTTTGCTTTGGAATGACTGAATGATATTGACATTGGTTTTCTTTGTACAGAGCCAGAGCTGAATACCGTAAGTCCACACAGGTTTTAGGATTTGCCACACAGGTTTTAGAGTTAGCTCAGAATTTCTGCCTAAGAGCCAATCTATCTTTCTGTATTTGATGTTTAACTCTTCTTTTTTCTTTTTCACATGCTCTTTCCATTTTAGTTTCGCGTCTAGAGTCATGCCTAGATATTTTGCCGTATTTGCATAGGGAATTTGCTGGGAGTTCAGTTCTACTGGTACGCGGTTGACCCTCTTGTTGGTAAAGTTTACGTGAACAGATTTTGTTTCATTAAGTTTTATTCGCCATCTCTTGGTCCAAGTACTGACAATATTAGTAGCTCTTTGCAATTTGCTTGTAGATTCTTCTATGCAATTAGCAACTGCTAAGATGGCCGTATCATCCGCAAACGTCGCTATGTTAGTATTCTCTATCGTTGGCAGGTCCGAGGTGTATAGAACATATGTATAAAGTTGGTCGCAGAACGCTACCTTGTGGTACCCCTGCTGATATTTTCTTTATTTCTGAGTATTCGCCATCTAATTTAACTCGAAAGTGCCGGTTAGATATGTAAGATTTTAGAATTTCATAAGTGTTTTAATGAAATTGCTTTAACAATCCAAAATGGACGTCGCAACGCAACAACCGGTGGTTTAACTATACAACAAATAGGTGTAACGTTACATAACAAGACTTCGCAGAGTTTGTACCAAAATGCCACTATTGTCGGATGATTTCTATAGGCTTATCCTGGCAAATAAAATAGGTTTGATTTCCAAACGGATTGGTCGCGATAGAGTTTTTTGAGTTAAACTCGTTCATTGAATTCGTTGAGTGGCACACGTTGAATGACCAATAACAGGACATCGTAGAATTTGTACCAAAATTTCAGCCTATAGAAATCATCCGATAATAGAGGCATTTTGGTACAAACTCTGCGATGTCTTGTTATTGGCTTTTATGTGTCAACTACTGGTAGTTTTACTTTATGATTTGTTGACCATAGGTCCTAAATTTATTATCGAAAAATTCTGTTTATTTACATCGAATTATGTATTCTCACATTTTATATTTTGTGGACAGATATTAAGTTTTTTTATGTTTTAGTTTCTTTTAAATTGATTAATTTAATCTTATTTTAGATAGATGTTGGAAACGTAGATAGTGTTGGGGATCTCAACCCGTATCCGAAGCGACTACAGCCAGCAAACAACAAGACAACTAAGAAATCTCAAATACGTATGACTCACATGAAATGTAAAAATTAATGTGATTAATTAATTTAGTTTGAAGTAATATTTAGCGGATTTATGTAAACAAATACACCACAGCAACTAGTGTTGCTTGACTAAAGTCAGCAAACATTCAGCAATTACAATTTTTTTGCTCTTAACTTGCTACGAAATAAAATAAATCAAAGACCAAGGAGGAGTTTAACTTTAGCTACGACCAATCCAGACTGAATACCTGTGGATTCACCAACAGCTGGTCCTTCGAGCCGGATCCAGTTTAATTTATTGCTGAAATTGGACCTCGTGGGAGATTGTATACTGCATCATTGCCGCGTGGACCGCCATTTTAGGGAAGTTAACGGGATGTTTAGAGTAGGAAACCCGCCCATTTAAGCTAGATCGTATTAACCTATAAAACTTGCGTACGCTATAAGTTAAAGAAGTTCAACTTTCGATAAATCTTGAAAATTAAAGTGATAGCGGAAAGGTTCGATAATCAACATAACCATTGAAACTTACCACGTTGGTTCAAAGCTAAGATGGACACTCTAGTCAAACGTTGGACGATTATCAAAGGACAGGGATTCCACACCGTACGACGAAATGCTAACGAGATTGGAGAAAATGAAAGAGCATTATAAGAACTTTGTGAGTGTAGAGGATGAGATATTCAAAATGAATCCGGAAGCAGCCACCTTACAGAGATTGATGAGAGGAAAGAGTCAAACGCCACCTTGCACTATGAATGACAGCACTTTAAATGCATCGGGTCAGCTCTCAGCGGATTTCAAACTACCTCGTTTAACGCTACCAACCTTTAGCGGTAAGGCTCGTGAATGGCAGTCATTCCACGACCTATTTAAAAGCACTGTACATGAGAACACAAGTTTATCTCCGGCACAAAAATTTACTTGGTGGGCCAATTGCGAGGTCCGGCTGAAGTCTTAGTACGAAACTTCCGGGTAGATAACGCTAGCAATGTAGAGGCCTCTCAAAAACGTGTTAAACGTTACGATAGAAAGCGCGTCATAGTAAACGAGTTCAACGAGACATACTTTAAGCAACTACAAATCACCAAACCCTCGGTTGAAACAATTAGTCATATGTATGACACATGCGACGAAGTCGTGCGCGGCCTAAAGGCTCTAGGGCCAAGCGCCGAATCAAGAGAATGTTGGTTGGTGTACCTAGCATAGAAGAAGCTGGATGAAGTCACGCTGCAACTATGGCGACAGGAGTCGTCGGAACAAGAGTTCCCAACCATTGAAGATTTTCTCAAGTTCCTGAGTAACCGAATGAACTCACTTGAAGGCCTCAAACAGCAACCTAATAAGTACCAAACCAGACAGTGTGCTCCTGTGAGAAGTTTCCACTCAGAAGTGAAATCATTACCGAACTGTTCATTGTGTACCAACCAACAACAACATCGTTTGTGTGATTGCCCCAAGTTCATTCAATCGACCATAGAAGAACGCAGACAATACCTAAGTGAGAGTTCCAGATGTTTCAATTGTCTGGCAGAAGGTCATAGTGCGTTTCACTGTAGATCAAAGGGACGATGCCACCAATGCAAGAAAAGGCACCATTCATTGGTACACGCTGATCCAATCTCTCAAAATTGCTCATCTCAGCCGAAACCATCCACAAAACCAGGTGCTTCTACAATGTTCGCTACGTGTAGCATGACTAAAGATATTGACGCAGATCCTGCACAAAGTTTACATTCCTCACACCAAAGCGTAAGTGCTGACGCAATATTACCGACGGCCATGGCAATTGGCGGCTCTGTCGCGCTCTGCTGGACTCCGCATCTACAAGATCGTACATCACTGAGCACTGCGCAACCAGGTTAAACATTTTACGGTCTATAATGCCAGATTCAACATCAACATATTAAATGGTGGAAAAACTGGCAGTTCAAGAGAGGTATCATCGCTTTTGCTGAGATCCTGTACCGATATCCAATTCACCATAGACATTACTGCGTATGTAATACCAAAAATAACGTCGAACCTACCACCACAGGCTATAAACCGCGAGAAATTGACGTACCTAAATCAATTGTGTCTGGCCGACCCAGAATTCGAAGTGCCAGGCCCCATAGATTTATTAATCGGATGCGATAAATTCCTAGCGCTCTTATCTGATGGACAGACAAGAGAAGGCGCAAACCAGCCCGTTGCACAGAACACCAAATTAGGGTGGATCGTAGGAGGGATATATGAAGCGAATGGCGTACCACATCAAACCCTCACGGGTCTCTCTGTACAAGAGGAAATTAGTATCGACCAGTCCTTGAGGAAATTCTGGGAGACAGAGGAATTACCGGCTATCGAGCAGTACACTGAAGAAGAAAAGCTGTGTATTAAACATTTCGACAAGTACTTAAAAATTAAGGATTCGGGTAAATCCAGCATACCGCTACCATTCAAGTCCAACAAACCCATATTGGGAAATTCCTTAAATCAAGTGCTCAGGCGATTCAGCTCTCTGGAGCAAAAACTGTCGAAGAACCGCGAACTGTACCAAAAGTATACAAACTTTATGGCGGAATATGAAGCGCTCGGTCACATGGAGCTAATACAACCTGATCAAATCGACCTACCACACGAGAACCTATATTACTTGCCGCACCATCCGGTAATCAAGGAAACAAGTTCAACCACTAAGCTACGCGTGGTATTTGATGCGTCAGCGAAGACTAGCACGGGAGTATCGCCAAATGATGTGCTGATGGTCGGGCCGACTGTCCAGCAAACCCTCCAAGAGATACTAATGAGATTTCGGAAACATCGTTACATCATAACGGCGGACATCGGGAAGATGTTCCGTCAGCTGTGGATTGAGAAACCAGACACAGAATATCAACGAATCATTTGGCGTGATTCACCAACATCATCAGTAAAGCATTACCGCCTTCTCACAAATACTTACGATACGGCGTCAGCTTCCTTTCTGGCAACTGAAGCTCTCAGGAGATTAGCATACCAAAATAGCGAAAGTTACCCAGTCGCCGCAAAGACGTTGCTGAGCGATTTTTACATGGATGATCTGATGTCCGGAGCGAGTACTATCGACGAAGCCATAAACTTACAAGCTGAATTGATACCCATTTAAGACGCGGTGGTTATCACCTTCGTAAATGGGCGGCAAATGACGTAAAACTTCTGGAGAACACACTAGTGAATGACCGAGAAATTTCTATTCTAGAAGTCACCGAAGGAACAAAGTTAATCTCAGTCTTGGGAATTAAATTCGATCCACAAGCCGATTGTTTTTCATTTAAAGTAACTCTTTCACTAAAAGGAATTTGCTCTCTGAGGCGTCACGCGTATTCGATCCGATGGGGTGGCTATCGCCAGTGACAATAGGAATAAAAATTATATTCCAGAGCCTGTGGCTGCTGAAACTTGGCTGGGATGACGAACTCCCTGCAGATGTTCAGAAACAATGGTTAACCATCCGAAGCAGTTTAAATTTATTAGAAGAGCTCAAAATAGCAAGATGGCTCAATTCAGCTACAGCATTGCATCTGTGTGGATTTGCGGATGCATCGAACACTGCATACGCCGCCGTCATATACGCTCGCATCGTGAGCTCCAGTGGAGAAGTGCTGACAAACATTATTTCTGCAAAAACCAAGGTCGCACCAATCAAGTATCCCACAACAGCCAGGCTAGAGTTATGTGCAGCTCACATAACTCTAGCCTCAACATTGCCACAAGTCTCATTATGGTCTGATTTCACTACGGTACTCGCCTGGCTTGCAAAGCCACCTAGAAAGGGAAATATATTTGTGCTTAACAGAGTTACCGAAATATTAAGTTCAACAAATATTCAGCAATGGTCATACGTACCTTCAAAGCAGAATCCGGCCGACATAGCCTCCCGTGGTATCCCCCCAAGTGAACTCATCGGAAATTTAATGTGGTGGCAAGGCCCGGAGTGGTTAAAGGAGAAGAAACTTTCGCGCTAACCAACATTGCTAGAAAGAAATCAGACAAAGCAGCCAAAAGGTCAGTGATCATTGCTGAAATCGTCGATAAGTTTTCAAGCTTAGCTTCACTAAGGGAATTCGAATTCTTGCTTGGGTAAGACGGACATGGTACAACTTTCGAAATTTCAAGGCCCGAGTAATCAGCCCTCTCACGGTAGCCGGTCTGTACAAGTCATACAAAGAAATGTTGAAGGAAGCGCAACTATCAAGTTTCGTAGAGGAAATAAGCAGCTTACGCGACAACTCTCCGCTAAAGAAATCTAATATTTCTTTTCTATCCCCATTTTTAGACAAGGCCGGGATTTTACGAGTTGGTGGCCGTCTGGAACACGCAAACAAACAATACGACCTGAAGCATCCGATTATTCTCTCAGGAAGTCACCCTATAGCACACAGATTGGTTCGAGAAGCACCCGAAAGGAATCTACATGCAGGTCCAACACTGTTGACGTCGATCCTCAAGCAACAGTACACCATACTACGTGGGAAAGATTTGGTTCGGCGCGTGATACACAACTGTGTTAAGTGTTTTCAGAAGAAAAGGGAAGCCCAGCAGCAGCTCATGGGACAATTACCGCCACCAAGGGTCAACCTAATCCGTGCATTTTTGCAGACAAGCATAGATTACGCGGCTCCGTACGTAGTCAAGAACAGTCAACAAAGGAAAGTCACCACCTACAAAGCATATCTCGTTGTATTTACATGTGCGGCGACTAAGGCCGTACACCTAGAATCGGCATCCGACATGACCGCAGACACATTCCTCGGAGCACTCAAGCGATTCCAAAACCGTCGTGGAATTTGCACCGATATTTATTCCGATACTGGGACGAATTTTGTAGGCGCCTCAAATGAACTAAAACGTTTCCGTGAACTGGTGTCTAAAGAGGAAAAGCAAATAACCAACTGGGCCATATCCAACAATACAAAATGACATTTTGTACCACCTGCATCACCTCATTTCAACGGGCTTTGTGAAGCCGCCGTTAAGTCCGTTAAATTCCATTTACGACGTGTACTCGGTCAAACAATACTGCGTTATGAAGAGCTCAATACGCTATTAACCCAGATCGAGGGCCTGCTTAATTCTCGACCCCTATGTGAGTCGTTAGAGGAACATATTCAAGCGCTGACACCTGCGCACTTTATCATCGGGCAGCCAATCACCTTACTACCGGAGCCTGATATCACACACTTGAAGATAAATCGTTTATCTCGCGGGCAAATGACGCAGCAAATGTTTCAGCATTTCGCGAGAAGATGGCAAGCAGAATATCTCATCACTACCTTGAAACGCCTATCAAAGTGGCGTTTAAAGCACAACAACATCGAAATCGGCGATTTAGTCATCTTGAAAGATGACAATATTCCACCAGGACAATGAGCATTGGGACGTATTACAAATGTTCATCCTGGTAGAGATGGGCCGGTTCGAGTGGTCACGATCAGAACATCAAGGGGCATATATGAGCGACCCATCACAAAAATTTGCCTGCTTCCATTGATTGACTCACTCGATTCGTCAAAGAGGGCGATATGTTGGGGATCTCAACCCGTATCCAAAGCGACTACAGTCAGCAAACAACAAGACGTGTTTGTATTTATTGTTGTTACCTAAAATTATATAAAATAAATCAAAGGCCAAGGAGGAGTTTAACTTTACCTACGACCAATCCAGACTGAATACCTGTGGATTCACC
The DNA here is from genome assembly GCA_963691935.1 of Nephrotoma guestfalica. Classification (NCBI taxonomy): domain Eukaryota; kingdom Metazoa; phylum Arthropoda; class Insecta; order Diptera; family Tipulidae; genus Nephrotoma; species Nephrotoma guestfalica. Next base: position 152,866,021 of record OY829915.1, read on the forward strand.
AACAGATAGTAAGAAATGGACAGTGTGCTTCATTTAATTATCATAAGGAAACCAATGTTTTGTTCTCATGACTTTTAGTTTTATTTCACTCAAAATTCTTATAAGAAATACTTTAACAGTGTACTTACTAATACATATTATTTATGATATAATGTTGAGGTGTTACCACCGCCCCCCCTCCCCCCCGAAGGTTATGCCAATAGGTAATTTTTAAATCTTTAGATTTGGGTTGGTAGTGGAATTGGATAGAATTCCGTTACAAATATAAGAGAGGTTGATCATTGTTTTCAAAATTCTTATACAAATTTTTTGTTAAAGTATAAATATCAGCTTATACTAAGCCTAATTAAATCAGATTTGGTTTCTTACCCAGCAATAGCCAATTTCGTCAATTTCCGATAACCTTAAATATCCTTGAAGTGCGATACAAATACGTTAAATACTGAGAAAAATATTCATATTTTCACATGCTTATACGAAATTTACCCACCTGATAGATTCTTAGTACACATCATGGATTCAATTTAATTAGCATACACATTTCCCGGAAACCTAATAATAAAAAATCCTTTATTTTGATATCGACATTCGAGATAAGCTATGTGTGCGTAACTGGGTGTAACATAACAACCCAACCACATTATTTGTATTCAATTTTCCATCGTTAAATGTAAATGTTCACATTCCACACCCACACCCACAAATTGAAAAATAACACGGTAATATGTTTATCGTTAAGCACATCTTTCCGAATCGAATGTAATTATGAGCTTTTATTTTTTTTTCTATTTACATCGAAAGCTAATAAAAGTCTATATTTTTTGTATAATTTACGATAATATAGTAAAGCTTTTAGTGGTTTTGTTTGTTTTCATTTCGCAATATAAAATTTTCAAGGTGTTTTTTTTCCTAATTAGTAGATTAGCACTAATAATACGAATGTATAGAAAATATGTTCTAAAACTAAAGAACATAATTTAAAGAAAATTGACAATTACGAGAACATAAGAAATTGAAATCTATTAAAATTCACATAAGCTTTCACCCTCTTCAAAATGGAAAAATAGAACAAAAAGGTGAAAATGAGTGGCAAAACCATAAGACAACTTGTAAACTTTTATTTGGAAATGACATTTCACAGTACACATACGACACACATGACATATTAGAGAAGGGTCGTACGAATATGTTTGAACACCATGTAAACATCTTTAGGTTTTCGTCACACTAATAATTGTTACTTAGTGGTTAGATTTGTTGACATGAAATTAATGTGTCATAATATCGATATAAATTGGACAATTTTAATGAATATTTTAACAATAATATTGGACCAAATTTTGAACAAAATTTATTTATTCAGAATAACAAATTTATATCCCAACACCAATTACACGACAAATATTCCATAAATTGTATCACTCTAGAGTCGAAACTGTGCTGGATCTGTCCCAGCCGCAATAAAAACATTTTCTACTGTGTACGGTGCCTTAAAATTATGCCAAATATACTGTAGGCCGGCATCACGCCGTGCGGACATAACTGCATTCCGTAATGCAAATAGTGCCACCACCGAGAGACATAATGGCGGTTCACCTGTCGCTTTTGATCGTAAAACTGATTTATCGTTAGTTGTGTTTTTAAAGAAGCTAACTCGGAAATCTACCGGTATATCATTGGCTCCAGGCGGATGATATGACCACGGTCGATTTGTTAATAATTTTCCATTTTTATCGTACACAATTTTCTCCGTTAGCCATAATCCGATACCCATTACGAATGCACCTTCTATTTGTCCCACATCGATCCACGGACTTATACTTTCTCCAACATCTTCGAGCAAATCAACACGTCTCAATATAAATTTTCCAGTCAACATATCTGCCTCGACTTCGGCACACGAGAATCCCGTTATATTATAAGAGTCGGTTTCACTCGGCGATTGCATATAAAACGCGCTCAAATTGATATTACGCTGATTACACATGATTGTAATTTCATTCCATGAAGCATCTGGAAATTCGTCCCGTACCGGTTTAATCCGTTCGATTAATTTTTCGCACGCTTTTAGTACCGCAACACATATCGAGTCACTGGGTAAACTTGCCCCGGACGCCTCTGAATTCGAACCTATCAAATTATTTGCCTCTTTTACCGATATTAATTGCACCGGTATACCAAGGGTGCGTGCTGCCACTTGTGTCACCTTAGTATTTATACCTTGGCCCATTTCAATTCCGCCATGACTAATCGCCACCGATCCATCGAGATGGTATATTGTAACGTACGCTGGAAAATGTCCGAAAAAATAATGATTCGAATCCATTGTTGTGACGGCAATTCCGCGTTTTATCCAGCGATTTTTCGTATTAAAATTTCTAATCTCTTTTTTACGCTTCTCGTACTCGACGGACGTTACAAATTGCAGAATTTTTTTCCGAATTGGATTACCTTCGGCAATATTTTGAAGACGAACTGCAACCGGATCTTTGCCAATTTCATACGCAATATGTTCCATAATATTTTCAATCATTGCAATACCTTCTGTTGCTGCTGGTGCCCGTGTAAATGTTGATGATGGTGCGTCTGTACGTACCGTATACGAGAGTACATCCCATGAGCTGTTATCATAGCAATTGGAAAAATATCCAGGTATTCCGTACGTTACAGAATCATTTGGGGAACATCCATTATCCGAATAGTATTGATGAAATAGTTTTTGTATTTTTCCATTTCGATCTACATCCACCGTATAGTCGGCAACGCAAGAATGACGCTTTCCGATCACCTCCATATTTGATTCGATATTCATTACGAAGCGAACTGGTTTATTAGTTAAATAGCATCCGAGAGATGCGACACAAGCCGCAAAATTAGCCCGAGTTAATTTGGCGCCAAATCCACCACCAAGCCGTTTTACATGCAAATTTACGGCATTCTCAGGAATATTTAATGCTTGCGATATGGCCGCCTGGGTGAACGTTACCCACTGTGTTGCACTGTATACATTTACACCATCTTCAGTCGGTTGTGCTACACACGTTTGTGGTTCCATTGTAAAATGGTACTGACTACCCGATTCATATTTACCAATAATTTTGTATTCTTTTTTGGGGCCGTACTCAAATGCGACCATGTTGAAAACGCTATCCGCGATTCGATCCCTCATTTCATCTGATTGTAAAACATCTTGAATGGTGGGAAGCACTGGTTTCAGTACGTCTATTTCATAAATAATGTTGACCAGGCTGGCCGCATAGTGCGCCATTTCCATTGTTTCGGCTAAAATCATTCCGGCTGGTTGACCGTTATATAAAACTCGGCCACTGCAAAATATTTCTTCAGGTTGGAAATTATTAAAATGTGGATTTGTAAAACTATTGACACCTGGTATGTCTAGCGCCGAAAAAAAATATTTAACACCAGCTAATTTTAGCGCTTCGGATGGGTCAAACGTAAATATTTTTCCATGCACGTTACGGGCTTGTACTACTGCCGCCCATAACTCACCCGTCAGTTTTGGAAAATCATTTGTGTATGGTGCTTCACCGCCGGCATGTGAAAATCCTTCGACCCGATGTATCGGCATTGTGATTGGATAATTTTCCTGAATTGTTTGGAATATTTGCTTTCCGGTAGAAATTCCTCGTTCTAGTTTTGTACCCCCGCTTCGATAGAACGATTTCATAATAACGATGGGATTTGTGTTCAATACGAATTTGTAAAATAGTGATTGTGCTGCTTTAGTAATGTACTCTGGTGACACTAAATTCGGTTCATCATTTTGCGATACCTCAGTGGCTAATATTTTTAGGGCTGAGGCCAATGTCGCATCGGTATATAAATTTTTCCCAACTAGGTGGAGCTCTGTTTGGGTTGCACGTGTGAAATTTTTGTTGATACACCCAAAACCAATTCTGGACGATATAACAAATTTTTTCTTCTCACTAAATTCGAGTAAAAATGCAGCGTTCAGATAGGCTGGCGCGTTTTGAGCCCGTGGCATTATTTTATATGACCGAAAGACGTACGTTCGTGGTGGGCGTGGTGGTATTGTAATTTTGGATATAATCCTCTTATTCATTTTAGACCCTAGAAAATGGTCAATATCCATATCTAAAAATCGTCCGCCATCTTCAGCAATCGTTAACTTTGCACCAATCGTATTGATCAGCAAAAATATATCCGACGGAAATTCTGGATGCTGATGTTTTATCATCAAATTTCCCGCAATAGTAGCACTGTTACGGATTTGGAGACCACCAATTTGTTCCAAGTGCTTATTAACATCAGTAAGATATTGAAACTCCACCCGTGATTTAGCAGCACTCTCAAATATTTCGATCATTTCGGTAATCGTTACATTACCACCGAGTTCCAATTCTGGTTCCTGCGAAAATGCCCTTAATTCGCGAACCCTCGTAACATCGATGAACACTTTCATATTTGGATCACGTCGATAAATACCGTGACCCGTATTCCCCGCTACCAACATATACGGTTTATCATGTATTCGTTTTAATATAGAGAAAACTTCCGCAATCGAATAAACACGATGCCATTCTCGTTTATAATACGATCCGATTATTTCTATTGGTACTTCGTCCTGAATAAAACTGCTTAATTTAATTTTTAGATCGGGCACGCATTTGATTCCGGATTTTGTACACAGCTTGATATCCTCGATATCAGTACACATGCTTTCAATTTTTTGATCGCCATCAATTGATAATGATTTGAATGCGTCTAGTATCGGGCGATAACCAGTACAACGGCATATATTACCGCCAAATGATTTTTCAACTTCAGCTTTTGTTACTTTGCCATCCTTTGATTCCAGCAAACTGTGCATAGACATAACCATACCGGGTGTACAATATCCACACTGGGTTCCATTCATTAAAACAAGACGGGTTTGAGTTTTTTCGTATGTATTCCGATCGCCGATCCCCTCAATGGTTGTTATATCGAGGTCGTGGCATGAGAACACTGGCATCAAACACTAGAAATAAATTTACTATTATTATTTGCTTCTATAAATAGGTAATTAGGGCCTACCGAATTAGCAGACCATGTTCGTAATTCATTAGTCACGGAATGTTTTCCTAATATTTGTACAGTACAAGCACCACAACTTCCTTCTTGGCACATAAATTTGGTACCACGTAACTGCGCGTGATTTCGTATAAACGTATTTAGTGACGTATTCAGCGACAAATCGTCGGTTCGGGCCGTATACACTTTACCGTTTATGGTGAATTTCACTACATTTATTTTGTTGACCGGAAGCATGATTTTACACTTTAAAAAAATTGTTACAAAAACTATTTTTCACTTTTATTATTTTAACATAAATTATTTACACTTTCGATTGGTATAACTTTCTTTCAATAACTGATAAGCAAGTTGAATTTTTAAATCGAGTGAAGTAAAACCCAATTAAACGATAACTAATTAGTTTAAGTAATTATAGGTGTTACAATTTAATCGGTCGATCTTATCGATTGAACACTACAAAAATATTTGGACTTGTTGGCTCCCAAAAGAGAATGCGGGATGTAGTACTTTACAATTTTTACTAGTTAGCGTTAGACTGGCTGGTATAGTTGAGTAAACACTGATTGCTTTTTCCATAATAATAACAATGATATTTATAAAAACCTAAATTTGTGTTTATCATTAGTATGTGACATTAAAGGGCATTGCCGCAGCTTTCACTATATACAACAATTTCTTATCAGTTTCAACCCAAAATATTTACCTCATATTTGCGTAAAGATTGCTACAGTCGTTGTTTAAAGTAAAACAACCATCACCAGTAAGAATAAAATTCCGAAAGTTTCCTTCTAGATTGATTCGGTATTCAACTCTCGTTGAAACCCAGAGTATGTTCGTTCTGCTAAAGCGAGTTTTATTGAGAAAAATCCCAATGTTATGTTACCAACGGTAATGCAACGTCAAGTTTTAAAACAAAACGAACCATATCGTTTTTGGCAAACGAGAAGTGTTGATTCCACCAAAACGTTTACTGTTCAAACCAAAATTAACACCCACTTAACACAGAAGCAAACTCGTCGTCAAATATCGCAAAGCTGTATGATACCTTTATTGAAACCGCCCGAGGATTAAAGCTCGCTTGATGATCAAGCAGCTGAACGCGACCCATGGATAATATATTTGGTAGTTGGCGATAAATTTGGAGATAAATAAAGCCCATTATGGAAACAAACGGCTGAATTATATTACCCCACCACTAAATAATTTTTTAAACCTTCAAGGTCATTTCATTCGACATTGTCCATCTTGCCCTTTGTGTGTGAACGATATGTCTATTAATCCACCTCGAAAGTTTATTTCAAAATCCAACCGTTGCTTCAACTGTCTCAGAGACGAGCATTTAATTGAAAATTTTAGAAGTAGTAAGCATAACAAAACATGCCCTAGACGACATAATGCGCTACAGCACCTAATACCTGACTTGCATGTAATTTTTTTTTTGAAATTTTTTTCTCCAATTTGAATTGGAGACAAAATCCATAAAAAACCTAGCTTTAGAAATCAAAGGAAAACCGACTGGGACATTTTTAGAGCTATTCTAAGTAATTCATTCTATACCCCCCGATTCAATACAAGGGTTTGATGTCTTAGTGAACCAGCTATATGACGCCTTTAATAAGGCCAAATTAGGCGCGTGTTATTCTAGAAGACCTACTACCGTGGTGGTCGAAAGAACTATACGACACTCGTAGGAGCAGGACTGGGACTGCTACAAGGAAGCCCTCAAAACGTACAAATGCGAAATAAGAAACAGCATGTCTGGAGGCTGTACTGTAGTAAAATGCAGGTGTCCTCTGAAGGTTCCTGGACTGTAACTAGTGCAGAATTATTGGAGCTGGTAGTGGAAACTCATTTTCCAGGTCGCTCTGAATCTGCGCCACAATACACATGCAACCTAGAACTCTGTCACATTCCTAGTATATGTATACTGAAATAAATGTAGTATTTATACCTAAGACAAAACAAACCTTCATTGCCGTCCCAAAACCCTTAGACCTATAACCTTAGTCCTTTTCGTACTAAAAATTATAGAAAGACAGACAGAACCTCACATTAGCAGTTTGATTGAGCCATATAGACTATCGAAATCCTAACAAGCATATTGCAAGGGGAAATTTGTGGAAACTGATCTCCACTCCGATATTGATCCTAACGAGAAATTCCATAAACAAAAGGAACACTTCTTGATAATATATCTGAAAATCTGTGCGAGAAAGAGCCACTCAGGGGCTGAGTAGCAGGATTTCTGGTTCCATGAATTACAAACTTCCTCTAGCTTAAATGGTGTTGGATTGACCATCACTGACAAAGCGAAGTATCTAGGAATCATTATGGGACTTAATTCTTTTCCTGTTTCTCCAATTTAGGAGCATAGGGCGAGTTCTAGGCTGACCTCTCTTTACCTTGTTGGCTACATCATTTATCTCTCCCCTTGATTTACCAAGTTGTTTCGCTTCAGCTAGCATTATTCTCTTCCATGTCAACGCTGGTCTTCCTACTTTCCTTTTCTCTTGCGGGTTCCAGTTCAATGACAACCTCGTTATATCACTTGGTGATTTTTTTAGCGTATGGCGCCACTCCATCGCCACTTTCGTCTCTTTATTTCGAACTCTTTGTTTGACTGATTTGCTCTTCTATGCAGTTAAATGGTAGTTATGGTGTTAGGCCAGAAGCATTTCAGCATTCGCGGAAGGCATTTGTTTACGAACACCTGTAACTTCTTTCTGATTTTTTCTGTGTTTCCATGTCTCACACCCATACAGAATAGTACCGATTTCACATACGAGTTGAACATTCTATATCTTAGTCTTGCGTGACAAAACAGAAAAATTCCAGACTTTATGTAACATGTTGAATGTGTGTCTGGCTTTATTTATGTCTTCTTCTGTTCCACCTGTTTTCGTTATTGTGCAACCTAGGCATACAAATTAATCGTATTTACTGATGTTTATCTTGAGACCAACTTCGTTAGGTAGATCTGACAAGTAGAAAGTACAACAATTTCTGCTGTATGTCTGAGTGTTTGTGTGTGAGCAGACATATGTTGTCGGCATAGTCCAGATCATTTGAGTTCCTGTTTGTCCTCATTGTATGCGTGATGGACGTGGTATCCAATCTCCGCATTACATTTATCCAATACGATTATGAACACAGCATTGGTGAGAGTACGAATCCTTGCCTTACTTCTCGACTATTATTTTTCACGTTGTTTGCCTCTTTATATTGAACTCGGTTTCCAGCATCCCGATATACATTTCTTGTATGAGTTCAATCAATTTCTTTAGGATGCCCACATTTCACAAAGTGTCTGTCATATTGCGTTCCTATTTTGCGCGTTCGAAATTGACGAAGCGCAGGTAGAGTTTCCATTCATTGGATTGTTTCATTGATGACGGATTGAGTTGATGTGATCAATGCAACACTTCTCTTCCTGGTCTAAAAAAGCCAGTTTGTTTGTTTCTTAATTTTGCATTGATCGCGTACCTTTATTGTTTTGTGTTGAGGAGAGAGGAGATACCTCGCCAATTTTTGCATTCTCTTAGGTCGGTGGTCACCTTTCTTGGGGGGATTGTAATTTGTCAAGACTTCTTTGCATTTTTGTGGTATTCTGCCAGATTTCCACATTTCTTGGATTATTGGTGTTAGTGTGTGCTTGCAGCTAGCTATATAGATGGACAACTCCTTTGAATATTTTGGCGGTTATACTGTTTCAGCAGTGTGGGTGTTTCTAGTTTCGTTATTGGTATCAAGTAAATTGGTGTCGGCTTAAGTTGGCGACGTTCCTCAACCCTTTTTCCATGGTATCATCCATCATATCCTAGGTTTCCCCGATTGTATTTTGATAGCCGAGTACTTCCTTCAGTGCCTTGATGTAGGAGAGTAGGGATATTTCCTTCTGTTTGGTTCTATTTTTGTTCTATGTGGATTCATTTCTATGGAGGTTGAGTTGGAGCAGCTTACTGAAGATGTTTCTTGTTTCAGTATCTCTCACTACTCTGTGTTTGTGTTAAATTTTCTCCTATTTGCCGTCTTTGTCTGTTTTGTATTTATTTGTCTTTTCTATTTGTCACAGCGGGGCCTGGAGTTTGATTTGAAATTTTGCTATTACCAGTTTGGTGATCACTGTGTACGTGCGCACCCTTCATTGTTCTGACTTGTGAGGAATTTCTTGTTGATCATTTTACGTTGTGGTCTATATGATTTTTAGGTCTGCCATCCGGTGATGTCCATGTGTGTATTGTGTATTTATGTATATTTTTGTGTGAAAACCTACTGTCCGCCTATGAAACACAACTCTAATTTGTGATGCAGAAAAGTCTACGAGAGTTTCTTCATTGTGTGAAACCACAGAATCCAACGCATTTTACCCTAGACAGTTGTTGTCAGGTAGATGCTGTCCGTGCCAAACTTTGGCATTGAAATCTCCTTGTACGATATTTTGACGTCATTCCTGTGCGTTCCTACTATTGTGGCTTGTAATTAATTGTTTGTAGAGAACTCAATCTATTCTTGTTTCATCTACATCTTCGGCTGGGGCATAAAGCACTGATTGCAGGTTGTGGTTCTCATTTTTGAATATATTCTTGCCACTATTATTTTGCTGTTAACTGGTTTCCATTTCATCAATAATGCTTTCTTTGCTTTATTTGTTGTTATTTTGCCCACGCCTTTTCATGTGTGTCATCTCTACTAAGAGAATATAATTTCCATTGCTCGTATTTATTTCGCCGCTGTTTTTCCATATCTGACTTCACCGAAGAATCTCGATGAGACAACGTTTCATTTCTTTCTCGACTTGTGCTGGCCTTGATAATTTTCTGTTCCAGTTCCCGATTCGTGTCCGTGTACGATACAGCCAAGGGTCGATATTTGATTTTGACGGTTTGAGTTGTTATTTCTTCTTGTATTTATTTCTGTAATCGGTCTGGTTTCGGATTAATGAATGATTGGTCGAATGAATCCTAGCCAGCCCCCATGGCTGCTGAGTCAGGCATACTGGCTTGCTAGAGAGGGAGGGGGATGGTTTCATTCCATTCCATTTTTCACTTTTTCTGACGACGTCGATATCCCCCCCTCTCCCCTGTTAATATGCCATTCGAAAAAGATAGGATTTGGAGCCACACATGCTACATTGGCACTATATTTACACTTGGTGAAAGTACAGCAGACAACTGCCTTGTGTGTTAGTGGGGCTCTTAGGTGCACATCCGCTCAAGCTCTAGAGATTCTATTTCGTCTCACACCCCTAGATATCCTAGGTAAACAAAACGCACACAGCAGGTACAGGGTTTTTCAATAAGAGCACTTCAACTTTTTTTTTTTAATAAAACACAAACTGTTCGACTTTTGAACTAACTTTTTTTTTTAACGAATTTGAACATATACATTTAAGTATGAAACTCGATTTCTTTTGCATGACCACCGCGTGCACGTTTTACGAAGTCCAATCTTTGAACCCAATTTTCGACCACTCTTTCGCATAAATCGGCCGAAATTCCAGCAATTTCACGATCTATATTGGCTCTGAGCTCTTGCAACGTCGCCGGCTTATTGGCATAGACCAATGACTTCACATAACCCCAAAGAAAATAATCTAGAGGTGTCAAATCACACGAGCGCGGCGGCCACTGGACGGGCCCATTTCGCGAAATAACACGCTCATCGAATTTAGTCTTCAATAACGCGATTGTATCGTGTGCTGTGTGGCATGTGGCGGGGGGGATGCAACGGTGCCTCATGAATCACGTGTGGGTTGCTTCCTGCCCAGTAACGCATATTTTGCTTGTTGACAAATCCATTTAGCCAAAAGTGAGCGTCATCGCTGAAGATGATTTTTCGGTGAAAATCTGCATCATTTTCGATTTGCTCTTGAGCCCAATTCACGAATCGGCGTCGCTTCAAATGGTCAAACGGCTTTAGTTGTTGTATCAGCTTGATCTTATACGGATGTAGGCCAAGATCTTCACGTAAAATTCGCCACAATGATGTCACAGAAAGGCCCAATTGTTGCGAACGTCGTGTGAGCGACACATTCGCGTTTTCTTGAACTGAAGCCCTGGTGGCTGCGATGTTTTCAACACTTCGAGCACTTCTTATTCTCGAGGGCACCAGAACATTATGAAGCGAAAACGTAGACTCAAATTTTGCCACTATACGGTCGACTGTCGAACGGGCTGGCTTGTTAAATGGACCGTAAAATGGCCGTAATGCTCTTAAAGTAGCAGCAACAGAACGATTATTTTGATAAAAAATTTGCACGATTTGTAATCGCTGTTCACATGTGTAGCGTTCCATGATGAAATGTATACTAATGAAGTTTCCAAATAACAAAAGATTAATAAAAAATATGGCGTCGTTCGCCGTCCCTATCGGAAAAAAGTTGAACCACACCTGTTAAAACACTATATAAGGCTCAACTCCATCTCCATGTGGAACTGCAACAACACAGAACGCACTCATCTATTCTAAAAAACAAGCATAACTCAAATACTACCGACTATACCGATATACTACCATCCCGTCATAATCTTTTGATCAGAGATTTTGAACTGATATTCCCACTGGAAAGGGTTGAGAGAAGCATTTTTGAATAACCTTAGAGAAAGTTGCGGTAGAGGGTTTTAGATGTAGATTTAAATGTAAACCTCTCTTTTCATTTTTAAAGCTGAATTTATCGCAATAAGCGAAACCGTTGACTGATTGAGTTATAATGTAATATCAGCAAGTAATATTCGTTATTGTACGGATAGTCAGGCTTCAATTAAGATGCTCAAATCATATTTCCTTATGTCGAAACCAGCTCAGAATTGTTTTTCATCTCTTAACGAGATAGCAGATCAGTTGCGAATGTTTATTTACAGCTCGTTACGTACAAATTACAAATCCAAGAGGAAGATAGAAGAACAACGAACGACAGATGGTCCAATAGAACCTCATGTGTAATAACTAGGCAGATTTGGCCAAAACTAGACCTGTCAAGATCCAGGCAATTGGTATCGCTGCGGTGGCGGCTTCTCAGTATGGTGGTGAGTATTATTAAGGGAAACTGTTTAATAGGTAAGTGTGCGAGCAGAATGCGAATCTCCTAACATGATTACTGTCATATGGTTGCGAAGATGAAGAAGCGGGTTGATTAAGCGGAGAATTTTCATTGTAATTTATTGATTTTCTGAGACCACCCACATAAGTTCATTTTTCTCAGTTTTTTGGCCAATACCTCAAAAACTCCCACAAGTAATCAATACTTTCTGTTGTTTTTCTAATAGCTAAGGTCATACTGAGACTTATATGGTCGCTGGAAATCAAAAAATTATAGTGAAAATACTGATCGATAAATTCTTACCAAATTGTCCATGTAGTCTCAAAACAATCGAAAGTATTGGTTACTAGTGGGAGTTTTTTAAGATATTGGCCAGAAAATGCAAAGAACTTATATTTCGGCCGCCGAAAATCAAAATGTATACTGAAAATTCTATATTCGTTCATTCATTTTAATTGAACAGAATGCATAGTGATCTATGCATAGTGATTTAAAATTTATATTTCAATCCAAAATCAAACTACGAGTATAAACCAAATTTCATAAGGATTGTATTAAATGGCCAAGTTTAATACAGCATGCACAGATCCTAGATTTTTATCCAAAACTCACTTTAGAATCCCTAACAAACACTACTAATCCAATTTCATCGTAATTTGTTAAAAAAAGGCGGAAAGGTTAAATTTCAAAATTGTACATACCGAGTTCCTTTACTTCGGAATTTAGTTTGTCATTTTGTCATTTTTAATGATGAAAGAACGGAAAACCAATTCGATCACGTCATGATCTATAAAAGACATTAGACCAGCATATCCGACGTTAGATTTTACAGTAGTTAAGATACGGAAAGCGATCATTTGCGTGTCATATTCATTGACAAGTGCAAACTGTCATTTACATTCAATAGACAAGCTCAAAAAATCGTTCGATGAAATGTAGATGCTTTAAAAGATCAAGAGATACCAATCAGTTGTAACTGACTATCTAGATCGGCAGAGTTATAGCTAATAACCTCCTCTTAACATTTAGGAATAGTGGCTATCTAACCAGTCAGGTATTGCTAAAGCTACGTGTCAAGAAGGCTACGACAATATATCTCCGGCAAAAGAAGCATGAAGATTATGAGATCAGGCATCGAAAAAATCAGCTTTCAGGTGGAACAACGAAATTCAAAAGTTTAACTAATGCCAGGAATTTCGCTAATGACTTCCACCCAAGAAGTAAAGCGTTCAAAGATCATAAGAAGAGGCGTTTGTTGAATAACCCACAAGATTATATTCGCAAGCACTAATCTTGTTTCAAATGTATATCATCTCATTGTCTAAGTTGACCAAGAAGATCTGCCGGATAATTGGACGAAAACCGCAACCATCTTCAATGTCAGAGCCATATTGTGGCTTAGCTCTATTGAACACTGCTTTAGGTCCATAGGTGTACGGGTCACAAACAAAATTTGAAACAAACTCTGCGATGTCTTGTTATTGGCTGTTAAAAGCATGACACGTAGATTCCCAGAGTGTACTGAATAAGTTCTACTCAAAAATTTTCCATCGTCAATCCGTATTGGAATGTCACTGATATTATTTGAAAGGTTAAGTCCATAGGTGTCATCAGTATATAATGACATTTTGGTACAAACTCTACGATGTCCTATTAATGGTCATTCAAAGTGTGTCACGCAACGAATTCAATGAACGAGTTTTACTCAAAAAAATCTATCGCGACCAATCCGTTTGGTATAGACTTTACTATGTTTAGTTATTGGAATTTTATAGTGTGCCACTTATTTTCGAGTTTTACTTAAACATAAATCTGGCGATGGAAAATTTTATTGTTTGATCCAAATTATTATTTAAATGTCCATGAAATGGTTTTAGAAAAATTGAATTAAATAATCAAACACTCATCGTATAAATCGGAATCCAATATGAGTTATATATTAAAGAGCGAGTGAGCTGAATATCATTAGAAAGAGACGAAATGAATTTTTAATATACACCAATACCTCACTTTGCGTTGCAGATGTGTTCCAAAAAAATACGACGCAAAGTGAAACTACGCTAAGTGAATTGTGATTTACTATAGAAAGCCATGTAAATACAGAACATATGTTCTAGCGAAAGTTTGATTAACTCACATAATAATTCAAAGAAATAATAATAAAAATTAAAATAGAAATTGTTTCCGCTAGTCCAACGAGTGACTATATGACGTGGTAGCAGTTTAGGTTAAGTGATTTTCTGTCACAAAATATTTGTCTAATGTTTGCTGAACAGCTTTTTTCTTTCGTCCGCTTCATCAATTAAACTCATGGCTCTGAAAAGCAGTTTTAATGTTAAATTTCTTTCTTCAGGTAATTCTAGCGCACTGTCTTCTTCGTTAGCTAACTGTACAGCTAGTTGCATCAATTCCTCGGTTGGTCATTTCATGATTATGTGAAGTTAGCAATTCTTCTATGTCCATCCATTTCCTCAAAAACAGAATTTCTTGGGTGCATCAACAACTTCCAAAGAATTCCCTCATATGTTGTGGACACATTCTGGCCAAATTTTTCGCCAAACACCATTCATGCCAGATGGTTTAATTTCCTTCCAAGAATCTGAAATAATTTTTATAGCATTCATAATGTTAAATTTTTTCCAAAACTGTCGCAAAAAATACAAATTTAACATTTTCGGATAATTCATCAATATAGAATGGGTGGCCAGGAGCATTATTTACTAAAACCAAAGCTTTGAAGTTCAAGTAATCTTTGCTACAGTAAGCTTTAATTTCAGGATTAGCACACATACAAACCAAGTTTTTAAATAACAGTACTTCCATCTAGGCTTTTTTGTTTGATCGCCAATGAACAGAAAGCCGATACTTTGAATAACCCTTCAGAGCTCTAGGATTTTCAGACTGGTAAATATGGAGTGGTTTAAACTTAAAATCTTCATTGCCATTGCCGTCAACAAGCAGAGTCAATCTATCTTAAAGCCATAGATGCAGATTTTTTCATTTTAAATATTCAAGTTCTTTTAGGGAGCCTTTTCCAAAACAGACCGGTCTCGTCAACATTAAAAACTTGTTTTGGAGAATAGCATCGATCATGAATTAATGCTTTTAAAACGACTAGGAAGTTTGGCGTGAACCTTGAATCTCTCAAACCAACCCTGACTAGCTTCAAATTTTTCATCTTTGTCATTAGCACTATCTTTTGAACGTTCGTTACAGGATTATTCACTTTTTATACTGTCGAACAACCTTTTCGCAACCTGATTTTGAATCCAAATTACAAGCAACGATTCCATTTTGATCATTAATCCACTCCTTGCACGAGTCATTGCCTTAGCATCTATGGATATTACTGATTTTGCAGCTTTACTTCCACCTCGTTCTTGAATGATTCCGACAGTTGTTACAGCCAAACCAAGAGCTTTAGCTATCTTTACAGCTTGTTTTTCCTCTTCAAATTGTCGTATAATATCTAACTTTATTCCCAAGGTGATAGTTTTTCTTTGCCTTGTGGTAATTTAACCTCTAGTAACGTTTCTACATCTTCATGTATCATCTAAAATTATAAACTTAAATAAAAATGTCGTAAAATATGAAAATTTGAAATAAAAAAATCATTTTTTATATTATGTAAACTGTCTTAAAGTCTTTCTCAAATCTGACGCCACAACTACTGAAATATGTCCGTAAAATTAATAAACTACATATGTACTACTGTGGGCAAAAAATAGTAAGACTTTGCTCATAATTTTAAAATTCTTTATTTATTTCTCCAAATCTATTTCGTCCTCCTCGTAGTAATCCCCGCCCGGCCTCAATACACTTATGCCAATGTTTTTTCCAATCCTCGAAACAGTTGTTAAAGTCAATTTCCGGAATAGCATCCAATGCGCGTAACGATTCACGTTTAATGTCTTGAAGTGACTCAAAACGGTTTCCCCAGAAGTCACATGGAGCTGAATCAGGCGAATACGGTGGTTGCAGAACGATATGGGTGAAATTCGGTTCCAATTCCGTAACCTGTTGAGTGTACCCTTTTAAGAGTGGATATTGACATGATAAGATGAACATCGAGATCAAGCCAGCATATACCTAGTATGTACTTGAAAGTAACACTTATAATAAACCACTATGGCACAATAATAAATGAGGAAATGACGTTTAATAAAGTGGGAATTCCCGAAAATTACCAATAAACCCAAAAACGCAACGAAAATATTAAAACTCAAAACGAATTTTTAGTTTTAATTTAGCACTGACGCAACTCCGAAAAAACGCAAAGTGAAACAACGCAAAGTGAGGTATTGGTGTAGTTCTTATTTGAAAAAACATAGCGAATGTTTCATCTCTTACTAATAGCGTAGAGCTATCTCTTTCAACAATGTATTTAACAGTGTAGAAACTAAGCATGCAATGTTCTAGTATATTCTTATTGGATGCGTATATATTGTTGTTATTTTTTTGTTAACAACTTCACACGAGCCCGTGAAGTTTCTAACAAAAAATAACACCTATACGTATACGATTCCAATTGGAAAATATGGCGGAACCATAATTCTTATTGGATTCAGATAGATTCCAATAGCCACCATATTGAATTGTTTTAGTGTTGATGATTTGCACTGTTAATATTTTATAAATGCAAATTAGTAAAAATTTTATTAAAAATTATTATTATAATAAAAGTATAAAAAGGATAAAAACACAAAAAAATTAAAGAAATATTTAAATAACATAAAAAGACTTAACAAATAAATAAAATTAAAGCTTTAACAAAAAAAATATCAAATATGTTTATTGAAAATTTTCACCCAAAATAATGAGTATTTTATAAATCTGGGCCAATAACAAGCCACTTCCAGAGATAAGAGCAAGATACCACTACTTAGGTTACATTGGCCTATCTCTAAAGAACATTTTCCGGTATAACGTTTTCCAAGCGGAGAAAATGTAACCTTGTTAATAGCAATTTCGAAACTTAAATTTTGAGTATTTATCAATCTGGGCCACTAACAAGCCACTTCCAGAGATTAGGGCAAGACCACTATATAGGTTGAATCGGCTTATCTATAGAGAACATTTTCCGGTATTCAGTTTTTCCTAGCTTGTTATTTTCCCAGATTGATAAAATACTCAAAATTTACGGTGGAAAATTGCTATTAACAAGGTTAAATTTTCTTCGCTTGGGAAATCCTCATACCGGAAAATGTTCTTTAGAGATAGGCCAATTCAACCTACATACTCGTACTAGTGTTTTGCCCTAATCTCTGGAAGTGGCTTGTTGTTGGCCAAGATTGATAAATACTAAAAATTTAAGTTGGAAAATTGCTATCAACAAGGTTACATTTTCTCCGCTTGGGAAAACCTTATACCGGAAAATGTTCTTTAGAGATAGGCCAATTCAACCTATATGGTGGTTGGTATCTTGCCCTAATCTCTGGAAGTGGCTTGTTATTGGCCAAGATTGATAAATACTCAAAATTTACGGTGGAAAATTGCTATTAACAAGGTTACATTTTCTCCGCTTGGGAAAACCTTATACCGGAAAATGTTCTTTAGAGATAGGCCAATTTAACCTATATGGTGGTTGGTATCTTGCCCTAATCTCTGGAAGTGGCTTGTTATTGGCCCAGATTGATAAATACTCAAAATTTACGGTGGAAAATTGCTATTAACAAGGTTGCATTTTCTCCGCTTGGGAAAACGTTATACCGGAAAATGTTCTTTAGAGATAGGCCAATTTAACCTATATAGTGGTGTCTTGCCCTAATCTCTGGAAGTGGCTTGTTATTGGCCCAGATTGACAAATACTCAAAATTTCTCGGTGGAAAATTGCTATTAACAAGGTTACATTTTCTCCGCTTGGGAAATCCTTATACCGGAAAATGTTCTTTAGAGATAGACCAATTCAACCTATGTAGTGGTTTCTTGCCCTAATCTCTGGAAGTGGCTTGTTATTGGCCCAGTTTGACAAATACTCAAAATTTCTTGGTGGAAAATTGCTATTAACAAGGTTACATTTTCTCCGCTTGGGAAATCATTATACCGGAAAATGTTCTTTAGAGATATGCCAATTCAAGCCATATAGTGGTGTCTTGCCCTAATCTCTGGAAGTGGCTTGTTATTCGCCCAGATTGATAAAATACTCAAAATTTAAGTTGGAAAATTGCTATTAACAAGGTTACATTTTCTCCGCTAGGAAAAACCTTAATCCGGAAAATGTTCTTTAGAAATAAGCAAATTCGACCTATATAGTGGTACCTTGCCCTAATCTGTGGAAGTGGCTTGTTATTGGCCCAGATTAACAAATACTCAAAATTTACAGTGGAAAATTGCTATCAACAAGGTTACATTTTTTCCACTATGAAAAACCTTAAACCGGAAAATGTTCTTTAGAAATAGGCCAATTCAACCTATATAGTGGTGTCTTGCCCTAATCTCTGGAAGTGGCTTGTTATTGGCCCAGATTAACAAATACTCAAAATTTACGGTGGGAAATTGCTATTAACAAGGTTACATTTTTTCCACTATGAAAAACCTTAAACCGGAAAATGTTCTTTAGAAATAGGCCAATTCAACCTATATAGTGGTGTCTTGCCCTAATCTCTGGAAGTGGCTTGTTATAGGCCCAGATTGATAAAATACTCAAAATTTAAGTTGGAAAATTGCTCTTAACAAGGTTACATTTTCTCCGCTAGGGAAAACCTTATAACGGAAAATATTCTTTAGAGATATGCCAATTCAAGCCATATAAAGGTGTCTTGCCCTAATCTCTGGAAGTGGCTTGTTATTGGCCCAGATTGATAAAATACTCAAAATTTAAGTTGGAAAATTGCTATTAACAAGGTTACATTTTCTCCACTAGGAAAAACCTTAAACAGGAAAATGTTCTTTAGAACTAGGCCAATTCAACCTATATAGTGGTGTCTTGCCCTAATCTCTGGAAGTGGCTTGTTATTGGCCCAGATTGATAAATACTAAAAATTTAAGTTGGAAAATTGCTATTAACAAGGTTACATTTTCTCCGCTTGGGAAATCCTTATACCGGAAATTGTTCTTTAGAGATAGGCCAATTCAACCTATATACCCGTAGTGGTGTCTTGCCTTAATTTCTGGAAGTGGCTTGTTATTGGTCCAGATTCATAAATACTCAAAATTTACGGTGGAAAATTGCTATTAACAAGGTTACATTTTCTCCGCTTGGGAAAACCTTATACCGGAAAATGTTCTTTAGAAA
The DNA here is from genome assembly GCA_963691935.1 of Nephrotoma guestfalica. Lineage (NCBI taxonomy): Eukaryota > Metazoa > Arthropoda > Insecta > Diptera > Tipulidae > Nephrotoma > Nephrotoma guestfalica. Next base: position 152,885,352 of record OY829915.1, read on the forward strand.
TAGGCCAATTCAACCTATATGGTGGTTGGTATCTTTCCCTAATCTCTGGAAGTGGCTTGTTATTGGCCAAGATTGATAAATACTCAAAATTTACGGTGGAAAATTGCTATTAACAAGGTTACATTTTCTCCGCTTGGGAAAACCGTATACCGGAAAATGTTCTTTACAAATAGGCTAATTCAACCTATATAGTGGTATCTTGCCCTAATTTCTGGAAGTGGTTTGTTATTGGCCCAGATTGATAAATACTCAAAATTTACGGTGGAAAATTGCTATTAACAAGGTTACATTTTCTCCGCTTGGGAAAACCTTATACCAGAAAATGTTCTTTAGAAATAGGCCAATTCAACCTATATGGTGGTTGGTATCTTGCCCTAATCTCTGGAAGTGGCTTGTTATTGGCCAAGATTGATAAATACTCAAAATTTACTTTGGAAAATTGCTATTAACAAGGTTGCATTTTCTCCGCTTGGGAAAACCTTATACCGGAAAATGTTCTTTAGAGATAGGCCAATTCAACCTATATAGTGGTGTCTTGCCCTAATCTCTGGAAGTGGCTTGTTATTGGCCCAGATTGATAAATACTCAAAATTTACGGTGGAAAATTGCTATTAACAAGGTTGCGTTTTCTCCGGTTGGGAAAAACTTTTACCGGAAAATGCTCTTTAGAGATAGGCCAATTTAACCTATATAGTGGTGTCTTGCCCTAATCTCTGGAAATGGCTTGTTATTGGCCCAGATTGATAAATACTCAAAATTTACGGTGGAAAATTGCTATTAACAAGGTTGCATTTTCTCCGCTTGGGAAAACCTTATTCCGGAAAATGTTCTTTGGAGATAGGCCAATTCAACCTATATAGTGGTGTTTTGCCCTAATCTCTGGAAGTGGCTTGTTATTGGCCCAGATTGATAAATACTCAAAATTTACGGTGGAAAATTGCTATTAACAAGGTTGCATTTTCTCCGCTTGGGAAAACCTTATACCGGAAAATGTTCTTTGGAGATAGGTTAATTCAACCTATATAGTGGTGTCCTGCCCTAATCTCTGGAAGTGGCTTGTTATTGGCCCAGATTGATAAATACTCAAAATTTACGGTGGAAAATTGCTATTAACAAGGTTGCATTTTCTTCGCTTGGGAAAACCTTATACCGGAAAATGTTCTTAAGAGATAGGCCAATTTGACTTATACAGTGGTGTCTTGCCCTAATCTCTGGAAGTGGCTTGTTATTGGCCCAGATTGATAAATACTCAAAATTTACGGTGGAAAATTGCTATTGACAAGGTTACATTTTCTCCGCTTGGAAAAACTTTTTATCGGAAAATGTTCTTTGGAGATAGGCCAATTCAACCTATATAGTGGTGTCTTGCCCTAATCTCTGGAAGTGGCTTGTTATTGGCCCAGAATGATAAATACTCAAAATTTACGGTGGAAAATTGCTATTAACAAGGTTGCATTTTCTCCGCTTGGGAAAACCGTATACCGGAAAATGTTTTTTAGAGATAGGCCAATTCAACCTATATAGTGGTGTCTTGCCCTAATCTCTGGAAGTGGCTTGTTATTGGCCCAGATTGATAAATACTCAAAATTTACGGTGGAAAATTGCTATTAACAAGGTTGCATTTTCTCCGCTTGGGAAAACCGTATACCGGAAAATGTTCTTTAGAGATATGCCAATTCAACCTATATAGTGGTGTCTTGCCCTAATCTCTGGAAGTGGCTTGTTATTGGCCCAGATTGATAAATACTCAAAATTTACGGTGGAAAATTGCTATTAACAAGGTTGCATTTTCTCCGCTTGGGAAAACCTTATACCGGAAAATAATCTTTAGAGATAGGCCAATTCAACCTATATAGTGGTGTCTTGCCCTAATCTCTGGAAGTGGCTTGTTATTGGCCCAGATTGATAAATACTCAAAATTTACGGTGGAAAATTGCTATTAACAAGGTTACATTTTCTCCGCTTGGGAAAACTTTATACCGGAAAATGTTCTTTAGAGATAGGCCAATTTAACCTGTATAGTGGTGTCTTGCCCTAATCTCTGGAAGTGGCTTGTTATTGGCCCAGATTGATAAAATACTCAAAATTTACGGTGGAAAATTGCTATTAACAAGGTTGCATTTTCTCCGCTTGGGTAAACCTTATACCGGAAAATGTTCTTTAGAGATAGGCCAATTTAACCTGTATAGTGGTGTCTTGCCCTAATCTCTGGAAGTGGCTTGTTATTGGCCCAGATTGATAAAATACTCAAAATTTACGGTGGAAAATTGCTATTAACAAGGTTGCATTTTCTCCGCTTGGGAAAACCTTATACCGGAAAATGTTCTTTGGAGATATGCCAATCCAACCTATATAGTGGTGTCTTGCCCTAATCTCTGGAAGTGGCTTGTTATTGGCCCAGATTGATAAATACTCAAAATTTACGGTGGAAAATTGCTATTAACAAGGTTACATTTTCTCCGCTTGGGAAATCCTTATACCGGAAAATGTTGACCAGTTCAACCTATGTAGTAGTATCTTGCCCTAATCTCTGGAAGTGGCTTGTTATTGGTCCAGTTTGACAAATACTCAAACGGTGGAAAATTGCTTAACATAATTTTTTCCCCCTACTAAGGGAAAATTCCCAACTGGGAAATCGATTCGATATTATTACCTTAGTAGGGAAACAAATATTAGTGAACCTGAAAACAAATTTGAAAAAATTATTAAAGTAGCCGGCGAAAAATTCGAATAATATAGAGAATTTCAAATCAAATTGTATCCGATTGGAGAAATTTCCACCGATTTCAAGAATACGGCCCCTCGTAGTTTTGGTAGATTTGCCCGATGTCGCTCAATTGAGTTTTATTATTAACTGGATATTATGCGATTGTAAGTAAGTTCCGGAAAACGTGCTTCATATCAGTAATCAAAGGATGGATTATAAGAAAACGGGCAAACAGTTTTTTGTTATACATAATGACATGAAAGTGCCCCATTCAACTAAAAACTGAGCGCAGGCTTGCTTGGTATCGAAAATATTTTAATATTTTTTAGGATTACGGAGAAGTCAAATATTTTGGAGATGCCTTGCTTTCCCATGCACTTAATAAAAATATTTTTATTCCATTAAATGCCTTTCGGTGTCTTAGCATATTTTGCTGATAACAAGACCAGTTCACGAAAACTCTGTAGTTACGCGATTTTGGTCTGTAGAGGAAAATGGCCTTGTACCTCCCACAATTTCTATGAAAATTGTATTTTCATGAATAAATGTAAAATGCAAAATTTTCTGGTGCTCCATATATATTTCGGGGAGAACATTTTTATTTAATTTTCCTTAACCGTCCCACACACCTAAAAGATCAATTTTTCCATTGATAGCAAAATGAAAAATTTTGTACCTTCAACAACTCTTTCAGTATAAAAAACGCCTTTTTTTACTAAAAGCTGCTTTCCTAAATTTTAAGTTTACGAGGCGAGGCGAAAAACAATTTGAAAATACTGAATAGTAATTCGAGTGATAAACAATACGCGTGTAATAAATTAACGCGGAGCTTTCGCCAGGTAAGTAGATGTAAATCGTTTCTATTTAGGACGAGGGTGATGTTTTTAGTTAATATTATTTTTTGTGAAAGTCATAAATAATTATGATAATATTAACGATAAAACATTCTAATCAAAATTAACATAAATTGTAATCAACAAGTAGAACCAAAATAAAAAGTTTTAAATGGAATAAGCTTTTTTCGTTTTTTTGCGTTGTTGTTGTTCCTTTCCACTTGTTTGTATAATTAAAGCTTAATTCAATTATTTTGGTGTTCGCTATATACTCAATGTTGTTGCGTATTAAGTTGGTACATACAAAGCCATAAGGATTACAATATTTCAACAATTTGTATAAATTGATTTTGAAACCACATGAAAAATTAAAAAGGAAATGGAAAATGAGAAACGTGTAAACAGTTTTAGCTGTAGTATACGATTACGCAGGCGATTAATGGGATTTATGTGTTTTAAGCTCATCCACACACAAAGAGATAATGTTGTGTGTTGTTTCAGTCCGTTCGTGTACATTTTGCAACCAATTTATAATGCTGTCCATAAATTATTCGACTTCATCGTATACAGTGTGCAGCTTATTGAAAAACAATAATACTGGAAAACTGGAACAAAATAATAAATCGTGAATGCAAAAATTATCTGTATCTAAATGTGCATCTAGTTAGATCCGTATTAAATATAAAATGAACAGCCGAATCTGTAATGCCGAAATAATCGAAACTGTTTTTATTTCCATGAACAGGATATACACGGAAGATTCCGAAAATATTTTGTTTGATTCAAATGGAAAAAAGATATAAACAGCAATTTTAGCAACATTCAGCACACCCAATAAAGAGCACGAGCAAAGAAATAAATTGAATTTATATATGATCATTTGGGAAAATAGAAAATGAAAATTAAACGAAATATAAGGAATCAAGAAATGCTGTAGCGAAATAGAAATAAAAAATTTCCCAGCGATAACAGAATAAATATATGGCATTAAATTGAAAATAAACAGCAAAATGCTTTTTTATATTGCACATGGAAATATAAAATGAAGAATTAATTGAAAATATCTCCATACCATTTACTCCCCATCAGCAACACGATTGTAAAACTTAAATCCGTTTGTTAGATTTTATGTTAAAAAAAATTAAAATCGCTATTAATTTCGCTGCCAGCCAAGGAGCACAAACGATTTTCAACAAATAAATACAACTGAATAAATAAAACATAAAAAATAATATCCAGCGAAATATACGACAACGGACACCAAGATCCCGTCTTATACGAGTAAATTCTTTATTCAAATCGCAAAATCTACTTTGCATTTTCATTATAACGACAACAACAAAATATCATCGTTGCTTAGCTGTGCTGGCGTAAAAATTCTTAATTTCTTTATTATTTTTGATGACAGTTCTATTTTGGTCGTACTGGATTAATACCCCATAAAATTTACATAATTTATGTAGTTCGAATTTGAAGATTTTTTAGTATAAAAAATATTTTCGGAAGGAGAAAAATCTCAAATCTGAAAGCGTCAAGTTACCTTCCGGTTTGGCATGCAATGGAGATCAGATCAAAATTTGCTTTTAACATTTTGTATCATTCAACAAGTAATTTATTGGCACCAATAAAATTAGATACACTGTCGATGAACATGTTGTTACATAGGTCTCGTCTGGCTGCTTTTCTTTTCCAAGCCCCTAAAAACTCTTTGGTTGTCAGATCAGCATCAATATCAATATGAATGGCCCATGTTACTAACAAATAAATAGGCACCCGCAAATCTTCGTAGACCTTTGTCCTGTCCTCGCGCTTTTCTGTGGCAAATTATTCTGCATTCTGTAAATCAGCCATCAATTGCTGCTGTAAAGTGGTTGTGATTCTCGTCATTGAATGCAGCATTGATATGCATACCCCTCTCTTCTCACGTTAAAAAATGGAAATTTGAAAAATTGCCAACAAATAACCATTTTTAAAACGAAAGAAAGAATAATACGTTTTTATATTTTTACCTCCTGTTCTGAGTAATTTTTTACTACGTCCCCACAAAATTTTGCACTCGTTGTTTCGGTTCCCCTTTAAATAAGGTTGCCTGGATATTCATTATATCATCATCATCTGAAGAAGAATGCAAGACCATTTTTGATAAATCGTCCGATGACGACTGGTGGAATACTGAAACAAAATGGAGTGTCCCAAGCTAGTATTACGATTTTCTAATGGGTCTGACAGGGTGTTCCTTGAGTTTTAAAAATGTTATTATTTTAATGAGCCTTAGGTACATTCCAAAGTCATTCTAAGTACTTTCTAAGCATTAAGCATGAACTTCAGTGATACTGGTGGACTACTGAAACAAAATGGAGTGTCCCAAGCAAGTATTACGATTTTCCAATGGGTCTAATAGGGTATACCATGAGATTCAAAAATGTAATTATTTTAATGGGCCTTGAATGGCTTTTGAATGTACCTAAGGCCCATTAAAATAATAACATTTTTAAAATTCATTGGACACCCTGTCAGACCCATTAGAAAATCATACAACTTGCTTGGGACACTCCTTCTTGTTTCAGTAGTCCACCAGTATCACTGAAGTGCATGCTAAATGCTTAGAAAATACTTAGAATGATTTTGGAATGTACCTAGGTTTCAGTGGTTGCTTACTGCACACTTAGGCCAATTTTTAGGCCCATTGTGATACCACTCATTCACTCCACATCATTAACCCACCTACTTCACCTACTCACACAACTACAGTATACCACCTGCACATTGCAAGCTCCATGTCAACCTGTACATTGACATGGAAGGTGGGTCGGCGCGTGACACGGAATTCTGCACTCCATCAGAGGGTCTTAGTTCTATTTATTAGCATCACCGATCCTAATCGATGATGAAAATTCGATTTGCATCTAGCCTCTGATATGGGATTCGAACCCAGCACCTCCCGGTCCAAGTGCCGAAGCTTTAACCACTGCACCACTTGTCCGGTTAGAATGTACCTAAGGCCAATTAAAAAATCACATCTCCTCTAAATTACTTAATATAAATTCGCCTGAATGTTTACTTTCACCAATACTATTACAATAAGTGTGTTGTTGATGTATTTTTTGGATTAGTTTGGATAAACTTCACTAGCATAGATATTCTCCGTTGAAAGAGGTGCCTGAATTGAATTCATCAGCCGAAAGTGCTATGTATTGATTTTGTTGTTGATCATCAGGTAGTTCGAAGTTGGTTTGACGTATACATATTCTAGCTGATGAATGGTAGGCACTGGTATGACTTGATATACATTAAATTGTGCCCTCTGACCCATTTTGATTTCGAATATGAATATATCTCCTATTTTTATTGTTTTGGTTTGAATCATCTTGTACATGGTAGCTATGTCATTGGTTCGAAAAGGTATGTCTTGAATTGGTTTCAGGCCTTGAATGATTTGCCCGAGCTGCCCTTGGAGTTGGTGCGGATTCAGTATGAGAGGGTCCTTGATGAACCTCTGTGATAGTGTCGATTATTGTGGATTGAAACATATACGGAGTTTGATTATTTCCATCATAGTGTGAAGAACTAAATCAGTGAACTCTTCAAGAAACATTATATTGTCTAGAATATTTGTGAATGTCTCGAACTTTCAACTGGTTTCTTCATAATTGTGCTTAATCAAATTGATCGTTGATTCCAATATCGACAACTGTTGTTGTAGTAATTTCTGGTGGTGGTGTTGATTTACATTTAATTTTTCGATGCTGCTCTTGTAGGCGTTACCGGCACGTTGGTTAAGCACGCCGAATAATTCACTAGCAACCGTGCCAATAAAATCGAAAGGAGACCGTTTTTTACGAGCAATTTTGTTTTCACCAAAAGAGTTTATTATATTATTTTGCTATCAGTAAAACTCAGTCAGCTAGTCAACTAGTTCAGCCAAATATTGTGTCCGATTAAAGTACGTTATAATCTTCCACTCACCGTTGATTAAATTACCTTGACCTACTACATCAAACTAAATTCCAGGATGAGCGGTGAATCGTGATATGTTGTATTTCGTTGTTGTTCCTTGGACTACTACCGCTCCCAGCCTGCAGATTATTGAGCGTGTATACAGCAATAGCCTTGGGTTGGTGTTTGCTCTTGCCAATCGTCTATGTAAATTCGGTTGATTATTTTTGGTGCTGACCACAACTGTATCATCGCACCTATCTCTTGGTGGTTCTTCTTTTGGCAGAGCTGAAAGTTCTGTGATGGCCCTTTTGTAAATAGAATTTTACTGCGCCGCGTACTGAGACGACTCGTACATGTCCATCTGTTCCTGGATGTACTTCAACTACTCGACCTCTCATCCATTTAGAAGGAGGTAAGTTATCTTCTATTAGAAGAACGAAATCCCCTATCTTGATTTGGGCTTCGTATGTAACCACTTTGGACGTTGTTGTAGCTTTCGAAGATATTCGTTGCTCCATCTCTTCCAAAAGTCTTGTTTTTTTGAAAATCAAAGGAAAAGACTGAAAAAGAGTCTTGAATTTTTCCAGTAGCAGCCACCTTGACAATCTATTAATGTTTGAATTCGTTAGATCACCTTCGGACACTGTTGTTATTGATGAGCCTACTAGAAAGTGACCTGGTGTGAGTACCTCTATAGATCATTTATGTCATTTGTTATTGGGCATAGGGGTCTACAATTTAGCACTGTCTCTATTTCATTTAAAACGGTTGTCAATTCTTCGTAGGTCAGTGTGGTATTTCCTAAAATCTTCTCCATGTGGGTTTTGACTGACTTCACGCCAGCTTGGAAATGCCATGTTATACCTTCTGAAGCTAGCTCTTCTGATACGATTTTGTTAAAGTTCATTAGAGCTTTTTTCCGTTTTTTTTCTGCTGGTTGTTGGCTTCAATGAAATTTGTTGCGTTGTGGCTGTACATGTCACTGCATAATCTTCATCTAAAGCTGAATCTCTAGAAAGCTGCAATTAATGCCTCAATAGTAAGATCTGTTACTACCTCTATGTGAATTACTTTGGTAGCAAGACAGATGAACAAATCGCTATAATCGCTAGGGTTGCACCCTTGGAGATGACAGATTGAGCTCCAAACCTGTGACAAGTGATACATTTTGAAATTAGCATTTTAGTGAGATTTTTTGCACGTATGATCCAAAACTTCTTACGTAGGTATGAGAGCGTAAGTTGGATTCCTTCATGTGCTGTTTTCAAGCGCGCGTAATTGATTATTGCTCTAGTGAGCTGATGATTAGAAGGAAGTATCGCAGGATGTTTTTCTTCATAATTTAGCAATGAATTCTAAAGTCTTCCACCTACCCGCAGAATTCCATATTGATCCAAAAAAGGGTTTAGTTGTAGTAACTTGTTTTATTTTTTCTGCCCTTGAAAAGACTACGCTAACTACGCTGTAGATCATGCTCGTCTCCATTCTCTTTTGATGTATCTTTTGATAAAGATGTTTACATTCTTTACGATTCGTTTTAGTTTCATAATGCTTGAAGTTTTTTCTATTAAGTGTATGAGCTGATTATCGTTCTCGGTGACAGTTGCCATATTTGCATGTTTCAGTTCAGATTCTGCTTGTTCATCAAATTCTGGGTATCTTTCCATTGAATGATAATTTTTATTATTTTGTAACCATTATGGTCCAGTCCACCATATGTAGTGATTTATATGTTCCTTTGTTGTTATTCCTCGACTAGCACAATCGGCTGGATTATCTTTTGATTTTATATGGTGCCATTGATGTGGTTCAGTCAAGCTTCGGATTTCTGAAACTCCATTGGCAACGTACGATTTTAAATTTCGAATTTCTCCTTGAATCGATGAAAGTGTTATCGTGGAATCAGTCCATGCATAGGTTGGTGCTTGTTGTATGCTTAGTGGTTACTTGACTTCTTATAGTAGTTTCGCAGCTAGGAGGGCTCCATTAAACTCTAAACGTGGTAAAGTTACTTTTTGTTTTGTCGGTGCCACTCTTGTTTTTCCTGCTACAATTCTGATGTCAACTTGGTCTCCAGCGACTACTTTCAGATAAATACAAGCTGCATCTGCCTGTTCCGAGGCGTCACTAAATCCATGGACCTCGACGATTTCACTTGTGAATCCTATCCATCTGGGGGTTTTTATTCGTTGAGCAGAGTAAGTTCTTCTAGGTAGATAACCCATTGTTTTGCAATTTCTTGTGAGACCGGCTCATCCCAACTAAGCCCTAGAAGCCGAAGTTCTTGCATCGTAATTTTAGGTGTTATTATTATTGGGGCTAGCCATCCTAACGGATCAAGTAGTTTGGCTGTTGCAGAGAGGATGATCCACTTCGTCACTAATCCGCAGTGTGCGCAGGGAGGTCTACATTAAATTTAAAGATGTCCGTACAAGGTTTTCAATAAAGCCCTAGAGCTTTGTCGGTTTCATCTATTTTAACTTTGCATACATCTGTGCTTCCGGTGTCGGTGACGTTAGCTCGTAATTCCTTTTGATTACTTGTCCACTTCCTTAAATTGAAACCGCCTTTTCGAAGTAGTTGACTTAATTGATTTTGTACCCGCAGCGCTTCTTTTATCGTGTCACATCCTGTCACGTGGTCATCGACATAAAAATCGGTTTTACCACCTGGTAAGCAAATGGGAATGATTTTTTCTCATCCTCTGCCACGTGACTGTTTTAAATTGGTACTCCTTCAATCTCTCAGTCGGTGAGTCATGCCAAAGTATGCATTGAAAGTTCCGGACTTCTGCAGCGATCCATATTTGCCGAAACATTTTTTCAATGTCTGCGGTAAATGCATACTTGTGGTTTCGCCATCTCATAACAATATGCCAAAGATCTTGTTGTAGTTTTGGTCCGACATGTATGATGTCATTTAGCGACCGACCATTGGATGTTTTTGCTGAGACATCAAACACCACTCTTAACTTCGTTGTAGTGCTTGATGGTTTGAAGACGGCATGGTGCGGCATATAGTATGTAGGTCCAGCTGTTGAAACAATTTTCTGCATATTTCCAAGCTGTTCATATTCTTCCATAAATTTTTTGTATTGAGCCGCTAAGTCGTCGTCCTTCAAGAATTGTTTTTATAGTTGGAGAAATCTAGCTGATCTTTTTTGAGTCGCCGAATTTTTCATCAATGCTGTTAAATGGTATTTTTACGGTGTACCTGCCATTTGATGACCGGTTGACGCGGCTTAAGAATATCTCTTCGCACTTTTCTTCTTCGGGTGTTTGCTTTCTAGGCGGATGTAAATCTTCGATTTCCCAAAAAATTATAAGACTTTTTTCAATTTCTTCCAAAGAATTCTTCTTGGTGGTAATCGCAGCTGTTAAGTTTTCATTTGACTTAGCTGATTTGGTGGGTTTTCCCTGAATTATCCATCCTAGCTCGGAGCTTTGAGCTATTGGTTGTTGATTGTTTGCGTCATGATTTCAGGTAGTATAATACACGCATAATAATCCGCTCCTAAAAGTAAGCCTATCGTCGCTGGTGTGTGGTAGTTTGGATCGGCTAGTGGTAAGTTCTTTAAATTATTAGACTGATTATTGTTCGCTTTGGCTGATCCTATGTTATTTTATTCACTACTGTGGCTGATTTTTTATGGTTTCTTTCTGGTCTCCGCAGATTCCCGTTATATTCATGTTGGCTTTGCTTGTTGTTATTTTCAATCTGTTGATGGCACTCGAAGTAATCAAGCTTGCTTGTGAGCAAGGATCAATAATTCCTCGTAGATACCGGTAGTCTCTATGGTTGGTTGCTGTTTTGACTAGTGCCGTTGGTAACAGCACGTACTCTTTGTCTTCTAATTCTTTACCAGTGTGTAATGATATGTTGCGGTTGTCTGCTGTTCTAGTTTCATTCGTTGTTCTAGAATTTTTGTCCTTGTTGTTATGTAAAAGCTGATGATGTCGTCCGCCACACTGTTTGCATGATTGAATCAGCGTGCATTCGACTGTTGAATGGTTGCTTTTAAGACAGTTCCTGCAGAGCTCCAATAATGAGACCAATTGATTTTCTTTCGTGTATATTCATGTTTTTGAATTTCCCGCAGTCCTGGACATGATGATTTTTTTCCTTTGTGTTTGTTAGCGACATCTCGTATATCCCTAAGGTTTCGGTGTCGAGCTTCTTGGTTATAACGTATATTATGATTTGATCCCAAACGTCGATGTTGACATCCATATTTCTTATTCCATAGAGACACTCGTTGGTGGTGTCGTATATCACACGAATGGCTGAAGCAGACTCGGTTCCTATGCACCCTATAGTGACATCAATGTATACAATGTAACAAGATACTTACTATGACTCTGCGATTGTCGTATCTTTCTTTGAAAATCGACCAGGCTGTTTCATAGTTTTCACCAATGGCGTGAAGGTGATTGATTAAGTTTGCTGCCTGCCCACTGGTGTGTGTTTAGATAATTAATCTTGTGTGTGTTCGTTGGTGCTTCGTTGTTATGCACTAACTTGTCGAAGACATCATGGAATGCCATCCATTTCGTGTGCTCTCCGTTGAAGTGTGGTATACCAATTTTTGGAAGTTTCACATCGAACAAGTTTTCTTTGCCAGCTTTTGGTTGTTCTAATGATGATTGAACTTCTATTACTATGTAGTCATAGGATTGTGATATGTCAACGTAATGCCTCTCAGTGAAGTAGTCTAATGTGTTCTCTTCGTCCTCGCAAGCATGGAAATATATTGTTTCGTTCAGATCAGAGGTCTGATTCATCTAGCCAGTTTTAGGGCATGCTGCGAACTACTGTTTTTGACCATTTTTTGTGTGGCTTCTATTTTTTCCACAGGTTTTCCAATTTGATACCTTGTTGTTTGAGGTACCTTTTAAACTGGTTTCTGTTGGAGTTGTTCCCTTCTGTTTTGATTGACGAAAATTGGAATGATTTTCCTTGTTGCTGTCCATCCGGAGTGTTTGGTGCACCGCTGTTGAGTCGTTGGCGCATTTCCTCAATGAAGGCTTCGTAAGTTTATCCGTTATTTTTCCTGGACTCAAAGTATTGATGACTTTGCTCGAGTTGCGGATTAGTCGACGATATTAATATTTGGTCTGTAGCTTTGTATTCTAGATACAGACTCTTTAATGTGGCGATTTTTGATTCGAGGTAACGGATGGTTTATCGTTGTTTTCCATCTTTTTGTAGTTAGTATGAAGTTTTTTTTTTTTTTTTTTTTTTTTATATATTTATTTATTACAACTGATTTACAAATCATCTAGTAATTTATCTTTCATAATTTATATTCTCGTTTGGAGGGTTGTAGCCCTTTGGCTAGTCCCCTTTCCAATTTTATTATATTTTTAGTCGATCCTGATTGGATCTTGTAGATCATGCGGTTTCTTCCTTCGCAGCCGTCTTCCTGGGTTTGAATCATCCAACATACGACATATCTCAGAATTTTGGTGTAGACTAATACGTTGCATGTGTTTTCTCGCGTGTTTGCTTATTTCTTCACTAACGAAATCCATCTTCAGATCTCTATGGTGGTTATCATTTCTTATGTACCACGGTGCATTAACTATTCCACGAAGGACTTTGCTTTGGAATGACTGGATGATATTGACATTGGTTTCTTTGTACAGCCCCAGAGCTGAATACCGTAAGTCCACACAGGTTTTAGGATTTGCCGGTATAGTAGCAATTTATTATGTAGAGTTAGCTCAGAATTTCTTCCTAAGAGCCAATCCATCTTTCTGTATTTGATGTTTAACTCTTCTTTTTTCTTTTTCACATGCTCTTTCCATTTTAGTTTCGCGTCTAGAGTCATGCCTAGATATTTTGCCGTATTTGCATAGGGAATTTGCTGGGAGTTCAGTTCTACTGGTATCCAGTTGACCTTCTTGTTGGTAAAGTTTACGTGAACAGATTTTGTTTCATTAAGTTTTATTCGCCATCTCTTGGTCCAGGTACTGACAATATTAGTAGCTCTTTGCAATTTGCTTGTAGATTCTTCTATACAATTAGCAACTGCTAAGATGGCCGTATCATCCGCAAACGTCGCTATGCTAGTATCCTCTATCGTTGGCAGGTCCGAGGTGTATAGAACATATAAAGTTGGTCCCAGAACGCTACCTTGTGGTACCCCTGCTGATATTTTCTTTATTTCTGAGTATTCGTCATCTAATTTAACTCGAAAGAGACGGTTAGATATGTAAGATTTTAGAATTTCATAAAACTGCTTTGGTAAGTCTCTGTGTAATTTATATTCCAAACCTTTATGCCATACTCTGTCAAAGGCCTGTGCTACATCCAAGAAGACGCTTGAACATACTTTCTTTTTTTCAAGTACGTCTTCAATTATGTTTGTAATTCGGTGTACTTGTTCTATTGTTGAATGATTTTCTCTGAAGCCAAATTGATGTGGAGGAACAAGATTTCTTTCTGCTATTATTGGTTTTAGTCTCTTTAGGAGTAGTTTCTCGAATAATTTTGAAATTATTGGGAGTAAGGAAATCGGCCTATACGAATTTTTGTCATTAAGTGGTTTGTTTGGTTTAGGTATCACAATTACTTCTGCTACTTTCCATTGACTTGGAACGTGTTTAAGTCTGAACACTGCATTAATTATTTGGAGTAGTTTACGCAGACCTTTTGAGGAAGAGCTTTTACTATTTGTCCTGTAATTAAGTCATATCCTGGAGATTTCTTTGTGTTTAGGTTGAGATTGATTTCCTCTTTTAATTCTTGTAATGTAACAGGAGATATATTGCAGTTATCCATTTTATATACTGGTGCTATGTTTTCCTCTGCAGTTTGTCTAGGTAGTGGCTGAAACGTGTTCTCGAGGTGGGTTGCAAACAACGAAGCTTTTTGCTTTGCACTTATAGCCCATGTACCATCTTCATTTTTTACTGGTGGAATTTGTAGTTTAGGTCGTTTTAAACTTTTTGTCGCTTTCCAAAGGGAGTACTCGGTATCTTTTTCCCCAGTAAGGCCACTCAAGTATTTATTAATGGATTCGTTTTTGATTTCTTTAATTAGCAACTTTAGTTTATTGGATAAAAAATTAAGAGTTGTTTTATATTCTGGCGCTCGACTTCTTTGCCAGGCCTTTCTTGCTTGTCGTTTTGCTGCAACCAGTTCCCTAACTTCTATAGGATAAGTAGCATGTCGGCGCATTTCCTTTGAACTTGAGGAGGTACTACTCCACGCCGCTTCTTGTATACTGTTGTTGAGTTGTTCTAGTTCTTCTTCTAGCTCTATCGGGTTTTTAATTGGCACCTGAAGATCAATATTATCCTCAATAAGTTTCTGGAATTTCTCCCAGCAGGTTTTTTGTTCGTTAGTGAAGGTGGACTAGTTTTTTTAATAATCGTTGCACTGATTGTCATAATAACAGGCGTATGATCCGACATAATCCCCTCGCTGCTTTCTATGTATATGTAGTTTTCGTCTATACCTTTGGTGATAAAGAAGTCAATGATATGTAACATGCTTGCATGTCCCAGTTGTAAACCCCTGTTGTTACTCCATGTTATATACATTAAAATAAAATTGTAGTAGATCCTCCCACCAACATCCAATATAAATGAATTACCCCGGTTGTTATTTGGTAATGAAAAAAATAAATTTTGGTAATCAGTTAAGGTTGAGTTGTGCTACAAAACAATTAAAAATAAAAATAAAATCTAAAGATCGTTTAGTGTGTCGAGTTAGATACCCGGTTTGAAAAATATTGATTTTTTTTTGTAAATTGTGTATGACATTAAACGTCTAGTGTTTCAAATATTGAAAATATAGACTGATAGTAAATTCCGTGATATTGAAAGTACAGTGCTAAGCTTAAGTTAAAACGATCTGGCAGATAAGTGTATCGTAAAAAAGCGTGTATGTGCTACGGTTCCGGAAATTGTTTTTCCAAAATTGTTGTGATATAATTGATGCCAGATTAACTATATGATAATTAAGTGATAGTATTATATAACGTTAAAATTAAACATTCGAGAAATTATTATAACTACGGTGTTACGGTATCTATTGATGATCGTCCAAACTCACGTGCAAGGACATTCATAAATCTTATGTTAAACCTGGTGATTTTTCATCCGCCTGTAACACGAACACTAATAAATCAAAGTTTACGATTTGAAACTGCCAAGTGCAATTAACAAGCAATTACTTTTGTCAATCCATCACGTGAAAAAAAAAAAAATTATAAATACTTCATTTTGGTACATATATGGTGGGACTATACAGAGTGTTTATCGAAGTACATGAGTATTTATTCCTTGTGGATACTACGGTTCATGGATGCTACGGTTTTTTTTGATTATATGGATACTACGGTTTATCGCATGCGCAACGAGTGAGTTTTGCAATTAATATGTTTAAGTATTTAATTATTATTATTATTTTTTTTCTTGTTTCTATTATAATTTTTATCTTATATAAATTCATAACTATATATATCAATACTATTCAGTTAATAATGCATGATTAGTCCTAAGAATTGTAACTATTACTGTATGGTACGCGTACTTAGGGCTTAGGAATTATTAATAGTATTTAGTCTAAATTGACATCAATTATAAGAACTTCAAAGACCAAAATTTTCTTTAAATACAGTTTGTTAATATTTTATTTAAATTTTCGAAATCGTTCGTTTATTAATTTATTATCATTATGAATATTTTTGAGAACATGATACACTAAGGCAACTGTATTGTGTGGGTGTGTGGATTTTATTTTAAGAGTAAGTAATCGTAATTTCAAAAGTTTCTGCGGTCAATATTTAGTTATTAGATCTAATCCCTCTGTCATCAGCAAGCAATGGATCTCATGGAAAGTCAACAATTTAGTCCACGACCAATATCACCTCTTCGACTTGAGCTAACGGCAAAGATGGCACGACTTTCCATACCATTGATATCTTTTATGTTCAACGGGCACTAAAATACTTAGCGTCCGTTACAGATCTCGGGTATTTTGTTTCTATCCGTAGGCCAATAAGTTGGTTGATCTCCAGAATGAAAATTGCAATTGCATAGCCTTCCTGCTGCAAACAGCTCTCTCCCTTTTTTAGAGGTTACTCTTGATCCCCAGTAGGTGTTTTTTGCATTAAAATCACCTCCGATTATGAAACTTGATCCAAGTGATTTAAATAACGTGCAATAGTCTTGTTTAATTAAATTATATCTTTGGGGGGCAATATATTGACGATACACTATATTCTTTGTTGTTATTTATAAATACTTTTAAGATGACTACTTGCATAAATTCCTCTTCAATTTTAAGATCTATAAAGTGTTTGATGTTTTCTTTTATAACCACCGACGATCCTCCCCTTGCCCTTCCTGCTGGATGAATGGCGTGGTAGCAATTGTATCCATATATTTTAAGATATGAAGTTGAAGTAAAATGGGTTTCCGATACTAGGCATATATCTATTTCTTCAGTATTTAGGAAAATTTCTAATTCTGGAATATGTTGCATTAGCCCATTTGCATTCCAGGTTACTATTCTTAATGTTTTATTTGTTGTTGTTTGCATCATTTTAATAGAGCATGGATTTCATTTCATTTAGAGAGTCTTGCTTATCTAACCTGTTGCTTAGAGCTTGAAGGCATTTCTCTTGTTTAGCTAGACGAATGTTAAGAGCTTCCATGCTTCCTAGTATCTTTTGGAGCACTGCTGTACCTTCAGTAGTGTGCTCCGAAATAATTGGTTTTGTCATGACTACTTGCGAGTACAGTTTTGGTTTTGGTTCTCCCGTTTTACTAGCATGCGGTTTAGGTCCCTCTTTGGTGGAAGTTTGATAATTTTTTACCGATACTCCTGGACTTTGTTTTCGCGTTTTATTTCTTATTCGTTGTAGCTCCTTAGCTATTTCACATCCCCGGTAGTTTGCGGGATGTGACTTATTGCAATTGGCACATTTTGCAGCAATATTGTTACTAACCGGGCATACCTGGGAATGATGCTTTCCGGCACATTTCACGCATCTAATTTCTCTTTGGCAATATTTCTGCGTATGATTAAAACCTTGACATTTTTTGCACTGCGGTATTAATCCGTTATTCTTTTTCAATGGCTCTATTTTAACTCTCATGCTAAGTATTGCCTTGATATTATACACATCTTCCACTTTTTGTTTGTTATTAAAAGTGAGCATAAATAGTGGAAGCCCTCTTTTGTTAACTTGAACTCCTTGTTCAGTTTCGATTTTTTCTTTCTTAATTATGTTTACGACATTTTCTATTTGATAACCCTTTTGCTTGAGATCCTCAATAATTTCCTCTTCTGGACAGGTTGGGTGAAGACCTCTAGCCATAACTTTAATTGGGCGATCATTCTTATCCTCATAGGTAAACCACTGATGCCCCTCGGAATTAAGCTTTGTAGCCAAAGCTCTATAAGTTTCAGAGTCTACAACATTAATTTTCCAGACGCCGTTGTTTAGAGATACGAGTTTGTACTCGGCTATCGTAATCGATTTCATAATCGATTGTATAGTGGAGAAATTTGATATCCCGACGACATTTATTGGTGGAGGTGATTTTTCTTTCGGTTTAGCTGGTTGTTGTTCTAGAGCTAGTTGTTTCTTGATGATTAACTGATTTCTGGCAACCTCTTTTGAAGTTGATGGTAAAGTCTCCGCCATTTCTGGTGAGTGTTGCGCTTTCCTTTTCTTACTTGGTCTTTTATTCCGGTTCAACATCCAATTTGTTTCGCTTTCTAATTCTTCTTCATCCGTATGGAATGAATTAATGCCATCATCGACTGTTGGGCTAGGTGTCGTCCCAAGTTCTGCACGTGTTTCAACTGCTTTTTTGAGTTCTTCATTTTCTTTCTTTAAAATTGTAAATTCTTCTTTCAATTTAGCGGTAAATTCTTTTATTTCTCTTAGTTGTTCACGGAGTTCGGCATTTTCCTTCTCGTACTGAAATATATTTCCAGTTGAAGATCTTGGTGATCTTGATAATTTGGAACTTCGTCCACATGGGTTAAACAATGATTGGCCCACCCCAGAATCTGTTGGGCCTGCCTCCGAAGAGTGTGGATTTGGCAGCATATCTGCTGCTGTACCACCTGGGGTATTACATTCCGTATTTGTTGTATTCATTGTTTGTTTTAGCCAATTTATACCACTGGCATTTGGTTCCCGGTAGCACTTTGCTACTGTCGAAGCAGCAACCGCCCCCCGCGACGAGGACGCGGCTACCTTGGTGTTACCTAGGTGTACACAGAGACAGCCGAAGCCCTCTGAGTACCATAGGCTGAGGGGCGTTAGTATGAAGTGAATTTTGTTTGCTACCGCTTCTTGTTGTTCTAACAGCGTGTTCAAGTCCATCCAGCAGGTTCAAATTTTTTTTTCTCGAAGGACCACTGTTTTGACTAGACAGCTTGCGGTTATATTCGCATGAACTATGTCTGATGTCTTTAATATAATACTCATTAATAGGTTGCCACTGGTGAGGCCTATTAATGAGAACAAGTGTTTAAGTTGAATTTTTACTTTATTCTAGCATTTTTATTACATTAAAATTCTTTTTATATAAAATTTACAGTTGCCTAAGCGCAGTTTACATACAAAAAATACAAAAGTATGTAAATACCAAAAGTGTTTGTATTACAATTAAAATTAAATTGTATCCGGTGGTGGATGGTATCCGGATGTGCAGCAGACTGATGATGTATATGCATGTTGTGTTCACACAGGCAAAAATGTTTGGTGGTGGTAGTGTGGACCAAATCGAAAAAATATCAAATTTTTCAAAAAATATAGATTTGATTTAAATCAAATCGATCTGTCATTTTTGTGTCGCATAGAACGTCACAAAAATTTAGACCAAGTATTTTTGAACGAAAGAACTCCACGTTAGAAAAATAATTGAAAAATCTTCAAACATTATACGGTGTTCGTCGCATCCTCAATATACCTATTAAATCTGTTGCTCCTCAATATATTTAGTAGACATAATTACTCCCGCTATGTTAAATTTCTAAGAATATTTTTTTTAACATGCAAATTGAACAAAACGAAGAAATTATTCCCATTACCACGATGTTCTTGTGTAAAACATAAAATGTAATTTCGTCGTTTTGTTCGCTCGCCTCTGTTTTGTGCGAATCATTATGTCTTAATGATTTTGTTATCAGAGCGTTAATTTAGTACGCAATGGCCCACCATAAATTCTCGTTCCGCAGCATCCAGCAATAATACATAAATTAGTCGCCATTTATAATCAAACGTCCTCGTAAATATTCACATTCTTCTCTTAATCTCTAAATTTAATCATTATTTATTCTTATTGCATTGTACCATTTTGGTATAAGTAAGTAACTGGTACACATCCAATTTCTAGGAAGAGCACGGGACCAGGAACGATAAATTATATCGTAACAACAAAAACGATTAATCACAATTAAAATGCTGAATGCTATTTATTTTTGCGTTCTTAAAATATTTATAAAAATGAAAATAATTAATTTCGATTATTTAATTTGGATGTCGGGCTTAATTGCCGAATACAACAAGTTCGAGTCACTTTTATTAACCTTTAAAATTAAGAACTAATTCAAATATTTCATGGCCACTGATTTAATGATTTAATTGTCCTGTATTGAATGGAAGTGAATGGAAGTGAATTGATTTTCACCTTTTATTGCTTTATTAACCAAAGGCGAATTTTTAATCAATATTATGAAACAAAAGCAGTGTTGTGCGACTACGCGTATTTCGAAAATGTCTATATGTTGGTGTCAAAAATAATGTAGACAATTAATTTTTGAGTGCTCTAAACCTGCACCGACCAAATTAGCCCGCCTCAATGAAACCTGTACTATAATTTGTTACACATTTATTACAACAAATTCCGATTTTATTACAGTTACCGTTTTCGGGGAACGAGTGGTCGGTTTAGCTTACAATTAAACCTGCACCGCCAAAGTTGTAAATTTTGATGTAGCTATGACCACCCCAAAACGATTATATTTCATAACCGTCAATGTAACCAACTTTAATAAATTTTTCTACACCAACCGCCACCAGATATTGAGTCATGCAGTGTTGTGTGTCTACGCGTATTTCCAAATTGTCTACATGTTGGTGTCGAAATTACTGTAGATAATTGTTTTTTGAGTGGAAATGTCAAAACCTGGTAGAGTATGTAAACAGTTTGTAGACAATGTAGATTATTGCTTTTTTGTTATTGTTCCATTGTTTTTCTGTTAGAAGGTATCATCTTATAGTTTTCCAGTGTAAATTGGAATTAAAATTTAATTTTTATAAAACAAGCAAGTGTTTGAAATATATTGGTCAATCGATCTCTTTGATATTGATACAACCATAAGCGATTTCATTTTCATTCGTGGAATAAAATTGAATTATTTTATAGCTCCCGTACTTTCATACCGGGCATTTACACGATCCTGTAATGTTTGCTGATTTGCTGTATCGATTATATATTGGCGTGGATATAATCCTTCCGAAAGGAATCGAAAAATGGGAGAATCATTTAAGATTGACTTATGTATCCAACGGGCTTCATAGAAATTAATAATTTTCATTCTGGTTGAAATCGAGTTAGTTTTGTAACGAGATCGAATAAATTGTCGGTAGGCAATGTACTTTCCTGAGCTTAATCGATTATCGTATCGCTGTATGAGGCTAAATTCGGCTATGTGCAAAATAAATTCACCGTTTCTTGAGTAACGTAGTTCAGGTTACTACAAAACTTATACAAGGTTATCCAATTCAAGCTTGATAAAGTAAACTTAAAAAAAACACACAAAATATTCGGAATGTATTGTAATTTTTATTTCATTTTACAGATTGATCCTTGCCATTTTTAGTTAAACAAGATATCATTCAAATGTCCTCCACGGGACTTCTTACAGGCCTTGATTCTTTTGTGGTAATTTTCAATGACTTTTCGGCACATTTCGGGCGGTATCTCGGCCATTACCTTACGAATATTAGTTTTCAATTCGTCAAGAGTTTGAGGATTGTTTGCGTAAACACGATCTTTCGCGTAGCCCCACAAAAAGAAATCCAAAGGCGTTAAATCACAGGATCTTGGAGGCCAATTGACATCAGCCAATCGCGAAATCAAACGTCCAGGAAATTTCTCTTGCAAAAGATCCCGATTTGCTCGTGTTACGTGACTGGTTGCTCCATCCTGCTGGAACCACATATCGTCAAGATCATAATCTTCGATTTTCGTAAAAAAATAATCGGTTAACATGCGGCCATAGCGCTCAGAATTGACGGTAACGGTTCGTCCATGGTTGTACTCAAAAAAATACGGCCCAATCACACCACCAGACCACAATGCGAACCAAACAGTGACGTTTTCCGGGTGTAATGGCTTCTCTACAATCAATTGTGGATTTTCTGAGCCCCAAATTCTACAGTTTTGCTTATTAACGTATCCACCAAGCGAAAAATGAGCTTCATCACTGAAGAAAATTTTGTTCGAAAAATCAGCATCGACGGCCTGTTTTTCCAACACCCAATTTGCGTATGTTCTTCGTTGTCCATGGTCAGCAGGCTTTAGCTCTTGTGTCAAATGGACTTTATACGGATGAAGATGCAAATCCAGATGCAAAATGCGCCATAATGAGCCATAAGATAGGCCTAAATGTTGAGCTCGACGAGGAATTGACAAATTTGGATCTTCTTCCACACTTTCAGCTACAGAAGCGATATTTTCAGCATTGCGAATGTTTCGATGATGCACAGACCTTACAATATCAGTAACAGATCCAGTTTGTTCAAATTTATTCACTGTATTCAATATGGTTTGCTTTGTAGGACGATTATGACGACCATAATCTGCTCGTAAAGCGCGAAATGTGGATACGGCAGAATCACTATTTTTATAATAAGATTTAATAATTTTAACGCGTTGGTCGATTGTTAAATGCTCCATATTCTTAAATGGCAGAATGTCAACTAAATAAATGACAGCGTACTTGACGTTTATCTTTGACAGATGTCGGTATACAGATTTCTACTTTATCAACCTCGAATTGGATAACCCGTTAGAATAAATATTTTTTTTTGATTGAGTTTATAGTTTTTAGTTTTGTTTGGACCCAAATTAAACGAAAAATAGGCCATGACTAGTTTGTGCACAGCCGATTGTTTTATGTGAGGTTTCCATAGTCATCCACGTTTGTTTTTTCCGATTTTTTTTCACTGGCGTTATCTTACTTGAAATGGAAAGATGTGGGGATGAGGGCAGGGAGTGGCAGAGATAGATAAGATAACAAAAGCTTCATCGCCAACTTCAAGCAACCATTACTTGGGTTAAGCAGAAGCCCTGTGAGCTGGCTAGGATTCAATAGACCAATCGTTCATTAATTCAAAATCAAAATGATTACAGAAACGAATAATGAAATAATTCAAACCTAGAAATATCAACCTTCGACTATCTCACACGAACAAGAATCGGAAGTTGAAACAGCAGAACTCTAACAGAAGCAAGCATCAAAGCGGTCACAGAGAAAGAATTAAAACATTACAAACTCTAAATTCGCAAAAATGTAGTGAAATAAACATAATCGAAGTAAATTAGTGGACTGGTTTCTATAACCAGTTAATAACAGAACAATCGTAGAGTCGTAACAAGATTACATTCAAAAATACGAAACACAACCATAACTAACAATCAAGTTAAACAACCAAGGATTAGTTTTATGACTAACAATAGCATAATGGACATTATCAAGGAGATTTCATTGAAAAAATTAGAACAAATGTGTAAACAAGCATTATAGGCTCCGTGCGTAATACTAATGGAGAACGAATTATCTACTTCTGCGTCACAAACCAGCTATTAATAGGGGGCAGTAAATTTCCACCAACAAAAATTTCAACACAAAAATGATGGCAGAACAATGAACCAAGTAGATCACGTAATGATCAACAAGAAATATCTCACGCCATTAAAATATGTGAGGGAAATAAGTGGTGCGGCATTCACAATGACCACCAACAGGTAATTCATTCATTCATTCGTCGTAGTCAACATTTCCGGAAAAATTTTCGTCAATTCTTATACCTAGGTAAAACCTTAAACTAAGAATTATTCAAATGTGTATCGGTTTACTTAGCCAATTTTCATGTAAATCAATTAGCGCAGTCAACCGATACCAGTGTTTGTACATTTCAGCCGTTATAATTCAAAAATTATAACGTTACCGTCCCTAGTCGCGGGGAGACATGTACATTCCGTTTTACCGGTCTACTATTGTACACTGTTCCGTTCTTTTAAGACGTTGATCAGTTCAGCACAATATGGCTGAAACTTCGGGAATAGGTCGTTGCTTAGTAATATAGGCAGTGGTAATTCATGTATGTTCATGTTACCAAGCCACTTATGTTTTAGTGATATAACCGTCACCTCGTTACATTCGAAAAGTAGGTGCTTAACGTCTTCTATTTCCGATCCGCATAAACATTGACACTTTTTTCGTTATCTTAAATCTCTGCAGGTGTGCTTTAAACCTACCATGTCCAGAGATAACTTGGCACATCGAGCTCGTCAGTGGTAATTTCATTTTTAGTCTTTCTTTAATATCAGGAAAGAAGCCAAAGGTATGCCTTCCATTGACTGATTCATTCCACCTTCGTTGCCAGAGGTCAATCGCCATCGCTTCTATATCATTTTTACTATTATATTGATCCAGCCTACTATCAGCAGCATGTACATATTCACGTATATTATTTTGGCCACGCCTTCTTAGGTGGTACAAGTTCGCTCGTTTTTTGATTAGAATATCAACCGGGAGTACGCCAGCCAGAACCACTACCGCATCTTTAGATACCGTTCGGTAAGCTTTTGTTACTCCTAGCAGGATATTCCTCTGAGCACTTTCTAGTGATCTGATATGGTGACAGTTTAACCTATCATACCAACCAGCCGCCGAATACGCGAAAAGCGCCTCCACCACACCTTTGTATATTAACTTCAGTGTTTTGTGATTAAGTCCCGATCCTTCTCTTGACACTCTCGCCAAAGAGTGGAATAGCTTCTTAGCATTTTCGCAGACTCTAAGAACGTGGAATGCTACTACGCCCATTCGTTCATCAAGGTCAACACCTAGATATCTAACGCTCTTGACCATTTCCAAGTTTTTACCGTTTAGTGATATCGTTGGTGGCCGACTAGAGTCAAATTTACCCTTTAGTTGCAGCGTCACTGTTTTTTCTGCTGATAGTGACATCTTATTTACTTCACACCATTGGATCATTTTATTTATTGCGATTTGACCCCGGCGCTGAAGTTCGAGTCTCGAGTTGCCATGTATCAGAATGACTTTGTCATCCGCGAAAGCAATTTCCTCTCAAAGTCGTCGATCATGCTTGTGTTAAACACGATATTCCAGACTAGAGGACCCAAAATAGAACCCTGAGGATAGCCTTTTGTAATTTGCTTTGAAACAGAACCATACATGTCTCTGATTATTGCGTATTGATTACTGAAGTAGCTCCTAAAAACATTCATCGTGTTTCTAGGGAGATTGTAGATCGATTAACACTATGCCACGTAAGATTATCAAATGATCCGGCAATGTCCAAGAATATACCCATAACATATTTAGAACTTAGGGTTTCGACAGTGTTGGTTAGGCGGACTATCGTATCCTCAGTAGACATGCTACGTCGAAATCCGAATTGCTTGTCCGAGAACAGTCCGCTTTGTTGAACTCGCGGTATAGTGCGAGTGGCAAGCAACCTTTCTAAGAGCTTCCCCATAACTGGTAGTAACATTATGGGTCTATAAGATTTCGAACATAGTGGATCTCTATCACCAGGTTTCCTGATTATGATCATTTCACCCTTTTTACATACCTTGGGGAAGTAACCAAATTTTAAGCAGCTGTTTAATAATTTTACTATGCTAGACCCCTTGAGGGCCATGCCAGCTGAATTATTTCAGCGTTCAAGTTATCCAGTCCAGGGGACTTGCTTGAAGCAAGTTAAGGCACTGGTGACCTCCTCCCATGTAAATGGGGGGTCTTCCGCATCGTTCCAACTACTGTCGGTAGCGATCTCGCGCATTTCTGCTTGAGGCCCAGTTTCGTCTGGCGTTTCGTCCGGAAGAAGTAAGTTGAGTAACTCCAAGCGTGTGTCATGCCACATATCAGTGACGACTCCATTTGCCTTCCTGATGGTGTTTAAGACTTCTGGTAATCTTGCTTTGCTAGCGGCAAATTTATGTACAAGTCCCCATGGGTCTTTATTACCATGTTCCGTGACGTACCGTTGGAAACTATTTTGTTTTGCAATAAATACTTCATGGAAGTATTTATTTCTTGCTACTCTAAAGCGAGACAATTCTAACTCTTTTGCTATTTGGTTCCTTTCGGCCTGGTAGGCTCTTCTAAGCTTGTGCATAGAACATCTAAGTTTCCTTAGATTAGAGTTCCACCAACTGTTCTATTTCTTCGCAACTCTCTCCTTAGGAATTGAGTTGTTGCAGACACTGGCTAACTGTGCTGAGATCAGCTCCACACGAGCATCAATTTTATCTATCGAATCTATTTCTGGAAGTGCTTCTACACTATCCCAAGAGCTAACCAAGTGTCTAGCAAATAGACCCCAGTCGGCTATCTTAATGGCGAATCTCGGAGTTTTGCTACTTGCAAGCGGACTGCTCTGAGGCGAGTTTGATAGGTTAATCGTAATGACCCAAGTTCATTATCAAGAGGTCACTTCTAGACACGAAGTCCTCTACTTTTCTTCCATTGTCATCGGTTAAACGGTCATGCCACATTTTACTTCTTGCATTGAGGATCCGAGGATCATTACCTTTTTCTGTTGACCCGATAAAGAGCCTAAAATCGTTTCGATTTTGCACAGATGGTACTCGATCGGTTCACTGTATTGGGCATATATTGAAAATAGTTAGAATGAACCAGCTTCCGATGATATTTCAACACATGTGCAATGGCTAAACAGGTAATATCACAATTCAAAATTAAGCATGTTGTAAAACGCATCAAGACATATCGGAAGAAATTTACCACCGAAAAATTATTAAAAGACGCCGCCACAAGAAAAATTCTGCGAAACGCTTAAGCTCAGCCTCCCAAAAAATGAAGAAGCAGCTATCAGTGTAAAGCAACAGTGGAAACAAATCGAAAAGGCTTATATCGAACCAGCTACCAATAATTCAGATGCAAACCCTCGATCTATGATAAAATTTGGCTAAAAATTGAAGAACGCCAGCAACTCAAGTTGAAAATGTGCCAACAAAATACGTCGGAGCTGAAACGTTAATACGAAGATACACCACGATAAATCCAAAAATGACCGTAGACAAAGCACTGAAAACATTCTCAACATGCGCGTACAACGTCAATGCGTTCAAAATGCCTAAAACAGGCAATTGAAACATTCACCAATATCCTACAAATAAGGGATGCATCTCGTCAAATCAACAGATGAATCGCAATTGAATAGATGGGAGGAATATTTCGGTGAAAACATCACCAACGATACACAAATCTTCGACTTATGAATAATAACAAGACAAGAAACGGACAACACCAGTAATGACAGAACGCCCCAACATAACCATAAAGATATTAGCAATGGTCATCCTAGATAAAATTTCATCGACAGTCAACCCGAACTTAAGAAAGAAACAAACTGGCTTTATAACAGGGCAAAGTTGCGGCGGTCATATTAACACAACACGCATCATCATTGAGCAGTCTAACGAATGAAATTCACCACTGTACCTATATTTTTCGTGGACTTCGATTGTTCATTGATTGACACAATACACGGGAACGCACCAAATTAATCGAACTCATAATCGAGTTCAGCTTTGTGCTGCAAACAAAGTAAATTATAATGTCCAACAGCCAACTTCTATTCCTTGTAGTATTAGATAGTGGCATGAGGAAATTAGATAGCGCGTCCCCAAATGGCATCCAGTGGGAATTAACGGAGACACTCAATGTTCCGGATTACGCAGATGGCAAATGTTTCTAGTGAGCCTTCTGAAGAGTATGAACATTATTTGTATGAAAAAATTTTATGCTTTGCCATTTTATTGCGTGGTGATGACGTTGAACGTTGTAGTAGGTACAATTAACATTCTGCTAGCTCTAGATTCGGTTTAACAATTTATCTGTATATAAAGTTCTACGTTCTAACGAAGGTTTCTGTAATTTTTTTTAAATTGAACTGAAACAGCTAAAACATACATACAAAAAACATAAATTTTTCCGACTCACGACATTTTCCGTACCTTATAACATACGCGTATGTTAATTAAATGCGTCACGGACACGCGGCAAGTTGGTGCACCTCCGTTCTACAAAGGGAAGGAATCATCAGAGAGGTGTTTAGGGTTCGGCAAACTTGTCGGTAGCCTTCCCTATTTACAACGATTTTTATTCGTCTAATCGATTTAAAAAAAATTAATTTCGCAGATTTGACAATTTCGCAGTCAAACCGTAACATACGGTATACAGAAATGTGCTTCATTATCATATACAAACTTGGGGTTAAATTAAATTTAAATGAGAAGAAACAATTAATTTCATCTTGAAATGGTTCCATTTGAACTTTCGGAATTCAAAAAGATATTGAGAAATCGAATATTTCGGAAATTTTTAATCAAAATTCTAGATCACGGTCTAATTCAAAGTCACGTAGCCGTAAGAATTCGCGATAAAATTCTAGAAATAATTATTCACGGCAAAACTCGCCAAATTTTCGAAATTCTTTCACTTCTTTTTGTGGTGATCCTTCGGCTGAAAATAATTTAATTTGCTTTTATATGTAAACCAAATTGTAAATTCGTATCAAATAACTCCGATAACAATGTTTCAAAAAAATAAATAGTCATTCACAATTGGCGGTGTGTCATGACGTTTCCAAAACTAGCCGTCTTTTAATTTACGAAAATTTTCTTCCTACTCATTTTTTAATAGATACATGTACAGATGTCTCAGTCTTGCCAGCCCGTTTTGTTCGGAATCCAAGTATCGACCCATCATTCAGGTTGTTCGCTGTATTCGAATGGAACTCCTTCCTCCTATAAAATGGCCCAGGAGTTTTCAATGTAATATCAAATTTGTTAACAGTCATTCACGGCAACATTAATATTGACAATGCTAGACATAACGTGACTTACAAAATTGAAACAAACGGACCACCGGTTGCATGCAAACCACGACGAATGCACCGGACAAATTCATCATCGCGAAGGCAGAATTCGAAAACACGATGAAACTCGGTCGATGGAAATTTTGGCGTGTCGTCCGTTCAGATACAAAGTGAAAAATTTGTCTGTACGATGGATAACCAAATACGGTCCAATATATGGTGGTTGCAGTGATCTGCGTACTGCGTCCGGCCGTAAGAGAACATGCGAGCAAGTCACCAGATCTTTACTGATGAAAATTTTACACGTAGTATGTTGAGAAGCCGGTAACAGTGACGAACTAAAGCTTTTAGTTCGCCACTGTTAGTCGTTCGTAGTCCAAGTAAGATTGCAGGAAGAACACTAAGCTAATCAGTTCTGTTATAGCACATAATGGCAGATTTAACGACACGATGCCATCTCTCTATCATGCCATTACATTTTAGATTGTAACTAGTTGTTCTCCCGCGCTCCAAACCGAGTAAGGTAGCCAGTTCGTGAAAAGGTTGTCACCAAAGCGAGTCATTCAATGCGAGTAGACAGCGAAAGCGACGGTTGCAGCAGTTATATCCGGAATGGCGAGTGTAACTATCAATCAATGTAAAGATGTAATCAATACCGTTGAATAACTGGTAAAGGCCCAATGATATCGAGGTGAATAATCGAAAAACGTTGAAAAATTAATTTATAGTTACTAAGTGGAGATTTTGTATGTCGAGAGATTTTAGCCTTTTGGCAAGCTACACAACTACGAGCCATTTTCTGATCGTCTTTTTTAATCGATGACCAGACGCCATTCTTAGTGAAACGTTTGATGGAAGCTTTGACGCCAGGATGGGAAAGATTATGAAACGCCGCGAAAATTTCTATTCGGAAATTAAGGGGATTGAATGGCCTAGGTGTAGTGGTAGAAATATCACAATAAATTAGTTTTTTTGAATTAAAAGGAACGGGAAATTTCTCGAATTTTTTTACTCCTTAAAATTTCTTGAAGTTCTTCGTCATTGGTCTGAGCATCTGCGATGAAAGCATAATCAATACTTTCGGGAATAGAAATTTGATTCAGTAAAAGAGCATCCGCAACAACGTTATCCAGTCCAGAGATGTGCTGAATATGTGCTGATTAAAACCATAGATAAGTGGCCTATGATCAGTATAAAGCGTGTATAAAAACGACCTTCGCGAAGATGTCGAAAATGATTGATCCCCGAATAAGCCGTGAGAAGTTCACGATCATAAGTACTGTATCTTTTTTGCGTATCACTGAGACGTACTGTAAAAAAACCGAGTGGTTGCCAAGTGTCTGATACAAACTGCTGAACCACCGCTCCGATCGCGGTATCGGATGTGTCAACCATGATGATTAAGTAAAGTAGCGTCCGTTGACCATTGTAGTGGAACTCGACTGTTCTTAGTGTAACCTTTTAGGTAGTCGTCCAACAATTTCTGTTCAGCAGCGGCATCCGGATTGAAGCGTCGATAAAAGTTTATCATGCCTAAAAAGCGTTTCAGTTGTTTAGCAGTTTGTGGTCGTTCAAAATTGTTGATGACTTGAACCCGTTCGTGCGACGGTAATATACCTTGTCCAGTTACCAAATGGCCTAAAAAGATAATTTCGGTTTTCACGAAAACGCATTTCTCCACATTTACAACAAGTCCATGTCTTCTACAAGAAGTCATTCTATAAAATTCAAATAGTCCGAAAGGTGTCGAAATTACTGTTTTTGGAATGTTCGTCGATTCAATAGGAATTTGGTGGTAAGCCTGGACAAGGTCTATCGTTATGAAAAATTTCAAATCACGTTGAAAACTCCTGGATCCATTGTTAACTTGTCGATCCTAGATATGGGGGGATGGGGTTCAACTTGAATACAGAGAGGTTAACGGATCTATCTCTAAGGACTAGCCTCTGCCTCTGTATATCCACCAACAACCCCGTTTTCCTCAGAAAATCCGCGCCGATGATAGGCATTGATACGTCAGCAACTATGAATTCCTAGGAGAATTCGCGGCACAGTCCGATGTCAAGTCTGAAAAATTTAGTCCCGTACGCATTTACCGAAGAACGGTATACGCTGCAAACAACCTGAATGATGGGCGACACTTGGATTCCAAACAAAACGGGCTGGCTAAACTGAGACATCTGCACTTGTATCTATTAAAAAATGAGTCTGAAGAAAAATTGCGATTAGCTTTAGTTACGTCACACCGCCAATTGTGAATGACAATTTATTTTTTTGAAACATTGTTATCGGAGTTATTTGATACGAATTTACAATTTGGTTTATATTTTAACGCCTCTGTGCCGAAATGATGCTGATAAAAGCAAATTAAATTATTCTCAGCCGAAGGTTCACCATAAAATGGATTGAACGAATTTCGAAAATTTGGCGAGTTTTGCCGTGAATAATTATGTCTAGAATTTGATCGAGAATTGTTACGACTACGTGAATTTGAATTAGACCGTGATCTAGAATGTTGATTAAAAATTTCAGAAATCTTCGATTTCTCAATATCTTTTTGAATTCCGAAAGTTTATTGTCTAGAAAAAAAGTGAAATTTGGATTAGAAGAACAAGATGCAGATATCTCGATAGAATTTAATTGCGCCTAAGTTATTGTCTCATGCATATTGTAGCCCATTCTTCATCCAAAATTGACGAAGTGTCGCTTCGTTATTATTGTCACCCGCATTCATTTCCATTAAACCCAACAATTGTGACGGCTTCTTGTCCCCAAGTGTCAAGCCATGTATCAGATTATTAGCTTCGTCTTTACTGGTTCACCCGTATTTATCGTAGTGTTAGGGGGCTGTGAATTTGAGTTGTGGCACTAACATTCATTGCTTAAAAGGCAATTATAAATACGGGATCCAGCTATTTACGAATTGATCTAACTTCACCCAGTACAAATTACCAATAAACATGTGACCAACTTTTAATTTATTTCACTATGATGCTACATAAAATATGTCCTGATTTTTGGTACAGGTGTTCACTGTTAGTGCCACAACTCAAATTCATTGGCCTCTAACACAATAAATTATAAATATGGGATTCAGCTGTTTACGAATTGGGCTAACTTCACCCAGTTCAAATTGCCACTAAACATTAGAATTATGTGATAAATATTTTTCAAAATTGTTTTCGGCGAAAATTTACTGCTAAATTCAGTAGCATTTAAGTCCCACAATCTTAATTAACCGAGTATAATTTGTCAAAATGATCTCTTTGATGACAGCAAATAGTTATAGAGTTAAAAAATGGAAATTCTTTATTGTGTTTTTTTGAATATGAAATGTAAATGACAGTTTCAAATCAATTCTAGAAAATTTAATCAATTTGAATTTCAAAGTACCATATGGGAGGTAAAACTTTTTTTTTTTGATGTTATGAAAATATCTTTGCCTGCATGCTGTGGTCGAAACACTTCCAACTCTTTCGCGGTACGCTTTTCACATCCTAGGGGGTCATACTTGTGTTCATTTTCATCACAGATCGGAATCTGATACTGAAATGTCCCTTTTGCGTCCTGCCCCTATCCGGTTTCGAACCCGGTACCTCCCGATCCAAGCACCAAAGCTTTAACCACTGTGACGTTTCGTCGGTTAAAAGTTCATACTGAAGCATTTTTCATAAAATTGGAGATCCCAGTGATTTTTTTTTGTTGAAATCGGTCCACAGAAAGTGGCAGCTTCCATAGGAGCCTTTTCGTTGTATGCAAATTTTGACAAAAAATTGTTTTTCAACAAAAATTCGGCCAGACGGATTCATTGATCTGGATAAATCTAAATAAATTGGGCATTCAAAAATCCTAAACATTTTGAAAAGTGTATAGCATTTACGAAACACGATTCATAAAATATTGTAAATTAAATTTCAAACAAAATTAGTTCGGATCATTTTTTTAAGTTTGACTTTTTTTAAAAGACGAGCTTTCTTAAAAAAAAGTTTATTTCTGCAAACTGCGCCATCCTTATAGTGTAGGCGGACTAGCTATTCGGAATGAGACTTCATACTTAAGCTTTTCCATAAATTGAGAGTTCCTTGCGAAGTGTGGTGGAAATCTGTGTATCAGAAGTGGCAGCTTCCGTATAAGCTTTTTGAATTTGTGTAATGATGATGTAAGCATGAAAGTTTATTTAAGAACCTTTGAAACAAATACTTTATTTAATTAGCACCTGCCTAGATTTGACATAATTCTGTATGTTCTGATTCTAAATTGCATTACGCTACCTACTTTGCCTGATCTGCAAATGGTGAGTATTTTTTCTTAGTCATAGTTAAGTCTCTTCTGCTAATAATTCCACTTGCTTGTTGAATAACCGAAGGAAACCTTCTATGACTCCTCTACTACCTGAGCTTTGCTTTTTCTGTTTAAACCGTTAACATCATCTTCACTCGTATATAGAAATAGTAGATCCTTTGGAAAAAAATCGTCACAGCAACAACAAAATTATATTCGATAGAGCTTAAACGTTTTCTAGTTATAGTATTGAACAGCTAGATACCACACGTACTAACGAAAATGAGGGATTTTAATATTTAATTCAAACCATCAGCGTTACACAAAAGATCCAAAACGGTTCAAATTGAGTAAATAAATAACACAGATCCTTACGAAAGTCAAAATTTTAGAGTTTTCAGATTTTATGGCATAAACGAACTATGTCACACAATCAGCAGATATTATTCACCACAAAATTCCGCTATTCACTTTACCATAAAACATATTTTATTATATTCAATACATCTGTACAATTGAACATACACTCAAATGTTAAGTGTGCGAATATTTTACGCGGCGAAACAAATTTTATTTTCCAATTCATATTATTTCCAGATTTATTATTCAGATCTTGACGTATATAAAGCATAAACATATAAATGCGGTAGCCCCCGTAAAAAAATGCTCACCCAATCAAGCGGGTTATATAAATCGCATATAAGATGAAAAATAAAAATTTATGTTTTTTGCTTCAAATTCAATATATAATGAATATAATGAAAAGCTCGTAAAAGCTTTATGGCACTGCTCATTTAATAATTTCGAATCATTTGATTGTATATAGTGGATATTTTTATCTCAAAAATCTACTCGTTTCTCTCTTTTGTGGATTTTGAGTGGTTTCCCCCCATTTGGGAAATTCGTATACGACTTTGTCTTTCACTTCCAGTGAAAATTTTGCGCCTCTCTTATTTACTTCCCATGCCATATTCTCCTCTCTGGTTTTGCTTTATTATTTTTTGGCTTTTTCACTCAAAAAGGATTTTTGTATTCGTCGTATCCCTTCATGTGCGTACATAAATTTGACGGGAAAATAACATTTTTCTTTTTAAACAGAATTTCTATTTTTGTTATTTGGTTATGTCTTGAGTCTAAATTCGTTTTAAAAATTTCAGTTTATTGCCAACCGTTATCGTGTGAAGTACATTAAATCGAGCCGGTATAAATGCAAAAATAAATAAAATTGGTGAAAAGTGTTGTGGGTGTAAATACATTTTTTCAGTGCTTACAATTTTTATTTTTTTAATTACCGTTTAATTAATATTTATGTACAGACCCGTCGCGGTTTTGTTTATGTAAAAGAAAATTATAGAAAACGTTTTATTGCGGTGATAAGTGAAAATATAAAATATTTATAATTTCCCACGAGAAAAGTTTTTATCAATTAGCAACACACATAAACCGTTCCAACTACAATAACTATAGATAGTTGCGTGCCTGAGTGGAAAATTTAATGTAATGAAAAATAATTATTTGGATTAATCATTCTTACTGGTTTGCAATTATTATTTATATATTTTGTGGAAATTATTGAAGTGCAATTTTCTAGGAATTAAATTTACTAAAGTGAAAAGCAGTTAAAAGGTCTAAATTTTTTGCCAGTTTTAATAAATTTGTAATCAATCTGTAAGTTTATAAATTACGTACGAGCTACTTATGCACACAGATAAACGATGAAAAATCGCAAGGTTCGGGATGATTTTTTCTTGGAAATGCATAAATTAATTTAAATTCTGTTTTTGAAGATGGAAAATAGGTCATGCTGGAACAATTAAATTTAATTTTAGAAAAGCATGATGAAAACTTGTTTCCAGGCTCTATGTAGATTTTCTCAATAAAGATAATTTGTATTGTCTATGTCACAGGTGAAAAGTTCTAGATTAGATCGCATATTATGATGTAATTGAAATAATTATTTTATCTCCAGAGAGGGTAGGGCGTTTTTCAATAGAATTAATTAGTGTGTACTTTCGGTAATGGGTGGGGATTTATAATTAAGTTCCAATAAATTTGTATTTACATGGGCGTGTTATACCAGAAATAGAATAAGCATGTACATTTTCGTTGCATAGGACACATTTCCAATTATAGATAAGCCTGAAGCAGTTCATGGTAGGAAATTAACATTTATTTAAATTGCTATTCTATAAATCCAGGACGCTAAATTCTCCGAATTTTTTATTTAACTCCAAAATTCCTAATATTTTGAAAGATACAATGTCCGATTTCACAGTTAAATGTATGACTTCGAGCTCAACAATATGTTTTAGAATTTATGGCGGTGGTTCGAAACCTTCAAAGAATATGACGACGAATCGAGTTCAATGATATTTTTCCGCACCACCTGTTGCTGCAACACGCCACCGTTTAATTATAGAGTACATCGATTCATGGGCTCGTGGTGCCATCTTTCTCATTGAATGTCTACTAAAATCATGTTATTTGATAATGGTTTTCGATTTTTTCGAGAAAACGTCTGCGGCGATACATAACTAAGGTTTCGTTGCTCATGCAGGAATTTTGATTTTCGGTCACGTGTAAGTTAAGTTTTTCGATTGAATTCCTTTTTCCATTGCTTGGCCACCAATAGCTTTTACATCTAACTATAGACCAATGAGAAAGCCTTGTGGTGTACCGGAAGTAGCATGTATTGTTTTCGACCTTTTACCCTATATTTCAATAATTCAAATATGATACGAATCAATAAACTGGCTGGAAAATCCTAACTGGTATGAGTATCTCAGATTTTGCGCTGAGTGACGGATTTGAAGGCTTGGCAAAGTCGATGTAGATTCGGTTCTTAAAATAGGCGGCAATCTGATTATTTTCCACTTTTGTCTAATTTTAATTGTGGAATAAACAAGTAAACGCCCTGGAAGAACTTCTAAAACGTGCATTATTCACTAGTTGGATCCCTGTAATGGTATTTTGCTGCATTTATACCACAGTTAAAGTAGCTAAATGTCATTTTAATAAATAATTTGTTTAAATTTTATTGGCTAAGCTGGAAGGATATTGTGTTTATTACGGATGCTATAAATCATTTTGCGATTAGAAAAAATTCAGCGTACATGTTGGTGATGATCAGTGGATCACAAAACTTTTGGTCTTTAAATGTCATCCAGGACGGATGGATCATGTTTGGTTGCAAAATGCCTCCAGAAGTGTTTGAGATCTCCTTTAATTTTATCCTGTAAGACACGAATATAGCTCTTGTATTTAAACTCAAAATTGTTGAACATCATTCTACGGAGGATATTTGTCCAGTTTGCTCAGGACTCAACATTTACATATTTGGTAATTCGGTTGTTCACAATATTGATGACGAAATCAAAATCTAAGTCCCTTTGCTTCCGTGATTTAGATTTTGATTTCGACATCAATATTGAGAAGGAGTACTAGGAGTAACTAGGAGTAACTTAGTATGGAAATGGCATTCCATTAAGAATTGATGCACTTTTAGAATTTGGCCATACTGATTTAACTCGAGTATTTTTATCTGGCTATCGTTGAATTCGATCAGGGACTCTAAGTTGAATTGTGTAAGTAGTTCTGAAGTTTTATCATGTTGAATGGATTTAAACCATTTCGTAGCCGACCATCCTTAAATTGGGTCTATAAATAAAATTAAAATTATAACATAAATTTTGGATTAAAATCCCGAATATAGTTATGCCAATAGAATTTGGCCATTTCACAACCGCGCCTGTAAAATTTGAGTGGGGCATGCATGTTGCTGCAAAAACAAAGAGCACGGGTTCTTCAGGGTTACTAAGGGACTTTTCATTAATTGCCTTTTTATATATAGCAGCAACCTACCCAGAAAAAGCATATTATTTCGTATGTGTATCTCCACGAAACAGAGACCCAACGAATGAAAGACGACGAAAGAATGACGGTGCAACATACTGCCGCCTTTTGAACGGACATGCCGGGCTATCAACATTATCTTGCATCATCCACGGATAGTGGAACAAGTCTTTGGAGAAGGCCATTCTTAGTTCGAATTATTACTACCCTAGTGAAGCCACCTTTCCTAGAATGCACCTCAACGATTCGACCAAACGTCCATTTCTGGGGCAGAACAGTATCCTCTGAAACTAAAACCATCGTACCTAACTGTACCTTTGTCGTCGATCTCCACTTAGAACGTTGCTTTAGTTGGTCGATATATTCCTAAAATTCTTGCTGACTTTTCCTAATCAATTGATAGTGACTGAGGCGATTGACGTTTAGTGCAGATAAGTCAGGTTTTATTGGCACCATAAGTTGTTCACCGATAAATGATAGCCTGGTGTAAGCACGTTATGATTAGCCAGGTTCGAAGACATTGGTGTTAGAGGGCTTGAATTCATAACTGATTCATTTTCCACCAAAATGCGGCGAACGATGTGGTATGTGTGATAGGCGAATGTCACCTTCTACACTGGCTTTGTTCACGATTTTCTTTATTGAAGAACAGTTGTCGAAATTCATTTAATTGACGTCTTCCACCATCGAAATGTGTAGCTTTGTCGCAATACAGAGTTAAACATAAACCTCGTCGACTGACGCCGCCATAAATCGATCGGATGACAAGTTGCCCACTAACTCCAAATTAACAGCTTCCGTAGTAAAGCACATTAATATTGCTATATATGCCATTGCTGGATGTTGACCACGATGTTTGTCTCTCCCATTAGTAATCCAGCTAGAAGTGCTTGAGGTCCAACGTGAAGATCCTGGTTGTACGCCAAATACGATTCTTGAAGCCGCCCTCCAACACGAATTATTCCTTCTTTATCAAAGAAAAGCCGTATCGTAGCCTCTGGATGTAACTATTGTTATGTAAATACTGATTTGTGAACAATCTTCTATAATCTTCACTAAAAGATTCAGCTGAATGATACGAACCATCAGCTTCACGGGTCTAGAAAGTTCAAATGGCGTGAAGGAAGAGTCGGCAACAGATTTTTGCTCCATATTACACCTCAGAATTTGGTAGTCGACGAAACGAAGGAAGTAGACATGTCGCAATTGACTGAAATAATTCATGCACTTGCAGGACGTGACAATGTTTTCTAGTGAGTTTGATGAAGCAAGCACCACGAAATTTATCTTTCTTCCTGATACGTCGACCTGTATACGTAGGTTTGGCCAGCACGCAGTTAAAACATCGAGTTCAACATTGATTTGCCAACATACATCAAGATACAATATCGGCTGGATTAGGTTTTTTATCTACATGATTCCATACATATTTTCTCGTTAATCGCTGGATAGTCGATACACGATTAGACACAAACGTTGTCCAATTTGATGGGTGTGCGGCAAGCCAATTCAAAACAATTCAGCAGCAGAATCAGCCCAGCAACGAATCCTTTCGAAGTTATATTTTAGCTCTAAAGTGACACGATGTAGTAGATTGGCCAACAATTCAGCCTCACATTACTGAAGCCGTGGCAACGAGACCTTTTTTATGAGTGCGACAAGTAAACGGTAAGTGCTTACATAGTTCTGAGTGACACAGCGTATGTAGACACAACAACCATACACATCGTTGTATGCGTCCGAAAATCCATGGAGCTGGACGAAATCAAATTTATTGGAAATCACAAAACGAGGTATTTCGAATCTTTCGCCACAGATCTTGTAAAATTATTTTCGCCTTTACAATAATGGGCTGAGAATGGCCAAGGGATCGAATAGTGTGGCGATTTCGGAAAATGCTCTTTGTTTGGTAATGATGCATTCTTCGAACTTATATATGTAGATACTTTGTATCTAAATATGTCGTCTTTAGTAAACGAAGAAAGTACGAGCATCCTGACGAAATCCTTTGTATATCTATATAGAAACACTCTGCTCACGATGTTGCTATTGCCCGGCTGACGCTAGGATACTGTTTGCTTCTCGTTGTAGATGTAGAGCTTCATCCAATTTATTTGTTCCTGTAAGCAAATGATCACTGCAGAAATCTTTGATAATGCATTTTGAAGCAAGA
Source organism: Nephrotoma guestfalica (assembly GCA_963691935.1). Classification (NCBI taxonomy): domain Eukaryota; kingdom Metazoa; phylum Arthropoda; class Insecta; order Diptera; family Tipulidae; genus Nephrotoma; species Nephrotoma guestfalica. The sequence continues at coordinate 152,924,273 of OY829915.1, forward strand.
GGTTGAACTGTTTTATTTTCGATCGCAAGCTGATGAAGGCAGGGAATAGCTAAAAACGAAACTGCGGCTGACTCGAATGTGATTGTTTTTAGCCTACATAAACCAAATGGATCTGTAGGCGAAAATCGTCGACAAATACACTGTAGATAAGATTGTTCATCAGCGGCGTAAACGAAATCGCAGTATTGTTGAAAATAGATCCTTCTGTATAGTTGGACCATAGACAAATAAGTTTGCCATAGATTTCTCTTTTTTTATAAATCGAGAGATAAAAACACTGAGTTGAGTAAACATTTCTGATAATTAAAATGAATTCCTTGCACTCAATGTAAAGTCACAAATACAATCATGACATTGGAATTATCAGAAGTTTTTTGCTCCACTCATTTTTATCGCTCGATTTATAAAAGAGAAATCTACGGCAAACTTATTTTTCTATGGTTGCAACAACATTCATGATACGCAATGGTAAGGAAGAAAATATTTACATTTAGTAAAGTTTTGTTCTGATGTCTCAATTTTGTCCTTGCGGTTTAATGACTCATATTCCTTCATACATTGCTCATAAGCCTTTTTTATAATCTCAAAAGTCTTAATTTGGCAATCCAATAATTATTCTCGAGAAACTCAATGCTGTTCTTTATTGATATGAGCTTCACAAACATGTTCTTCCTCCGAATATTGCTTCTCTCGCTCGCCAAATCCATTCACAGATCAAAACCTCTCTCAGTTTCTATTATTTCAACGAACACTTTCTTCTAGTTGGTCTAAAACACTCGAAAAAAACGTATTTATTATCAATGTTGGTGATCATACCCGATACAATCCATCCAAATTTTGTATTTTGGAGCGTGGGCAGCTGCTTATCGATGGTGTAATGGTTTGGAACAACTTGACTATAAAATATTTCAGCTCAGGCAAGCGTATCCACCCGTTTCGAAAGATAGAACTCCGAATCTGCTAGCAGAATATGTGATGGAATTTTCCATTCGGCGACGTTGATGCTTCGGCTAGGTTGATTACTCCTAAATATTTAAAGGAGTCAACAACGTCAAGCACATTACAAGGTTCAGAACATGTAAAACTATTATAAAAACAGTCAGAGGAGTGATATATAACATTATCTATTCCAGACAATTTGATATTCATAATATTCGTTTTAGAGCATCTTGGAGCTATAAACCAATCCCACATCATCAGCAAAGCCAACTGAATGGCCTTCTAATTTCAATTTGAAAATTGAATTAATATAAATCAAAAATAAGATTAGTCCTAAAACTGAGCCCTGCGGTACTCCGCACTTGACTTTTCTAAAATCGCCAATACAGATCGAAATTTTGACCCCTTGTTGACTATCTGAAAGATAAGAACGAAACAGCGCTTTTGTAATGTCTATATAAAATTTACTGCAGCAGATTGATCATTATTCAGCGACAACACAATACGGTTTAAAAGCTCTAGCAGTGCATCTTCCGTACTTTTACCCTGTCTAAAACCAAATTGACTAGTTGAAAAAAAACTGCATTTTGTAAGAAATGAAAGTAACGATTTTTGATTTTTTTTCTCCAAAAGTTTAGAGCAAACTGAAAGTAACGAAATTGGACGATAGAGTGGTACTACAACAGCTTTCTTCAGAACCTCAGGAAAAACACCGCTTGACATGCTAAGATTACAAATAAAAGATAAAACAGGTGGAACGAGTGGCCCAACAGGTTTGATCAGAGAATGACTTGTGTTATCGTAACCACAAGCTATTGAATTATTTAAAGAGCTAATGATATCGTGTATCTCAATGTCATTAGCCGGAGTAACGAAAGTAAAGAAAAACTATTCTGCTGTACTATAGGGAACAAATACTGCCTACTTTAAGATCCTCAATGACGTTAACAAAATAATTATTGAATTCGTTTGCAATGTTTAGTTCCTCTTTCAGAATTTCATTATTCTCGGTCATTATGGACGCAATAGGCACTTTTTCATGCTGTATAAGATAGCAGAAATTTCTCAGCGGAAAATAAGAGATTTCGCTACTCGCGGCAAGTGGCAGCACAGTCACAAAAGAGAATTTATTTTGTTATATAATTACCAGCGGAAATTTTTTATTCATTTTGTATCTCTTTTTTCACTAAATAAAACGTCCCAGCGGAATAAAATATTAAAAGTGATCCTTAAAATGACAAATTGATTGATCTCCGAAGTAAAGGAACTTAGTAAATGAAATCTTGAAATTTAACAATATTCCGACTTTCCGCCATTCTAAAAGAATGACGATGAAATTTGGATAAAAGTATTGATCAGGGATCCAAAACTTAGGACAAAATTCTAGGATCTCTTCGTACTGGACTAAACTAGGCCATTTCATAGCCAATACTGTTGAAAATTTAATTTTTTTATTTATCTTCAGTTTTCGGCAAATATATCAGAAACTTCCACTAGTAACCAATACTTTCGGTTTTTTTTTCTAATAGCTTAGGTCATACTGAGACTACCAGGAAAATTTGGGGAAAATTGATGGATTAGAATTTTCACTATAATTTTTTGATTTTCTGCGGCTTAAGAAACACAATCGAAAGTATTGGTTACTAGTGGAAGTTTTTGAGATATTGGCCAAAAACTGAAAATAATTTATATGGCCGCAGAAAATCAAAAATTTATAGTGAAAATTCTAATCCATCAATTTTCCCCAAATTTGCCTGGTAGTCTCAGTATGACCGAAGCTATTAGAAAAACAATCGAAAGTATTGGTTACTAGTGGAAGTTTTTGAGATATCGACCAAAAACTGAAAATAACTTATATGGCCGCAGAAAATCAAAAAATTATAGTGAAAATTCTAATCCATCACTTTTCCCCAAATTTTCCTCGTTCTCTCAGTATGACCTAAGCTATTAGAAAAACAATCGAAAGTATTGGTTACTAGTGGAAGTTTTTGAGATATCGGCCAAAAACTGAAAATAATTTATATGGCCGCAGAGAATCAAAAAATTATAGTGAAAATTCTAATCCATCACTTTTTCCCAAATTTTCCTGGTAGTCTCAGTATGACCTAAGCTATTAGAAAAACAATCGAAAGTATTGGTTACTAGTGGAAGTTTTTGAGATATCGGCCAAAAACTGAATATAATTTATATGGCCGCAGAAAATCAAAAAATTATAGTGAAAATTCTAAACTATCAATGTTCTACAAATTTTCCTGGTAGTCTCAGTATGACCTAAGCTGTTAGAAAAACAATCGAAAGTATTGGTTACTAGTGGAAGTTTTTGAGATATTGGCCAAAAACTGATAATAAATTGATATCAAAAATTAAATTTTCAAAAGTATTGGTTATGAAATGGCCTAGTTTGGTCCAGCATGAACAGATCGTAGAATTTTGTCCTAAGTTTTGGACCACTGATCAATACTTTTTTCCAAATTTCATCGTCATTCTTTTAGAATGGCGGAAAGACGGAATATTGTTAAATTTCAGGATTGCATTTACCGAGTTCCTTTACTTCGGAGATCAATCAATTTGTCATTTTAAGGATCACTTTTAATATTTTATTCCGCTGGGATGTTTTATTTAGTGAAAAAAGAGATACAAAATGAATAAAAAATTTTCGCTGGTAATTATATAAGAAAATAAATTATCTTTTGTGATTGTGCTGTCAGTTGCGGCGAATAGCGTAATCTATTATTTTCAGCATCACGTTTTCCCTATTTTACAAATTCGTTTACAAGACGCCATTGAGTTTTAAAGTCTTTTTTACAGTTGTTAAAGCGTCGGTAATAATAAAATTCCTTTTCTAGCGGAATAGCTGAATTTATTTTTTTCTCTAAGATCTTTATCCTATGCATTAATTTAATGTTTCTGGGATGCTTCCGCATGGACTTTAAGAGTTTATTTTCACAAATCAATAATTTTAGACAAAGAAAAAGAAATTCATGGACTGATTTTTTTAGTTTTTAGTTTAACCCGAGATTGCTGAATTATAGTGCATTCGGTAATATGAGCTGGAAAGGTGTCGAGAAATTTATTGAATGCCTGATTTGATCTAGTTTCCAATTCTCTAGACTCAAAACCTCTTTTAACTTGGAAAGTTCAACCCTCCGTTTAGGAATAAATTTAATTGACCTATTCAATGGCTTAAAGTTATCCTTTGTGACTTCAAGAGATAACATACGATGGTCGGATAATTTATAATCTAAAACTCCCGCATTCGCAATTAGTTTAGAATTATTATTTAATCTCAAAAAATGTGGTCAATAGTACTCGAAGAAGTATCAGTAACTCTAGTTAAATCTTGAATTAGAGAGATCAATCCAAATGAAGACATCATTTGAAGATATTTATTGACATTTTGATTCACAGAATTTGATGATTGAATTTTTGGTTTTAATACGACTTAGATAAACTGTAAATTCTTCAATAAATTCTAGCACTGAACTAGAATGAAGACGATATACTCCAACGACGCAAAAGCTCTCAGAATCGATTGCAAAATGAATCCTGAATACATAAGCAGTTTTTAGCGTTTTTGTGAAAAATTTGAAACTAAAACGTAACCTCACATATGCTAGAATGCCTCCGGCTGAGTAACTATTGTTACAGCCGTCAACCAAGTTAAAATTAGGAATGCTATAACTAGAAATTTCATCACTACCCATCCAAACCTCTGAAAAAAACACAATATCAGGCAAGGTGGTATAAGAACTCGTAAACTATGAGAATTTTGGTGAATTATATACAAGGAGCTTTCATCTTTGGAAGTAGAAAAAATATTCGTTGATGAGAGATTTACCAATTGAGTATGACCATCACAATTTACATTAGACATCTAAAAGAAAAAAAAAGTTAAGCAAAAATAATAATTATAATTACCGACCAAATGGCACAGTGGTTAAAGCTTTGGCGTTTGGATCGGGAGGTACCGGGTTCGAATCCCGATAGGGGCAGGATGCAAAGTGAAATTTCATCAACAGATTTCGATCTGTGGTGAAATGTAACACATCTATGACCCCCTGTCGGTGTGCAAAACTCATGGGCCGACCCATCTTCCATGCTGGTATAGGCTGGCATGGAGCTTGCAATGTGCAGATGGTCTTAAAATCGGTCCTATAGCCGTACGTCCTCGAGTTGGCCGCAAGGCGTAAAGTAAGGACGTTAAAAGCATAACCGCGGAAGAGCAGGGTGAGCCTTGAGCCCCAAAACAGATCGCATAATTACCAATAAAAAAAAAAAAAAATAAAAAAAAAAAAAAAAAAAAAAATTATAATTTGTGAAGGTCTTCCCTTGTCTCTGATTTCCAGTCAAAATGTCAAAAGACTATATATAGTAATGGCGAATATTCGATAATTAATCATTGTAACAATTATATTTTCAATGAAATTGAATTTGACCAAAAAAGCAGAGTTTCTAATTGCACACCTACTACAAATATCCAGAATGTGGTGAAAATTCGACCTTCAATATTCGTTGTGTAACTGACCACACTCCCAAATGGAGAAAAAACCTGAATGACTACTGGCGTTGTTCGATAGATTTTAATGATCATCGACAAGGACTGTGGTGAAACTTAATTAAATATCTTTACGTATTCAAAATAATTATCTTTGATTGGAATTCTAGTTAATTCTTTCCTTATTCTTCTAATTTTTAGCTGTAATACTTTTTCATCTGGTGACCAAGACCAAATTTAAAAAAAAAGATTAAATTATCAAACCCTATTAAAGTTAGCCGAAAGTTTCCAGCCGAAATATGGTAATGCAGATTGTGTCTTTGCTATCACAGCCGAAAAAATATTTTATAGCCGAAAGATATATTAGTCGATATACCTAGTTCTATTATCACATCCAAATAGCCAGAATACAGCAGAAATCTATCTGGAACTAAATAATTTTACAAAATTGGTCCAAATTCCAATAAATTTAAAAATTCAACGAAACAAATTTAATAAAACGTTCTGTATTTTTTAGGGCCATTAGATACTGAATTAAATTATAGTCCATCACGAATACTAAACATACAAAAATTCACGAATGTCAAGCTGGCCCGAAAACCATCCCGAAAAACGCCTTTAAAATTTAGGTATGTTTCTCTGGTAATTTCATTAAAAGGCCCTTCAGCCCGAAAAATTAAAAAAATGGAGAAAATGATATTCCATCCTTCCATTTGCAAAGCAAATTTTAAGTTCAAAATCAATTTTAAGAAGGGATTTGCCAGACTTTAAATTAAGAAATTTAAAAAACAATTAATGTACTGACCATCGGTATTAAGCACACAAATGCTCGTTACTTTGCAGTGGGGATAAGGGGCCTCCCCAGCTGATTTAAAATTCGCTTCTGTTAGATTAGGTATCCAAATTATGCTCCTGTATCACCTTAAATGTGTCCGTTCACAGAGTTTGGCAGATAACAGCATACTCACCTAAATTTTAAAGGCGTTTTTCGGGCCGGTTTTCGGGTCAGCTTCACATTCGTCAAAAATTCGCTAAAATTATTTCAAATACGTTAAACGCTGGCCGAACTGTGGGTTACATAAGGCGATAGAGGAACTCATAAAATATTTTTTCGGCTTGGATAGCAAAATCAATATCTGCATTACTGTCTTTCGCCGGGGTAGTAAAGACACTATCTGCATTGTCTTTCGGCTAACTTTAACAGTATGATTATTAATGCTAAACTTCATAACACTGGTTTTATCAAAATGTGAATAAATGAACAATGTTATGACACACAAGAAAGCTATAACGTCAAATTATTTGACATATTAAATTTTATTTTTTATTTACCACGTTACACAGTCAATTTTAATAATGATTATTAAATTATGTAAAAGATATCGGACAAGTTCGCGCTGCAAGAGCACCAGCTCAGGTTCGACAAAACGCAACTCGACGAAGAAGTGCAGTGAACGTCGACTTGAATCGCGCTGCTTTCATTTATGACTGTACAATCGCCTACAAAGACTTTCGCTGCGTTGATATTTGCGCATTGTCTGCCGTGTGTCGTCATTGTGTGCAGTCTATGCTGTGCCGATGGCAAAATTGCCGGTTTTGACTTCACCATCGGAGCCATTGCGTACTTATCTCTATGGAGATACAACGTTATCCAGACATTTTTTCGACATTCCCACCTATAAGGTAATAACGTCACCACGTGGTCATCATTTCGATAATGTTGAACGATTGTACTCATCATATTCAAAATTTTCAAATGGTCAAGTTTACCATCGAAGCGGAGCGTTGATGCCACCAGCAAATGAAGAACCCAAGTTCCTTCAAATTTATTTCGTTGGAAATTCCGGATCAATTAGAATCAATTAGAATTGAGTTATCGTCTTTCGCTTTTCAATTTGACGCACGAGAGGTAATCGGAGAACTACAATGCCATTTTCATGAACACAATGCGCTGGTTCGTTGAAGTCGCGCGATATTGTGATCATCAGATGATGCACTTTAATATCCATTGATGTTTTGTCATAGAGAGGATGGCTACCACTTCTAGATAAAGAAGGTCAATTCGCTGACCGGTTAGTTATTGAGCTGTCGATTGTACTTGCATTTCTATACAAATAACATATTCATTTTGCAGGTCAAGAAACGAATAAGAAGGACAGTTCCGTGCAGTTTTATACTTATCGGTTCATGATGCGATAATGCAAGTACAATCATCTTTTGAGATATCGTCGATTGTTTCAACAGTATTGCGTCGATATCTACGTGAAGATTGAAACGGAACGTTTAAATTTCATCCGCTTTCATCCGTGTTTAATTGAGAAAATCAGACCAGACCAAATCGATTCGATCATCAGCGCCGAAATACCAGATTCAGAAGCCGACTCGGAGTTGTTCGTGCTAATCGCAACAAACATTATGCACGGCCCGTACGGAGATCACAATCCAGATTCACCGTGTATGGCCGATGGGAAATGCACAAAACAATATCCGTGTCGGTTACTGCCATTCGAAATTAGTGGAAACGATGGTTATCCACTATATCGGCGTCGTTCGTCCGAAGGTGGTGGCGAGACAACCACGATGACGGTGAATGGAAAATATGTCGTGATCAATAATCGCTTTGTCGTTCCGTATTGCAAGCTTCTATCGAAAATATTCGCAACACACTGCAATGTTGAGTACTGTAACTCCATTAAGTCCACTAAATATGTCTGCAAATACGTGAACAAAGGTAGCGACCTGGCAGTGTTCTGCATCGCTGCTCCGGATGCAAATGACGAAGTGTCAAGATTCCAATTGGGCCGTTATGCCAGTTGCAACGAGGCGATTTGACGTATTTTCTCATTTGCATTATACGAACGACATCCCACTGTTCAACATTTGTGGGTGCACTTGGAGAATGGACAACGTGTCTATTTCTATTAGCAAAACGACCACCAGCTACAACACTCACGAATTTCTTCGAAATTTGCCAAAGCGATCCGCCCGCACGAACATTGCTTTACTGCGAAATGCCACGCTGTTATACTTGGAACCAGTCGACGACGAAGTTTCAACGACGGAAGAAAGGTGAACCTGTTGTAGGATACTTAAATATGTATTCGACTGATGCGCTTGGCCATGTGTACACCGTTTATCCACTACAAGGAGAATGCTTCAATCTTCGTTTGCTTTTGTTCCTTGTTTGTGGTCTTACTTCGTTCGAATCGCGTCGTACTATAGATGGTGTGTTGTGCGGCACATATAGAGAAGCTTGCCAACGTCTGAATTTGCTTGAAAACGACTCACATTGGGACTCAACACTCGCCGATTTCACTGTTTCTACGCCGGCAAATCAAATTCGTGCATTGTTCGCCATCATCATAGCGACGTGTCATCCATCGAACGCATTGGAATTGTGGAACAAATACAAGGACGAGATGGCTGACGACATTTTGCATCGAGTTTGCACTGCAAAATCGAAGTATGAGCTTTAAATGAACGACGAGATACGCAACGAAGCTTTGATCATGATCGAAGACATGTGCGACAGGGATTTGTCGAAATTGGGCATGCCAGCACAAATTAGTTCGATGCACGATGCATTTAATCATGAATTGCAACGAGAGCAAGTGTGCGATCGAGATTCAATGAGCCAAGTAGTGCGAACACAGGTCCCGCTCTTGAATGCACTGCAAAAGAACGTGTACGATTGCGGAAACGGTGGAATATTTTTCCTCGATGCTCTCGGTGGAACAAGCAAAACCTTTCTGATTTCATTGGTTTTGGCCAAAATTCACTCGAGATCTAAAATAGCGTTAGCCGTTGCATCATCGGGAAGTGTATCCACATTGCTAGACGGCGGCCGACGGCACATTCTGCGTTGAGGTTGCCGATGAATATCCACACGAATAACAAGCCAGTGTGCTCAATTGCCAAGAACTTGGCGATGGCCAAGGTATTGCAAGAAAGCAATCTGGGATGAGTGCACAATGGCACATAAACGATCATTGAACTCAAGGCGTTTTGGTAGAGTGGTGATTCTGCTGACCGGCGTTTTCCGTCAAACGCTCATTCCGAGATCAACAGCTGCGGATGAACTCAATGAATGTCTGAAATCGTCAAGTTTGTGGCGCTATGTGAAGAAGCTGCAGTTGACCACGAACATGAGAGTCACGTTACAGAACGACTCATCAACAGCTGATTTTTCAAAACAACTGTTGGCGCTTGCCAATGGTCAGATTCCTGTTGATGTCGGATCGATTTCGTTTCCTTTGAATTTTTGTATGTTCACGACGTCGAAGGAGCTTATCACGAAAGTGTTTCCGGACATCCACCGAAATTATATGGATCACGATTGGCTAAGCGAAAGAGCGATTTTTGGCAGCGAAGATCAAGGATGTTGGCACTCTGAATTACTTGATTCGAATCCAAATCGCTAGAAAAATGCATTGTTACAAATCCGTTGACTGTGTTACCAATCAAGACGAACCTCCGACCTAGTTTTTGAATGTGATAATCATGCTGCGTAATCTGAACCATCCGAGGTTGAGGAACGGAACGCGATTGGCTGTGAAGAAACTGATGAACAACATGATTCATGATCATCAAGGGCAAATTTAAAGGAGAGGATGTTTTAATTCTGAGAATTCCTCTGATTCCAATTAACATTGCGTTCGACTTCAAACGCGAATGCCCGCGCATTCAGTTCCCCGTTCGTTTGGCGTTCGCTATGACGATTAACAAATCGCAAGGTCAATCATTGGAAATGTGCGGAATAAATCTGGAAGTTCCGTGTTTTTACGAACGGGGAACTGAAAGCGCTTGAAGTCGAACGGAATGTCAGTTGGAATCAGAGAAATTCTCTGATGATGAGAAATTCTTTGATACTGTCGCTTGAATCACGTTGTTCATCAGTATATACACTGTCGATCGCTTTAGTTACATAATCTCGGATGGTTCAGATTACGCAGCATGATTATCACAGATCCTACCTTGAGCATCAAGTTATGCGGTGGGATTCCCGGCAAATAGTCGGATAGTTGGTTGCTTCGGCTTGATTGGTTGAATTCGATGAAAAAGAGAATGGAATGGCCACTCAACTTAATCATCTATTGAGAATGTGTTGAGTTATTTGATTTTTCTCTCATCAAAATAAATTTTCGTGAAGGACAAAGTATTTGCTCGGAACAAAGTAATTTGGGGCGGAACGAGTTTCGCCGAATCAGCTAGTAACGGGTGATTTTTTAAGAGCTTGAGAACTTTTTTTTTAAAAAAAACGCATAAAATTTGCAAAATCTCATCGGTTCTTTATTTGAAACGTTAGATTGGTCCATGACATTTACTTTTTGAAGATAATTTCATTTAAATGTTGACCGCGGCTGCGTCTTAGGTGGTCCATTCGGAAAGTCCAATTTTGGGCAACTTTTTCGAGCATTTCGGCCGGAATAGCCCGAATTTCTTCGGAAATGTTGTCTTCCAAAACTGGAATAGTTGCTGGCTTATTTCTGTAGACTTTAGACTTGACGTAGCCCCACAAAAAATAGTCTAAAGGCGTCAAATCGCATGATCTTGGTGCCCAACTTACCGGGCCATTTCTTGAGATGAATTGTTCTCCGAAGTTTTCCCTCAAAATGGCCATAGAATCGCGAGCTGTGTGGCATGTAGCGCCATCTTGTTGAAACCACATGTCAACTAAGTTCAGTTCTTCCATTTTTGGCAACAAAAAGTTTGTTAGCATCGAACGATAGCGATCGCCATTCACCGTAACGTTGCGTCCAACAGCATCTTTGAAAAAATACGGTCCAATGATTCCACCAGCGTACAAACCACACCAAACAGTGCATTTTTCGGGATGCATGGGCAGTTCTTGAACGGCTTCTGGTTGCTCTTCACTCCAAATGCGGCAATTTTGCTTATTTACGTAGCCATTCAACCAGAAATGAGCCTCATCGCTGAACAAAATTTGTCGATAAAAAAGCGGATTTTCTGCCAACTTTTCTAGGGCCCATTCACTGAAAATTCGACGTTGTGGCAGATCGTTCGGCTTCAGTTCTTGCAGGAGCTGTATTTTATACGGTTTTACACCAAGATCTTTGCGTAAAATCTTCCATGTCGTCGAATAACACAAACCCAATTGCTGCGAACGGCGACGAATCGACATTTCACGGTCTTCAGCAACACTCTCAGAAACAGACGCAATATTCTCTTCTGTACGCACTGTACGCATTCGTGTGGTTGGTTTAATGTCCAATAAAGTAAACTGAGTGCGAAACTTGGTCACAATCGCATTAATTGTTTGCTCACTTGGTCGATTATGTAGACCATAAATCGGACGTAAATCGCGAAACACTTTTCGAACCGAACACTGATTTTTGTAATATAATTCAATTATTTGCAAGCGTTGCTCGTTAGTAAGTCTATTCATTATGAAATGTCAAAGCATACTGAGCATCTTTCTCTTTGACACCTTGTCTGAAATCCCGCGTGATCTGTCAAATACTAATGCATGAAAATCCTAACCACAAAAAAATCACCCTTTATAATATATAATATTGAACTAACAGTTATCCAAAAACAACAACGGTATTAATTGAATACATTAAAAAATAAGTAAATGGAATGAATTATAGGCAGGGTCAAATTGGGTGAGCGCGAATAGATCTCATAAAGGTAATGCGAAAGAGCGTTTCTTAACATGACGCAAGATACTAAAAATATAATTTGAACATCAACAAATCTGTTCGCTTAAAAATTTTCCAAATCTTTCGAGCAAACAGAAAATTATTAAAATAAAAATCCTTCTAGTTCTTTGATACACCCACTTAAAAGCACTTTCATATGCTTGACTAGACAAAAATCGAGCGAGCAATTATTTTACAACGTTAAGGCCTGCTCCCCAGCAACGAAATCTTTTTTGTTTTGTTATTTTAACATCAAACAGCCGTCACCCATATTACACAATATTATACACGAGATGTTTCAAAAACATAAATAAATTCAAAATCATAACAAATCAAATCAAATTTAATTTTATTTATTTATTTCACAATCTAATTTAAAATAAAATATAAAAGTGCTACACACACACTAACACAAAACAATTTGTTTCGCATCGCATTACACACCCATACATTTTACTAACGGTTTGTGTATACGTACGTATTTTTGTTTTTCAATTTTCCACATTTCGGATCTCCCGCCCTCCCCTCGTTTGCATATACACATCGTAACGAGAGAACTTGATTGTTAGAAATTACAAAACAAAATATGTTTACGCTATGGGAAGCAGAAAGCATACACAAAATAAAAGTTTAACCGAAAAAGCTTTTTTACGTATACATAGAAAAGGTTGACTTGTTCTTAACATTACAGAACCAATTTTATTGCAATAACAAATTTAATAAAAGCTCAGTTTTAAAATCAGACCATAAGAGGAAACTAATCATAAAATCAGATAGCCACATCCTCTACGAAATCATCCTACTATACGAGTACATCACCAACCAAAAAAAAAATTAAAAAGTTTAAGAAACCAATAAGTGTTTTATGGTGATCGATGGTATAACGTTGCTTGCGAGCTTTTACGATGAGTGTGAAATAAAATGCTAAACATGTAATGAAGAAGCACAAAATAAAACAGAAATTACATAAAAAAAAGTTTTTTTTTCCAAAGTTTTTACGACATAATTAGAAATGAGCTTTCTGTTGAACATATTTTTTAATTATATACTTAGAGATGTATTTTGACAGTTTCGCAATGTAATCTGTTTATTACTTAATGAGAGATGATGATAATAAATTGTTCACCGTATTAAAAATATTACAGCACGTGATAAAGCTTAATTTTTTATGGTGATGCTAGAAAATATACGCGCACTGTATACGCTCATCTTACGGTAAAATAAATTTAGATTTTTATGATTTTTGGTCTCGAATGAATGAGGTGTGAAACGCCAAGGAAAATCATTTTTTTTCGGTTCTTAATTGAGTTGAAATATGCTTTTATGATGTGACGCCGGATGTAGAGGCGTGCGACGTGGCGGAGCAAATTAAAATGCCTATATATATTTTTATTACATACGAGTCTATATACGAGTACTTATGGGATCGCATAATATGTATGTTTATTATTTTCGACTTTCATCATGATTTCGATGTAAATCAAGTTGATTAACTTTTATGGGTTTTACAAACCTACAAGAAAAATTGAAATAAAGGGAGACAAATTTAATATACGTTTAACCCTTTCAAATGGGATATGGAGATTGGGTCATTGGTGTACAGTAGATTAGGCTAAACTTTTTGACCAGAAGATAAATGGACATATAAAAAACTTCAATTTGATATAACTTCATTGGAATTGGGGTTAAGTGTGATTTAAGAGCTTTTATTTGGAATACATTAAAAGTTGATTTGCCGAAGCTGCACAAGAGTGCTAAAATGGTAATTGTTTTTTAATGTGGTGTATATTATTGAAAATAAACCTATAAAAATTAATGTTGGATATAAAATTGCGTACACAGTGAAAAACTGCAGCAATTTTATTATAGGCATTATTTTAATTGAAAATCTACTATTTAAAATTTATGAAGGTTTTAGGCTCGATAAACCGTTTTTCGTGAAAATTACATTTTATTGCTGTCATAAATCGTAAATTAATCCTTCTCAATAAACAAAAATAGTTAATTTTTTATTTAAAGTACTCGACGTCACAAGTATTTATAATCGGTATATGCTTCTGTTATAATTTCTACATTTAAAAGGTTTCTTCAATTTATTACCAACATTTTAGGTGTGCAAGTAGAAACTCGGCTTTTTTTTGGTCAAATTCAACTTCATTGAAAATATAATTCTTATACAAAGATTAATTATCGAAATATTCGTCATTACTATCTACGGTCTTTTGTCAATTATCAGGTAGATTATGTATGCCTTCGCGATAGAAACTTGGTTGTTTAGAAGCAAAACAGTCATCGTGCCATTTTTGCACATCTGTGGCTTTCGTGAACCGGTGGTCTTTCAAATATGATAACATCAACCTGAATAAATGTTAATCAGAGGGAGTCAAGTCTGGAGAATACTCCGAATACTGTAAAACTATATCTGTGTAGTTAGCCCAGGATTTCATCCCACAAAATATTATGTCATCAGGCAACACTAAATCTGCTGCACTGAACCAGGATTCGTTTATAATTTATGTTAAATATGGTAATGGTAAACTAGGTACATCATCCTAAAAAATAAAATAACGAGAATACTTATCCGTACGTAGCAACTAAATAAAAGTTAAAATTTTAAAATTTTATAATGTTCGTACCCTTATAACGCCAATTTCAACATACGGATTGACAATTGATTTTTATTGTGATTAGTGGTCATCATTACCAGTCGATACGGCTTGCTTCAGTTTCCGGAAGTCGTGGTTCCTGGGAACTATAAATTAAATTCTGTCATATTTTGGCCAAGCAGTTCTTATCGACTTGCCATAATGATTGTTGCTTACTCTAAAAATCCCTAGTTTATCTGCATGTTCAGATTTTCGCTATGGACTCTTATCTGTATGACCCAAGTATGACGGAATTTAATTTATGGTTCCCAGGAAACATAAGTTCCGGAAACTGAAGCAAACCGTATCGACATCGACTGATAATGATGACCACTAATCACAAAAAATCCCAAGTCGATGTGTATGTTGAGATTGGCGCTAGTGGCTTATATGTGTATGGCCCGGTATATGAGAACCAGTTTTTTACTAATGATTCCCAGGCACCACGAGTTCCGGAAATCGAACCAGATCGCTTCGACTTTCCATAATGATTGTCGCTTACCCTAAAAATCTTAAGATGATCCGCATGTTGAGATTGGCGCTATAGGCTCAAGGAACCACAAGTTCCGGAAACTGAAGAAGGCCGTATCGACAGGTAATGATGACCACTAATTACAATAAAAATCCTATGTCGATCCGAATGTTGAGATTGGCACAGTACATGAGAACCAGTTTTTTATTAATGGTTCCCAGGAACCACGAGTCTTGAAAGCTGAAACAAGTCCTATCAACTGGTAATAATGTCCACTAATTCCAATAAAAATCCTAAGTTGATCCGCAAGTTGGGATTGGCGCTATAGGCTCTTATCTATATGGTCCAAGTATGACGGAATTTAATATATGGTTCCCAGGAACCACAAGTCGCGAACACTGAAGTAAGCCGTATCGACTTGTAATGTTGACCATTAATCACAATAATAATCCCTTGTCGATCCGTAAGTTGAGATTGGCGCTATAGGCTTATATGTGTATGGCCCTGTATATGAGAATCAGTTTTTTATTAATGGTTCCCAGGAACCCCAAGTTTCGGATATCAAACTAGTTCGTATCGACTTTAAATTATGATTTTTGCTTACTCTAAAAATTCCAGGTGGATCCGCATGTTGAGCTTGGCGCTATAGGCTCTTATATGCATGGCCCAATTACGACGGAATTTAATGTATGGTTCCCAGGAACCACAATTTCCGGAAACTGAAGTAATCCGTATCGGCTGGTAATGATAGCCACTAATCACAATAACAATCCCATGTTGATCCGTATGTTGAGATTCACGCTATATGTCTATTTGTGTATGACCCAGTACATGAGAACCAGTTTTTCATTAATGGTTAACAGGAACCACGAGTTCCAGAAATCAAACCAATTGGTATCGACATGCGATAATGATTGTTACTTACCCTAAAAATTCCGTTGATCCGCACGTTGAGTTGGATGCTTTAGGCTTTAATCTATATGGCCCAAGTATGACGAAATTTAATTTATGGTTCCCAGGAAATAGGAGTTCCTGAACCTGAAGTAAGCCGTATTGACTGGTAATAATGACCACTAATCACAAAAATCCCAAGTCGATGTGTATGTTGAGATTGGTGCTAGTGGCTTATATGTGTATAGCCCGGTATATGAGAACCAGTTTTTTACTAATGGTTCCCAGGCACCACGAGTTCCGGAAATCGAACCAGATCGCTTCGACTTTCCATAATGATTGTCGCTTACCCTAAAAATCTTAAGATGATCCGCATGTTGAGATTGGCGCTATAGGCTCAAAGAACCACAAGTTCCGGAAACTGAAGTAAGCCGTATCGACAGGTAATGATGACCACTAATTACAATAAAAATCCTATGTCGATCCGAATGTTGAGATTGGCACAGTACATGAGAACCAGTTTTTTATTAATGGTTCCCAGGAACCACGAGTCTTGAAAGCTGAAACAAGTCCTATCAACTGGTAATAATGTCTACTAATTCCAATAAAAATCCTAAGTTGATCCGCAAGTTGGGATTGGCGCTATAGGCTCTTATCTATATGGTCCAAGTATGACGGAATTTAATATATGGTTCCCAGGAACCACAAGTCGCGGACACTGAAGTAAGCCGTATCGACTGGTAATGTTGACCATTAATCACAATAATAATCCCTTGTCGATCCGTAAGTTGAGATTGGCGCTATAGGCTTATATGTGTATGGCCCAGTATATGAGAATCAGTTTTTTATTAATGGTTCCCAGGAACCCCAAGTTTCGGATATCAAACTAGTTCGTATCGACTTTAAATTATGATTTTTGCTTACTCTAAAAATTCCAAGTGGATCCGCATGTTGAGCTTGGCGCTATAGGCTCTTATATGCATGGCCCAATTACGACGGAATTTAATATATGGTTCCCAGGAACCACAATTTCCGGAAACTAAAGTAATCGGTATCGGCTGGTAATGATAACCACCATGTTGATCCGTATGTTGAGATTCACGCTATATGTCTATTTGTGTATGACCCAGTACATGAGAACCAGTTTTTCATAAATGGTTCCCAGGAACCACGAGTTCCAGAAATCAAACCAATTGGTATCGACATGCGATAATGATTGTTACTTACCCTAAAAATTCCGTTGATCCGCACGTTGAGTTGGATGCTTTAGGCTTTAATCTATATGGCCCAAGTATGACGAAATTTAATTTATGGTTCCCAGGAACTAGGAGTTCCTGAACCTGAAGTGAACCGTATTGACTGGTAATGAGGACCACTAATCACAATAAAAATCCCAAGTCTATCCTTATGTTGAGATTGGCGTTTTAAGAGTACGAATATTATAAAGTTTTAGAATTTTAACTTTTATTTAGTTACTACGTATATTAATGTTTTTTATAAATTAGAATTTTTAACGTACAATTTTCCGTTATTTTTTTGTTTTCCGCGTAAAATTTCGCATGCTAAGAAGAAGATGGATTCCTTAGGTGATTTTGCTGTATGTGATGGACGAGCGTTGTCATGCAGCAAAATTATGTCCCGCCTTCCTTGGCTTGTAAATAGTCTTTTTTCCTCCAGAGCATCACTTAATTTGATCAATTGGGCCTGGTAGCTTTTAGCTGTAACAGTTTGTACAGGTTCCAGAATTTCGTAGTAAATGACTCTTTTCTAATCCCACCAGATACACAGTAACACCTTCTTGGCATGAATATTCATTTTTGCAACTGATATTGATTTTGTGCAAAAAATTCTTTCTTTTGTACCGATAAAGTAAATTCTTGCAGATATCAAGTCAACTATTCAGATTTTGTTTTCTTCTACCACTGTATGAGGAACCCATTTACCTTCCTTGTGTATTTTTCCCATTGCTTCAATTGAACGGGATTAAAAAGTATGTTGTTTATACGCTTTCACGAATAATGACAAACTACATTTTAATGTGGAAAGTCAATACTTTAAAACGCCGTAGGTGTCATTCTAAAAGCATGTTTAGTACTAAAGTTACGCCATCTCTTAGACAATCCAAAAAACCAAGTTATACACCCAATACTTGAAAGTTGGCAGTTGACACTTTGATAGTTTGAATAATTTCGAATATATTTTTTGAAAATTTGAGGAATGGCCAAAGAGTGATACCTGTGCCAGAAAATCTAATTACGGAACGAAATAGGGTAATAAAAAAAGAACCCGTCTGTCCTATGTATCAGCTATTTAATATGTGGTATTACTCTCTCAGGACAACAGCAACGGTACGTGATACCTCGCGATAAATTTATCGAGCTGTCTCAAAGTTCACAAATATTGTGAGAGTGCTACCTTCACACACCTTAAATACAAAAGTAGAATAAATACTTTAATTGTTTCAGTTAACTTGTAAAAAATTATACTTAATGATACATTTAATTAACAATCACAAATTGTTACCATAATTACCAATTTTTTTACATTTGACTTAATTCTAATTTAAAACATAACACAATGGCCTGTCAACATTTAGAAAAATCTGTAACTTTTTTCGGAGAAATACAATTTTATCTCGTAATTATCGAAGTGTAAAAAAATGTTGGGAGAACAAATTTTTCCTCGAAAAAACTTATTATATTCTGGGCTTGACAATCAATTATTTCTTCTATTAAAAAAATACAAACCTTAAAAAATATTGCAGAATTTGATGGGAATGAAATGTTTCATCCGGTAATATTCAATTTGGGAAACATTCTAACATTAATTTTATTTTAATTGCTTCCTTTTGTTAAATATAAATTTTAGGTTAGACTATTTGTGATCCTTTGGAGTTTGAATTACTTCTACGATGCCAACAGTCAATTGCAAAAAATCAATTCCCAACCATCTAATAGATAAGAAGTCACGTTCCAGATCTAAACTTAAACCACCGTCGCACCACATCATCATCATCAGCTCTACATTATCTTAAACTTAAAATGCAATCTAGATAAAACCTTATCTGTTTTACTTTGCTATATGTACGAATACGTTTTTTTTTATCGTAAAAGCTTCATAAAATATAAATCCATTACAGACAATCTAATTTTTGATTCCGATTGCCATTATTTTTTCCCACCCCATTTCGTATTCGCAACTATGTATCCGTAGCTAGCTGTACGACAATAAAAAGAATACGACGACTGACTTCTATATACAATCGTAATGCAAAGAAAGCAATAATAATAAAAATAATAATATGATAACAAGGAAATGGGAAATCGTACCACAGCACCACACCACTGTAATGGAAAATCAAGAAAATTAGAAAAATTATACTTCGGTCTTTATAAAATTGAATAGTATTTAGTCATATATGGAACTTAGGTCGTCGTGGGATTGTTTGTAATTTAATTAATTTTATTACATTTTTCGAATAATTTCCCATACGAGATTTCCACAAATTGGATTTAGTTGTATTACAAGCCGTTTTGCAAATTAACAATTATTTTTTTTTCTAGTTTCAACACTCCTTGTAGCACGACACAGATTACTTAAACGCGGTTCTTGGACAAACACACAAAAGGTCGAGTTCACAAAACTTTTTCTTTGCACAGTTCCTTGTTTATTGTTTTGGAGCAGAAACTTAAAACTTTGATAATATCACAAGGTGTAACAAAAAATTGTTGAGGTGGTTCTTGAATAATAGTAAAAAAAATTTAATTCTGTTAAGGAGAGATTTAGTTGGTCGAAAAAAGTTTTCTACATTTTAAAACTTAAACAAAAAGCTTGCAGTAAAATAATAATTCTAATATTTGTTCGGGAGAATTTTTTTTTGTTGGTTTGGGGTTCAAGTAGATTTTCTCCCCATTTTTAAGCATTTTTTATGTATTATTGATTTTGTATTTGGCGACGATAATTGAAATTGGAAACGAGATTGTAATAGATATTTGAATTTATCTATATGTTTTCGTGCAATTAAGATATTGATTTTAAGATGAGTTCAAAAAACGATTAGGAGTATTAACTTTTTGACGTCCCGTATGGGCTAGAAGGGCCCATACAGCAGAACATTACAAGATAGTATGAATAATTATAGGCTAATCATAGGCTATTTAAATGCTCTATTAAACAATTTTAGGCTCCATCCGTTCCAACTAAAACAAGGAGTCTGCTAGCTTTAGAAAAAGTTAGCAGATCGCATATCAAAAAATTATTTAAAAACAATTGGAAAAATAAAGATTAATTTTAGGCTAATTAAATGCCCTATTAAAATTTTTTTATTCTGCTCGTTCTAGAAAAATCATAAGGCTTTATCACATTAGACCTAGCAGAACCTAAATCGAAAATCGGAAAACCGAAATTAGAACCAAAAATTTGACCAATTGACAAATAAAAAGTGTTAGGCTCATTATGGCCTAATCAAATGCCCCATTAAACAATTTTGGGCTCCACTCGTTCTTTCCAAACTTCAAGTCAATTAATCTAAAGCTAGCAGAACCCAAATCGAAAGCGGACCAAAACCAGATCAATTGACATCCAAATAATTTTAGGCTCATTATGGTCTAATCAAATTCACTATTAAACAGTTTTGGGCTATAATCGTTCTCGACCAAAATTCAAGTCATTTAATCTTAAGCTAGCAGAACCCACATCAAAAATAGGGCCAACACCGAAATTAGAACTCAAATCAAGATCATTTAACATACAAATAATTTTAGACTCATTATGGTCTAACCAATTCCCCATTAAACAGTTTTGGGCTCCACTCGTTCTCGACCAAAATTCAAGTCATTTAATCTTAAGCTAGCAGAACCCAAATCGAAACTCGGACCAAAACCGAAATTAGAACTGAAAACAAGATCAATTGTCATCCAAATAATTTTAGGCTCATTATGACCTAATCATATGGCTCAATTAATAATGTTGGACTCCACTCGTTCTTGATCAATCTGTTGGTCATTTAATCTAAAGCTAGCAGAACCCAAATCGAAAATAGGACCAAAACCGAAATTATAACTGTATACAAGATCAATTAGCATACAAATAATTTTAGATTCATTATGACTTAATCAAATGCCCCATTAAACAATTTTGGGCTCCACTCGTTCTTGATCAATCTGTTGGTCATTTAATCTAAAGCTAGCAGAACCCAAATCGAAAATAGGCTCAAAACCGACATTAGAACTCAAAACAAGATCAATCGACATCCAAATAATTTAAGGCTTATTATGGCCTAATTATATGGCTCAATAAATAATTTTGGGCTCCACCCATTCTGTACCAAACTCCAGGTCATTTAATCTTAAGCTAGAAGAACACAAATCGAATATCGGACCAAAAACGAAATTAGAACTCAAAACAAGATCATTTGACATACAAATAATTTTAGACTCATTATGGCCTAATAAAATACCCCATTATCCAATTTTAGGCTCCACTCGTTCTTGACCAAACTTCAGGTCAACAAATCTTAAGCCAGCAGAACACAAATCGAAACTCGGACTAACACCGAAATTAGAACTGAAAACAAGATCAATTGACATCCAAATAAACTTATTTGGCCTCATTATGGCCTAATTATATGGCTCAATTAATAATTTTGGGCTCCTTGATCCTTGATCCTCCTTGTTCTTGATCAATCTGTAGGTCATTTAAACTAAAACTAGCAGAACACAAATCGAATATCGGACCAACACCGAAATTAGAACACAAAACAAGATCAGTTGACATACAAATATATTATGGCCAACGCCTTTTTCATTCGTCGCGTAGTTTACCTCCGTAGAATTAAGTGTTCGTGATGTGAACGCAATTGTTCTTTCGATATTATTCTGAATTTGAGAGAGGATTGCACCCAGCGTGAAATTTGACGCATCCGTTGTCAGAATAAATTGTTTTGCGAAGTCAGGGTATGCTACGATTTGGTCTGTAGCCAATATCCTTTTAAGAATCTCGAATGCCCTTACATAGTCGGTATCCTTGATATTGATATCTCGGTCCTGTTTTAGATATTTTGACATAGGTTTCGTAATCTTGGAGTAATCTATATATAAAAATGAATGTTTGTCTGTATGTCCTATATAGAATCGTAAACTATGCAACTAGCAAAGTTGTTGTGCATGAGCCCACGAAGGTTTCTGAGTTGGTACGACCAATTTTCGACAGATGGCGCCACTGTCATTCCAATGAATTTCATATATTGCCGTGACAGTTCATGCTGATTTGAATTGAAACGAAAATAGCGAACGAATGATGACGTTTCGAGTTGTGGGTGAATTGTGAAATTCATATCCGGCACACATTGAACAGATAATATTGTGCGTATTTTTATAGTTGAGATCGTTTTTCGAATAGTTTTGTGCATTTCGTTGTGAGTTAAATTAATAATTTAGATAAATCTAAAGATCTCTACAGTGAATTCACGAAGATTATCGCATGTATATGTGAAGGATCTGACTGCTAATTGACATGTTCCGAACGCATTTGCTGTGCAGTTTTTTTTCGTATATCATCGTGAGTGGAATTAAAATCGATTTCAACAATTCTCGAATGCTGATTTTTTTCACTTTAAATTTCCCTCAGCGAATTGGTGACCACCGTCAATATTAACATTTCCATCCGTGTGTGAACAGCCGGTTCAATTGGATTGGATACATTGTGAGGTTCGGATTGCTGATTGACATATAATACATTCAAACGCATTTTTCACGTCATTCCCGTACATTTATGCCTCCAAAGCGACTAGCAGTTGGCCGATTTACACCTCAAGCACGGAAGAAAAGAGCATACGAGCCTCAGAATCAGACGAGCAACGGGCATTAAGGCCGTTCGCCTGAATCATCTGAACAACGAGAAGTGAGGTTAGAAACTGATCGAATACGTACTACTCAGGCCCGTTCGTCTGCGACAACTGAACAACGGGAAAGAAGGCTGCAATATGTTCGAATAAGCACCGCTCGATCAAAACGAACACTTATGCTGATTTAAATCTTGGTGCATTCTATTATGACAGTAATAATGATTACAGTCTTCATTCAAGTGTCGTTATTGGAAAAATGGATAAAATTTGCATGTATTGTAGCACCCTTAAATTTAAGAACGAAACGCCAGGAATATGCTGCGCTAATGAAAAAGTTAAACTGCCAGAATTACATCCACCACCCGAACCACTATCAAAGTTGCTATTAGGTGTCACACGTGAGTCGAAGCATTTCTTTAAAACATCCGCAAATATAATTCATGTTTTTAAATGATATCGTTCGGTGCAACGAACAGCGTGTGCGAGAATTACATGCCAACATTCAGAGTCCAAGGGCAAATTTATCATCGTGCCGGATCGCTTCTACCATTACCGGACGCAGATCACAAGTTTCTTCAAATTTATTTCATGGCAAACAGTGATGAACAAATTGAACAACGATGTCATTATAATGTGGGCACTAGACGAGAAATCGTGGCTGCGTTACAAGCCCTTTTCGATCAACACAATGAATTAGTTCAGTTGTTTAAAACCGCCATTCAACGAATGCCACCCGAAGACTACGCAACACGAAAGGCAGTTCAATGCACCAACAATCGATGAAGTGGCGATCGTGATAGTTGGCGAAGAATTCGAATAGCGCGACATACTTCTTCATCGCAGAAGTGGTGACGTTCAGCGAGTCTCCGATACTCATCGCTCATACGACGGAATGCAGTATCCGATTCTGTTTTGGCGAGGAGAAGATGGATATCATTTCAACATCAAAATAAGAAAGTAAGAAGAAGAAAGTCCATGCCAGAATTATTATTCGTATCGATCGATGATTCATCAAGACACTGAGAACCACATTCTGAAATGTCAACAATTGTTCCATCAATACATCGTCGACATGTACGCGAAGATTGAAATCGGACGACTCCTACATATTCGAATGAATCAAACCGAATTGCGTTTTGAAGAGTACATCCATTTACGAGACGCAATCGATAATGATGGTAACGTGAATCCAAACGAATTGGGAAGAATGGTCATATTACCGTTTACATTCACGGGGAGTCCACGGCACATGCATGAATACGCACAAGATGCGATGACATACGTTCGCGCTTATGGTCGTCCAGATTTGTTCATCACATTTACATACAATCCAACATGGGATGAAATTAAAGAACTTCTGTTAGCTGGACAAGATTGAGACTCTTTGATGGATTTTATTATCAAGCATCACGTTTTTGGAGAGACACGCTGCTGGATGTATTCCATTGAATGGCGGAAAAGAGGATTGCCACATGCACATATTTTGGTTTGGTTAATCAACAAAATTACGCCAGATCAAATTGACCAAATCATCTCAGCATAAATACCAGATAAGGACATTGATCCAGACTTATTCGACGTCGTTACCATGTCTGATGGGAAATGCACGAAACGATACCCAAGAAACTTGGTTTCTGATACCATCACTGGCAATGACGGATGTCCACTGTATCGTCGACGATCAGTTGGGGATGGCGGCAAATCCATCGTTCTTAAAGTACAAAACGTTGATGTCGAAGTCGATAATCGTTGGGTTGTGCCATACTCATCGCTGCTCTCAAAGTCCTTCAAAGCACACATTAATGTTGAGTATTGCAATTCAGTGAAGTTGATCAAATATATTTGCAAATATGTCAACAAAGAAAGCGACTTGGCAGTCTTCGGAGTAGAGAATGTGGCCGCATCGCTCGATGAAATCAACCAATACCAACTTGGACGCTACATTAGCAGCAATGAAGCGGTATGGCGCATCTTATCATTTCCAATCCATGAACGACATCCACCAGTAGTACACTTGGCGGTGCATCTCGAGAATGGACATCGCGTGTACTTCACAGCAGATAATGTACGTGCAAGAGCATTGGTTCCACCGGCAACAACTTTAACTGCATTTTACTCATTGTGCCAAGATGATATTTTTGCAAAAACTCTACTTTATTCTGAGGTACCGAAATTCTACACATGGAATGCTTCGGCTAAAAAGTTTCAACGTCGCAAATAAGGTAAAGCAGTTGAAGGACATCCCAATTTGTATTCCAGTGACGCATTGGTTCGTCTGTACACTGTTCACCCGAACAATATACGTGGACCGACACCTTTCCAAGATTTAAGAACAGTAAACGGTCAGCTGTGCGCCACTTATCGCCAAGCTGGCCAGAAACTAAATCTTCTTGAGAATGATTAACATTGGGACACTACACTCGCTGATGCATCGAATACTGCTCGATCACAGCAAATACGCACGTTATTTGTCATAATATTGACAACCTGCTTCCCATCTAATCCTAAAGACCTAAAGATCTTTGGGAAAAATACAAAAACTTCATGAGTGAAGACATTCTACATCGTTTGCGCGCTGCGAATCAAAATCCGGATATTAAATTATTCAATTCACACCAAACCAAAAGGAACACCAAAAAAACACCAAATGAGACATTGATTTTGATTGAAGACATATGTTTGGCAATCGCTAACATGGCACTGGTGCAACTGGGAATGCCTGCTCCGAACCGACCAGCGAACGATCTTTTCGATCGTGATTTGCAACGAGAAACACACTTTGATTCTGACGAACTGCGGACATTTGTTCAGAAAAATTTTCCGCAGTTGGTTCCCGAACAACGCATTGCACATGACAGAATTATGCGTGAAATCACAGAACAATGCGGTGGACTGTTTTTCATAGAGGCGCCCGATGGTACAGGCAAGACTTTTCTTCTTTCACTCGTTTTGGCACCCATTCGATCACAAAATAATATTGCACTGGCCATTGCATCATCTGGAATTGCGGCAACTCTTTTGGATGGTGGCCGAACAGGGCATTCAGCATTGAAACTGCCGTTGAATTTACAAAACACTGAGGCACCAACATGCAACATCAGCAAAAACTCTGGAATGGATCAAGTACTCCAAACGTGTCAAATTATCATATGGGACGAATGTGCAATGTCTCACAAGGAATTGTATTGTAAGAAATTGTATTGGAAGCGCTTGATCGTACACTGCGAGATTTGAGAGGAAACGCACGGATCTTCGGTGGTACACTTATTTTATTGTCTGGTGATTTTCGACAAACTCTGCCGGTTATACCACGTTCAACACCCGCTGATGAACTTAATGCATGTCTCAAATCATCAGTTTTATGGCGTCATTTACAGAAATTGACAATGGATATTGGATGGATATTGATATTGAAAATGGGCGAATACAAATTGATGAATCTACGCAATGTATCACCTTGTCAGCAAACTTCTGTAAGATCACAGAAAGCATAGACGAATTGGTGCAAACAATTTTCCCAAACATTGCACAGAACTACAAAGAGCATCAGTGGCTCAGTACGCGTGCTATATTAGTGGCCAAAAACATCGATGTCAATACCATCATCAACTTCACTATTCAGAATGGAATACCCGGCGAAACGACAACATATAAATCCATCGATACTGTGGTGAATCAAGACAAAGTTGTCAACTATCCAACTGAATTCTTGAATTCGCTTGATGTGCCAGGCATACCACCGCACGTTCTTACATTGAAAATTGGCGTACCCATCATTCTTCTTCGAAACATAAATCCACCACGACTTTGCAACGGAACCAACCAGACTCTCACTCAAGAAAATGATGAACAATGTTATCGAGACAACAATAATGACTCGAAAATTCAAAGCTAAAGGCGTACTGTTGCCACGTGTCCCAATGATTCCGACAGATACGCCATTCGAATTCAAACGTTTGCAGTTCCCGGTGCGACTCGCTTTCGCAATAACTATCAACAAAGCACAAGGATAATCGTTGCAAGTGTGTGGATTAAATTTGGAGAATCCATGCTTCTCACATGGGCAGCTCTATGTGGCCTGCTCACGCGTCGGAAAATCTTCTGATTTTTTCGTTTACGCACCAGATGAAAAAACAAGAAATATTGTGTATCCCACAGCATTTCAATAAATACCGAATTGAAACGAAACGCTGCAATGTCACAATTTTTTTCGAAATGAACAAAATCAAAAAAATGACTCAAAAAGAATTGAATGTAAATGTCTTTCCTTCAAATTTATTTTAGTTGGTAGCGTAGCAACGCGCGTAGGGTACAGCTAGTCCTTTATAAACCATAATAACCCGAAAGTCCCAGAAATTAGTTTTAGGTAGTGGCCAGTCCAGTATTTATCTGGATTTTTTCTGTGTTAGGTTTAACGCCGTCTTGCGTATTTATACGGCCAAGGAATTCAGTTTCTTTTTTTCAGAAACTCGCATTGGTCTAATTGAATTTTAAGATTAAAATGGGATAATCTTTTGAGTACCATCCTTAGATTTTGAATATGATTTTCCAAATTATGTCCGACAACATCGATGTCGTCCAAATAGACATGACAAATACTTCCGTTAAAACGTGGCGGGGGATTCTCAGGGATTCAAAATGACCCTTGCCAGTTGAAAATGCAGGTTTTTCTTTAGATTTCTCGTCCATTGGACTTTCCTAAACTATCCAATATTTCTTCGATCTGAGGAATTGGGAACTTATCGTCTACCGTTTTCTCATTTAGTTTACGATAGTCGATTACAACTCTAATTTTCCGCTTTCTTTGGAGCAACCCATATTGGAGAAGAGTAGGGGCTTTTTGAGTTACGGATTATTCCGCTATCCAAGATTTCCGGTAGCTGTTCCTGAACATCTTTCTTAAAATGATGAGAGTATCTTGTACGTTTTAGTAAATGCAGGGTTTCTTCCTTCGTGATAATTTTATGCTTAATAATTGTGGTTGATGACCGTTTCTCATCCTGTCTCAATAATACGGTTTGATTTTTGAAAATGGATTAAAATGTTTTTCTCTTTGTGTTTAAAATGTTTTTCTCTAGGTGTTTCATTCGGACTAGATTCTCAATGGTTTTCCTATCGATTATTTTGTTTTCACAAGCTGGGATTGGCTTTAATGTTTCAAAATTGTTTACTTCCAACTTCAGTTTTGGAAGTTTTTTCGGTGAATTGGGGTTATCTGTCAACACTCTCACTGTTGTCTTAAAATTGTCCACTTTGTACAAACCGGGTTGAACGGTTATCCTTGAGCAATTTTGTGGAGTATCTATGGTGACAATGTGATTATAAAAATTCTCTTCCGGATAGTATGCTTCGAACTTTAAATGTGATTATTTAACAAAATTTAATTCGATTTATAATCAATTTTAGCGTTCATTTGTGCCATTGATTCCGAGCCCAGTATTCCATCAAAAAATTTGTGGAAATTTAATTCAAAATAAATTTGAGGTGGTAGATTGTTACGTAACAAATTGATCTTTAAATTTTTATCGATTTTGTGAGTACCTAAAATGTTTTTTACAAATCCTTTTCTACTACCCCTTGTTGGGTTGGTTTCAATTAAACTTTGAGGTATGATTTCTGGCTTAATGATGTTTTTGTTAGCGCCGGTGTCGATTAAAAGTGTTATCGTGCGCTTTAATTGTTCGCTATACCACTATAAATAAGGGTGGAATTTTAATCTTCTGGGTCGGAGTTCAGGTTTGTCTGAAAATTTTCGCCGTGATTATCCTGTGAGTACTCGTTATCCGCGGGTGATGGCGGGCGTTTCTCAATTGAATTGTGTTTCCACTTATTTGTTTTTGTGGTCCCAATTGGGAATTAATTTCATTGTATTCGCCACGAATCGTTATAAAATTGGTTTTGTTTTGATAACGATTTTATGTTTTGCACGATTTTTTTTGTACTATTAAAGTAGTTATGGATATTCGTGGTTTCGTTTTGCTTAGTCGCCCAAAGCTGCGACTTATAATGAGACAATTCTTGCAGATCCCCCAAGAATTCTAGCAAGATTTCTTTAATGATCGGAATGTTTTAGGGTTGCCTGCTAAGCATAGCGTATTCTTGGCGTTACCCTCTATTTTGTTATCAACCGCCTGCAAATAGATATTGAACAGTTGTTCTGATACTAAAAGGTTCAAATACACTGAGTGTGTCCTCCACTGTTTTAGCCATGCGGTTAGTTGTTTTCAATTTCCATCGAATGATGGAATCGACTTAATCGGATCGGCGATTCTGAACAAATCCAATATATTTCCTCTATTGGCAACCTCATGGACTGTATGGTTATGTTTGACCTGTTTTTGATTAACTTTCTGGAGTTTGATCGATTTCAATGACTGTAACACTTGTTGCATTTCTTGCATTGAGTCAGTTTCCACTAAATCCTCTCCAATATTTTTATTTTGATAGAATATGTATTTTAGCTTCTTGTTCATATGCTATGCTAAACGTAAATAGTTCAGTTTTTTGAGGTTCTGTGCCTACCTTGTAGTATACGAACAAAATCTTCTACTGTCGCTATCTTCTAGTGCACAGTTAACCGGTCGAATTGTTGAAAATTTTGAGCGTACATTTTCTTTACATAATGTTGAAGTGCCAATAAGGCGAAGATTCGCTTGAAGTAATGCAAATATTGCTGCCGT
The DNA here is from genome assembly GCA_963691935.1 of Nephrotoma guestfalica. Lineage (NCBI taxonomy): Eukaryota > Metazoa > Arthropoda > Insecta > Diptera > Tipulidae > Nephrotoma > Nephrotoma guestfalica. The sequence continues at coordinate 152,953,901 of OY829915.1, forward strand.
TCAAGCAAGTGTTGCTGAAGACCGCAATTTGTCGATTCCAAGACGTTCTCAAGAATTGGGACTGTCTCAAACCACAATCTGTCGGATTTTGAGAAAGAGTTTGGGTTTCATCCATATAAAATTGTTCTCACTCAAGAACTGAAGCCATTGGACCACCGTAAACGTCGTGAATTTGCTGATTTTGCCTTGGAACAACTTGAAAACGAAAACGATTTTTTAAAGAAAATCATCTTCTCCGATGAGGCTCACTTTCATCTGAGTGGTGCGGTAAATAAACAAAACTGTCTGATTCTGGTGCGAACAAAATCCACAAATTATTCAGGAAAAACCATTACATTCACCTAAATTGCCAGTTTGGTGTGGTTTTTGGTCTGGTGGAATCATCGGTCCGTATTTTTTTCGAAATGAAGCTGGTAACACCGTTACTGTCAATGGAGATCGGTATAGATCGATGATAACCAACTTTTTATGGCCGAAATTGGAAGAAGTTTATCTTGACAACATTTGGTTCCAACAAGACGGGGATACGTGCCACACGTGCAAGTGCAACAATTTGTTTTAAAGAAATCATATCACTCTTATTGGAAAACCCTATATATACAGAAATATATAAAAGGTGATCCAATACGAGTTTCCGGAAGTTTTTTTTGAAATAAAGCGCATTAAAATCAATTTAATAATCAAAAATTGTATTTGTGACATAAGTTCGGTTTATAACGTTTGAAAATAATTTCTTTTAAATGTTGTCCGCGACTGACTCTTAGATGATCCATTCCGGTCCAATTTTCGATTACGCGTGTTATGTTCGCTTCTCATGCAGAGGAATCGATTGTGATTTATCGATATAAACAAGTGATTTCAGATACCCCCATAATAAGTAATCTAAGGTCCATTTCTGTTCTAACGCCCAAAAACCAAATCGTTGACGGAAAGGAAGGTCAACCGGCTTCAATTCTTGAACAAGCTGTAACTATTTTGTATGCCTTCAAACCAAAATCTATTTTCAAAATACGCCACAATGCGCCATACGAGAGACCCAGAGCTTGCGAACGGCGACAAATTGATTGATTGCGGCCTTCACGTACACTTTCAGCTACAGCAGCAATATTCACAAAAAATTCGACTTGTACGCCCTCCAGTTGGTTGATGAATATCCAATAATGAAAAAGTGGTTCGAAATTTATTGATTGTTTCGCGATCAATGCGTTCAGTTGGACGATTATGTAGTGACTTTGTTATCTTAAAGGATTTTCCTAATTACGTATCCGGGTTTAATTTGTGTGCGTTTCTTATTCCTCATGTATGCGCTTGCATAGTTCCTCATAGCCTAAAGTGTGGTTAAGAAGGTACTCCTGTGCATTTGGGGGTGAAGGGTTGATAGGTTGCCTTATAGTGTCCACTTATTAGTTCGAAGGGCGTAAATTTAGTTGGGGAGAATTTAGATATGCAATTTTGATAAGTTCCTGAAGTGCTGAGTGCAAGCTTTCAGGGGAGTTCCCAGTTGACTGAATATGATGACTAATTGAATATGATGACTAATGGAATTGAATGAAATGTTCACCTAAGAAGGCTTCGAATGAAGGTGTGTTCTTCTTTCCTTCAATGTCGGTAATAATTTTTGTGGGTTTACCGTATATACTAAAGAACCATTCGAGTTTCCTTTGAATTCTTTCACTAGTACGGGTCTTCATGTAGAAGCCCCGCGAATTTCGTGAATTTGTCGAGAAGTGTGAGAAATACGTGATTTTGGAAGAAACAGAAATCTATATGTAGGATTTCCATAGGTCTCTTCGGTGTTTCCGTGATCTCATATTCCAATTTAGGAGATGCCTGTCATATTTGGTTTGAAGACGTATGGTACAGGTGTTGATGTATGATGAATGTCCTTCATATTCATCTGGTAAATTTATTCAAAACTGCAAGATGACCACAGAGTAGTTATTCGAGCAGACAAAACACCGTCTGGTCAACATGAAAGACTATTTAATGCTCCAACAATCAACGAAGTTGCTATTGTTATGGTCAGAACGGATTTCGACCGACGTGATATTATTATCCATAGACAAAATGAAACCCTACAGCGTTTTACTGAAACACACAGATCGTATGATGCTCTTCAGTATCCAATACTGTTTTGGCAAGGAGAAGATGGGTATCATTTCAACGTGATGCAAACTATAACCCACCAACAAGTGCTGCGATGACGAAAAGGGTTTCCTGCATGGATTTTTATGCGTATCGTATTATGATTAGAGCACAACAATCAAACCACATCCTGAAGTGCCGTCAACTTTTTCACCAATTCATTGTTGATATGTATGCAAAAATCGAAAGTGAACGACTTCTTTTCATTCGCTTAAATCAGAAAAAACTTCGTTCCGAGGAATATATTCACTTGCGCGATGCAATTGCAAAAGATGGAAACGTTGCTGACATTGGGAAATTGGTCATATTACCAGCTACGTATACGGGAAGTCCAAGGCACATGCACGAATACGCTCAGGGTGTCATGACGTATGTTCAAAGATTTGGACGTCCTGATCTATTTATAACGTTTACGTGTAATCCAACATGGACTGAGATTATAGATTTACTTCTAATTGGGCAATCAGTTCAAAGATTTGGACGTCCTGATCTATTTATAACGTTTACGTGTAATCCAACATGGACTGAGATTATAGATTTACTTCTAATTGGGCAATCATTGACCCATCGGCATGATCTGACAGCTAGAGTTTTCAAACAGAAACTCATAAATCTCATGAACCTCATAACTAAAAATCAAATTTATGGAGAAACTCGCTGCTGGATGTATTCTATAGAATGGCAGAAAAGAGGCCTACTACATGCTCACATTTCGATTTGGTTAAAGGACAAGATTACTCCGACTCAAATTGATAGTGTTATATCAGCTGAATTACCCAATCCCCAAGAAGATCCGATACTTTTAGAAATCGTTAGCAAAACATGATACATGGGCCATGTGGAGCCGTGAATCCCAATTCACCTTGCATGAAAGACGGAAAGTGTTCGAAAAAATATCCCCTTAAGATGTATCAGGACGACGGATATCCACAATACCGGAGGCGAAAACCCAATGACGGAGGACACACAGCCACTATCAAAGTAAACAATGTGCATCATGAGGTAGATAATGGCTGGATTGTTCCTTACACTCCGTTACTGTCGAAAATATTTAAAGCCCATATTAACGTTGAGTACTGCAACTCGGTTAAGTCAATTAAATATATATGTAAATACGTCAACAAAGGCAGTGATATGGTAATTTTTGGACTTTCGAATACAAATTCACCATTCGATGAAGTCACGAAATTTCAAATAGGACGTTACATCAGCAGTAATGAAGCTGTCTGGCGAATTCTGAGTTTTAATATTCACGAGCGTTATCCAACAGTTGTACATCTTAGTGTACACTTAGAAAATGGACAACGAGTTTACTTTACGGAAGAAAATCTATTACAGATAGCTGCGCAACCAACGAATACGACATTAAGAGCGTTTTTTCAATTGTGCGGAACAGATTCATTCGTAAAAACGTTGCTGTATCATGAAGTTAAAAAAATATTATACATGGAACACTTCGAAGAAGCAGTTTTTCAGAAGAAAGCAAGGCACAATTATTCGGGAGTACCCTGGAATACGTGGTTCTGATGCCTTGGGTCGAGTTTATAATGTTCATCCTAACAATACGGAGTGTTATTTCCTGAAAATACTGCTTCATGAAGTAAGAGGACCAACGTCTTTTCAAGCACTGAGAACTGTAAATGGCGAAGTATGTCAAACCTACAGAGAGGCATGTCTTAAACTGGGCTTACTTGAAAATGATGAACACTGGGATAGAACACTAACCGAAGCATGTCTTATGTGTCGTCCAGCACAAATACGCAAGCTCTTTGCAATCAGATTAACAACATGCACACCTTCCGATCCTAAAAGTCTTTGGGAAAAGCACAAAGAAAGCCTAAGTGAACATATACTTTGGCAAGCACGTAGAATAAATCGCGATATGGAAATAAGTTTTCAGCAGACATATTTAATGAAGCACTTATATTACTCGAAGATGCATGCTTATACATTAATAACAAAGTCATTTCCCAACTTGGGTTGCCAGCACCGACACGCCATTGAAACGTTGTTCGTGATAGAGATCTATTACGAGAACAAAATTACGACGTTGGTCAGTTACGATTTTTCGCTGAGACTCAAAAAAGTTGATGAGAGTGCTGAAATATACCAATATACAGAACAATCACAATAACACCATTACAATTGCAAAAACCAAAGGTAAAATACTCAAAAAAGTTTCTTAGTGGATGATCAAAGACAGGCATACACTAAAGTGATGCAATACATAGCAAACGGTAACGGAGGAATTATTTTTCTTGATGCACCCGGAGGCACTGGAAAAACATTTCTTCTTAATTTGATACTTGCTGAAGTAAGACAGCAGAATACAATCGGCCTCGCTATTGCATCATCTGGAATTGCTTCCACTTTACTCGATGGAGGACGCACAGCACATTCAACCTTTAAACTACCATTGAATTTGAATCAAGCGGATAATTTTTCTTGCAATATAACACGAAATTCGGGAATTGCCACGTTATTAAAAACATGTGAAATCATTATTTGGGATGAATGTACCATGGCACACGAAAAAGCATTTGAAGCGGTTGATCGTACTTTGCGCGATTTGCGACAAAATAACCGACCAATGCGAGGAGCTCTAACACTACTAGCAGGTGATTTTCGTCAAACGTTGCCAGTCATTCCACGATCAACACCCGCTGATGAACTTAATGCCTGCCTGAAGGCGTCTCATCTTTGGAAACACGTTACGATAATCACACTATCTACAAACATGCGTGTGAATTCACATCACAATGGTACAGCTAAAACATTTGCCAGGCAGCTTTTGGACATGGGTAACGGGAAATTGCCAAATGATCCTGTAACATGTGAGATATCGTTCCCGCCTAATTTTTGTCAAATGCTGCCATCAATACAGGACGCGCGAACGTGCACTCCTAGCTCCCAAAAACGACGGCGTTAATAAATTAAATAATGAAATTCAATCGCAACTACCCGGGCCACTAATAAAATACAAATCTATCGACACGGTTACTGATGTGGATCAATCGGCCAATTTTCCAATAGAGTTTCTTAATTCTTTGGAGCCACCTGGTATTCCACCACACATACTATTTTTAAAAGAGGGCTCACCAATAATACTGCTCCGAAATTTAGATCCACCGAAATTGTGCCACGGAACACGGCTTTGTGTTAAGAAATTGATGCCGAATGTGATTGAAGCAACGATTATTACCGGTAAAAATAAAGGAGAAGATGTGCTAATTCCGCGCATTCCTATGATTCCCACCGATTTGCCGTTTGAATTCAACCGACTACAATTCCCATTACGCCTTGCTTTTGCAATGACAATCAACAAAGCCCAGGGGCAATCATTGAAAACAGTCGGTGTTATTTTGGAAAATTCATGCTTTTCACATGGCCAACTGTATGCTGCTTGCTCCAGAGTGGGAACGCCAATTTATTTATTTACACGCCAAATGGAAAAACCAAAAATATTGTTTATCAAAAGGCTTTATAATAAAAATTATTAACTAAAATATCTTTATGTTTCACTATTATTCACTTTGATCTGGTTGATTCTTGCATAATAATAAAGGTATTTGAATTATATACCTCCCGTGCAACGCCGGGTAACTCAGCTAGTTAAAAATAAAAAATATTTTACAATTAACTTCCCAAAATAAAATAATTTTCGATGCAGAAGTTGTGTTGCGGTGGAATCTCGAATCGTCTTAGAGGTTTGAACAACTTCCAGCCATAGATGTCGTAATTAGAACATAAAAGCACAAATGTTTTTAACTTCCTGACGGATTCATTTTTTAACTAGTTTTTATTCACTAATTATTACACTGTTACACTAACACTTCACTTACACTTGCCGCACGGCTGCGCCAGTTATAGGTTTCGGCTTAATTGAAACATTAAAAAAAATTATTTTATTTAATTTTTTTTATTACATCTCACTATAACAGAGTTTTAACTTAAACTAAAAACAAAAATTATCTCTTCTAAAATAAGAAAATGCCTACTTTGAACGAATTTGTTTCCCTCGTTTTGTAGGTTGTTATCAACATTCTTGATGGATCTTATTTATGTTATTCTGTAGTTCAGTTCTGTGTTACTTGACACCTTACATGTGCGGTAATACGTTATGTTGAATCAGTGGATCACACGAGCATATCTATATATAATTTAAGTATATAAAGAATACTAATTACGGACTAAATACATAGAACGCAGGGGTATACAACACTGGCTTTCTATTGCCACCTATATACACTTTCTATAGAAATTTATTCAATAACAGCAAAACCTACACGTGCCACTTTATTTTTTTCTAATTTTTACAATCTATAAGAAATTGGCGCCTCTATAAAAAAGGACGACTTCCTTGTAATTCAATTACAGTTATTATTGACAAAACATTTTATGTTGCTTAGCTGAATTTTTAATGTAAGAGTTAGATTTGTTGTTCATTTGACACAATTAAATTTGTTCCTGCTTCTTAACCCTAGCCTCTTGCAGACCCTAAATTGTATGGTGTAATATTTTTTTACTAGCACTACATTAAATCCGTTGCGATCAAAACAGCATTCGTTATATATTGAAAGACAAAGTATAAAAAAATTTGCTTTTTCAACGAATCCATAAAAATTTTAATTACAAAGTTTTGAAGAAATTTATACATGTTGACGATGGTCGTATTCGTATACGCGTACATGATTGTTTAGAAACCTTATAATGTACGAACATATAAATTTTGGAATTTTTATTGCCGATCAATACCAAAAATCCGTATTGATTTTTGACGGATTATTGTTTGTGTTTAAACTATGCGGGACACACAATTTCACCATTGTTAGAGAAAGCGGAAATTACATAAAATATTAACAACAGTGCCAGAATTAGAAATTAAGTTAAAAAGTCGCAGGTATCGAAAAAAGGTTTAATTAATCAGGGATTGATTTAGCTTTTATACCCCACCGCAACTCGTGCGTACGTATTCCCTTAATGTAGCAATATATTTTTATTTATAAATTTCCTTCCAAATTAAAACAGATTACTCCTACCAAAATCATTTTATTTAGGTAGGAAGCTATGTACGATACAAAATTAGGGCGCTTTAAAGTTATTACGGTGCTGATTTAATATAAAAATAAAAATTTGTCAAGTCTAAAGCTCAAATTTATATTTTGAAAGATTTTCCTGTTTTCTCTTGCCCTCGGTTGATTGATGAGTGTTGTTTGTGTTCGGTCAAGCCGAAAATGGGGTTAAATGGAATAGAGCAGGGTGTATGCCAACATGGAATAATTTAGATGAGTTTAAATTATACAAAAAAAAACAGAAAACAAATCAGTTTCCTTAAATCTAAATTAAAACCAATTTCACATCCTTTTTCGGCCTAAATCACGATAACGTTCAAATAAATGTTTATCCTTGTTTTTGTTGTAATATTCTTGGTTTTGGTTTTATGTGTGTGCCACAACTTTTTTTTTTGGGTAAATTTATTTTGACATAATATCGTAAAGCCATCATATCTTTATACATAGTAATGTATACTGGGTGGTCCACAAAAAACGATATCGAAAAAGGGAACACGAAAAATGCGAGCTGTAAAAAAATGTTTAAGGACAAAGTGGATAAAAGAAATTTTGGGTTATTCTATAGGCGAGTGCCAGACACCAGCTTCATATCGAGGTGAGGTTACCAAGACGTTGGTAGGTTGGTTTCAACCTAATGAAATATTGAACTCATAAAAATTTAGTCGCCTCATCAAACTGCAGTGACCAAACTACAAAAATATGTCTTCGCAGATTATTATTAGATTTTTTATTAGATTTTGTTGTATTTTTATATGAAATTTTTGGATTTTTCTGGGCGACATCTAAACACTTATAGGTTCACATCGAGAGGCCCAATTTTTGATTTCAAGAATCCAACGTTTGTTTTATTAGGTCGAAACCAAGCTACCAACGTCTTGATAACCTCACCTTGACGTGGATCTTTACTTCAACGGGGTCGGGTACCTGCTATAGCAAATCACCTAAAATACCCCACAATATCAGGATATATTGTTTTACCTTTTTCACGTATACTCGTGTATTATTGCTTGAAAGGTCTCCAGACAAAAATTTATATATAACTTTAGTTCATAAATCCACCGTTTTTGCACTGGTAGCAAATTTTTCTGAACGCCTTAGTACTCAAAACTACCATTGTTGCGCTGGAAGCAGGTACAATTTTTATTATTACCACGATGTTGTTATCACTATCAATAGGATTGCCTCTAAAGGTTTAATCGGTATATCTTATCGTTTGCAACGATATGCTGTATTGTTTACCACTTGAAGGTCCCGAAAAATTGGTTGTGAAGGCAGTTTGGAGAAATGCAGGATACCGCCAATGTTTGACTTACAATTTTCGGAAATAAAAATTTAAGATTGCACCAGATTATTGCTGGAATATTCACATTTGGGGCTCTACAATTTGAACTGTCGATTAAGTTTTCTCAACCAGCGAGAACCAGAAGACTTTTCACCCAACAGGTTGAACCAACGACCATCAAACAGTGTGTGTTTTATCGCGATCGCGCTGTGACACCGAAATTCTATCGTAGCCGAACTCAAAGTCATTTACCTACGACGGCGTCAAAAATCTGCTAAAACACTGTCTAGTTTGTTTGTATTTAGTTTATTTTATATTTTAGTTTACTATGTTTGGTTATATAATTTTTTAACGCACGTCTTGTGAGTTGGAGAGGCAACTAAAATCTTATTCTTAATTTTTCCATTCGTACGGTTTTGTTTATTACGTGGTACTTTCTATCCAATAATTCTGGAAACACACTTAGTTTTAGGAATTGCTAATAATGCAATCAGATTGGCTGATATACTTGTTCAATGCAGCTTTTAACGTTCGATGCCATCGTTCAATGATGCAGTTACATACTCGTACAGGGTCCTAATACTTTGAAAATTTCATTAAAGAGTGCAGATTCGAACTGGGCACCTCTGCCGGTCGAGATGCTTGAAGGAACGCCAAATCGGCTTATCAAATTGTTAAGTAAGACACCGGCAATTAGAGTTGCTTCAGACCATCGTGTGTACCTATCAATCATCGTGAGGCAATAAATTAGTACGGTTGCTTCTGGGCCACTGCACCGTTTTATATGGGTAAGACTCAGTAGAAATGGGTCGTTCCTTTGCTCCAAAGTAATTGAAACCATAGTCATATCTACGTGCAATGTTACGATATAATTTTAAGTTTAAAAACAAGCACCTTGTTGTAATGGTTGAGAATTAAAATTCAAAGCACGAAAACCGTTTTAAATTTCATTCACGGTCGGACGTCTCCTGTTAAGCTCATGCAGCCGCGTCGGATCGTGGCCTGTTTGCTCTCACATGCGTTCATAGCGGTGGCATAGGATTCGTAGTTCATTCACGGTCCTAACAGTGTCTAACGCTGAGGAACTTGGAAATACTATTGTCACTCCTGCAGTTATACCTACATTTATGGTGATCGTTTCCAGGTTGGCACAATGTACGCACTACAAAGATCGAATAGAAAGGCTGAGTAATAGTTTCGAACCAGAGCAGAATCTATCCACCCTGTTATCTAGCTTAAGGTGAACTTTCAATTAGTACACAAAATTATATGAGGAAAATCTGTCGACTTCCGTTGGCGAAGCTACTCTCACCTCTACCATGTGTACTTCTAGCTCTAACGTAAACCTTTCATCTACCAAACCTACCCAAAATCAACAATTTTTAATACCAAGTGTTCATATATCAACTACTAATCCAGATAATAGTAGGCCGCCTAAGATCACTTTTGTCGAAGCTCCTCAAACTACAAGTAGATTTAAAAGTACCACATCTAAACATACCCCTTTTGAGGAGCCTAAAACACAATATAGCTCTGTAAACGATTTCTTTGCTAAAGTTAAGATGCCGGCAAATAATCCTAGGCAAGATTCTCCTAGACTCCACGACATGTCTTTTGTTGAGCCTGAGTTTGCCAGTGAGTTTGCTAGAGCCAGAGAGAATAATACCATACCAAATCGGAACTACGAGTATCATAATAGCGATGTAAATTTTAACGAGTCTATTCAGAGCAACCCTAGATTGGGGTATGCTTATACGTTAAAACAAAACTGGAGCTTGTCGTTTGATGGGATGGACTCCAGTAATATTCACGATTTTCTTTATATAGAATAGAGCAAATGGCAAATAATAATGGATATCTTGTAGAAAATTTGCCACGTATCTTTCATTTGTTCCTTTACAAGCGAGCGGACGATTGGTTCTGGATATACAAGAAGGATAACCAAAACGTTCCTTGGAGAGTTCTAAAATCGGCAATGGTGCCTTACTTTAGCAGCGCCTATTATGAGAATGAAATCATGTAACAGATAATTAGAAGGCATCAATCGAATAGAGAGGCATTTGCAGAATTTGCCTTAGCTATTCACAAATTAAATTCACGCCTCCAGCGTCGCCTTTCCGAAAATAACTTATTATATAGGTTATTCCAAAATATGAGCCCTGCATTGAAAAATGTCACCTTCGCATGCCAAACCATTGTTAGGACCGTGGATGAACTACAAATCGTATGCCAGCGCTATGAACGCATGTGGAAGCAAACAGGCCACGATTAGAGACGACTGTATGAGGTGAACAGGAGACGTCCGACCGTGAATGAAATTCAAAACAATTTTCGTGCTTTGAATCTTAATTCTCATCCATTACAACAAGGTGCTTGTTTTTAAACTTAAAATTATATCGTAACATTGCACGTAAATACGGCTACGGTTTCAATTACTTTGGAGCAAAAGAACCACTCATTTCGACTGAGTCTTACCCGTATAAAACCGTGCAGTGGCTCTGAAGCAACCGTAACAAAATTTTGGCTTCAGAAGGTGATTGGTTGATATGTACCAATTTTACTCTTACCGTGTTTATACGGTTAATTCCTTACCTAGGTGCGCATTTCTTTTGTCATTGAAGGCCATATATAAACTTTTTCGTAATTTGTTTTGTAATTGCTCTAATTCTTCTCCGGGATGTGATAAATTATGATAAGAATCGAAAAATGGGTTTGAAACAAATGGACGTTGATTGCCCTCCATTGGAGATGTCACAAAAAATGTATTTGTCCGATCCAAATATTTGTAATTATTGAAAATCAAAATTTGGATTGTATTCGTTCAATGCGGTAAGTTCTTTATCTGGTTGTTGTGCTTCTGCCAAAAAAAAATTGTTCAATCCGCATGACTGTGTGCCAATAACAACATTAGAACTTCCCGAGATGTGCCGAATATCGGATGTAAATTTTCTATTCAACCAAATGGCGTCGTTGTCTAGGTGAGGCGTTGTCCAAATAAAATGAACTCCCTTCCTTCAATAAAATTTTTGAAGTGTTTGATTGCTGCAATACTCAGTCGTATGTGCTGTAGCGTATTCCAGTCGCTTGCAACTTACATGAGAAGAAAAATAAAGGTTCCCAACCTTTTTCTATAAGACGCTGTAATACTGATCTTACAGCTAAATCAGTACATTTTGCTAATTCAGGGAATTTCTGATTTGTCCTTTTTTCCGTTCCTTTTTTGATGCTGCATTAGGTAGAAACATTCTGTAATAATTAATCATCCCCAGAAATCTAAGAAAACCGTCGATGGTTTTCGGTTGTAGAAATTCTTGAATTAGTTTAACTCTTTGTTTGACTGGTGATAAGCTCTCAAATTAATATCAAGACCGGCCTCGTTTAATCTCTGAAGAACAATATGTACGTGTTTTAAGCGTTCTTCCATATTTTTTGATGCTATGAGGAGATCGTCGAAATATGGGAATATGCACCTTAAATCTCTGAACAGTGAATGTATCCATCTTTGAAAAGTTTGTACAGCGTTTCGTAAACCAAATGTCATACGTGGAAACTCAAATAATCCAAAGGGTGTAATTATTGCTGTTTTCTCGATATCTTGTGGTTCCACCGAGACTTGATGATAAGCTCTAACCAAATCGATTTTCGAAAATGTGGTACATGATTCGAGCTGATGAGGAACATCCGTGACAAATGATACTGGATACCCAGAGGACTGGCCCCAGGGGACTGTGCCTTGCCCAGCCATGTTCCGATTTCTGTTTTGGCTATGAGCATGCAATGTCTGGTATTGGTTTTATAATGTTAAGGCTTTGTGATTCGTGAGTCACTGATTTGAATTTTTTTTAAGTTTTACAATACCCGGATGTTATTCGTTGGTTTTGATAGTTGCAATACCGTACCAATTGATTTGTATTGGTTTTCCCGTTGTGGTAAAGTTAGTACGGGTATCCTTTAACTTTTTGCGTTTAACATCAATCACTAAACCAAAATGAGCTAAAAAGTGAGCTCCTAAAATGTATATGTCGACTTTAGCTCGAAGGATCTTCAAATGCCTAAATGTCGATTGATGAATTTTTAATTACTCGAACTTGATAATTTGTTGGAGGAATTACTGAAACTTTGGCACCCGTATCGACTCAAAATTGTAATTTATGTTGATGATCGTGACTGTTAGAATTTAGACTCCCGACGCCCGTCGTAAAAAGCGTTGAGTCTAATGATTTTCCGATTTCGACAAATATGAAAATTTGTTGACTTGTTCACTAGATCGCGATAAACTGCGATGTCGTTTGATTCCCTTTTATCGTGGGAATGGTGACCTGTGGTTTATTGTTCTCTTTGACCGTGGTAATGGTGATCTGCGATTTGTTGCTTATTATCAATGTTTTTGAGAGTATTTATTCTGGATAAGTGAATTAGTGTTTGTTTTCCACAATTTTATCGGCAGTTTTTGCTAATTGAGCCAAATTAGATTCATCAATGCTAGATAATATCTCTAGAGTATGGTAGGCGTCGCATCCACACATTTCTTAAAACCGATTCAGTAACCTGATCGGTGGATAAACACTCCATCTCCCGTAATAATTGAGATGGTTTTTTGTCACCAAATTGCAATCCAGAAAGAAGGTGATCGAGTTTTATTTTTGGCGATTCACTTGATCTTTCGATAATTGTAGCCTTTAATGTATCATATTTGACCGTTTGAGGATCAAATGACCGAATTTAGTAGGATCAGAAGTTATACCCCCTATTATAAATTGTGCTTCAAGTTGAGTGAACCATATTTCAGGGTCTTCTCGATTGAAGCGTGCATATTTTACCGTAGTATAATCGGGCGCTGTCCGATGGTGAGGGCTTGACCCCTATTGTATAGACCTTGGTAAATTGAAAATTTACCAAGGTCTATACAATCGGAAAAGAAAGTTTGTGATTTAAGGAATGCAGAAATTTTCGAGGACCCGTTAAATAGTTTTAGTATCATGGGGTTATTGACCAATTTAACAAGTGGCGAGAGGTTTTATTCAAAACTTCGACACCATCGTTTTACGCCAGTTTCAATCGGAATAGTTTGTGTAGTTCTACCTTACTGAGGCATTGAACACGTGAGCACGGCATCATTTCAGCCGTCAGAGACGACCGATAGAAAAAAATTAAATTTTTTATAAACAAAGAGTTAAACAGAAAGTTTGGTCAAGCTTTTAAGCAATTGAAAGTACCAGTAGTGGAATGGAACTAGAAAAAGGTGTGACTTGGTAAACTATAATGAGATAACCAAAATACCAAATAAAAAGGATAAAATCAGAAGTACCATAACAGTGCCGGTCGACTGAAGCTAATTCCAAATGGCCTATATAGCAACTGGCTTACTACAAAATGTAAATTGCCGGCCATCAAAAAATTTAAACTGAGGAGGAATAATGTGATTTGGCAATGCAAAATGGTGACATAAATATTGACCATCGTTACAAATCTTTATGTTTCGATTAAAGTGCGAATCGGTAAATGTGTGAAAAAAATGAAAAAAACGGTTTTACTGATCCGAAATCGTTTAAAAAAGTTGCTGCCCTCTAATCCATCTTAAACCTCCCAAACTGAATAAACAAAACTCCGGGCATTTGGATGAAGGAGTTAATCGTGTAAACGATTTTTCATACCGAGTTAATATTTTCATTATTTCCTGGAGATATATACATTAGATATATACTATTACAAATGGCATCCGTTGATCTTCAAAAGGGTCGAAAAGCGTATTCAATACTATAAACTTTTTAAAAAGTCGATAACTCAGTTTGCAGGTAGGCATCGGTTAGAACCAGCTTAGAGAAAAGTATTGACAATTTTTGCGATCATATGAAATAGGTTTTAAACACAGCGAGTTGGATAACGATCAGCCTTTCTAATCGGATTTAGAAAATCTGCTCTATATAATAATTTAATTACACAAAGAAAAATTTGACGATCGATTGAACGATACTTGAAGTTTGACATCATTTTATTAAAGTAAGACCTCGACTTTGAAAATCGTTCAAAAACCTACCGATGGTGCAAAACCTGCTTTTACTGGTGGTTAAAATTGTTCAACCCGTTCTAGCAAGTCAATGATATTAGCACGTTTAAATGAGTTATCACTGATGGAATTGATCTTGCCTTACTAATGATTTTTATGGTACCGGTTAATTTTACTTAACCTTCGAGCTTAACCTTAGTTTACCTTCGATCCGGATCATAGAAGCCGTATATTTTATTGATTGATTCACAACGCGTGAGTAACGCGGAGAACAATTTTTGGAAGTGCTATAAATCTAAGGTCGATATGCCTACCGAAGCATAAATCATCTCAAGTTTGGAGAAGAGATAGCGGTATTGCTTTGATGATCGAATGGAAAAGTACGTAACGCGACTTAGAGATACAACTACTTATGAAGAAATTAATGTGCGGTTGAAATTCTTTCGAAGACTCACTGAAAAATTACAACGCATCGTCTGAATCAGAAAGCTTTGAAGACGTATATCTACGGTTAAAATTTAAACTCGGAACAGAAGCTGCATCAAGGAAATCATCTCAAAGAAAGTTGAAGCTCAAGTGGTTGCTGCAGTTGGGTCTAATAATTGCTGGTAGATTCCACCGTTGACAGATCATTCAACACAACACAAGATTTATGACTACCACGTTTAAATATTTCAGAATTTGGTGGAAATTACCGTGATTTTCCTTCGTTTCGAGAACTTTTCGAATCATCAGTACTCACTAACGAGTAGTTGCCAGTGTTACACAAATTTCATTAATTCAAAAGCGTACTAGTAGATGAAGCTGCGGAGTTGTTAAATCATATGCAACTTACTGTTGCAGATCATATAATTGCATGGCAGAAGACAGTCGAACGCTATGACAAAAAATACATATTGTTGCTGAGTTAATCAATTCTGATTAGGCGATTAGGCGACAAAACGGATAAAGTTCTAAGGTGGCTGAAAGCTTTGGGTGGAAACCCATTGTTGATCGTTATAGATTTTCTTCCGATTGAAGAACTTTTGAAACCAACTATCAGCAGAATATCATAATATAATTTATAATCAGTTTGAATGAGCGATAAATCTTTACTAAAAATATTACATTGTTGCCAACCGCTCAAGTGCAAACCGTTCGAAAATTGATTAAAATGGCGCATTGGCGCAAACTATCAATCGTGTTTCTGGCTGATCCCGAATTCAACACACCTGAAAAATTGATACTGATTATTTCGTCACTATTGCAACGAATGGAAGAGAAAAATTGTCCAATGGTATTACCATTTTTAGTCTAATGGCAAATTCAATCTTTGGTTAGATATTGGCTGGAACACCACTAGAATCTGATATACATGAAACCAACAATTTCCAACTGGGTTGTGACCTCGATAAATCATTAAAAATATTCTGGGAGACAGATTCAGTTCCCGTACATGAAACGCTTACCGATACCGAAAAAATGGCATTGGATTGCCTACGTGAAACTTGAAACTGATTGTTGAGATGTGGCCAATGAGAGATATTTAGCTAATAAATGCAAACCAAATACAAATGAGAGACTTCGAAGAGAATACTAACGTTTAATGAAAGAGTACTTGGATTTGACGCATATGAAACTGGCTAAATATACCACATCTCGCGATTTTCAATGATGATGGAAATACACGAAAAGTTCGAATGGTGCTCGATGGCTCGGTGGAAGCATCTAATTCGGCATGTTGCTTGAATGCTGCATTGTTTGTTGGCCCCGCCGTCCAATCGTCTCTATGATCGACACAAATTCGCCAGAAAGTTTCATAAAATTCTTAAGGCAAACAATATACTGCAAAAGCTATTAAAATTTATAAGCTTACGACCGTTGCTTAAGATACACAATCAGTACGAGAAACCAATCAACAAATTTCCAAAATCATACTTCGTGATTTTTATTTTGGTGACCTAATCACTTGAGTTAACACTGTCACTGACGTTATTTCACTAAAACGAGACATACAGGTTCAATTTACGTAAAATGGTATCATCACATCCGGAAATCATGGAAGACGATCTACAACAAATTGAGCTCGAGGTAACAAACTTCAGGAAAAACCTGGGTGTAGTCTGGAAACCGAAGACTGATACTTTTTCATTCAATGTCATTAAAATAGTAAATACGTGGTCTAAAATCAAAACACAATTGCCCATGGGTTCTCAGACGCCAGCGAATATCAATGAAAACAATAACATCACGGTTGACTTACTATCATCGAAGACCAAAGTGGCTCCATTGAATCTCTCGCTTCCAGGTTGAAATTATGTGGTGCATGGTTACTCAGTCAGCTCATGAGTCGAGTAATTGAATCGTTTCAAATTGAACAGTTTAGTTTGTTCGCTTGAACTGACTCTACAATCGTTCTTGCATGGTTGTCGGATATTTCCAGTTATGCCAGCAAGCGAATGAAAAATGGGCTGATTTTTAAGTGAATTGTTATAAATCAAAGAAGGGTGGAATCCGTCGAATACCAATGGCTGAACCAATTGATAGATGCAAAATCAACCAAAGAATCACAGTCTGAGCGTAGGCAATGACGCACTAACAAATATCATTTCGAAAATGTATTCATGGATCAAAATATTAAGGATAATTGTATTTATGCTCAGATTATCCACAAAATAATTAGAAGGGCTCCATCAGAGTTGCTGAAATTCTTATCATTAAACACGTCCAAGATATTACGTTCCCTGCCAAAATTTTGGCAATAAGAAAGCAAAGTGTTCTGTCTAAATCAAAGATTATTTCATTAACTCCTGTGATCGATGAAAATGGTGTATTTCGCGTTGTTGACCGTCTTCAAAACCAACACTTGGATTCAAACACAAACATCCAGTACTCATACCAAAATCGAGTGTGATAAGTCCATAAGTTTTGTCTCATTTGATTCGAAACAAATTTTAGATAATTGGGGCGAAGTCCATTGCAAGAGATGTTGCTAGAGAGTGTGTAAGATACAAACACGATAACATTAACAAACTTATGGGAAATCTTCCAGAAAATCGTGTGGGGCGTGGTGCAAAACGTTTGAACGGGTACATTCGTATATTCGTAAGGAAGCGTGTATTATGGCGTTCAAGCGATTCATTGGAAGAAGTGGTCTGCCATAGTACTCGTATATCAGGTCAGACAATGGTAGCAATTTCATTCGGGCAGCACGTCAACTCAAACAGGTTTATTAACTAATTAATTCCAAAGAACACAACGATGCCGTTATTGATTACTTAACCACAACCAGAGTGAAATGACAAAGCAGCAGTGAAATCGACCAAACAACATTTAAATCGCGTAATGCAATAAACTCGTTTCACGTTTGAAGTGATTCTACCAAACTACATGTATGTCGACATCAAAACGTTGGAAACTGGTGCAATCAAGATATAATGGGTTTCGGAAACGATTCTACAATGAATATCTCACAACTCTTTTTATTGGTGATTTTGTTGTATAGGAAAATGGTCTATAGAGGACAAAATTAAACAAATTGAATGCACATCAAATCCTATTAGTATTAAAATTCATAAAATACTATCTTTCGGGTGTGTTCAGTATCACAAATTAATATTGGCCACCTACCAACCAACACTGTAATTATCGAAGTAACTAACTACTGTTAATGAACACAAATATAGCTCCTGTCGAAGTGTAAAACTGCTGGACGCATCTGACCTAAAGCTGAACGTCCTCGATTTGGCTAATGTAGTATCGGCAGTTTGCCAAATATTTGTTGGCGCCATTTAAAATGACCACCGGGTTTATTTCATACACGGACATATATGTGTCTGAGATTGAGATAAATACCCATTTATACTTGGGCATGACATATGAAATAATATCACATCGTTCATATTTTAATGAAAAGCACAAAAAACAAGATGTATCGAGGATACAACAAGTAAATAAGCATCCCGTTCGGATTTATATTTTCATATATTCACAAAAAAATATTAAATCGGTCCGATCGATTTATGGTGCAAACGATATATCATTCGTATTACAACAACAACAAGACCAAAATTATATTTACCGTCTTGAGATGCCTGGATACCAAAAAAAAAAAATGTCGAGCCAAATATAAAAAAATCCTACTTTTATGCTTTGGGGTGGTGGTGTGTGAAAATGGCGAGATGATGAAAACGTAGCATATTTTTTTGCTTGGTGGTGATTAAATTTTCGTCTCCTTATTCCCCATTTTGTTATTATTATTACTTTTTTGATTTTCTTCTATTCCTTACATAGCTGTATGTGTACTCGTGTCATCAAAAGATTTGGAAAACGATATTTTTGTCATTATATTTGGTTGAGGGTTAGAAAATTTCATGATGTTTAAGATAAGGTGTGTTTCTCTTTAGGGATGGATGTATCCTGTATTTTAAGTCTGGCAAGCATAATAGGGCGAACATGTTAAAAGCATAATGAAAATCATACGCGTTAACATAGATCGTTTGTCGGGCTAACGGTTTTTTGAGGAAATAAAAATTTTACGCCAAATTTATGTTTACCGGATTAAAGCAATTCCTTATTAGATTAGCAGCAAAGATCTGACGTAACGTATTTATTTTTAAAATGTAAAAAATGCCTTTAAAATTATTATTAATTGTGTACAATTCGTACCAAAATTAATATCAACATCTGGTCTCTGGATCTCTGTTTAAGATAATTAGTAATGGATTGTGTAAAAGTAAATGAAATCATGATCAAGGAATGATAAACTTATCTATCACAGATTCAATGTAGATAGATCTTTGCGTAGGAGAAGAACTCGATACTTTGGGATATTACAACATTTTTAAACGTGTCCGTTAACGCACTCATATCTTCAATATTATCACCTCTATCTGTGTAAGTAACTGCATTCAGACTCTAACGATTACGAACTAGAGTTTGAATAAACTACTACGCAACTTCGCCACCAGAAAATTTAACGATTATCCTTCATCTCAAATTATTTCAGCTCTATCTACCTTTAACCTGTTTTTAGAGATTGTACAGGGCTTGAGTGTTGTTTCTGCAATCGCGATTATTTGGATGTCAACTCCGTCAATTAATCGTATTATATCAGCTAATTTTTGATAGTTCAGACTCTTCATTAAAATATGTTTTGACGCCCCTTAAGCTAGCAGAACCTATACAGCAGAACATAGCAAGATAGTATGAATAATTATAAGCTAATAATAGGCTAATTAAATGCTCTATTTTGGGCTCCACGCCTTCCAACTAAAACGATGGGTTCTACTAGCTTTAGAAAAAGTTAGCAGAATCGATATCAAAAAATGATTTTAAAACAATTGGAAAATTAAAAGTTAATTTTAGGCTAATTAAATGCCATATTTAATTTTTTATTCTGCTCATTCTAGAAAACGCATAAGGCTTTATCAATTCAAGGCTAGCAGAACCCAAATCGAAAATCGGACCCAAAACGAAATTAGAACGCAAAACAAGATCAATTGACCTACAAATAATTTTAGGCTCATTATGGCCTAATCAAGTATCCCATTATAAACTGTTGGGCTTCATTCGTTCTTGACCAAACTTCAGGTGCACTAATCTAAAGCTGGCAGAACCCAATCGAAAATCAAACCAAAAACGAAATTAGAACGCAAAACCAAATCAATTGACATACAAATAATTTTAGGCTCATTATGGCCTAATCAAATACCCATTAAATTTTTGGGGCTCTACTCGTTCTATACCAAACTTCAGGTGCACTAATCTAAAGCTAGAAAAAACAAAATTGGAAATCAAACCAAACACGAAGTTAGAACGCAAAACCAAATCAATTGACCTACAAATAGTTTTAGGCTCATTATGGCCTAATCAAGTATCCTATTATAAAATTTTTGGCTTCACTCGTTCTTCACCAAACATCAGGCCATCTAATCTAAAGCTAGCAGAACCCAAATCGAAAGTCGGATCAAAAACGAAATTAGAACTAAAAACAAGATCAATTGGCATACAAATAATTTTAGGCTCATTATGGCCTAACCAAATGCCCCCCAATTTGAACTTTGATAGCTTTATATTAGGTGGCCTGATGCTTGGTCAAGAACGTGTGAAGCCAAAAATTTTATAATAGGATACTTGATTAGGCCATAAGGAGCCTTAAACTATTTGTAGGTCAATTGATTTGGATTTGCGTTCTAACTTCGTGTTTGGTTTGATTTCAAATTTTGGTTTTTCTAGCTTTAGATTAGTACACCTGAAGTTTGGTCAAGAACGAGTAGAGCCCAAAATTTTTAATAGGGTATCTGATTAGGCCATAATGAGCCTAAAATTATTTGTATGTCAATTAATCTTGTTTTGCGTTTTAGTTACGTTTTCGGTCCGACTTTCGATTTGGGTTCTGCTAGCTTTAGATTAGATAGCCTGAAGTTAGGTCAAACACGAGCGGAGCCCAAATTATTTGTATGTCAATTAATCTTGTTTTGCGTTCTAATTTCGTTTTTGGTCCGATTTTCGATTTGCGTTCTACTAGCTGTCCTACTGTATGGGTTCTGCTAAAGGGACGTTATGTTTTGATTGTTATTAGTGGAATTCTTCGAAATTTTTAGAAACATGAATCCAATACTAAGCTAAAACACACCATGAAGAAGATGTGTAACCTTTTGGTTGGTCGCATATATTTTGAAAACATTTACACTGCGCATCACACGTATATAAAGTTACCCTAGCTTTCGTCCCAGAAAACTAAAAAGTGGCAACACTAAACTATCGCGACAGTTTTTTCATCCCAGGATATCACAGTCAGCCGAATATTTCTGCCATATCAGGATTTATCATCACAGGAAAAACTGTAACAACACTAACACAGTTATCGCTATCGCTATAAAGTTAACTATCCGATCCATGTCAGCCCAGAAATTGTAAATAATGTAAACATTTGTATCGCAGGATGTGTGTTTTGTATCCCACATTTGCCGCAGATATTTTCAAATGCTGAACAAAACTCATGAATCCAAAATTCAGGGATCCATCATCTTCGATGAACTTGTTTGACGTTTTTGTTTTTTCGTACGATCCGCTTCCAATTTTTTTTTATTGGAACGGATTTTATTTTTATTCTTTTCCGACTTTTGCAAGTTTGTGCATTTTTATTTGCAATCATTTCTGGAGGCGTAAGCATGGAAACCAATTTAGTCTTCTAGTTGTTTCAACCTGTATATTAGGCATAGGAGAGAATCTGATCAAGAATTTTTCCTGGCGTAATCGAAACGTTTTCAGAATCTCTGACTGGTGGTAATAAGACATATGAATTTCTGCTACTTGGAACGTTTATCAATTTCAAAGATGTTCCGAGTACAGCGTCTGTAGCATCTGTAGTATTTTGGGAACTACAGTTCTGATGATCTTCATTTATGATATTGCAGTACTGGAAAAAGATGAAATTGGAACTGTAACTGGCATCACTGCAATATTAAGGGAAACGTAAAAATTAAATTAAATGTAAATAAATGGTTTTTTATTTATTACCTAGAGGAAGCTGTCAGATCAGAATTGCTTTAAAAGGCTTAATTGCCATCAGCTGCCTGAAATGCGGAAACGGCATTTCCCTCTGTCGCTGGTTTACTCCAAGTCTTTGAAACATAGATCCAAATACGAGTCCACTAATTTTTCTACCTTGATTAGCGCATACATATTTAAGGAATTTCCTCATAATAATTGGCTTTTAAAAAATTAAAAAAGCATCGTTCAAGAGGTTGGAAGACAAATAAGAATAATGTTTTGCTCTGTTGCATACTCAAGCATTTCTATATTGCTATGGGATGAATGGTCATCAAGAATAACAGCTACAGTGCCTGGAAGCTATCTGGTTATTAATTGATTTTTAAGCCATTGATACAAAATTTCAGAGGTTACATGTGCTGATTTTTGAGACATGACTACTGAAGTACCAAGCGGCTTCCAACTTCAAACTAAGGCATCTTTTGTTTTCCTTTAAAAATACAGGTAGGTGGAATAAAAACTCCTTCAACGTTGCCACAGGTGATGATAGAAATTGTTTCTCTCTTTTCACCCGGGGTAATTGCCGCTCTATATTTTGAACCCTTTTCAGCTAAAACCTGTCCTATTATTTAATTGCAAGCCACTTTCATCCACATTAAAAATGTGCGTATCAAATAACTCATGTTCTGTAAAAATCGTTTGCCAGACATCAAAATAATTCTTTAAATCATTTTTGTTCATTCCTGACGCTTGATTAATTGGTACTCGTTCCATCTTTCTGATATCGATTTCGGGAATACACCTTAAAAATGATTGGAGCCAAGGAAATCCTGGCATTCCCGGTTCTTTATTAAATTTGTATTTAATTTGGAGTTATCCAGCCAAATTATTGGCCATGTATTTGGCGATGTCTCTTGTGGGAGCAAATCTGTGCTTATGTAATTTCTTTATGTAAAAAACAATTTTAGCCTCAATTGTCTCTCCTAAGCTACAGCTTGGTCCAAGGGAAAAGATGGAAGTAAAATGGGTTCCTCATAAGCTGACCGAAGAAAACAAAAACCGAAGAGTTGATAGCTGCATAAATTTGCCTTCTACGATACAAAAGAAAAAATTTGTTGCACACAACCATTACGAGTGGTGAAAAGCGGATTCTGTGCAATAATCCTAAACGCAGGAAGCCATGGGTTGATCCAGGCCAGCCATACACATCAGTCTCAAAAATGAATATGCATGCTAAGAAAGTGTTACTGAATATCTGGTGGGATTGGAAAGAAGTCATTTACCACTAGCTTCTGGAACCAATTTATCAGTTTAAGTGACGCTCTGGAGGAAAAAAGACCATTTAAAGCAGAAAAGCTGGAAAGCAAAAGTATGAACGGAAAATGATTCAATTGATCTACAATTCAATTATTGGAGTTTTAATCAAATTTTACCCCCTAACCGGCCGTCCGAATGGAAGATTGTTTTGAGTAAGTCACGATCTACTCTAACAGAAAATAAATCGTGACTTACTCAAAACAAGTTTCTGTTAGGATAGCCGGCGTTTAGGAACTCCAAGAAATTCCACTCAATACACGATAATTTTCTACAGAATATTCAAAAATCGGCATTCCGAGAACATAAAGTTTTTAAATTTGAGTTATTTTCCAAAAGTTTGATTGTTAATTTTCATCAAGTAAATTAATTTGCATATAATGAAAATTAGAAAACAAATTTTCAGAAACAATAACGCCTTAATGTTTTATAAGTACAGGGAACCCTCCAAGAACGCGATTAATTGGAACCGTGTTGTTCGAGACTACAAAAAACGAGATTGTGAAAATAGAAAAAAACGTTACGTTTTAATTTTTTTTTTAAACAAAATAAAAGAGGATCAACGAAAATCGTGTAGTTTGAAACCGAGACAGGGTGGGTCATCTGTTGGTCTTCTATTCAATCGATGAATTTTAGTACTTAATGGTATCTGTTTTAAAAAATTCTTTGACATATAAAAAGTCTAAAATATGTCATTTATCATCATGGAGTCGCTAACAACATAATACAACGAATTTTGACTGTCCAAATTTACGAAAATAATCGTTCAAAACAACAACATTTCGTAAATTACGTGAGAGTTTTGGTCGACATGGATGTCCTACTGAGCGCGCAATTGGCAAAATTATTAATCGTTTTGAAGCAACTGGTTCAGTGGAAGGTCGCAGACCGTAACAACATGTTCATCCAGTTCGTACTGCTCATGCAGTGGCAGCTGTTAGTGAAAGTGTTTGTAATGAACCAAGCACATCAACCATGCATCGCTCACAACACAAGAACTAAACATTTCACGAGCCACATTGCGACTCATTTCACATGTTGATCTTCAAAAACTAAAGCTACCAGACCATTTAAATCGTCCTCGTTTTGTTTATTGGATGCTTGAGCGAAATGAAGGTTTTTCAACAAAAATCATCTTTAGCGATGAATTTGGAGAGCAGAGAATCCTCTTGTTGTTCACGAAGCAAAAGTTCATCCTCCAAGAGTCACTGTTTGGTGTGGTTTATGGGCTGGTGTTATCATTAGGCCGTTAAAATCGAACAGGAAACTGCCCTTGCAGTGTATGGAGAACGTTATCGTAACATTACCTGGTTTTTTGTGGCCTAAATTGAATAAATTGCGTGTCGACGACCTTTGATTTCAACAAGACGGAGTGACATGCCGCGCAAGTCCAGATCCACCATAAATCGTGTGTTGATTTGCATCGATACCTTTGGAAGCACAATCTGCTGGGTTCTCAAGGGATTTCACGTAGAACCACTGTGATGGCTTGCTTACTTGTTGAATATATGAGATTCAGTTTGCCACCTAACTTAGTACTTTCAATGAAACTGACTAAAAATATGTTGGGATTTTCTCAATATTCATGTCTCGTTGTACTGTATTCATTAATTTCGCTAGTTTCGAATAGTGCTACATAGCTCTAATTTTGGTAATGTTAACTTGGCGGATATCGGCGCTACTCTTGTTTTTGATGTCAACAATGTTGCTTTACTTCTTGACCTATTATAGAAGTATATTACTACTGCGTAAGCTACTTCGAAAGTATCTCAAAATCCGTTCAGTTTCCCCTTGGTTCAAAATTAATCCATCTTGGAATTTGTGTCTCTTCTAGCCCAGTCTACGCTATAGAGCCATAGAGTTTACATTATACTTTTGGCGTGTATCGAAGTATGAGATAGCCAACCTAATGGATCAAATATTTTGGATAGCTCAGACAACATTTTTCGTTTGGTTAATCGTTCAACTTTGTTGCTAAGGTTCACCTTGAATTCAAACGTATCAATGCCTGATCAGTTGGATTTGTGCTTCCTGAGCTTCCTCTGTGTTGTTATTGCCCGATAATATGTCGTCTACGTAGAAATCGCTCGTAATTAATTTTGCCGCTATTGGGAAGTCCAAATAAAGTGAAGATGCCAACCCAAACGTTACGGTTGTTAACTTGTAAAATGTTATCATTCTGTCGCGGGATGTTCTTCATATTTTTTGGTATTGTTGATAATCCGAATGTACTTTTATTTGTCGGTACATATTTTTTATAGCCGCTGTGTATGCTTCCTTATATTTTCTCCGTATTTAATTTAAGCTGATATTACCACTCGTCTTTGCGGATGCATCAAAAACTACTCTTAGTTTTGTTGTAGTACTAGTTGTCTTTTTCACTGTGTGATGAGGAATGTAATATTTGGTGATATTCTATTCCGTATTCTCAATGAAATGTCCCCAATTGCAGTAAATTTCTATACACTCCCGATATTCTTTTGAAAAACGTCATACAAGTTGAATGAATCTAGCCAAGGCTCCAAGGCCAAGGCCTTTTCCTCTTCGGTCATAAGCTTCTTGGGTAATATTTCTTCTATATTTCCTAAAATTTCTTGGTTTTAAACCAATTAATTATCGATGTCTCCCAAGGTAAACAATGACTTGATCCTCGCTCTCGTTTATGCCATCAATCTCCCCATATGTTTTCTTTGTTGGTTGTCTGATTTGCTTGGACGCCTCCTCGGTGATAAATGAAATTTGTGCTCCAGGATTTATTAACACCCTTAGGAGTTTTGTTGTCAAAATCGCCGTGGCGTCTGGTGGTTGTTCGTATTAATTAATTAATTTTTAGACGGTCCTTAATCTTTGTGGTGAACATCGTGTATTGTGGTAGATTATTGAAGTGTAGTAATGTGTTGTGATTACTATTACATAGTAAACATCGTATAGAATGAGGGCAGGGAAAGTTTTTCTCCTTGAAACACTTGTTGTGGGAGTTCTCTGTCGGGCATTTGTTGAAATTTCGCGCAGCTCTTTAAATTTGTATGCGGCACGTGTTGACTCTTGTTGCCAGCGGAGGGGATGCCCTAGCACTGTGAATTAAGAAGGTCAGGAATTTTTATATTGTTGGTGTCTCTCGTCGATCAGCAACGGGTATTTCATATACCCTCAACGTCCCGTTATCAAGCTTTTCGTGATAATTGGAATAAACCACACCACATGGAACAACGCAGGCGAAGAAGTGAGAAAAAATAATACCATCTGAAATCAATGAAGCTTCCCTCCGTCGATCATTCAGGCCGAAAACCGTTCCTTCCACGTATGCGTCTTAATCGAGAGTGAATGGGTGTAATGTACTCGTTCTTGATGTGCATCCTTTTAAATATAACGTTATAACAAGTTACAACGTAATTCAAGTTTGTGTTCCCATACATAAACAACATTACAACTGCACTGTTGTCACCATGATCATGCAATTAGCGATTGCGATGGCAAGTAGTCGTGCCACAATACATATAATAAATAATAATTGTCGTAAATAAATAATTCCACATCAAAGAGTCATGATATCATATATACGGTGAACGGTCAAAGAGAAAGAGAGTCAAAATTGATTTGATGTAATAGTCAATTTTTTTACAGGATAGAAATCTGATAACGGAACAATTTTAAACACGCCCGAAGAAAGCTATTTTTTAATAGAGAAATTGCTTGAAACAGTTCCCAGATAGTTATTTTAGCTTTCGGGATGAAGTGTGATTTGAAGGTTAATTATTTTTGATTTTCGGGCCAAACGGCCTTTTGATGATTTTAGTGAGGATACCCACCTTTTTATAAAAAGTCTTTTTTATTTTGATGATTTTTAGTGGGGATACCCACCTTTTCATAAAAAGTTTTTTTATGGATTTGTTTTCTTCATATACGTGTTGGCTATGTATTTTGTTGGCTGGGTCTGTCTAGAATTATCGGAACATATTGGAACTTCAAACACGAACTACGTAACCAATTGTCATAGTGTTTTAGGTACTAAAACCAAAATACCTTTTTTGGCTCTCATGTGACAACCAATTTTTTGGTACAGTCATGATGTCATATGTACGATGAACGCAAAGAGAAAGTGAGTTCAAAATGATTTGATGTCATGGAAAATTGTTTTACTGGATAGAAAGCTGAAAAATTGCTTGAAACAGTTTCCAGATGTTTATTTTAGCTTTCAGGATAGAGTGTGATTTGAAGGTAAATTATTTTTGGTTTTCGGGCCAAAAGGCCTTTTGATGATTTTTAGTGAGGATATCCACCTTTTCATAAAGAGTCTTTTTTCGGGCTATCTTTATATACGTGTTGGCTATGTCTTCTGTTGGCTAGGTCTATCTAGAATTATCGGAACACATTGAAACTTCAAACATGAACTACATAACCAATTGTCATAGTGTTTTAGGTAATTTTTTGGCTCTCATGTGGCAACCAATTTTTTGGTACAGTCATGATGTCACATATACGATGAACGCAAAAAGAAAGAGAGTTAAAATTGATTTTATGTGATGGAAAATTGTTTTACAGGATAGAAAGCTGATAACGGAGCAATTTTAAACGTCGAAGGAAACAATTTTTTAATAGAAAGATTGCTTGAACCAGTTTCCAGATATTTGGTTTAGCTTTCGGGATAGAATGTGATTTGAAGGTAAATTATTTTCGGTTTTCGGGCCAAGAGGCCTTTTGATGATTTTTTTTAGTGAGGGAACACACCTTTTTATAAAAACTTTTTTCTTTTGATGATTTTAGTGAGCACCCACCTTTTTATAGAGTCTTTTTTCGGGCTTATTTTCGGGCTATCTTCTTCACATACGTGTTGGCTATGTTTTCTGTTGGCTAGGTCTGCCTAGAATTATCGGAACATATTGGAACTTCAAACATGAACTACATAACCAATTGTCATAGTGTTTTAGGTAATTTTTGGCTCTCGTGTGGCATATACACAACCAATGTTTAGTAAGCAACAACACATAATCATCTGTTATAGAAACAAAATCATTCATTCCATGAAAAATGTATCACATGAATTAACTTCCAAGTTTCTGTGTTCTCAATTCAAATTGAATACACAACCATGCCATACATAAACATTTTTTGTTGGTGTTTACTGAAGCTTATCACCGTAAAAAAAGTTTCCATAAAAATTTCAAAAAGGAACAAATGAATAATGGAAAAATTAAGAATTATCATTATAGTTATGACAGAGGAACATTTATATTTATAAATTAAAAGCATGAAAATGAGAGATGAGACTCGAGCTTTTTATTTTTGTTTTCTGGTAAAATGTTTTTTTTGGGTTGTGTTTACAGTTTTTTTTTGAATTAGGGATATGTACGGAGAGCTTAAAAGTTACGTAAATGTTTTTGACAGACACAAAAATAATGATTTCTTTGGATCTCTGTTCTCTTATTGTTGATTGTTTTGTTTCTAAGTTCTTCGTTCAATTTAAAATTATTATGTATGGTATTAAGATTGCGTATATACGGTTTGTTGTGTTATACATATATTTAAGAAAGAAGGTGGGATCGGATGATGAGAAAAGAAATTGAAAATATTGTAATAATAATGATGATTTGGTTTGGTTTTTTAACTTCTACTTGTAATTTTGTTATGAAACGAGCGCAATATTTTTCTAATTTTTTTTTTTTTGCTTTTTTCGTTACCAAGAAAAAGTAGGTGGCCAATTTATTTTTTAACCTTCCCAAATATAAGATATTTATAATCCCACGGTGTGCAATGTGAAACCCCCTCTGGTAATTTAGGATTCAGTATATTTTAAACAACAATTTTTTATGTTATGTTTTAGAAAACAACCACTTTGGAAAGTAATTAAATTATCATTTTGTTTTTGGGACAAAATACATCGAGGAAATCCATATGCCTCGATCCCAAAACGATAAGGGAGAAGGAGATACGATGAGGTTATTGGATATTTTCGATTATCTCGTATAAATCGATAAAAATTGGGGTTCGATTTGTGTCTCGTTTAAACACAAATACCTGTATACATAGATAAATTATTATTAAATACAAATTTCATCAGAATTCTAGGTTAATTTTGATTAAATTGTTTACAAAGCTATTTGTGTACAAGTATTTACGGGGAAAAGCAATAGATACCGACATATCTGCTGTGCTAATAGGCCTTTCTGCTAATAAAAAATTAATCATCCGATCACTAAATTTATAAAAGTTCAACAGCCGTACACAATGCGAAACATGTAATAAACTGTACGTAATTAAATTAATCGTCTCCAAAAATTAGATGAAAATTCATCCTATAAAAAAATGGTGAAAATTGAACTTGATTCCACAGCATCAATCAATCAAAATGATCCCTCCAACACATGAACATCAGAGACTTTACTATATCACGAACATTTAACATTTTTATGTTCGTTTTAATCAATTTTGTTGAAACATTAGTGATGATTGATTAGAGCAAAAAACAGTCATGATGTCAGCTATACGATGAACGCAAAGAGAAAGAGAGTTAAAATTGATTTGATGTGATGGAAAATTGTGTAGCAATTGAAAAGCTGATAACGGAAAATTAAATGTTATCATATCCATAAAGTTCTTATTACGATAATTACCAGCATCGTTAATGTTGTATACAGATTTTCACACCATTCTGCCTTTTGCCTCTGCGATTTGTATCGCTGTGTTTTAATCAGAATGGTTATAACTATCTAATGGGCCATTATTAGCAGCGTATAATTAATTTCAAGTTAAGCATAAAATTTGCATCGATTTCAAGATGGATCATAAAACATAAAGTTAATGGAAAAATTATGTAATTGGACACCGTTACATCGTTGCTCCTTGTATCAATGCAATTCCTCTTCATCAAACCAGTAGGTAGATTCTGGTAAAGTGACAATTGTTCATGACTTGTTTTAAAACAACAAAATTATGTTACAGAAAATGTGTCTAGTATACCTCCATGTGGTAATACCTGGTCAACGTTTTTAAACATCAGCTAAATACTAGAGTCGAGTGGATTACACTATACATATACAATATGCAATGAGTAAACCAGAACAAAGAAATACCCCAGGTGGTACACAAATGGAAATATTTGGCAATCCACTCTCTGATGAGACTGGTTCTAAGGATTCTGGGGAGGGCTGATCCTTGAATACACAAAATAACAAGCATATTCAAATAATAAGCAGCCCGTTCCAAAGTCGAGGAAGAGTTACTAGTACTCCTGAGAAAATTATTAATTTCTCATTTGAAAATCTTAACATGGAACAATTCCAAGCAGGTATAACAACCTCATATAATTATGGTTGAAAGTTCAACCGTTCTTGAAAGTTGTGCCTCAGAGAAGGAGCGAATGTTATACAAACAATAGCAAATGTAGCTGATGAGAAAAATCAGCAAAGCATTATTATTTTCAATCTACAATAACAAATTGACGAACTAAAAAAATAAATGATGCAATTAAAGCAGCATAAAACCCAAGCTAAGCCATCAATGAACCAGAACCAGAATACCAAATTTCATGTCAAACCGAATCTCCAATGGTACAGAACCAAAACAACAATTATAAAGTTAATAAAAACGTTAAACATCAAACCGACGAGAAAAACGTAGCTAACGAAACAGAATGGATTCGCGCTAAGACTAGAAAAATTAAAAAGAGAAAGTTAAATGACACACCGTCACCACCACAAAAAACACAAACATTGGATCAAAATACTCAGCCTCAAACGGTTGAGACAAACGTTAAAAAAGATAAAAACATACCTCCCCCACCGTCTATCATAGTAGATGATGTTAAAAATTATTACGCGTTCTATGATTTAATTAGGGCGAGTGTTTAAGAAGTTTCATTCATCACTAAATTGATGAATCAACGTAAATAGCGGAGATGGATACCACGAATTGCATATGAACGAGCAGTTGCTTTTCATAATAAATTTTTTAATAAGCCTAACATTGCTTTTGTCAACTATTTTACTAATACATCTGCATGTTTTGTTCTTTAGACCAATTTTGTAGTCCGCCATGTTTTGCTATTTTTTAATTGTGTCGGAAACTTCACAGTCGTTCAGACTACTCTACCGGTACAGCCACACATTTTTGTAAGCAAGCATAATTTTCTATTCGATTTGTTTATCTGAAGTCCCGATCTAGAACGACCAGTGCTCCTCTCATTGGTACAGATTTAGTGCGCATCAGAAAAAATTATTTGCATTATGGCCCTATCTAGTGGTTATTACATGTTAAGGCACATTTCGGCACTTGTGGTAGATTCTTTAAAACTGTTTTTCTGTGTCTCATGAACTAAGTAACAAGCAAAAATATTCTTCCTTGTTTCATTCTAATTGAAATGGTTTTTTGCTTATATGCGATTTAAAAATTTATCTTCCAATATTGTAAGTTTGGTTATTGGTTACCCGATATTTCCCGAAATGAACTGTCTCAACGAACCGACATCACTGAAAACGGCATCTTCTTCTGCCATGGGCTGAAATAATTTCTTTCACATACAAATTTTCTCAATGCATTTTGAGTGTCGTGGAAAATCATTTGAGATTTTGAACCGAAGTTCAGTTGCGACAAGTTTACCAAAGGGGGTAATTTTCAAGGACGGAAAACGAATTTAATTTAATATGTAACGGCTTTCTATATGCACGGCGTTGCGTAGGCGTATATATTGAGACCTCAGGTTGCACACTTAGTACGTGCGGCTAAAAATAGCGACAAGGATTTCATCATAATTCAAGATGAAGCTCCCGCTTATTCCGCTAGGATTATCACTGAATATATGGAATTCAATGAAATTCGAAATGGCCATCATTCGGTTCCGATCTGAACCAATTGACAACAAAGAATGGCAACAAATACCATAAGACTACGAAGTCTGATTCAAAGCATTTTAAAAATGAAATCACTTAAACTAGTTGAAGTGAATATTCTGATAAAGTTTCATGAATGTGGCTACTCCCCATCAGCCAGAATCACCCGTAAGAAACCCCCATTTCAACCCTAATTTCAAAATATCAATTTCGAAAATTTTTTTATGTGTGATTAATGGAAATCAGACCTTTTACGACCTGGCTAATGGGAAGTAGGCACAATCATGAAATTTGATCAGAATGTTAATTTCAACTAGTTTAAGTGATTTCATTAATAAAATGTGCGTTTTTCACAAATCAGTCATTAAGGTGTATTTCAAAAATTTAACTTTTAAATATTGGGTTGAATTAAAGGGTTTCTATTCCCAATTCTGGCTGATATGGAGTGTGACACCTGGTCTACAATTTTTTCTTACATAGTTGATCTACTTTAACAGGTTTTGTGCATAACACATGTAAATGGGCAGATAAAGCCGTTCTAGGAAAAATACTTACCAATTCTGGAGGAGAAATAAATTGTTTTTGGCATGCACAATTAAACTAAAGCAAAACATATGCTCTAATGATTAAACGGATCTATGGGATTCCTGGTGTGATAATCACGTCAGAAATCCCACATTATCTGCCAAAATACATTATGCCCAAATTTTACCGTTAGACGCAAAAAATTGAACAATCAAATACTACTCGACTAAATAAGAAAACCGTGGGATTTCCACAATGGGTTTTCTGTCGTTACTCACACACAAATTAGTATATTACGCGTTTTGTACATTTTTCCTGCACAATTTCTTCCTATATCGTTCAGGTAAATTTCAAGGAAAAGTCATATGCTTACACACGCACACACAACCGCTGTCACCATAAAATATCAATAAAATTATTTACGGTATTGTAACGAACAAAAAGAAAATTTCAGCGGCCTAATGTTTCACCAGAAATAAAATTACAATTCTTGTCGCACACGACCAAATTTGTTATAAATAACAATTCGCCACCACAAAATCGTTATACCTACCGGTAAAAGTCGTAAATTTCCTCAAGTTTATGATAAGATAGCAATTTGTTAAAAAAAAATTCGGTTCTCGTTTTATTATTAACCTTTTCGAGAATTGACATTTTTATTGTGGCGCATGTAAATTTGCATAATAAATATTGTTGGTCGATACTGTCGTATGTTGCGAATATAAGTTTATTCATCTGGGTCCACATATACTCTGCACAAAAAAAAATGAAAATTGACTTCCCCCGCTATGAATATAAATTATGTTCGCACCAGGAAAATATTTTAGGTCGTCTTCTGATTACGGACATATAAAACACAACCCCTTTTAAACATTCCGTTGTCTTCATTATTTTCGAATTCTAGGTAGGTATATCGGTACGGTTCTCCGTCCATTTGTTATAGTCGTATACGGAAACGTGAAAATAAAAGTTTCTTATTTCCATACAGCCATTCTTAAAAAGTGTCATTTGAGACTATTTTCAACCCAATTTGATGGTATACGAGTTGCGTTGTGTAGAGAGCTTTTCGGTTTTTTCCTTTTATTGGTTTGAAGGAGTGAACTTTATAATATTCAAATATTTCTTGTATAAATTTAAGTGATTTTCTTTTATATTTATAAGAGTACATTTGTATATTTGTACGTATATTTGTAAACTAATCGTACACATATGAACATAATATGGAATTGGATGTGAAACGAGATAATTCCGCAACAACACGGGTGAAATGGAATGAAAAATGAACAAGATCCTGATTGATGTTCAAATATAAATGTTTTTATGTATGACTGTATGTTAATACAAAAATTATACTGTTAAGAGGATTTTCAAAAAAGCAAAAAATAATAAAAAGGATTTTCCGTGTTTTGGAAAAACAGTTTTCATTTATTTCGCTGAAAATTATTCCCTTTCTTGTCACTAGGATTATTTTATTACTTGTACGTATTTCTCAGTAATACTTGACTACTGATTCCGTGATTTTGAATTTTTTGCTTAGACTCTTCATCAACCTAATATTTAAGTTACGCATAAAATTGTTGTTGATACATGCATGATTCACCAGATGTACCTTGTGCTTTGTTTTACGTAATAAAATTTTCGACCTCGAGGTATTTGCAAAGTTACCATTCGCCCTTTCACCGAAGTCTAATATGGATTTTCAAAAGTTTTCTGTGTATTGCGTGTCGGTAGTTCTGTGTGTTGATGGTTTCGGGCAGACTATACGTTTAAGTCCCCTCTACAATCCAGAGCAAAGTAAAACTTCGCCTTATTATATTTTTTATAATTCTGGCGGCTGCTTGCATAGAACCTTAATATGACAAAACGAAAATATTCGAAATTATATTTGCAATAAAAATTCCTTTGTGTCGCTCGTATGCAAAGAAATTACTTGAAATCCACCTCTAAAGAGCATGGGTGCATTCCGAAACCAAGTGAGGAAACTTCAATTAAATTAAAACGAATTTAAATTCCACAATTTTATAGGGAACCTCTCCAATGAGCAGCTTTCTACGATCAGTTTAAAAAGATGGAGATGATTTTAAGGAGATCAATGAAACCATTAAGATGCAACAATTAAAAACTACATTGCTCAGGAGTACAGGAAGACTCATAAATCACCTTGAGACGACGGGAGAAAACTACAAGATGTGTGGACGCTGTTGGTGAGCAGGTACCAGAATAAGAGACAATTGGCGACAACTCATGGCAACACCATTCTGAATTTCCATTCGATGCAATCGGAATCAGCAGCTACAATTAAATTGCTGCTACATGATTATGATGGACCATCGGTTGGTTGTTGTCTATCTGATGTTGATTGTTGAATATCGAGCGGTGACAGAACATCGGCGACAAAAGGAGTTGGAATAATTAATGATGGTACTGGTTGAACGCCTTCTGAATTAACAACATCATTTGGATGAATTGATTGCGATTGTTCTATCGGAATTATAGTTGTCCGACGTCGTATCTGATCAACATGACGTCTCATTGATTGGCCTTGTTCGGTCTCTATAGTATATGAAACAGGCTCGGTTGTTCTGGTAATGGAAGCCGGGATCCATTTCGAACCCGACGAATAGTTTCGCGCCCAAACTGTGGAACCCTCAGACAGTTTTCGTGGTTGGTCGACCACTGGTTTGGTCGAATACGATGTTTTAATAGGAGTTGGGCGGGTGATCCGCCGGTTGTAGTTGATGGCGTTGCATAATGGTGTGCAGAAACTTCGCCAAACGATGTTGAATATCGCCAGAACTCTCTTTTTTCAGGAAATATTTTGTTGCTTTCACGTACACTGAACGAATACCATTCGTATCACAGAACTACCGGAATTCTGCGGAATCGAACGCTGTACCGTTGTCACTCACTATTGTCTCTGGAATTCTATGAGTGCCACACACATTCTATTCTATGCCACAAGCAGCTGACGTTGTGAACTTGGACTACTTCCAACCACTTGGAATACGAATCGACCAGTATGCAATAAGTATTACCGTGGTGAGGTCCGGCAAATCGATATGGATTCTCGACCAAAGGCCATCCTGTGCCACCTCTGGATGGCTTGATTGACTCTTTTTACAAAGCCGTATAACCCTTTCGATGTCCGCGCCTAGTTTGGGCCACCACACGTAATTTCTCACCAGTGCCTTCATTCTCACAATACCTGGATGAGCCGTATGAAGAGCGGACAATATTTGTGCACGGTGACATGGTGAAATTATTACTCGCTAACCCCAAAAGAGGCATCCTTTGAGTGTGCTCAATTCAGAACGACGAACCCAAAATGGCTGGAATTGTACAATGGGTTTACACGCTGGCCATCCATTCAGTGTCCACTGAAGAAATTGCGAGAGAACTGGGTTGGAAGACGGTCGGCTTGTGAACCGTATCTAGAAGCAGCACTTCTTCTTCCTCTGTGACGATCGAAATGCCCGGAACTGGAAGTCTACTAAGATCGTCAGCATTCCCCACATCCTTCCCGGCACGGTAAAAAAGTTTGAAAGTGTATGCGTTCAGGAAGGTACTTCAACGAATCATTCTCTGCGATAGAATCTGTGGAGTTGGGACATCTGTGGTAAAACGTCCAAGTAGCGGCTTATGGCCCGTCACAATAACTAACTCACGACCTTAAATAAGGAACTTCTTAACTCCAGCAATAATGGCCAGAGCCTCGCGATCACCTTGACTGTATAGTCGTTCCGTATCGGTCATCGTTCTCGAGTGGTAAGCTATGGGACGCTTTTTCGTTCCCACTTAATGTGACATAATAACGCCAATTCCGTAGAGGAAGCATCAAATACTAGCAACAACGGGTACGTCTCAGTAAATGGCATTAGGACGTTGCTGGACAACATCAATGCATCTTTAAGTACATCGAAACTGCGCTGCTCGATAGGTCCCCATCTTCAGAGGACATTCTTGTGAAGCAACTAGTGCAAAGGTTCAGCAAGGGTTGCCTTATCTTGAATGAAAGAACGATAAAAATTAATTAAGCCTAAAAAGCTTGAAGCTGTCCCTTAACCGTTGGTGGTGGGGTGCTTCTAATGGTATTAATTTTCTGTTGCATTGGGTGTAGACCTTCGGAATCGATTCCGAGAAAATCGGTAGATGAACAACCAATTTGACATTTGTCTTGTTTCAGACGGAAACCAGCCTGACTAAATCGTTGGAAGATCCCAGTCAACTTCTGGCGTAAATCGGTCGACCTTAAACGCACCCTTGTGTGTAGTAATTGTCTGTACTAGCGCAGATGCATCGTCTACAATGAGCTGTTGGTACGCTTAAGCGAGGTCGAGTCTTGCAAACACGGAACCATTTAGTATCGTCGACAATAGGTGATTTGGTGATTGAACCGGGAAACAATGTGGTGTGACAGCTTTATTCACTGTTGATTTATAATCGCCGCAAATTCTAGAGGCGTAGCCTATATAGGCGTAGCCCAATCGCTGTATTCGACCGGCTCCAAAATTCCCTGATGAATTAATTTATCTAACTCTACTTCAACTGCTGCTCGCATGGCAATAAAAATTTTCCGTGCTAGCAAACGAATCGGAATGACTTTTGGATCCACTTGTAAAACAACAGGAGGCCCACTGTACGAACCCAGCTCAGGTGCAGATAGGTGACTGTATGTCACCAGTACACCGGAAAAAGCTGTCTTTGTGATTGAATGTACTCCTTGAATGGAAATCCCTAAAGGCTCGAACCTATTGACGCCAATAACACTGGTTTTGTTCCCGGTGGTGATGTATAATGGTATACTGGAAACTGGTTTACCGTTGCACTGTACATCTATGTCGGAAATCAAACAGTTTCAAATTTGCCTCACGAAGTGGTGGTGATTTCGGGAAAACTCTTTTGAATGTTGTCCCGGATATGATCGTATGTCTCGAGCCCGAGCCCATTTCTAAACGACACGGCAAATGGTTTATGTTGATGGTAGCAGAAGTATTAACAGCAGAAGTGCTCGCCACATGTTTCACTTCTCTGTAACGACGATTCGATAGCTTTTGGTTGTTTTTAGGTTTGTTGCGGTTGCTGCGGTTTCTTGCCATCGCACGACAAACCCGTTGGAGATGTCCCATTATACCACAGAAGGAACACAAGGTAGTACGGTATCGGCAGGTGGAGCAGTCATGATCCTCCCCGTAGCTGAAACATCCTTGTGATTTTGACGGTTTGTTCTGTTGATTAGTTTTGGCCGAGGCTACATGATGTTTAGGCACGATTTGCTTCACTTGCTGTGTTTCAGCAATAATCTGTTGATTCTTCTCGGCAGCTTCTGCGACAACGCTGCGATTGATAGCGGTATCTAGCCGTATTACGGGGTATTGTAATGTTGTTTATGCATGCGAATACAAACTTGTATATTACGTAATATGTAAAAGGGTTCACATCAAAAACGAGTACATTACAATGACTGTACCAAAAAATTGGTTGTCACATGAGAGCCAAAAAATTTATTTAGGTCTTAGAACACTATGACAAATGGTTATGTAGTTCATGTTTGAAGTTCCAATATTTTCCTATAATTCTAGAGAGACCTAGCCAACAGAAGACATAGCCAACACGTATGTGAAGAAGATACCCCGAAAACCAGCCCGAAAAAGATTTTTTATAGAAAGGTGGGTATCCTCACTAAAAATCATCAAAAGGCCTTTTAGCCCGAAAACTAAAAATAATTTAGCTTCAAATCACTCTCTATCCCTAAAGTAAAAATAAATGCCCGGAAACTGGTTCAAGCAATTTTTCTATTAAAAAATTACTTTCTTCGGGCGCGTTTAAAACTGTTCAGGAATTAATAGAACGGTTTCATAGTTATTTTGATAATGTTTGTATGTATTTCGCAAATCGTGCCACCACATTTTAGTAGACCATAAAAATTAATAGTCCATTAAATAAAAGTTAAGGGCCGATTCTAAAATTTTAAGTAATGTTATTTTATTTATTGCGGGGATATAAAATATTTATGCCACGAGAATCGGAACCGTTGGTTGATAATAAAATAAAATAGAGAATGAAATCGGTTCAAAGATGAAGTGAATTATTACCATTTGTGCACTATAATAGCACTAGTATTTAATTAAAAAGTGAATAAACTAGAACTTTTACGATTTTTTATTTAATATTTTTATGTAGCAAGTACCATGTTATATAAAAAATATTAAATAGAGAATAAAGAACATAATTTGTCTTCTAATTCATTTAATTTTAAATTAAACGAACGATTATTATCAAAGCATGAATCTCTGTTCACGGAGATTGTCAGAACTAACGGATGATTTTATTAGATCCGTAGGACTATTGCTAATTTTCATCCGTACTCCCTTTAATGTATAATGGGGATGAGGCATAGATTCATATACGAGGGGCCAGATTCATATACGAGTAATTCGATTTTTCTCGAAAAATCGAACAACTTTAAAGCATGAAACTCTGTTTACAGCAATTATCAGATCTAACGGATGGTTCTGCACCAGATAAATGCCACATTCCGGCTATATATTAATAAGAGTACGAATGAAGTTCTGAAATAGTCCTTCGAATCTAATAAAATCATCCGTTAGATCTGACAATCTCCGTGAACAGAGATTCATGCCTTGATAATAATCGTTCGTTTAATTTAAAGTAAAATAGAAGACAAGTTATGTTCTTTATTCTCTATTTAATATTTTTTATATAACATGGTACGCACTACATAAAAATAATAAATAAAACCTCAGAAAAGTTCGTGAAACAGTTTGTGTAATATTCAGAAGTGGTATAGCTCCAAATTGACCGACCAAATAGAATAGTGGTTAACGCTTTGGCGTTTGGATCGGAAGATACCGGGTTCGAGTCCCGATAGAGGCAGGATGCAAACGGAATTTTCATCAACAGATTACGATCTGTAATGAAATGGAACACATCTATGACCACCACATGTCGGAGTGCAAAACTCTTGGGGCGGACTCATCCACCTTCCATGCCAGTATAGGCTAGCATGGAGCTGTGCAATGTGCAGTTGGTTATAAAATCGTACCTATGACCGTATATGTCCTCGAATTAGCCGACATTGGCGTAAAAGGAAGGACGGAAAAATCAAACCGCGAAAGAGTTGGAAGAGTCTTGGCGTGGAACAGATTGCAGGGCTAATGAAAAAAATAGCTCAAAATCGCATTAAAAGTCCTAAGATACTTCTAAGGTTACTATACAGCTGAAACGGGTGTTTTCACTTTAAACTAATACCCAATCCAATTAAAAAACGTGAACATTTTTCGAAAAATTCATGTTTCTTACTTGGATTCGGTCTATAGAACAAAGTTAAAATACCCATTCCAGCCCTAGTAACCACCTATTATAAATTATAAATCACGACGTAGATCACGCAATGTAATTTACTCGGTTGCCGACATGTAATCTATTACGTAGACTACATAGCAATTTTTTACGTCACTGACATCGACAATGTAGACAACGTCGACAACCTAGGAAATGTTACTCGAATCTTAATTTGCTCATAATTTTCTCTTTATTTTACGTTTGTCGATCTGATAAAGTTGCTTTCTATAGGTAGCTATTACGCAATTATCTAGTTATCCTATAACATAAATTATTCGTTAGTACATGAATCTCTGCTGTAGTGATAAAAAACGTCAAAGGCAAAGAAGAGCAGATAAAGAAGTCCTTAAGTGATCTTGATTAGTTGTCTCATTTTGCTAAAAGGTCGAAGTAATATTTGTCAAAATGTAAATAAAGTGTCTAATTCATAAAAAAATGTAATATTTAACTGTGGAAAGAGAGCAGCACATACAGTGACAATACAAAATGGTGAAAATTCTCAACATTAAGAGATATGAATTGAACGCAATGGCTAGTACTTTGGTCTAAACGATCACTAAAAAACTTTTCGTTACAATTGTTTTTGTCAGAATAAGGAGGCATACCAAATCGTCTACTCTGGCAAATATTTTAGAATTATTCTTAGAAAGATCACAAAATGTCTCCTCTTTTCAGTGATCCCTGATCAAACAAAACTGTTTAAAGCTTTTGTCTTTTTATTTTAAAAGCAGTTTGCAGGAAAATGCACAACAACAAAACATTTTACATGACGCGAAATTTTTTAATCCCAATCCTTTGTTACGATAGTCGAGTAAAAAATTTTGAGACACAGAGAATAAATTGATGAAATATTGGTGGAGTTGGTAAAGGTGCAGAAAGTACTTTCACGCTGAATTCAATAATCTGTTCCTCAAAAATTATGTATTTCTGAATGCCTGCCAATATTATCCCTGATAATATATATTAATTAGTTTGCACGACATCTCTTATCAAATAGATTTATTTATCGCGATGGAAGATTTCTGTCGACAATCGTAGTGCACATTTTTAGTATTTTAGTTTTGTTTCTGTAAAGCGTTTAAATAACCTTGCCAATGGAAGTTTAAATATCGTGAATGCCGTGTTAATAATTTGCAAACTGGGATTATTTGTTCATTTATAAGTTTCTTGTGGTCAGATCTTTCAATCCGTATGACTTTATGTTCCTGTTTTCTCCAATTATTGCATGCAGATTCCGACCAACGGAAGGACTGCACTTATGATGTACTAAAAATCATACCAACATAAAATATGAGATTATAAAATATGTAATGCGTGAGTGTGTTGAAATGTCGACAAATTTGACAGCATTTACAGTTTGATTTGCTGTTTTCCCAAAATATCCTTTTTCTAATGTAACACTTTACTTTACCAAAAATAAAACGATTCCACTGCAAATAGGAATAGGGCCGCTTACTTGGCTGGTTCTAATTCCATAAAATACAGTAGTTTGGAGCAAAACGGTATTGATTTCCATCGGTTGACGTATTGAGAACTCGCACCTTGTCTCCTCACGGATGTGAAGTTTTTACAAAACAACAAAATTAACAAAAAACAAATTTGTTAAATTAACAAAAACAAACAGTCGGTAAAAGTAATATTAACAATGGAAACCTGACAACAGACGGATTTCTTTAAATTTTAATTATTTTCGTTAAATAATCAAAACTTAATTTTGATTGAAAAATAAATTTACAATTTAAAAATATTTACATAAGTAGGACAAAACATTTTATGTAATTTAATAATGTTAATAAATTGTATTGTTAATAATTGACACAGCAATGAGCTCGAGTTGCATAAACGTATATCGAATGGTGGCATTAGAGGTGCTCTTTGAAATAAAATTGGCGTCATAAAAAAACTACGAGATTTTCCCATTTGTTAATGCGTTGGAAAATCGGGTCGCATAGAATATTTTGGCGATATTTGGGTTTCACTGTATTAATTATTGGCCAGATCACAGAGATTCTACCGAGTAGTAGCTAGTATCAAATGATGGCATAATAAGTGTTCGGAGGCTGAGATCATAGGAGGCTTTTTAGTGCCAGGAAGCAATTGTGATGGATCCTGATTTCGGGAAAAATCGTGTAAGGGCCTGTCTAGTGGACCCCGTGTTTATTTTTGTTTTTTTCTTAGCTCAAATGTTTTAAATGAAAATGGCTTGAAATCGGTTTTTTAGTACCAGGATCGATTGCGATGGATTCAGATTTCGTGAAAAATCATGTAAGACCTTGTCTGAATGATTTAAATGAAAATTGCTTAAACACGATTTTCCAGTACGAACCCGGATTCATTTTTAATTTGTTTTCTTAGCTCAAACGATTTTAATGAAAATTGTGTGAAGACGGTTTTCGAGTATCAATACTATCATTACTTATGTAAATATTTTTAAATTGTAAATTTATTTTTCAATCAAAATTAAGTTTTGATTATTTAACGAAAATAATTAAAATTTAAAGAAATCCGTCTGTTGTCAGGTTTCCATGGTTAATATTACTTTTACCGACTGTTTGTTTTTGTTAATTTAACAAATTTGTTTTTTGTTAATTTTGTTGTTTTGTAAAAACTTCACATCCGTGTTTTCTCCATATCAGCGACTTATGTTGCATAAGTGTACAGAATAGAACTGTTTAGATTAGCAAGCAGGTTGTAGCTACATATCCAATATATTGTTAATCATATTAATTTTACATGTGTTATGAGAATCTTTTCTTGCGGTCAACTTAGACAGGTTTTACTGTACATTTTAATGTAAAATTAATCAATTTTAACCAAAATCTCCGGGCACAAAAGTTAAAAATGTGTAGATCATTTAATCACAACCGACGTGAATTACAATAATTGTCGACTTGCCTAC
The DNA here is from genome assembly GCA_963691935.1 of Nephrotoma guestfalica. Classification (NCBI taxonomy): domain Eukaryota; kingdom Metazoa; phylum Arthropoda; class Insecta; order Diptera; family Tipulidae; genus Nephrotoma; species Nephrotoma guestfalica. The sequence continues at coordinate 152,996,808 of OY829915.1, forward strand.
GATCAGTAGATGACGTTATCCACGTGGTCGACGAGTTCTCGACGCGATCACGTAAAAATTAGTCGTTGACGCCCATCTCTGCTTTTAAATATTACACCCAGCGTTCCCTCTAAATTTTCCAAAAAAATAATATTTATCAATTGGAATGGGTCTAGTACAAAGTGAAAATACTAATCCCACAGAAATAACTTACCACGAAACACTTTTAATTCGATTTTGAGGTATGGGACTTTTGAACATCACACCAAGTGTTTTCCTAGATTTTGTGGAAAGTTCATGGTTTTTAACTGGGATGGGTCTGGTACAAACTAATATATCCACTCCAAAAAGCACTTTTACACCCAAGTACACCCTGTGCTTCCCTAGATTTATCTTAAAGTTGACGATTTTTAATTGGAATGGGACTAGCACGAAGTGAAAACACCCATTCCAGCCGTAGTAGTTTCTTTGATTTTGATTTTGAGCAATGCAACTTCTGAATATTAAACCCAGTGCTCCTCTAGATTTTCGGGAAAATTCTTGTTTTTCAACACAATATACACTGTTAAATTTATTATAAACGTTGTTGTTGGTTTTAGGACAAATTTTAAATCCGTTTGAAATCTAGTTTAAAATGCAGAAACGTTTTGCTTCGGCGTCAGGTATGCCACAGTACCAATAAATTAGACATTTTGCACGTAATCTTAATATTATCAAGATCTACTGACGTTGAATCATTTTTTTCTGATTCGGTCGCTTAGATTCTCAGAGTGATTTCACTCGAAGGTTTAAGTTTTTTAGGTGGTTGCAAAGACATTCCACATCGTCAATATCACACGAGCTGCGATTGATTCAATCAGTGTGTCAAATTGGGTTTTAACTGGTATGTTCATTATTTGATGACTGCAACGTAAAATATTATGTTTGGTTTTTCCGATATGTTACGATTATGAACATAACCAGTATATTTCCAGACAGGAGAAAGCGGTTTTGATTGGCTTGATGTTTCTAAGGTCGATATCATCCAGTTCTTTTTGTATTGTCGAAGATAATTATGCGCTCATACAGATATAATTCAATGCACAAATCGAATACAATTTCACTGCACTGTCTTCCGTATTTCGTCTATATGCCTGTGCCTGTACCGATTTTCACACCCTTTTTTCGTCTGTTATGTTCTACATGTCGAACGAAGTAAAAGGAAATCGTTTAGAGTCCTCCAAAGGCATTTTATATATTCCGTCCACGTTAATGAATGTACGATAATTTTCCGATATTGTTTGTTCGATGTTCGCCACAAGATGCTGCGCAAGATGGTTGCAAGAGCATTGCGTTCTCCGCGAATTGTTCCGATTAAACATTGCAAGGATCGGCTAGAGCTACTTTACTTTAATTTCAATGTTTTACTACATAGGCATTTAGCATATTATTATTTCACCTTCTTTGCCTTCGATTTTTCTGTTCCGTACTCATATAAGTTATGTTACTATTTTCTATGTGTGAACCAGATTTTATAGTTTTTAAAGTGAAGAGGGTAAATTTCTTGAATCTTCCCCAGTAATGCGTGTGATGAGAAGAGTCCATTTACAATGTTAGGGTTTAAGTATCGTTTAAAGATACTTATGAGTTCGGCCTCTGTAAAGTCTGTGAATATGTGCCTATAGTGTGGCAGGATGAGAAAAAAGTTTTTGCCTGATAGTTGTTTCGAATTCATCGGTCTTGATTACCAATTGATTTCTAAAAACGTTAATTGGTGATTCCACCAAGGGTATTAGGTCATGGGAGGAACTCTCATCACAGTGTTGGGTGATTGACATACCTCATTTTTCCAATATGGCTTTACACCTTCTCATCTTAGTATTATTGTTCTTATTGCTGAGTGAATACTTTAGTGGTTGGTGATCTGTGAAGATGTTCACTCGTCTAGAAAGATACAAATAATTTCTCAAGGAATTAAGCGACCATATTATTGCTAACATCTCTTTTTCATTTGTAGCATAGTTTTCTTCGGCTTTGCTTAAAGTTCTTGAGATAAAAGTTATAGGCCTTCTATCTTGAGTTAGGACAGCACCAATAGCAAAGTCGGAGGCGTCTGTAGTCAAGTCAAAGTATTTGTTGAAATTAGGATGAGCCAACACTCTTCAGACGCTAGTGTGGATTTTAGCTTGTTAAAAGCGTCTAAGGCTTTCACATCGAGAAAAGTAGGTTTGGATTTTGAGACATTCTTGGACACTCGTCCATCTTCTCCTCTTCAAAGAGATGTCAGGCGTTTGGTCAATTTCGCATAATCACGAATAAACCGGTGCAAGTAACCTGACATGCCTAAAAATGATCTTAATTGTTTCAAGTTTGAAGGTGGGGACCAGTTCAGCTATAGCTTGAATTTTTTTCTCAAGCCCAAGAATTCTACTTTTTCTTGTCGAAATTCGCATTTATCTTACTGGACTTTCAAATTTGCGTCTTCCAACATTTTAAACATCGCTCAATATTTTAATGTCATCAATGTAAACGTAACACCTTTCAACGATGTGTTATGAAAATGCGGTTTTCTCTATATCGGACTCCTTGAGCGGAATCTGATGGGAACACTTTTAAGGTCAATGGTAGTAAAAAAAATAGTTTTATCGAGATTTGCGAGCACCTCGTTGATCTCGGGAATGGAGTATCTGTCGGGAATGGTGATTGAATTTAGCTTTCGATAATCTATTACCGTTCTAAATTTCCTTTCGCCGGACGCATCTGATTTTTTGGCACAATCCAGACTGGTGAATTGTTTGGAGACCTCGATGGTCTTATGATCCCTTCATTTAGCACCTCCTCAGCTTGCCTTTCTACTTCATTTTTTAAGGCCATGGGATATGGATAGAACCGAAATTTCGCCTATAATTCGTGTGGTGAAAGTTAATTTTTTGTCTGGTTCAGCAAAAAGTTTGGGGCAATTGCCTACAATAGTTTTAAGTTTAAGTATTTGATCTTGATTTAGGTGAGTGGTACGTAGATCGATTTTATTAACGTCTTGGGATTCATGCTGTTTGATTGGAATTTGAATATTTGGATAAATTGTCATGCAACCTTCATTAGTGTGAATAACAGCTTGTTCCGTCCCTCCGACGGAGTTAGCATGAAACGGTTTTGTCTTTAATATGGGACTACGAACGTGTTTAGGTCTAATTTGATTCTTATTTGAGCCAGTGTCAATTAAAAACTTATAGCACTCCCCATTTCTAGCACGATGTTCGTAGTAAGGGAGCGACGAGTTATTTAATCTAAAAAATAAATGCCGTCGATTTCATCTGGTTGATCTTATGAAAGATATTCGTAGTGGTCTACATATTTCGAGAACGACTGTGTTTCCTGTTCATTTCCGGGTGAGCCAGCTTCGTCAGGATTTTGTTCGGTATGATAGACACATTGAAGTTTGTTCGGAGAATGCGCAGGTTGAGCCGCGTTGCAGAATGGTCGCTTTTGATTGTATCGCGGGCGATTCGCATAATTTACTTGTTTCGGATTTGTGCTATGATCCACCTCCATTGCGGGTGGTTACGAGGATATTGATTGTATAAAAACGTTGGTCTATGTGGTTGTTGTGGTTGAATGAAAGGATTTCTTGGTATTCTAGGGTTATGCAATAGTTGTGGATAAAATGGCTACGGGGCCTTGTTTCCCGTTACTTACTCCGTATAGTTTCGCGGTGTTTTATGCCGTTACTTGCGACTGTCGTGGTGCGCGTAGTTTTCGAAAATTTGTTTGTCGCAAGGTTAAGATTATCACTTTCGTTAAGACCTTTTATAGTGTTGCTTCACCTCACTTTATTTTTCACTTTCATATAATTATATTGTTTATACTTTTATTACTTTTACTTTTACATGCTTTCTATATTGACTTAATTTCGGTGAAATTTTACGTGCGACACGTTTTCTTACTTTCACAACACTTAGAGTCCCTGAAAGTTTTGGTCCCCAAAACTAAAAAAAAATATTTTTTTATCGCGGCTTAACAACCACTCACTTTATTTTCTAATTAGAGATTACACGCTTTTACTTAAAACTACGCATATTTATCATATTAAACTTGCTTACTTATGCTATATGATCTTAAAACATAAATGGGAAATTTCCATTTAGGTCGGACATGCAACTTCAAATTTCACAATAATTTTATGGGAACGTCTACAAAAAGACGTTTCCATGGAATGTGAGAGGTTGGGCACGTTTTGTGCAACGTGATCAAGTCTGTTAGCTTAACTTATACAAGCCTCCTATAAATAAATTTCGTCGGACTTGATGGTTCTACTAAAAAATGTGAGTTACTTACAATATGAAAATATTCAGTAGAATGGAGGAAGAGCAACCGCTATTATTTCCAAATTTATTGATGGTAAATACACCAAAAATATGTTATGATTTTTCAGTTTTTCCTTGATCAAATATTTATGTTCCTTAAGAAGCAGATACGTAATCCATTTTATTATAACATTTTGCCGGATTTTGCTTGTTCGCCATAATCACTTAAAATTCAGTTTAATCCTTGTTTATTTGAGCTTCAAATCAAATAACATGTTCTACGTATACAGTAGAAGCTCAAAACACAGTGTTTTAATGACGACACGTGCGTATTATACATTTACCAGTATATATATGAAAAAAAACTCAGTTCTTAAGAATAAAACAAACTTAACGAATAAATTTCGCACGATTTTGCTTACACCAATCTCCCTCCATCATACAACCCACTCTGTCGCAATACTGCAAATTTTGCGTACAAAATGCTACCTAAATATTCACGATAAAATAGAAAACCACTGATAAAATATGATAAACTGTGGGATGTAGAAAGAAAATTTTTACGTATTTTCCGAACGATATCTTTTTATTTTAGAAAAATATTTAAATATTGAATACTTGGAAAAGTCGTAAAAGAAAACCGTTATGTATATCTTACTAGCTGTGTCTCTATTAGAATAAAAATCGAGCGAAAAATTGTTGTACAGAAAAGTGAAAAATTTATAGAAGAAGAATATCAGTATTTACCCTTCTGTCGAAGCAAAAAACATTTACTTCAAATATTTTCAAAGGTTTTTAGAAATTTATAGGAATTTGATTTGACATCATTCTCGTTTTCATTCAAGCAAGTTTTAATTATTACATTTATTTGCCTTTGTGTCGGCAATAATTTATACAGAAGCTGAAATGGTTGCAACCATTTTTACCACTGGTTTTTTTCACGGTTTCAAATTAATGAAGGGGAGATGAGAATTTCAAAAAACTACTACTGTAATGCTTTTTAGTGTTTAAAACACAATTTCTTTCGCAGTTCAAAACACATTTGCCATTAAAAATACTGGTTAAATGCTATTATTACCAAGTTGAGTGCCTGGATTAGAAATTTAATGGACTAGAGAATTGGCTAAAAGTGTTTAAGGATTGTGCATATGCTATCTTTATGTGCATCGCTTGATGGCGTGATTTTTACAGTGATCTAAGAACAGAATTTACTGAACTCGAATCAATCAAGTCGTCTGTGGAGAAAGATCAACAATCTCGTTGGTATCTCAAAATATAGTTTCGTCTTGTCAATGCCTGTGCCGACACATTGGGCGTCGCCTGCATTAAAATTGGTGACGAAATTACCGATCAGATACGCATTTGCTTCGCACAAGCATCTCCTAGGAACTACAACTCCAACTATTATATGCTGTATAAGACAGTGGAAATTTGCCAGTGGAAAATAAAAGATTATGCTACTCGCCGCAAGCGGCAGCACCATCACAAAAGAGATTTGTTTGTGTTATAATTACCAGCGGACATTTTTATTCATTTTGAATTTCTTTTTCACTAAATATAATATCCCAGCGGAATAAAATATTAAAAGTGATCCTCAAAGTGACAAATTGATTGATCTCCGAAGTAAAGGAACTCAGTAAATGAAATCTGGAAATTTAACAATATTCCGTCTTTTCACCAATTCTTAAAGAATGACGATGAAATTGGGATAGTAGTATTGATCAGGGATTTTCAGGTAAGCTTTGAACAAAATTCTAGGATCTGATCATGCTGTAATAACCTTGGCCATTCCATAACCAATTCTTTTGAAAATTTAATTTTTTTTACTTATCTTCAGTTTTCGGAAAATATATCAGAAACTTCCACTAGTAACAAATAATTTCGGTTTTTTTTCTAATAGGGTTTTCCAATCTGAATGATATGATTTTTAAGTGACGTTTCGGCCATTTGTAATATGTCATGATCTGTCATTTTTTGTTTCATTGTATTCAGTAACGTTTACAATTTCATCATGGTGAGATATACGCAAGAACAACGTTTACAAATTATTCAGTTTTATCATCAAAATAATCGTTCTCCAATTGCAACTTTTCGTGCGCTTTTGCCATTTTATAGTCGAAATATGCGTACAAGTGTGCTCGCTATTCGTCGAATTGTTGAAAATTTTGAGCGTACATTTTCTTTACATAATGTTGAAATGCCAATAAGACCAAGATGCGCTCGAAGTAATGCAAATATTGCTGCCGTTCAGGCAAGTGTTGCTGAAGACCGCAATTTGTTGATTCCAAGACGTTCTCAAGAATTGGGACTGTCTCAAACCACAACCTGGCGGATTTTGAGAAAGGATTTGGGTTTGCATCCGTATAAAATTGTTCTCACTCAAGAACTGAAGCCGCATTGGACCACCGTAAACGACGTGAATTTACTGATTTTGACTTGGAACAACTTGAAAACGATAACGATTTTTTTAAGAAAATCATCTTCTCCGATGAGGCTCACTTTCATCTGAGTGGTGCGGTAAATAAATAAAACTGTCGATTCTGGTGCGAAGAAAATCCACAAATTATTCATGAAAAACCATTACATTCACCTAAATTGACAGTGTGGTGTGGTTTTTGGGCTGATGGAATCATCGGTTCGAATTTGTTTTCGAAATGAAGCTGGTAACACCGTTACTGTCAATGGAGATCGGTATAGATCGATAATAACCAACTTTTTATGGCCGAAATAGGAAGAAGTTGATCTTGACAACATTCGGTTCCAACAGGACGGAGCTCCCTGCCACGCAGCAAGTGCAACAATTTTTTTTAAAGAAATCGTATCAATCTTAGTGGAAAACCCTATAGCTTAGTTTATACTGAGTCTACAAGGAATTTTTTTTGATTTTTTGCGGCCATATAACTATTAGTTACTAGTCTCAATATGACCTAAGCTACTAGAAAAACAACCGAAACTATTGGTTACTAGTGGAAGTTTTTGATATATTGGCCGACAACTGAAAATAAATAAAAAAAATTTAATTTCCAAAAGAATTGGTTATTAAATGGCCAAGGTTATTTTCTACCTGAAAATGCCTGATCAATACTACTATCCAAATTTCATCGTCATTCTTTAAGAATTGCCGAGTTTCTTCGTCATTTTAAAGGATCACTTTTAATATTTTATTTTGCTGGGATGTTTTATTTAGTGAAAAAGTGATACAAAATGAATAAAAAATGTCCGCTGGTAATTATAACACAATCAAATCTCTTTTGTGATGGTGCTGCCGCTTGCGGCGAGTAGTGTAATCTCTTATTTTGCGCTGTCAAATTTCCGCTATCTTATACAGCAGACCTATTACCTTATCTACAGGACATTAATTTCCTTACGCTTTAATATGTGGCTCGAGATCTCCGTCCAAGTGTGGAAGAGTCAGAGCTTGCAATTTATGTTATTGAAAGTCTGGTTATCTCAAATGCTGTGGTAACTAAAGGGTTTTCCAATAAGAGGTTTCATTTTGATGTTAAAAAAACGAGTATTTTTTAAGAGAAATTAATGAATGCATATTTCATTGTAACGAGGAAGGTATGCCATTAACATTTGAAAACAATATCAGCCAAATGGCCGCCACGGCTACGCTTGCAGCACCATATCAATTTCATGAAATTTTCCATGACCAATTCGCACATTTGCGGTTGTATGTCTTAAATCGATTGTGGAGCGTTGGCATAGACCTTATATGCACGTGGCCCCAAAAAAAAAAGTCTGAAAGTGTTAAATCACAAGATCTCGATGGCCAATTGCGATCACCTCTTCGAGAAATAACACGGTCAGGAAACTTTTCTTGCAAAATTGCGATTGTTTCGTTGCTTGTGTGGCACGTAGCACTGTCGTGCTGAAAATTAACGTCGTCCACATCAATATCTTCCAATTCCGGCCATAAAAAATCTTTAATCATAGCTCGGTAGCACAATCCATTCACCGTGACAGTTGCACCAGCCTCATTTTTGAATAAATAAGGTCCAATCACACCGCCAGCCCAAAAACCGCACCAAAGTAGTGACACATTGAGGATGGAGAGGCTTTTCAACAACCATTCTTGGATTTTCTGAGCCCCAAATGCGACAATTCTGCTTGTTAACGTAGCCTCCGAGGTGAAAATGTGCCTCATCACTGAAGATGACTTTTCGATGAAAATCCGGATCATTTTGATGCATTTGAAGGACCCAATCATTGAAGATATGACGTTTATAGTGATCGACCGGCTTGAGTTATTGTGTGAACTGAACTTTAAAAGCCTAAAGACCTAAGTCTTTATGCAAAATATGGTATAATGTCGTTTGGGAAATGTCTAATTCCAAAGATCGACGAGGAATAGACAAACCTGGGTTTTCATCAACACTACGGGCTACAGCAACAATATCCTCAGTTGTTCTAGAGCGAAGCACACGGTTTCGATTCTTCACATCACTAACTTGTTCCAACAGCTCAAATTTGTCCACCAGTTTCACTATTGCCGGCCAAGAAGGTGTTTCACGACGACCCAAAAGTGCTTTAGTTTTGCGAACTGTGACTGCAAAATGTTCACCATTTTTGTAGTGAATTTGAACAATTTCAATGCGTTGTTGAAGCGTGTATCGTACCATTTTTAGTATGTCAAATGTCAAAAGATGACATCTTCAAAATTGACAGCCGCCCAAATAGCAGACTATTCAAAATGAAATCTCTTATTGTGAAACTCTTTATAATACCGAAGGGACGAAATATTGCATCCTTGGAATTTGTATGCTTTAAAATAAGGAGGATTTGTGTCTTAAAGTAAACGCTTTATCAAAAGAATTGTGGCCTAATGATTCGCTCATCCAACAATTCGATTGTCAAATAGATGGATGAGCGAATAACGTCCAACACAGATTTGTCGTTGGATTCCAATCACCACCCGGATCAGCCCAGCAATTAACTACAAATCAAACTAAAATTATTTCTATTTACTACCATAATGCCTCTAGAAAATGACTACCATGTCCGCAGAATATTTTCTATCAAACTTTGTCTTGTATAGAAAGGAGTGGTTCGACTTTGACACCAATCTTGATGGAGAAGTACTATTGCAGTAGATATTTCCGTTCCAAGTGAACTGAATCCTTGTCATCCTGATGTTGACATTATCACAGTTCGTTTCAATGAGGCCAGAGACTCTGTTAGTGCCATCGGAGAATATGTTCTGCTACTATTATGATGCACTCTGTGATTCCTTTAACTTTTGGTGACTTTAACCTTGCCGATATACTTGTGTGTTCACTTCTGATTCGACAGATGAAAATACTAACAACCTCGATTTCGTGAACCTTGGTGTGCTAGGGAACTGGAGAAACACAGAAATAGCTTCATACCTTAACCTGCTTTCAATGTCACCCAAACTGGTTTCTGTATAACATCTATACAGAAACGTATGTTGCGGTTCAAAGAAGAATTGACATCTAATCCAAAGGTGTTTTGGAGCTATCTATGAATAGTACACGAAAAGTAGTGGAATTTCCTTCAAGGATGACTTACTTGGACTGCTATGCTAATTCGTCCTCTAATATATGTGATCTATTTGGCAGGTTTTCTCTTCACTTTACAAACTAGAAGTTCGCGATCGCCTGTACCATCTAGACTTGTCAAAAGCACTTTTGCACACGATGGTGTTCCACCCATCTTTATCAAGAATTGTGTCAAGAGTTTGGCTCACCCGATTACTTTCACATTTACTGAGAATCTTCGGGCTTATGTTTTTTCTGACTTCTGGTAAAAAAACAAGATTAGAAATTGAAGCTGTTCGTATCCATGTCTTTCCGCTTGAAATTATTTATTATTCCTGAGCAACGTGGATTTTGTTCCGGTAGATCAACTGTTACAAATTTAGTTTTATTTTGTTCTATAACCCAACAGAATTTATGTTGCTAGTTTGTCCTTGCCAATTGGTTGTAGTTTATTTTTCCAACCGCTGGCAATTCTTGAAGATTTTTTATTCATCTTTGCATTTATTTCGAGTGACATCTGGAGTACCTCAACGCAGTCATATCAGTCCACTGTTATGGTGTTGTCGTTGCCACGACAATATTTGCCACTATCACAAATGTATTAGATTGCCCGAAATTACTAACAGATCTGGAAAGATTTTGTGTCTGGTCAATTTGCAACCAGTTGTTTTTGAATGCAGGTAAGTGTAAGTTTTTTCCGTTTTACCGAGTTTGATCTCCGATATTTCAGCAATGTTTCTTGGATGATAACGCTGTTTGTAGAATTGAGTCTTCCGCCTTATCAGGATCGTTGTGAGTTTTGGAAGTTGAACCAATTAGATCATCGACGATATGTGGCCTGTTTACATATACATATAGTAGTAGTAGTGTTTAACTAATTTCCGCTTTTTTTACATTTCCGATTGTATTATGCTGTAGGTAATGAATGCTGGTTCCTAGCGTTTCTATTTACTATTAATCGAATATACAAATTAAAGCGTCATGATGTTGGGGAGTTGCCTTAATTGGTCCTTTTTTCTAGCCAAGAATAAATTACTTGAACACTAATTTAATTTTTAAAGGTTTTATATTTAAATTGAATTTGGATCAAATTATTATCACAAAACTTTATTTTTTGTTTGGGTGGTAAATTTAATCTTTGCTAATTACATTTATTTACCCATGTTACGAATGGTTCCTTAATCAGATGGAAATTAAAAAAAGGAAATAACAACCTTTTACGAAATAGAAACTAATTGGGGAATTCAAAATAAATTTGGATGTTTTACTAGGAAATCGTTCAGATTACCTTTAATTGGGTCTACATATACAGATTACTAATTAGCTATCCCGTTTATTGAGCAAGCGCAGTTCATAAAATAATTTGATGAATTCATTGCACAAATAGCCTTAGAAAAATATTATTTTATAAAGGCCGAAATGCGACCGGAAAAATTCCTATCGTAACACTGTGGTGGCGTTGCTTTAACGAGACTGGTGGCAAGTATAAACACAACCGAGAGGAGAGTCTCTGTTCGCTTACTTTGTTGAGTCATTATGTTCACTCTGTTAGTGCGTACAGATGAAATCAAATCGAGTATTAGTTGGTAAGTTAATTACCATTTGTTTGCTTCGGAGAACTAGCCATTAATCTCATAGAGCCATTAACATTCATAGCGATAACTGTGGCGAAATACAGATATATTTTATGGCTGCTACACAATTGCCTGTGTAAGAATCGTTTGTTATATTCTGTACAGTTTACAGATCTTTACTGCACTGAATGGTATTCTAGCTCTAAAAACTCATGGTTTCGAAAAGCCCTGAATGCGGAACATAAAATAATATGTTTTCCAAAATGTTAGCTAAATCAATGTGACCACGCAAAACGTTACCAATAAAAGCCGCGCCCAAGAAAAGTCGTCTATTTTCAAGGGTCAACATTTTGTAATCCGTGCATCTTGTTGAGTAAGAAGGTAATCAAGTCACATTTTATTGAAATGGTAAATCTTGGTCATAATCCCAGCCACTTTCATTTAACAAAAAAATCAGAAACTTCTTTTGAATGCCGCCTTTGCAAAACATCTTTCAATATGCCTATTGAAATTGGCGTTTTCGACAAGAATAACACCGAAATCCTTAATCTCATTGACTCTTTGCAATACTTCACTGTTGACTTTGTATGAATAAATTAACGCATTCCTTTCATGATAAAAAGATGTCACTGACTTAGTTTATTTATTTCTTACGACCGTACCGAACCGTACGAAAAATGTTCACGTCATCAGCGAATATGAGCACATTCAAACTTTTGATGATCTCGGTTATTCGATCTATGAAAACAATAAAAGCCAGGTACCGATGAGTGATCCTTGAGGAACATGAGACGTACTTTTAATTTTTCATTTCCCATTATTACAAATTGTAGCCGGCTTGTTAGATGTGACTTGAACCAATTTATGTATACTCGAGTGAAAACTAAACTGCGAATAAACTCTGGAGTGATTTATGATGACAGAGAAATGAAAATGCTTTACTGAAATCCGCGTGCGCTACATTAACTTGATGAAGTTTTTCTATTTTGTTAATTATTTCACTATCGAATTCAGTCAAATTAGTCGTTGTGAATCGGCCTGGCATAAATCCATGATGGTTTACTGATATATGACGTGCTATTGTGGATTTAAAGTCGTTGCATATGACTAATTCAAACAATTTCGGAATTGAGGATGAACTTGATATTCCTCAGTTGCACGTGACGTCATCTCGAATTTTTGAAATGTTCCATTTTTTCGTGAAACTTCCGTTGCTTAAGGACTGATTGAATAGATAACATACGCTAAATTCTTCAGAATAGAAGAAGGTATAATGTCAAGACCAAAGCGACTCCAAACCACTTTAAAACAGATAAAATGTTTTCCACAAAAATAAGAGGAGGAGTTATTGATACTTTGTTATTGCCGGGTTGTTCGTTTCATCCACTAGTCACATGAGGAAAGCACACAATACCAGGGTATTGCTTTACATTAGTTCCATAAATTCGTATAGTATATCGTTTGTAAGGACTTGGAGTCAGGCAAAAATGTTGACGATATCAATTTATTCCATAAATCCACTGTCTTTGCAATGGAAACTAATTTTCCGCTAATTATAGAAAATATTCTTGTCGTAACAAGCTTTGAAGAATCTCACAATTTTAGTAGTTAGCCGTTTAGTACTCAAAACTACCATTGTGGCGATGAAAGTAGTTTAAGTTAATAATATCCTTTGACATATCAAAGGATATATCGAAAGACGATAGTCTTTAGTTGACTAGTTCACCGCTCAGTAGCTAGTTACTTCTTTATTACAAAATACAAAATTTCTACATATTGTTTAGCGGCTTAGTAGTACAGTTGGATATTTTACAAGTAAAAAATGATTTTTATGTAAATTACAAAAAAATCGTTTATTTTCAAAAATATACTTTAAAAACGAGGAAAATCTCAAAAATAATTAAAAATATTGAATGTTTAACACAAAAGTGTGTTTATAATTATAATTAACATCAAAAATTACTATTAAAAAAATTACTTAAATGGTTAATCATAATTATTTTCAACTTTTAGTTATCTAAATTTAGAAATCAATAATCATCTATCCTTTTGGCATCCAATGCCATCTATTTTCGTATAGAAAAATCTCCAACATATGATAAAATAAATGTATACTGGCATCTAGCTACATTTGAATAGAATTTATCTAGATAAACAATTTGATAGTATTAATTTCTAAGTGTAGCGGATTTTTTTTAAACTAATTACAATTTGACGAAGCCGAACAAATATTTAAACAAAAAATAATATTATTACATTTAATTTAACTTCAAAATTATAAATATTTCCCAGTTTTTACGAATGTGTGGAATAAATTACAAATGAATAAATTGCGCAACATAAACTTGAAGTGAGTCCCATTCTCGGTTCGCTTTTTAACAGTTGGCCGTGACGTTATCACATCTGAATTTCAATATGAAATTTGGCACGGGAGTTTGTTTGCTCAAAGGACTGAATGATATATTTACGAGTCGTGTATGTAATAATAAACACAAACGTCATTTGTGCAACAGCGCAAAATAAGGGATTACGATACTCGCCGCAAGTGGGCGGGGTCCATAACTACCAGCGGAAATTATTTATTCATTTTGTATCTCTGTTTTCACCAAATAAAACATCCCAGCTGAATAAAATATTAAAAGTGACCCTTAAAATAACAAATTGATTGATCTCCGAAGTAAAGGGACTCGGTGAATGAAATCTTAAAATTTAACAATAGTCCGTCTTTCCGCCAATTCTTAAAGAATGACGATGAAATTTGGATAGTAGTATTGATCAGGGATTTAAAAGTAAGCTTTGGAAAAAATTCTAGGATCTGCTCATGTTGTAATAAACTTGGCCTTTTAGTAACCAATCCTTTTGAAAATTTAAAATTTTTTGTTTATTTATTTTCAGTTTTTGGCCAATAGCTCAAAAACTTCCACTAGTAACCAATACTTTCGGTTGTTTTACTAACAGCTTAGGTCATACTGAGACTACACGGAAAAATTTGGGAAAATTTATTGATTAGAATTTTCACTGTAATTTTTTGATTTTCTGCGGCCATATAAGTTATTTCCAGTTTCGGTTATTAGTGGAAGGTTTTGAGATATTGGCCAAAAACGGAAAATAAATTAATAAAAAAATTTAAATTTTCAAGACGATTGGTTATGAAATGGCCAAGTTTAGTCCAGCATGAACAGATCCTAGAATTTTGTCCAAAACTTACTTTAAAATCCCTGATCAATACGACTAAATTTCATCGTCATTCTTTTAGAAGTCGCTAGTAAAAGTCGGTAAGACAGATTCGTATACATAACCAGCCTAAATATGTCGTTAAATCAGATAAATACATTTGGTGTGAAACAGTAAATTTTCCCAGGTGTGAGCATCATTAAGACCTTAAATTTGAATCTATTTCCAGCCATGACATTACAAACGGTCAATTTTTAGAGAATTTCTAATTTTGTCCGTTCATACGAGTTTCCCGGGTTCCCCGAATTAAATTTGACCTGACATTTTTTAAATTATTACATTATTAATGGACTCCATTTAAAATATTTTCCAAACATGTTATTTAGATCCATTTTACATTTTACCTCCGCACATATTAGAACTTACAAAAATTTGGTTTGTTATATTAGTTTTAGTTGATTTTAGAAGTAACAATATTATAAATAATATTAAAAAATTATTTGTGTCTGCATTATCGACATTATTCGGCTGCCATTTACTCATAATTAATTTTAATCTGCATTATCGGTATTTATCGGCTGGGTGGATTTCTTAACCATTTATATGTTTTATTCAACCGAGTCGGACCTGACATTTTTTTCATTGTGTATGAGCATCATTAAGACCTTTCGTTTGAATCTATTTCCAGCCATGACACTTTCGGTCAATTTTTAGAAATTTTCAAATTTTGTGGGTGCGATATATTCAATCGAGTTTTTCCGGACTCGCAATATGAAAATTGGCTTACCGACCAAATGGCACAGTGGTTAAAGCTTTGGCGTTTGGATCGGGAGGTACCGGGTTCGAATCCCGATAGGGGCAGGATGCAAAGTGAAATTTCATCAACAGATTTCGATCTGTGGTGAAATGTAACACATCTATGACCCCCTGTCGGTGTGCAAAAACTCATGGGCCGACCCATCTTCCATGCTGGTATAGGCTGGCATGGAGCTTGCAATGTGCAGATGGTCTTAAAATCGGTCCTATAGCCGTACGTCCTCGAGTTGGCCGCAAGGCGTAAAGTAAGGACGTTAAAAGCATAACCGCGGAAGAGCAGGGTGAGCCTTGAGCCCCAAAACAGATCGCATAGTTACCAATAAAAAAAAAAAATAAAAAAAAAAAAAAAAAAAAAAAAAAAAAAAAAATAAAAAAAAAAAAATAAAAAAAAAAAATGAAAATTGGCTTGACATTTTTGAAATTGTATTCAATAGAAGGCACTTCATTTGAAATATTTTCTGGACATGTCACTATAAATCCATTTCTGATTTTACCTCCCCAAACATCTAATAAAGCACTTAGAAAAATGTGCTTTGGGTAATTTGTTTTGAATGTTTCGAATTTAAAATTCTTATTTTAATTTTTGTAGTTGTTTTTTAGGAGCAGAAAAATAAACATTTCTAATATAATTATTTGATTTCCGACATAAAAATTGTATCTGCATTATCGATATTTTGACAGAAGTTTTCGGCGAACATGTTACCGACAATTATCGACTGTCGTTTTCGTTTGATTGGTTTGAATCTACATTATCGACATTTTTCGGCTGAACTTTTTGGGCTAACTTTAATAGGGTGAGTTCCTTTATTTCAAGGAGATCAATCAATCTGTCATTTTAAGGATCACTTTTAATATTTTATTCTGCTGGGATGTTTGAGTGAAAAAAAGAGATGCAAAATGAATAAAAAGTTCAGCTGGTAATTATAAAACAAAAAAAATTATCTTTTGTGATGGTGCTGCCACTTGCGGCGAATAGCAAAATTTCTTATTTTCCGCTGACAAATTTTCGCTATCTTATACAGCATGTCTTTCCGCCATTTCTTATTGAATTACGATGAAATGTCGATAGTAGTATTGATCAGGGATTTTAAAGTAATTTTGGATAAAATTCTAGGATCTGTTGATGCTGGACTAAACTTGGCTATTTCATAACCAATCGTTTTGGAAATTTAAAAAGCATCCTATTAAAACAGGAAAAGTGATAAATTTAATGAAATTTTCCATAATTCTAACCTTCAGCTAACTGTCAGTTTAATGTCTTGAATAAATTGCAGGTAGTCCATTTCATCAATAGAATCGTGTTAAACAGCGTTCAATCGAACTTAACTAGCATCAAACCACTGCTACTCAGTATATTTTCGTTGTTTGGTTGGTAAGGTAATTTCTGGACTCTGCTATGTAGTTAGTTGACATCATAAACGATTTTGAGCAGGATGAAAACCGACCGATTAATAAATCTCATGATTTCGACCTATACGAAAATAAATTCGATGACAAATTTGCGCAGAATCAGAGTCGGATAGCGGAATTATTAAACTTGGTTTTTGTATCGAATTTGAACGAAGGCGGTCCTTCTGGAAACGGATTATTCGAAGTGGTTCAGCATATCTGGATTGGGTATGTTATCATCGACATTCCAGAGAACTTTATATTCGATAAGAAACAATAACGATGATTTCGTATTTGGATTCTTTCCCATTACCTTACTAAGTTATTCTAAGGGATTTGAATTAACGTCCGTTTTAATAGGTTAACAGTGACCAGTAAAATCTAAAAAAATTTTTGTGTATTGAAGTTAAATAAATATACTTTTATACATTTTGTAATACAAAAAAAATCATTTGCCAATATTTTCGAAGTTCTTTCTTGCATTGCAATGTAAACAGTATTAAAAAATACTAGGAACTGTCACCAAAACTATTAAAAGGCATTTTGGGGAAGCTGGTGGGCACCAATAATTATCTGCTTAAACTGATCGAGTCGATGCATTCAAAATTCCCGCAATAGTTATTGATAGTCATTTCATTTCAAATTTAGGAAGTGTCGGAAATACAGGGAGTCACAGAAGTGGGCGATGAAATGAAGGAAGGTGATAGGTCAAGTTAAATTTTTACGAATTGTTGATGGTACAAAAGTTATTCCACTGTTAGTGTTTTTAGTGAAATCGCAGGCGCACCCAACAAAAAATTAATTTAAAAATAGCAAGAGTTCTTTTGTTTAACTTTCTATTTTAATAAGGTCTAGAAGAGTGTGCCTTTCCAATAAAATCATCTTTGTAAGCAAAATTATCTTCTGTCAAATAAAAACAATGGTTTTGTGAAGTCCCTCTCTCAAAAAAATGTTGTTGATGTTTAAGTAACGCCAGCGGGAAAACAATGTACTACTCGACCCAATGCCGATTTTAAAATCGGGCGATTCACAACAGAATGTTTTTATCATTTTTTCGACAAAGTAAGTCGTGTTTATGGAAAATGCACTTAACACAATTTCGAGTTCCAAAATTACTAGATGCTTTGTCAGAAATAAAACAAAATGATGAACACAATGGTAAACAAAAGTAAGCAAATCTAGTAGCCCGAATTAAACAAAATTTGTGATATAAAAAGAAAAACATTTTGTAATTCATGTTAATAGTTCCATACATACTCGAACGTTTATATTTAAAATGCCAATAAGCCATGTGGCTTATTCCCACCGCGAATATGCAGAAATGCATTTCATTTATGGTAATGGCATCGCCCGAGCTGCAGCAAGAGAATACCAGAGACGATATTCAGTATTTCAAAACGAACATCATCCGAGAAGAGATGGAACAGCTGGGCAACTTGATATAGACGAAGAAAGAGTAATTGGAATGGTGACAGACGGACCCATCTATAAGTGTTCGTTGTTTATGAAGACGTTCGGGAGTGCCACGGTTCACGTTGCATCGTATTTTGAAAAGAAATCAGTTGCACCCTTACCATGTGCAATGTGTACAAGACCTTTTACCTGCTAAAAATTTTTTTAACAACATTAGGGTGATATTCAATATCCATAATTTGCACTATTGGGCTCGCGTAAATCCCAAAGTAGTGTGCCGTAGTCGGATTCAACACCAATTTGGAGTGAACATGTGGGCTGGAATAATCGACTGAAAATTGATTGGTCCATTTTAACTACCGGGTCAACGGAGAAGTCTATCTAAGTTTTCTACAAAACGACTTGGAAAATTACTTCCAAAATTCCACATATTACAAATACGTGGCTGCAGAAATTCAAGAAGAAGCACTTGATCTAGAAATTTTCGACATTAACCCGAATGTGGTGAAATTATTGAAATAATTGCCGAATTCCCTGTTGTTCATAATGAAATGATCCAATAGTATTGAAGTCTAAATAAGGTACAATTAGTAAGGGTGTTGTAACGATTGGCCCAACCAGCGTTGGCAATTCAATCTACCGGTTATTTTGAGTGTGGTAACACTTACGTTATTCGTGTTATGACATTCGTGGGTCACTTTACGCTTGAACTAAATTGGAAAATTGATACTTGCTTTCAAAGTGGTGAGTGTTCTACAAAAACAATTTATACAACAAACAATACAATTTACGTGTATTTACAGCACGTACAGCCGGGAACATTGCAGCTTTTGTTTAGAATATGTCTGAGCATCCATCAACATCAACTCACCATGCAGCTCTGTGATGAGAATTTTGCATAAAGACCTCGATATGAAGGCGTACACAGTTCAATTAGCGCAGGAGCGGAACGGACATTGTTTGCCCTTGAGATTTGTTGATTGTTATAACGAATGCCAAGCGAATCGGAAATTGAAGCCGTATGAATGGAATTGTCGTTTCCGAGGGTATCATTGGGATACGTGGCAAAAGAACGACTTCTCACTTAAAATTTTCGTTTAAAATGGTTGCTTCAATGACATTTCCGGTGATCCTCTTGATAGTCAAACATGTGCCGTTGCATAATCTGGGTCTGTTTAAATTACGAAGCAGAATTATCAAACCAATTTTTAATCTAAGATTGTGTGGCGGCATTCCTGGCATATCTATTGAATTTAAAAATTCATTTGGATAATTTACTGCGTCATTTTCATGAACGACAGTGTTGATTGATTTGAGAGACAACAGTTCGCCTGGCAACGACTCTTGTATCTGAAAATTAATCTCGTCAACATCAACACTTTTTGCTGCTAAAATAGCACGTCCATTGAGCCAATTATGGTTCAAGTAATTGTTCAGAATGTTCGGGAAGACATTTTCAATTAAATCATGTTTTGAATTAACGATGTGATTGATAGTCGAAACGGTCTCTACGCTTCGCCATAGAAATGATAGCGTTAATCTCATCGGCATAAGTAGAGCGTGGAATGACTTGCAATGTCTGTCGGAAATCACCGGATAGTAATAAGGTAGCACCACCGAATAGTTTGCTGTTGCCGTTTAAATCTTGCATAGATCTATACAATGCTTCGAGTGAATGTTTATGAGCCATAGTACATTCATCCAAGATAATGATCGAACTTTTTTGCAACACTGCAGCCTTTCCGCTGTTTTTTAATGCTACACATTGCGATCGGTTTGTTATGAACGTCTAATGGCAGTTTGAGCGCTGAATGTGGCGTTCGTTCAATGCCTGACGATGCAATTGCTAAAGCAATTTTGTGCTGCGAACGTATCTTTGCAATGATAAGGGATATTAAAAACGTATTGCCGGTTCCACCTGGTGCATCTATAAAGAAAATGCCGCCTTGTTTATCAGCAACAGTCAGCATAATTCGATCATAAATACTTTTTCGATCAGCAACCATTAGCGGCTCATTGCTCGCAATAAATGTAGCTAAGTCAACATTGTTATACTGTTCTTCTCGATGCACATCACTGTTAACTAAGTCGGCCGCCGGACGATCAGGCTTCATTGTACATTTCTGGCGTGTAATCAATGTTTGGATCTTGGTTTGTGTATCTAACTCGGTGTAGTATATCTTCAGCCATGTAATTCTTGTATTTTTCCCACAAACCCGATGATTGTGTTGGATAACATGTCGTTAATAAAATTGCGAACAGTTGACGAACATTATTCGGCGTGGATGTAAATTCTGCATCTGCAATTGTCAGATCCCAATGATTGTCGTCTTCCAGCAATTGCATCTCCATTGTCGATTGTATGTACTGTGTAAAGTCGTCCCAATGAATTGGCTTTGAATACGCCTGCAATTGTTGGATGTGGTTCGCCTTGTCTACGTGGATTGACTTGTTCCATGTAAAACAACGTGGAACGTCGGTATATAATAATGTTTTTCAGAATTGTCTGAAAACATCAAGATTTTGACACAGTTTGAAAAATTCGCTAAGTGTCGTTTTTGGTGGCTCGAATGCTCGTTGGAAAGCATTTTCTTCAGTGAAATATGCACGTTGACCATTTTTAATATGAATTGCAAGGTGCACACGTGGGTTTCGTTCGAGTATAGGAAAACTAAAAATACGCCAGACAGCTTCGTTGCTGCTGATGTATCTGCCCATTTGGTATATCGTGATATTTCGTCATTTTCATTTATATTTTGTACTTCAAATACTGCCAAACCAATGCCTTTATTAACATTTTTGCAAATGTACTTGACGAACTGTACAGAACTACAAAACTCGACATTTATACATGGTTTTTCAATAAGAGCACTTCAACTTTTTTTTTGAATAAAACACAAACTGTTCGACTTTTGAACTAATTTTTTTTTATTAACGAATTTGAACATATACATTTAAGTATGAAACTCGATTTCTTTTGCATGACCACCGCGTGCACGTTTTACAAAGTCCAATCTTTGAAGCCAATTTTCGACCACTCTTTTGCATAAATCGGCCGAAATTCCAGCAATTTCACGATCTATATTGGCTCTGAGCTCTTGCAACGTCGCCGGCTTATTGGCATAGACCAATGACTTCACATAACCGCAAAGAAAATAATCTAGAGGTGTCAAATCACACGAGCGCGGCGGCCACTGGACGGGCCCATTTCGCGAAATAACACGCTCATCGAACTTAGTCTTCAATAACGCGATTGTATCGTGTGCTGTGTGGCATGTGGCCCCGTCCTGTTGAAACCACATGTCGTCCAAGTCCATACCATTCAATTGCGGCCAAAAAAAATCGTTTATCATATCGCTGTATCGATTTCCATTAACAGTAACGTGGCGATCGTTATCGTCGATGAAAAAATATGGCCCAATGACGCCGCCGGCATGTAATCCGCACCAAACAGTGACTTTTTCGGGATGCAACGGTGCCTCATGACTCACGTGTGGGTTGCTTCCTGCCCTGTAACGCATATTTTGCTTGTTGTCAAATCCATTTAGCCAAAAGTGAGCCTCATCGCTGAAGATGATTTTTCGGTGAAAATCTGCATCATTTTCGATTTGCTCTTGAGCCCAATTCACGAATCGGCGTCGCTTCAAATGGTCAAACGGCTTTAGTTGTTGTGTCAGCTTGATCTTATACGGATGTAGGCCAAGATCTTTACGTAAAATTCGCCACAATGATGTCACAGAAAGGCCCAATTGTTGCGAACGTCGTGTGAGCGACACATTCGCGTCTTCTTGAACTGAAGCCCTGGCGGCTGCGATGTTTTCAACACTTCGAGCACTTCTTGCTCTCGAGGGCACCGGAACATTATGAAGCGAGAACGTAGACTCAAATTTTGCCACTATACGGTCGATTGCCGAACGGGCTGGCTTGTTAAATGGACCGTAAAATGGCCGTAATGCTCTTAAAGTAGCAGCAACAGAACGATTATTTTGATAAAAGATTTGCACGATTTGCAATCGCTCTTCACGTGTGTAGCGTTCCATGATGAAATGAATACAAATGAAGTTTCCAAATGACAAAAGATTAATAAAAAATATGGCGTCGTTCGCCGTCCCTATCGGAAAAAAGTTGAAGCGCACCTGTTGAAACACCCGTTATGAGCCTGGTACGTTTTAGAAAGCATTGGTGAGTATGGTACCACCCACTGATTATCAATTTCAATTTGATTTGTAGTGTTCGACATTCGCATTGTGATACAATGGATAACCGTCGATATCAGTAATGGTATCATTAATACATTGCTTTGGGAAACGCTTTGTACATTTTCCATTGTCCATGCATGGCGATGTTAGCACTGCACGGACCATGGATCATATTTGTGGTAACAATATCAAACATTTCTTGGTCAATTGATCGATCCGGAGTTTCTGACGAAATTATTTGGTCAATTTCTTCTGGGCGGATTTTATCTTCAAACCAAATCAAAATAAGAGGATGTGGTAAACCTCGCTTTTGTCACTCAGCCGTATATATCCAGCAACGTGTGTTACCGAAAATCGAGTATTTTACGATCAAATTCATCTATGATTTTAATTTGTGCTTGAGTGATATCATGATGATGCATTGGTTGTTGACCTGGTAATTGCAAAGTTTGTATTTTCTCCCATTTTCGATTACATTTAAATGTAATAAATAAAAATGGCTTATATAAGTCATCGTATCTTGTATGTATTCCTGCATGTGTCGAATGATGCATTGCCGAAATCATACTCACAGGGCTGTCCCGACGTGTGATTTTGATGGATCTGCTCTCAACTGGATCACCGACAATAATAACAGCAATTTCGTTTACGATTGGTGCGTTAAACCTGCCAGCATGTTTGCCCGACGGTACTTTGTCGGTCTTGATGACGATTTGATATGTGTCATTTCTCTATTGTGGTGACATTGTTTTAAATAATTGAATAAGTTGATTCCTATTCTCCATAAAATTTTCCAACAGTTTCACAATTGCGCGCTCTTCTGCCCGTTCGATGAAATTGTACTAGCATCTGGTTAACACGGGTTTTTCACCACTGCCCATAAAACATATTTGGAGAAACTTCGGGTCCTCATTAGACATCGACATCAATAAACCAATTTTATGGTACACTTGGCCTTGAATTCTAAATTTAGACTCAAAGTTGCGTCCGTCGGATCTGTGGTTTCTGGAAGCAAGAATTGAATTCGCGTATCTTGCGCAAAAACAATTTTGAATTGTCTGATGTCCCAGCTAAAAGTGATTGTAGAGGTTCCGGTGGAGTGGTAAGAGTTGGCGATACAACTTTTCCTGATGAGCAACATATGCCGGATGCTTCATTGCGGAATTTTAACGCGTCACAATATTAGCATTCTTTGTTCATTGCACTGATAGCTATTTTAGAATGCGCTGAATAATTGATGTCTGGTGAATATTCGAATGCAAGGCGAATGAATGATGCACGTGTTAATATGCGGCTCGCTTGCAGTCTTTGTCGACCGTGTTCCACACCAATTCTGTGTGGTATTTTAATTTTTTTCCAAAATTTTTGTTTTAACCCGTATAGAAATCTGCACACACAATAAATTCACAATTTAATACTCAACTACAATCTACAATACTTCGGTTGGGCATTTTTTATATATAGAGAGATAAGTCGGATGGTCAAGCATTTCATTTACGTGTTTTAACCGAATGTATGTTTTGTTTCGTGATTGACATTTTCTAATAGTTATACAGCAGTCAGCAATTTATGAGATAATTTAACATCCGGATATGCCATTTTTCCATATCAAATAGTCGTTTAGGTACTCTTGTCGAAAGCTTTACTTTTTATGCAAACAGGCCCGATAAATATATACAGCCCTGCTCCAAGTATATAATGTTGCAAACAAGATTTCTTTTCATAATCGATAAATCGAATCGGATTTCGTATTTCGGGATTTCATTTTTCGGGATTTAAATATCCGTTGAGTCCGTTTTTTGGACTAGCAACACTTAATCGTCGGAGTATTTTTCTGAGTCGTTTAGAGGCAAATTTTTTATTGCAAATTCTCGAATTTATCGTAAATTTTCCGGGTTGGTGCAATGGTTCTTCATAAACATATACATATTTCCTAAAATCCTCAGGCATGTATGCCTGAAATTTGTGACATTTCCTAATTATCCGCGATTGAGACCAAAGTTCCCTATGACGTTCCACGATCATAAAAGCGGACTACCAAATATGCGCCACAGAGTTGGCACGAACTAATCGATGACTTAATGGCGTTCGGCTAATTTTGTTATTTTGTCTGTCGTACAAGATATAATCATGGGGTAGTCAAACTTCTCCTTGAATTGTAGCACCACTGAGAGAAACAACGAAATATTTATGTCTAAGTTATTTGCTAAATCTGGAATGCACCAGATCATATGTTTGGTATGTTATGAATACATAACAATTTTTTTGAATTACAGGATCTACTGACAACTGTTAACAATTGGCCATAAAGTACTTGGTTCTTTCAAAGTATCTTTTAATTTGCTTATTGTTTTTTGTGATGACATAAACTTTGGACCTTAAAAATATCACATTATAAGTTATAAATTTATCTGTTATAATTTATTTAAATTAAATTTTTTTATTTCAGTCTGAACACGACAACCTTCCAACGAGCAGCTTAATTCTAACAAAGTTTCAACAATATCACAATTCTATTGAATAATTTAAAAAATTACAAGTATCACAGATGCCTCGGATGATTTTGATACAAACAACACATCAGTACCATTTTCACCGGACATACTAAAACATATCAACGAAAGTCATGAAATACGGTGCATGCTAGATGTGCACTTTGACCAACTGTATAATTTCGAGGTAAGTCGGAATCAGAATAAGGTTGGACTGTGATAGTAATACAAATAATAACGCTTTACAAAATTATGTTTAATAGAAACCAGGATGTCCAGTATCATTCGATACGATACTATGTTGGCCACGTACACAACCAGACTCGATAGCAACATTATCATGCTTATCAGAATTTCAAGGCGTTCTTTATGACGAAACAAGTAAGTATTACATTTTTTTTTTCAGAATGTTAATCTTATTTTAAAGATGTATAAGAAGATGTACGAGAGCAATATATTTGATCGTGTACTGGTGTGGGTATGTACAGTATGCATAAAAGGAAGTGAAAATCTTTAGTGTTATATACGATGAATGAAAAAGGATCAATCCCAAAGGATCAATAATATTACCTCCAGTTTTTCTTTTCATCTTGGATTACACAACGCAATTTATACAAAATTGTGCGAGAGCAAAAAGCTTATTATTATTATTTATATACCAACCACTTTCATCATTTCCTTTGTTTTTATCCGACGATTCAAAAAGCTCTGTTTACAGTTATTTTTTATATTACTTTGGGTGGGTCTGAATATTTCGTTTTATTTTTTTTTTGGAATTGGGATGGTGGAAAATCAATAATGAAAATCTGATTCGGTACAAAATGAAATTTTGTTGAAAATTTTATTTTGCCAACTTTCAACCGTGCCACTATACATTTAAATCACACTCATTAATAACAAAGTAGATTACGATACGAAGTCGTATACTCGTACCTTACTTTATATACAAAGCATTAATCTAACGATATTATCTGGTAAAAACTATGCGGGAGTTATAATGTGGTGGTGAAAAGTGGAATATTGTAAAACTATTTTAGGTAATTGATAATAGTTGAATATATGGAGGGTAACAGGTGGTAACTCCCCACTATTAATAGTATACCGGGTGAATTAAAAAAAAAAAAAAATTAAAGGCTTGCGTGATTTTGATTTTAGTAACCTTTAAATACAACAGAAACCCCATTTTAAATGTCACACACCACATAATATATTAAAACATGAGCAGGCGAATAAGCAAAATTATAATGTTGGTTTGTGAAAAAGCAATAAAAATTCATAATACTGGAAAAATATGAAAATGTATCCGCCCGCATACACAAAATTTTCATTTACATAAAGATTTTATTGCTCGTGTGTATCCGAATCGTATATACAACAAATATAAATAATGAAAATTAATAAAAGAAAAGTCATTAATTTTCAAAAGAACATAACCGTCTAAAGGTGCGTACTTACCGTTGGTTGTTAAAAATGTAGAAAAACTACATTATATGAGGTAATAATGTCTATAAGAGCTTTAGGAGTGACAAATATTTACATTCAGAAAATTTTAAACTTTCAATAGGCAGTAAGAATTTTTAAGAAGTATACGAGTTTTTATTCTCTCAGGCAAACCAACGGACTTATTTTTTTCTTGGGTAAATCTTCAATGTCGATAAAATGAAATAAAATTCGTAATGATGTAGGCGTAAATTGGGTTGAAAATTGTAACCTACGCAGAACTCAGTAATGTTATTTGACAAAGCTGGTTGCATTGATACTCGTTCAATAAACTGAATATTTTATGACATGTGAATATTTGTTAACCCGTGAAATTTTCCAGAAATATTTCCAATGAAATAGTGAAGTGGGAAAACCAAAAAATCCTGAATTAATTATAAAATCTGTGAAAGCATAAAATAGCAATTTATCATTAGTTAAAAAATTTAAAATGGGGTTATAATTTATAAACCTACGGAGTCATAACCTAAAAACTTTTAAGCCTAAACTTTGAGTATGTCCATTTAACATAAGTACTAGCTTACAATACAACATCGCATCTAATCATGAATAGTTCTGCCATCTTCGATTGGTTCCATCTATCTTGCCAGGTAGCAATGTGATGGGTTTGAATATATTACTTTTGAGCTTACACAATATCTCCAAACTTCCGTTTTTTAATTTTGTAACAAAACAGTCGTTGACTGAACAACATATTGATTAGAAAGGCTACGAGGAAGTATTTCCGTTCGGTTCCTAATAAGTCTTCTTTGGTTTTAAAAGTTCATTGTATCAGTCCATCTATCGCAGGTATATTTTAGCCAACATATTTTGTTTCAAACCTCATCTTTTGATGTGCGAGGTTACGCCGAACCTTTCATAAAAATCACAATTTTTGTTATACAAGGTTATCCAATTCAAGCTTGATAAAGTAAACTTAAAAGAAACACACAAAATATTCGGAACGTATTGTAATTTGTATTTCATTTTACAGATTGATCCTTGCCATTTTTAGATAAACAAGATATCATTCAAACGTCCTCCACGGGACTTCTTACAGGCCTTGATTCTTTTGCGGTAATTTTCAATGACTTTTCGGCACATTTCGGGCGGTATCTCGGCCATTACCTTACGAATATTAGTTTTCAATTCGTCAAGAGTTTGAGGATTGTTTGCGTAAACACGATCTTTCGCGTAGCCCCACAAAAAGAAATCCAAAGGCGTTAAATCACAGGATCTTGGAGGCCGATTGACATCAGCCAATCGCGAAATCAAACGTCCAGGAAATTTCTCTTGCAAAAGATCTCGATTTGCTCGTGTTACGTGACTGGTTGCTCCATCCTGCTGGAACCACATATCGTCAAGATCATAATCTTCGATTTTCGTAAAAAAATAATCGGTTAACATGCGGCCATAGCGCTCAGAATTGACGGTAACGGTTCGTCCATGGTTGTTCTCAAAAAAATACGGCCCAATCACACCACCAGACCACAATGCGCACCAAACAGTGACTTTTTCCGGGTGTAATGGCTTCTCTACAATCAATTGTGGATTTTCTGAGCCCCAAATTCTACAGTTTTGCTTATTAACGTATCCACCAAGCGAAAAATGAGCTTCATCACTGAAGAAAATTTTGTTCGAAAAATCAGCATCGACGGCCTGTTTTTCCAACACCCAATTTGCGTATGTTCTTCGTTGTCCATGGTCAGCAGGCTTTAGCTCTTGTGTCAAATGAACTTTATACGGATGAAGATGCAAAATGCGCCATAATGAGCCATAAGATAGGCCTAAATGTTGAGCTCGACGAGGAATTAACAAATTTGGATCTTCTTCCACACTTTCAGCTACAGAAGCGATATTTTCAGCATTGCGATTGTCGATTGTTAAATGCTCCATATTCTTAAATGGCACAATGTCAACTAAATAAATGACAGCGTACTTGACGTTTATCCTTGACAGATGTCGGTATACAGATTTCTACTTTATCATCATCGAATTGGATAACCCGTTATTTCCATTAACAGCAACCATTGGTAGTCTCATAATGTCAAAAAACATTTAAGTAAGTCATGACGGGCTTGAAGGAGGAATTCTCCATGATGGTAGTGCACAAATTTTACTATCCTGTATACTGGGTTCTGAGCTTTCTCCTGATTATTAAATGAACAAAAATTCTTTGATATAATACTGTATAACGCTGCTGATCGTGCATACCGCCGCTTAGCTCAAAACAGCACTTAAACTAAAACGACAATTTTCAAGAAACCTCAATTCACTAAAACCGATAATTCACCGAAAATGGCAAACCACCGAAGCCGAGCACTACTACATACAAACGAATATTCTCAGGTTTCTGTAATGCGTTAGGTTTTCAATGCTGTACCAGCACTTGTAACACAATCCAATGAAAACGGAACTACAAACTTTTACAAAATAATTACAAATATGTTACACAGTTAGAAACTAGTTTATAGTTTCCGCTAAGTTGCAATTTTTGTGTGGCTGTCATTGGACAGAGGTGCACCACACTTTGCGTATTTCCGTTAATATTAATTGGATCGTACAGACTTTTAACAATTTAACTACAATTTACTGGCATAGTTCAATCCCCAAAAACTACCCATAAGTGGTGCGGCTATTGAAAAACTATATTTTGCATTAAAACGACGATTTTCGTGTTTCTTATAGATACAGATTTGCTGCCATAATTTGTATCATAGTGAGAGCACTAGAATTTGTTAGAAATGAATTACTCCTAAAATGTATTGGATTAGTTCAATCTCCAAGAGGCTACCCTAAGAGGTGCAACCCTATATAAGCCGGGTACTCCTATTCGTTAACTCCCCCTCCTTTAAAGATCCACGGTCCAAGGGTCAGAATTCCAAGTTAATTGGTTGAATTCCAAGTTGTTTGATGATCTCTCGTTGATGAATTGATCTGTTCCTCCTTATTTTATAGTGATAAATGGTCTTTTTAAATCGCAGCTATAACTCCAAGGTCCATAAGTCCTGATACTTTATGCTTTGCGAATAAATTTTGAAGGTGTTTTACGTCGGTTAGGGGTAAATCGTGGAAATATTCTGGGTCGGTAGTTTCTTCGTGTTGTTATTATTAACGGACCCGTTAAAATTACTTAGATAGATTGTGTTTTCGTTCAAGGCCTCGATTACTTGGTTTTTGTTAAATCGGTAATCACATTTAGTGTGTGTTCCTTTTATTAGCTGACTGACGCGATGGCCACTCTTTATCTCTTCTATGTGATTCATCTCGCAAGTTTTAGTTTCACGAAAAGAGTTGTATGTCAAAATGATTCCAAATAATTCGTGTTCGAGCTCCTTGTATAAGTAGATCTGTTTGTTTTGGTTGATCGTTGATCTAATGATGACATGATCACATTCCTGACTGCTTAAGCGTCTTAGGTATTGACAGACTATTATTTTACCCTTTGCCAGTTGTGGGGCACTAATTATTTCCTTGATTTCTTCCTTGACAATAAATAATATTTGTTGGATCCGTCCTTAAGAGTCTTCGTGTAGTGAGTCGACAATTTTGTTGTATTCGTTAAGAATTTTTTCTGCAGTGTTCATCAAGGCGATATTAACTTGTATTGTTCATTATTATTATTGATAATTCATTTTGGCAATTTCGTCCCAGTCTGTAGCATTCTGTTAATGCTGCAATCCATTTCCACGCTATCCCAATCCAGTTGATTGATCGTCTGGTTCGTGTATTTTGACCCTTGAGTTCCGATAGTAATTGGTTAATTTGTTCAACTCGGTGAATCAGTTTAAGGTTGATTTCTCAATCAATGCGGTTGATTTCAGGTAAAATTCTATCTATTACCTCGGGTGATTGTATATTCATAGATGATCAGGGACGTTGTTGTTGTCCAAAGAAAGGAGCTAAAAATTATAGAGATAATTTCCATTCAGGAATGTTTTTTATGTGAGTTATATGTATTTTTCCCCGATGCAGTTATCACTGTGAAATTGTTGTTTTTTGCCACAGTTTCCTTTCTGAACTTCGCTTTATCCTTAACCTGGACTTGTTTTATTGCGACATATATCGAGTCTCTAACATCGTATGTTTTGGTTCTCGTTTCCTCAAATTTTCTCATTGTAGCTTAATTTGTTGGGAGTTTTGAATTCGTTGGATTACATCTGAGTTGTCCTTATCCTTATAGTTTAACATATTTTGAAAATTGTTGCGATTGGTTCGTTCAAAGAATATATCGTTGAAGGGGGAGATCCTTAAGTTCATTTTGTAGACATCTTATCATCTCTATGAGGGTCGAATGAATGGACTCTCTCCACTGTTCCATTTACCTCACTCTTTTGGGATGGCGTAAGATAAATTTGTATTCCGAGCGTCTTGATGTAATCCGATACCATAGGACTGATAAAACTTGAAACTTTCATTGTCCATCACTATTATTTTGGGTGCCGTGAAATAATGCAAAATTTTGATTATTTATATGCGGAGCTGATCTGTCCTTAATATGGAAGAGCTTTGTGAATTTCGAGAACTTATCCATACATGTGATGAACTTTTCTCTTTTGATGTCGATAATGTCTATGTGGATAATCTCCGTTGGAGAGCTCGGTATCGGTGTAGGTGGCAGTTTAACCTTTTCCGGGTGGCGATCATATTTATTTGTGTGCCAAATTTCACAGTTTCGTGTGTACTGCTTTATCAAGTTGGCCAAATGTGGGAAGTAATATTTTTCCAGAATTTGTTCTTTATTCTCCTTCCAGTTACGGTGCGCTCTTTTACGTTTTTCCTGAATAATCCTAAATTTATTCTCCTCGTTCTTGATGTCTTGCACGACTCTTTGAGTTAGGCGTATTTTGAATCCAGCAAAATATTCTGTACTATATAGTTCTTGCAAAATTTGGATGTATTATTCCGGAATCTTCAAAAGTTGTAGGGTTCAGCGTTTCTTTCAGTGTGTTCAACAGGGCTTCTTTGGTTATATCTCGTAAACTGATAAAATGTCTGTGGTAATTCTGATGTGGTTCTTCATAGGCGTAAACATTCTTATTATCCGTAAAAATAAGTTGGTCCCTAAAAACGTTTGTCGGTGCATCGCAGTTTGAAATCAAACCTGAACTGGCATCCACAATTTTGTTGGTTTAATCTGGTTTATAAATTAATTCGTAGGTATATTCTTCGAGTCTTGACTTCCATCTTTTTAGTTTGGCGTTATGGCTTTTGTTACTTAGAGAAAATGTCAAAGGTTGATGATCTGTGACAATCTTGATTTTTTTAACGCCATATAAGTAATGCCCAAATAATGGCAAGCATCTTCTTTTCATTAACGGCATAGTTTTCCTCTCTTTTGTATAATGATCTGGATATGATTGTGATTGGTCGGTCTTTGCCAAGTTCGCCCTGAGACAGTACAGCGCCGATTGCTGTATTCGAGATATCTGTTGTTAAAATGAACGGAGTTTTGAAGTTGGGAAAGATTAGTATTTCCGTTTTAAAACGCCTGTAATAAGAAGTGAGTCCCAGGAATGAGTTTAGGTCTTTTAAATTTTGTGGGCTCTAAATTTTCCGAATGACAAGAATCTTTTTTTCATCGGGTCTAATGCCTTGGTTTGTTATAACGTAGCCAAGGGGTTCCGTTTCATGTTTTCGGAATTCAGTTTTGTCGAGATTTACTCGCAGGTTGGCCTTTTCCAATTTCGAGAGTATTCGGTCGATATTAGCCAGGTGTTCTCCCTCCGAATATGATGACGTCGTCTTTGTAGACGTAGCTTGTTTTCGATATAAACTCCTACGTTGTCGATAATTCGTTGAAAAATGGCGGGAGTATCCTTCAATCCGAAGTGAAGTCTTAAAAATTCGTATTTATCATTCATTGTTAAAAATGATGTTTTAGGTATGTCAACTTCTATCATCTGGATTTAATGGAATCCAGACGTGAGGTCGATTGTCGTAAAAAGTTTTGAATTGCCCAGATTTGTCAGGGTGTTCGATGTATCTGAAATCGGAAACGCATCTGATATTGTTACGGTATTCAGTCTCTTGTAATCGATGACCATCCTATATTTCTTGATGCCCGAAGCGTCCAGCTTTTTTTTTCCTACTCATATTATGGAGTTGTATGGGCTTTTGGAGATTCCATCTTTTAATTAATTGATCTATTTGCTTCTCGACTTCGCTCCTCATGGTTTCAAGGCTCATTCAGATACGGAGCATCGCGTTTAAATGCTGTTTGATAGTTAACGTTTACTGGGCGATTTTGGTAGTTAACCTGCCTTGAGTTAATAGATGGCTCAATGGGAAATCAAAATTTTACTCCTATCATCACATCAGACCCACCCTAAATGGGATTGTACTATGTTGGGAGTTTTTTGTAAATCGGTAAATGTTTTGAGCTTGAATATCTTGATTAGTGTTAATCTTTCGGGTATCAGTTTTGTTTCCCTGCGGTTTAAATTGAATGTGTAAGCGATTGGGCTGTGTTGATCCTTAAGTTTTAATGGTCTCGGAGCTGGTCTCGTACGGTTGATTTGATTTCTGTGTAGTACGTTATTTGCTTTTGTAAAGTTTAGGTACACCTCGAGGATGGCACCCATTTGGAGAGAATATTCGTCAATCAATGATTGGTTGCGGTGTCTATCCGATGACAGTGGGTGTCCTAAAATTGGCCGGATCCATTGGAGTTTCCCTGATTCGATGGTACATGTCACTTTGGAATTTGCTGGTTTTGTGCTAGGAATACGTCTGTGTTAAAATATGCTCCGATGCTATTGTAGTTCGGTTGATTTGTGTTTGGATGATCTAAATTGATTGAAAAAAATTTGCTACTGCATTCATCGAAAGTACGACCGACCGTTGTTCTACAATGCGAGCAGTAATTCGCGTGCGGCCTGCTTTGTTGGAAGGTTTGTTTGTAGTTTTGAAATAGTCGGCGGGATAAAGGTGTCTTTCTGAGTGTTTTATAAGTATTGCGGTTGTTGAGTTGCCATTCTTCTTGCAAGTTTGGGTCTCATCCTTGTTCTGCAGATGTCTCCCAAGTATGGTTCGAACGCGGACTGAGCTGTATAAGGAGGTTTGTGCCGGCTGGTTTTTATTATTTGGTTTGTTTGTGGTTGAGTTTGGGTTGTTGTTGATGGTAACGTTGGTGTAGTTGTGGTTTTTGTTGACACTGCTAACAATTTCTCTATATGATTTCAGTTTCTTTTATTATCTCGTCTACGTCGTTTGCCTTTTGTGTGGCGATTTTGTCTCTTATAATCATATTGTTTTAACGGCTTTGGAAGGTTTGCTACTTATGTTAAGTTGAGGTGTTTTGAATATGTGTCTTGAGGGCTTCAATCAAACGATAGCCATAGTTTCTCGTGGTTTCTCCTTATGTTTGCTGGAGGTTTGTAAAGTCACGTTTCAGCTCGTTTAACGAGTACAACTTCGCATGCATCTTGTTTAAGTTTTCTTCTTCTGTTGCAAGCGTTTCGTAAATACCGTCGACTATCCCTATGAGTCTCGTGAATGAAGCTGGCGATATTTTGTTGGATTTGGTTTTGGCTCATCTTGGTTGTTTGTTTAATGATTTTGTATTAGTTGGGAATTATGATGAGTTAAATGTTATAGGTTTTGAGTGTGATTGCCCGTTTTTCAGTATCATACCCAATTTCATATTTTGATCGTATAGAGGTTTATCCTAATTAATAAAGATACCTGTAAGTTTCATTATAATTAATAATTTTTTAGGATTACTTCCATAACTTATATTGAAATAACATTCTGTTCTTGTCACTCGAGTTTAATTACAAAAAGTTGAGCAATGGCTTAGTTTACGTTAGAAATTCATATTCAAGTATCACATCGAACTTATTCCCAATTAGTATAAAATGGTTTAATTATTCCCGGCAATTACAGCTGGTTAGTTTATAAAGTTAGTTGAGATATGTAAATCAGTAAATCAAATCTGGTTAATCCACACATCCAACAGAATGAGCTCCGCAAATAAATAAATGGAAGAAGTGGAATATGGCCAATCCAGTCAGAGCTGCACTTACCATTATTACACTTAACCGAAAGATAAAATTCAGCATAGCTAAAACATATTTTACAACCTTTAAAAACATTAAGACCTATCATGGAACATACATCGATTCAGACCGTTAAGTTACCTTTGATTTGAGAAGAATAAATATCGCAACGGAAAGAAAATGTCTAATGGTCAGCATCCACATATTATCCTTCTGTTTATGCACTAATTTCTAACGGTCAATCGCATCCTTGGGATGCATCCTACGGTTTAAATCCCAGGAATCCGCAACAGAACTACCCGGAATACACATATCATCGGAGTGAATGTTCTACGATCTAATGTTCGAACAATAACTGACACAATGCTATGCTCAATCAAATTTACAATAAAAGCAAGGCAAAAACGGAAAATACCTTTCACATATGCACTAAAGAGAGGCGTAAGATGCTTCATAGAATGGTATGTTGCCTAAATATTGTTAGAATCACTAGTAAATTATTTTAGACAAATTAATCACTCCATAAAGAGCTCTGTGAGTTAGGGGTCGCGGCGGGAGTTGGTGCTATTTTATCGGAGTCGGAGTCGAGAAAAACTGAACTCCCATTTTTTTGTCAAATTACAAGGACTTTCGATTAATCGAATTAATGGTCATGGAATGATTGTAGAGGCTGACGGCTTCGATAACTCTCACTGGCACGCGGGAGGTTGTTGCGCTCCTCCCGCTTAGCCCTGTGAAGGTCTTTAGATTTGAACTTCGGGGGACGTAGGAGCCGGGATCAGCTAACATGTCGCACTGCGTGCCGCACGTAAGTGTGGATTATATAGAATCTATTACTGCATGAATTGAACTTTATCAAACATCATTTGAAAATCCCATTTAGATCCCACATGTCAAATTCCAACTAAATCGGTTAAAAAATGGCATAGTTCCATACCGATGGAAAAAAACTCATTTTAGAAATCCATTTCCATCACACGTAGCTAATTTCAACAAAATCTGTTAAGAAATGGCCAAATTCCATCCTTATTAGCCATTTTCTAGAACTCTGTCGCAAACTCATTTCTGAATTTTGTCGAAAAATCATTCCTACATGTCAACTTTTAAAAATTCAAACCGGGATTTCCTCAAAATCGGGATTTTTTTTTATACAAAACCGGGATTTCGTTACACATCCCATAAAATTATACACGGAGGACACCTCGAAAAACGACAAAGAGTATTTTTTTCCTAAAACTTGTCAATCCATCGTACGGGTGAATGCCAATGCAGTTTAGTTATTATCGAACTTGATCAACAATGTAGTAACTACTATTTATAAGCTTTTATGAGGTGTTCGATAGCCCTCGAGGTAGAAGTTATGGAATGTTATATCCTATGATAGGCAACTTCCATAATCAAATCAAAATGGAATCTCGTTTTGGAGTATTGTTACGAATTATACTTTACACAAGTACATCACTTGGTGATCGATTGGTTGGGGTATACACCACCAAGTGGTACCAATTCACAGGTCGCAAGTTCTCGAAACCAAATGGAGACTGTAGTTTTATTAAAATATTAATGATAAAGCCGTAACTACTATGGCTGTAAATCTGAAAATGGACGAACATATATAAATAACATATAACTCGTAAAACACCCAGTCGCGCCTTTTTTTTACTGGTCACCACCAGGAATCGAACTCGGAACCCCCAAATAACCCAGAAACTCTAAACATCAACGACGTTGTCGGACCAAGTATTCCTCTAATACTGATTGGGAATTGAATTTTAGAATGGCATTCCAATTGAAGGGGAATATGGAAATAACGAAAGCAATTGTAAACGGCGGTCAACGGCGTTAATCACCAAGATAGTGGAATTGATGACGTAGAATGTTCCCGAATACAACTACATGAAAATGATTGACAATTACAAAACGCATACAGCCAGCCATAAATATGACAATCTTGAATCTGGAACAGTGACCGACAAGTATATAAGCGCGAGCAATTTGAAATGCAGACGGTTGTAATTTAAGCAGTGAACAGTGCAAGTAAATAGTGCAAAAAGTGATCACTAACAGTTAATGTGAACAGTATAAGTGAATTAGTGAGCAGTGAACGAGTGAAACTCGTGTATTGCTGCGGAAACAAAAGGTGTTGGAAAATAAAGTTTGTAACTTCAGTCGCTGAGTGTTTTATTTACAAAATCGTGTACGAATCCATATCGAATGCCCTCGTAACAATATGTAATCCATCAGCTTTACCAAGCCCAACATCTTATGGAGTGCTTAAATTAGAAACGACATGAGAACAAGACTATCAACTAAATAATTAAAATGAGACAATAAAGCGCAATAAAGTTACAATATTTTTTTTAGTAATGAGTTAATGATAAGGGCTGCGTACCAATAGCCGGGTAAATCAGTTACTACGGTAAAAATCAATTTTAGTACAGATTTATCGATCAGTTTACCATAGATTTTTTCAAAAATAATTGAATTTACCGAAAAATTTACTTAAAATCGTCTTTTACCCGACTATTGGGACGCAGCCAAGACTATGATTACGATTTAATTCCGGTTTTTAGCATTAAAATTTAAACAAAACAAATGAGATACGTACTGTTTGGTAATTTTATTTTTTCGGTTATGTGAACGAAAATTTTAGTTTGCATTTTAACAAGCACTAGTGCCCCAGTTGCATAATGTTTACTATATTTCGTCACATATCAGGCACGGTGCAGAACAATTATGGCTGATCGCAAAAGCTAAATTGTGATGTTAAAGCATTTCTAAAAGTGGATTATAAAAATTGATATTTTCTAATCGGCTTTTACAATATGGAGCGGTTAGGTATATGGATACAAAATAACATTCTTGGAAAAATTGGAAATGCTCTAAATGTACGAGCATACTATCATATTATATACCTCACAACACTAGGTGGAGATATTTTTTTTTATCAAATCAAAAAACTGCCTGGGTGTATAAAAATATTGTTTACGACACTCGTATTCAAATATCATTTTTCTATTTTCTAATTTTCCGGTTTTGTTTACGTATATGTACAAGCAAATATGTGTATAAGCAGATTTCTGTTTGGTATACATATAATATACCGGAAGCTTTAAAAAGCAGAACAATTCTGCAACACAATAAATAAATACAAAGTACCTTGCTGAATTCACAATAAATCCATTGGTATTGTTGAATTTCAATTGATTTTCCGAAGGCGTAAATTTTTTTCCCCCATTTGAATTATTGTCTATGGCTTTATCAATTTTCGAATGTTGTATATCGGAACGTACTCTATAGCCGACTAGATACATACATGTATATCATATATCCGAAACTATGTACACATAGACAAGATAAAAATATTTATATGGAAATGTAATATGCGCTGAAGTGGAATGAATTTCGATGTCGTATACGGTCAATGGACTGTTATTTAAACGTATGGCACTTTACCCCCATTTACGTGTTTATACAAATGGACTAAGGCAGTTATTTAATATTTATGTTGAATCAACATATGGTTCTGACTGGAATTATATCCTATACACACAACTGTCGTGACTTTATGTTTACTGTGCCGCCAGAGTAATGTGGTAAAATTGTACAAATAACATGGGCATGGTTTTCATTGTCAGACCAAACACGATGTATTTATTCATAAACCACCAAACGATTGTGGTCTAAATTTATACAAAATGTTCTGCTTCTATTGAAATGATCTCACCATACGAGACTTCCTAATACTCACCCGTAACTAAGTTATACAAGAGGATGGTATCAAACTGTGCTTCGTATATATATAGAAAGACAAATTAAATTTTGCAAAATATTAAATCTCACATTTCAGGACGTAAGCCAAAACGGAAATGTGAAATGCTTTATTATCTTGCACCCGACATTACCATGTACATATTATTTCTTGGCTTTTAGGCGATAATTTATAGTTCCGCTGCGTCTACTTAGTACCAACATAAAATATGGGTTTTCGTGATATATGTGGATAACCAAAATTTGTGGAGCAAAGCCAAAAAAATAATAATTTGTTGCTCATCTAATCGCATATACCATAAATAATACAACTTGTCATTTGAAAGATTATTTATTAGTTTTCTTAATAGAAATTATCATATTGTTTGTAGTATTTTAGGCGCTTAGTTTAATAGAGACGTCAAACCATTCTATGTATGTCATAATTTGTTTGCTTCATCTATCAATCATATTTCGAAAAATAAGGTTTTACAAGCTGTTATGAAATCATCGATCAGAAGTTTGCTTATTGAAGGTAGGTGTAGTTAATCGATGCACTTTAAGCAACACTACTGCGCCAGAAAAAACGAAACAGAAATTATTTCGAAAAAATACCCAAATTTGAACACACCTTTGAAGTAAGACCTGAACTAGTCCTAAACCAACAACAACTTTCTCGAATTGGAGTAGCTAAATAAATAAAGGGTCTTTCAAAAGTCACGCCTAGATGTCAGTAGTAAGTAATTTCTAAACGCAATCTTTTTTTATGTTATCTTTGACATTTGTGAAGTAGACAGATGTGCAATTTTAACGACCGATCCTTACACGCTAGAAGAACGCTATAAAAATATTCAAACTTATTATGAAAATCATCAATCTTGAAAAGTAAATAATCGTCCAAACGAGTCAACAGTTCAAAGGTTAGTGAAAAAATTTGAAGAGACTGGTTCTGTCGAAGATCGAGAAAGGACCAACAATTAACCGTTCTAGTGAGAACATTACTGTTGTGGCCGAAAGTGTCGCCGAGGAACCTTTAACATCGATATCACGACGTTCCCAGGAATTAGGCATTCATCCATCGTTTGTTTGACGAATTTTACATAAGGATTTGCATTTGCATCCTTACAACAATGAGATGGAGGTACGAGTCACACAACACGTAAAAATACCCAGCTATTGCGCTCTAAGTTTCCAGGTCGATTAATTTCACGTAATGGTGACATAAACTGGCCACCTAGATCATGCGATGAACTGAAGAACAACATTCGGACCAAAATTGATGAACTTAATGCGGTAATGTGTAAGCGAGTTCTTAAAAATTTTGATTTTCGTATAGCAGCCAGTAGACGTGCCCGTGATGGACAATTAAATGATGTCATTTTTCACATTTAATTGTTAAAAGCCAAATTTCTACAACAAATAGAAAACACCAGAAAAATCTAAAGAATTTCCATGTTTTATTATAAAAAAACAACTAGGCGCGACTTTTGAAAGACCCTTTACATTAAAAACCTGCGATATAGTAAGAATTTAGGATTTTCTTAAGAAATTGAATATCTCTCTATGATTTTCTGAAAGGTTAAGATTAGAACTTCCAAACCATTTAGGTTAGGTTAGATTAGGTTTGTGGTTGCTATCGCACACTTAGGCCAGTTTTGTCCCATTGTGATACCACAGGATCAGACAGCATTAAACTCCCTTTAAACCCATCTAGTGCTATTCACATAGCGTAAGAGACCTCTTACAGTACATTTCAGCTTCGATATCAGAGAGGCTGTCCATAGTGTATTTGCCCAAGTGATCATATCCTCTGTCAGCAAGCGCGAGACATGAGCGTAGGAAGTGAACACAAGTCTCTTCCTCCTCCTCGTCCTTGCATATTCTGCAGAAGTCATTTGCATCCAGGCACTGCCTTCTTGCATGATCTCCGAAAAGGCAGTGACCGGTAAGTACCCTTACAATTTTACCTAAGTCACGCTTCCTCAGTGTGATCAAGATCTTGGATTGCTTCAAGCTCAGCTCAGGCCAAACTTGCTTCGCTAACCTGCCAGTCGGACTTTCGAGCCACCTAACATTTGCCAAGGCAACTGCTTTCCTATGACTTGCTGCTTTCAGCCCAAACAAAGACCTTCCTACACATTCTCTCCCTGGTTCCAGATGGAGAGTCGTACCGTACTTTGCTAATTCGTCTGCCCTGCAATTTCCCTCAACGTCCGAGTGGCCCGGCCTAGACCAACTGATATTGAAGTGTTCACGCATCTCGTTAAGAAATGTGTGACGATCCAACGCCACCCTCGACGCCAGGGAATAAATACATTTAATTCACCACAGAACACACCAGCTCCCACTCTAGCATCGAGTTTGGAACCATCGATGAAGAATTTAAATACCCCGGCCTCCATAATGAAACCATTCTTCCAATCCTCCCTAGAGGGGTGAATCACCTTAAAACGCTTGCCAAATCAAAAAAAGGGGAGTGATATAATCCAAACGCACCAGGTCATCGTTGAGTGCCATTTTTGTGGGCACTTCCACCCCGAAATCGCTGATGCCCGGGCGGCCGTATTGACTGCCATTTGCTTACCTTAAATATCCAACGGGAGAAGGTACACCATAACCTTCAAGGCACTAGTGGGGTTCGTTTTCAACGCCCCACTAAAGAGCACGCAGGCTGCCCGCTGCACCTTCGCCATCATGTTCCTGTATGATAATTTCTCCAGAGCTGGCCACCATACAGTAGTACGGGCCTTAGTACTGCCGTGTAAAGCCAGTACACCAGCTCAAGTTTCAGGCCTCATTTCCTTCTGATGGCATTTTTGCAAGAATAGAGTGCATCAGCAGCCTTCTTCACTCTTTCTATTGTATTTGGTTTCCAACTGAGATTTCTGGTCGAGAAGGATCCCCAGGAATCTCGCCCTATCAGTAAGAGTCAGCATAGTACCATTTTAACTGGGTGAACCCATTACCGGAGACTTCTAACGAAGACTTCCCCAAACTTCGCTATAACCCTCCTGCTACCTAGCAGGTGATTAATTGACCTGGTTACAGGGTATTCAATCTCAAGTGGCAACAATCCGCCCTCGATTTCGAGAAACGCCACAAACGAGTATTCTTGAAAATCCAGTGACTTCTCAATTTCCCGAACCAAAGTATGTAACGCCGTGTCTACGGCCTTACTCTTTTGGTACGGATCTTGATACTGTGTCTAGCTCCTGGGTATAATTGTCGAACGAATATGGACAACCAGCAACCTTTCCATAGTTTTCAGCAGAAAAGATGACAGAAATATTGGTCTTAAGTCCTGAGAGTTGCTGTGCGAGCTTCTAGACTCCCTCCATTTTTTCGGGATGTACCCCAGCTTAAAGATAACCTCCAGCCAGGGAAGTAAGACCTCCGAGTTCTTCTGAATTTTCGCTTGTACAATCCCATCCGGGTCAGCTGATTTAAAAAGCTTAAAACTTTTAATATCCCATTTTATCTTCCGGGTACTCAGAATAGCCTCTGTACACAACAATTGGATGCCACAGTCACCCCTAGACCTGCAGTTAACCAAAAGCGGAACCTCGCTACCCGGGAAGTAAGTTTCCATCAAAATATCAAGAGTCTCTTCACTAGAAACCGTTCATTCGCCATCCGGTTTTTTCATATAGCCAGGAACAGCTGGACTAGTAGAGAGGATTTTTCTTAAGTGCGAGGTATCCGAGACCCCTTCCATTCTATAACAGAAGAGCATCCACGAATTTCTTTGCGCCTTTCTTGTTTCCCGTTTGTATACTCTGAGGCATTCCTTATAGAAGTCCCAGTCTTGACTTTCTCTTGATCTTTTTGCTCTATTGAAAGCAGACCCACAGGTTTCCGCTTTGCCACCAAACAGGTTTTCGCTTTCCCCTCACCTTTGTTAATGGACAAGCTTTCCTGATATAGTGCTGGGACTCTAGATGGAATCCTGTCCTCCAATACCTCCTTATAAACGCGCCAATT
This sequence comes from Nephrotoma guestfalica, assembly GCA_963691935.1. Taxonomy (NCBI): domain Eukaryota; kingdom Metazoa; phylum Arthropoda; class Insecta; order Diptera; family Tipulidae; genus Nephrotoma; species Nephrotoma guestfalica. Next base: position 153,038,841 of record OY829915.1, read on the forward strand.
CTGTGGTCCGGTGATTTCTGAACACGCACTGATTTGTAATTTGGAGATTGAGACTATTGATTAAGCTACCGATGGTACCGATGGTCAGAGAAGGAATGCTCCTTCGCCACCTTCCATTCCCTGATCATAGGTGAAATAAAATCTGAGACCAGAGTAACATCCAGAATTGCTAATAATAAAGGTGGGTTACCGACCTACATTACTAATAATGAGGTTAGTTCTTAAAATAAATTCGAAAAGTAACTCACCTCTGTCATTGATGTCCGAACTACCCCAGATGGTATGATGTGCGTGCGCCCAAGGCGCCCAAGGATAACTCTCACCTTCCTCCTTTCTGCGCCACAAACAAGTGCCCCCAGTAAATCAGGCGGCACTGGCTTCTCCCGGTTCATGTATGCGGCTGAAAGCCAGAATCTACTCTCCCCCTTCTCTATACAGACCGCAGTTATGTTCCCATTGCAATACTGCGGAAGTAGAAAAACATTTATATTATACATACACAGATCTTCTCGTTTTTAATCCAAAGTTCTTGTATTAGAACTATCTCCTCCTACTTAGCAAGTCTGAGAAGTAGCGCCGCCAAAGCAGCCATGGTGGATTTAGATTTATTTGCTCAAACCTGATCATTAGTAACAGTATTTACTCACCTTATCGCGACAGTCGTGCTACGGCGGTTAATTGGACCCGACGGCGTCGACAGTATCATCCGTCTCACTCCTTCTGCAGCCCCTAAACTTAAAAAGGTCCACATCTCCCCCTCAGAGACCAATGTGTCTCCCATCCCCATGCCTAGAGATAATCGAGCTTTAAGATCCCTAGTTAGCCCCTAACTTGGGTTCGCCATTAGCTGCAATGTTTCCTCTGGAGAAGTACTACTCGTCGAGCTTCCCTCAACCGGCTGGACTTGTTGCTCCCCCTTCTCGGGCAGCGCGGTGCTCGGTTTTACCCCGACCTCGTCCTTTCTAAACACCTTAAGGGTGACTGAGACGAAGCCGATGCTTATAACCCTTTTGGTTTTTGACAATCTTCCTTTGGGCTCCTCCTGCTTGACAATCTTCCAGCTCTCCGTCGGAATGTCCGGATTACAAACCTGGATAATTCTCAGGGATTCATCCAGGTTAGCCGGCTCCGTGGGAATACATACTATTGCACTAGATTTACTCGGTATCTCCTCCTTCGGAACTGCCCTGAGCTTCTATCCTGGTCATACCTCGCCTAACTCCTCGATCGCCTTCCTTTAAAAAGGCCTATCTTTGATCTGCAAACACTGTCAGTTTCAGCCGTAGCTGATACCAACCCGGGGGGTGGGAGTCCCGAGTGTTGTCCAAGGACTTTCTGAAAGCCTAGGTTCAGTGCGTTAAACACCAACCTCAATTTTACTTCAGAGATGCTTCCCTCCTCATGGCCTCGTCCACTACCGCTGGCACCACCTCCTTTGCCTTTAAGATGTCGCTGAAGAGCTATATGCCCCTTCGGCGCCAGTCCCACATGGAGCCCGTTTCCTCTCGGCATCCAGTCATCCATGCTCACTAGACCTCTGTCTTTTAGACCCAAGGTCCTCCTTACGTGCATTGCTCCCCTCGGCTATACAACTCTTTGCCCAGTTAACAGATTTCCTCTGCTCTTCCGTCCATTGCACATCCGGGACTGTAGACAGCCTGTCCAAAACACGGAAGGCTGAACGCCTCGTCCTGTATCTCCGAACCGAAGGAGCAATGACTTTCTCCTTTTTCCATTACCACTAGTTCCTGGCTTGCAAACCTCGGAACCAGTCTTAGCCACCCTAACGGCTGCAGTCACAGACCCCCTCGTCTTCACCACCATTTGAAAAGTACTGGTCACTTCTTTAATAGTATTTGATTTTTTAGATTCTATACTTGTTCCTATGAGCAACGGGGAAAATGATGGTCCGCCCATGCAGAGATCCGTATCCACGGGTAAGGCTACATACAACTGGAGGTCGCCAGGTATCCATAGGGCTCCGTTCAGGACTGAGAAATTATTTTAGATGGGTCCCCAGCCAGGCTGATCATCGGCACGGTTCGCATAACATCTTGATCCGACTCATCCGTCACTAATTAGCGTGACCCGCACCACACCTAGATTAGTTATTTCACCCATTCTTGTTTTCAAGAGTGAGAACCTGAGGGCAATCCAAACCATTTAAAAAGCTAATGTGATTCACGTGGTCAAATATGTCAAATATATTCTTAATAACCTGCGCAATAGTAAGAATTTAGAACTTTCTTAAGAAATTGAATATCCCGAGATTTAATTTGTTTATCACCTAGCTCTGAATGATTTTCTGAAAGGTTAAGATTAGAACTATCAAACTCTAAACTATTTAAAAAGATTTGTCATTTCATAATGAATAGACTCACGCCGGAGCAACGCTTGCAAATTGTTGATTTTTTTTATCAAAATAATGGTTCTGCTCGCCAAACTCATCGTGCATTATGTCGATTTTACAGAGCCGAACTACATCGGTTATTAACCGAATTACATCGGTTAACTATGGATCGTTTTCGCACCACGTATACTCTAAATGATAATACGCATCCAATAAGACGTCAAACAATGCGTACGGAACAAGCGATAGGCGCTTTAGAGTGTAGCATTGAGGAGGATCCAAATCAATCAGTTCGATGTCGTTCTCAGTAACTGAAGATGTGTCCATCCACTTTATGGAAGATTTTGTCTAAGGATCTTGGTTTACGTGCTTACAAAATTCAACTTGTGCAGGGATTAAAGCCATCTGGCCATCGCGCACGCAGCCAATTCGGTCAATGGGCTGAAACATAAATCGATATTAATGTTGATTTTCCAAACAAAATTTTGTTCAGTGATGAAGCTCACATGTGGTTGAATGGGTACGTTAATAAACAGAATTGTCGGATTTGGAGTGAAAATAATCCACAAGCCTTTGCCTAAATACCATTAGCCGACGAAATCATTGGTTCATATGTCTTCAAAAACGATGATGGGCGGAATGTTACAGTCAACGGTGAACGGTATAGCGACATGATTTCTAACTTTTTTGTACCCCCAATTGGCTGGCATAAATCTTGCTGATATAGAAGGGAGGCCACACAGCGCAAAACATTTGATGAAAGACTAATTTTACGTAATGGTCCTGTTAATTGGCCACCGAGATGGTGTGATCTAACTCCGTTAAGTCACCTGTCTACGCCGATAAACCAGAGGCGATTGAATACTTGGAACACAACATTCGGTGGGTTATTAGCGAGCTATGGCCGCAATTGCTGCGAAGAGTGAGCGAAAATTGGACCTCCAGGTACGCGTTAGTCACTGATATTCAAAATGTTTTTCTTTGTTTTATTTTAATTTAAAATTGTGAACCTCTAAAAACACACCCTTTAATTAAATTTTCAAATGGCTTGGAATAGAAATAGTCCTAATCTAGAACTATCAGAAAAACGTAATAAAATCTTAAATTCATAGATCCCAACCTAATAAATGTCGAACTACTTTTCAACCTATACATCCAAATATTCGTTTGTTTGTGTTGGTTTAGGGTTAAGTTAGGTCTAACTTCAAACGCACGTGGCTTGTTGAGTAATTAATGTTGACGCTAATTTTGTTCGAGACACTAATTTTGTCATTTTTCGAATTTGTACTGAAACAGCAAACTAACATGGGGTGCTACTTGCTGCGAAACGTTACGCAGACCTGATCATGATTTCTGTTTATTTGCGATAGATAGCAAAGGTATCGTGCTGTCCATCCGTCCAATTTTTATTTAAATATTTTTTTATTCGTAAGGTAGCAAAAGTTCGCCAGAATCTTTCCTTTAAATATAAAATTGGTCCTTTGTAATAGTCAGGCTCTTTTGGTACTAATTTATTAACGAGAATTTCATAAACCTTTGTGTATCTAGTAACTCGTGTACCCTAGAAAAATGTCCAATCTAAAAGCCATAATTCTATGTTACACGAGAATTCATCAAAAAACAAATCTCAAGTCATTCATAAAATTCTGTGTAGTATCGATTCTCCCAATCCATTTTCTGTTGTAACACATGTCGCGTGTTTAGATCCCGATAAAATCGGAAATAACCGAAAATCCTAAATTGTTCATAAAATTTACATATACACACGGATACATATTGTGTGACACTCAATTAATATTTTTTGTCTTAACAAGATTATACACCTTTAATCCCTTGTTTTGATTACCGTATTTTTGGAATGGCATCATCTGCTACCCCAAAAATAACAAGAACATTTACACTTTTAACAGATGTAGCAGCAACCCGAAATAATAACAACATTAATGATAAGTGTGAGTCACACACTCAAATTTGCAATAAAATATTTATGGAAAGATGATTTTATTACGGTGCAAAGGCAAACTTAACAACATCCATCCCAATTTTACTCTTTTACTCCCCGCTGCCTGCTGTGTAACATGATCGATCCCCGTCTGCGTGTGCAATGAAAATATTTGAAAAATTTTATTGAAATCAAACGAAGTGCCAATCAATTTTATATCGAGATTCGAATCAGCCCGTTTAAATATTTATATTTTCTGATAATCATCGTGCTTCAATTTATGGATTACATCTTTATCTTTATGATAATCGTTTTGAATTTTGGGATGGAAATCAATATTTTCCGGTCTTCGGTCCTCCCCCTGCCCTGTTATTTCTTCGTTTATGATTTTATTTTTACAGAATCGTAAAAAAAGCTGTTCATGTAAACAAAAATGTAGACATGTCAAAATGTGTATAGCTGGTTCTGATTGGGTAGATTGATGGCTTATGGTTTTCAGCTCGTTGAAAGTTATGTAATACGAGCAAAATTGTTATTGGATTTGTAGCGTTTGAATGTGGCAGCGTTTCGTAAAAAAAAAATTAAATTAATGGTTTTGGGCCAGCTAAACGTATTTTAGTTTTTTGTTGAGTAGCGAAATTATTATTTTTTGTTCTGCCCAGTTTAACTTATTGCCTTATTTTATCCATTTTAGTTTCGTCATACGTTACATGTAATGATTTTCTGGTTTGACTAAAGTTAGGCCAACTAAGTGTTAACTAATTGCAACACGTAACATTTTGTTTATTAGGCTGCCTTTAACTCATAAAATATACAAATTTTCAAACTGAATAAATTATGAATTTTTACCTTTTTAATTCATTCCCCATTTAAATTTATTATTCGATGAATTATTTCAAAATTATAAATTCGCTGGGTTTTATCAGTAATTTTCAGGAAAAATAAATAATTAAAATTAAGTTAAATGATAACTCATAAACATTTCGAGATACTTTTGTTCGATCCATCAGAACACGTACCGACTCCCACCAACATTTTTGGAAAGGTAAGCTTTCGAAATTATGGAGAAATGTTTATGTTCTGACACCACCATTAGCATTGCCATTGGGACGATATTAATGTCATTTTGACGATTTCATATTTAAAATACGATGGAGTGTTTTTCCTTATTTGCCTTAAAGCAAACAGGATGATTAATGTTTTTTTTTGGCGAAAACACTAAACAATACGGGCTTAATTTTACGAAATACTTTGGTTGTAGGATCAAAATATCAAACAAATAACATTCCCCGCACTATCAAATTTTTCAGAAAATTTTAGAGTATTCGATTGTTTGTCCTCTATTCAACTGATTTGTTTACAAAGGAAGCAGAACTTCACGATGTTACGACTCAAGATGCATATGTCGTCCGCATAATGGGCTATGTTAAGATGGCACATATTCTAAAGCAAGGTTAAAAACTCCAAATTTTAGGCTATTGAGTTCCCTTGCCGCACTTCTGATGAGATTTTGAAATAATCCGAAAGTTTGCCATCAACGAGCCATCCATGAATATTTTGCACATGGTTGTCAATTTTTCCAAATGTAACATGGCACTCCGTAAAGTGTTCTGCTCTTCTTCTTTCATGCTACGAGGGTGAAGTGAGAAGTCTGATAAAAAAGTAACATGAAATAATATTTTTGGCAAAAACAATATTTATTTTTCAATATAGTGGCCTTTTAGCTCGATACACTTAGTATTCCCACGTATTCCCAATTTTTCAATCCCTTCCGAATAATATGATTTCTCCTCCCCTTTTGAAGGTAATCGATGTGGATTATGCCGCGTGTGTCCCAAAAAACTGTGGCAATGACCTTGTTGGCCGCCTTAGCCTTCTTCGGTGCAGGTTCGCCAGTATAAATCCACTGTTTAGACTGTTCTGTGGTCTCCAGTGTATAGTGATGGATCCATGTTTGATCCACAGTTATGAGACGATGCAAAAACTTCTTTTCATTTCGGTTGAACATCGCCAAATCTGTGCGATTGTAAGCAAACGCGGCACCCAACGCGCGGATAGCCTTTTCATATTCAAATGTTCGTGTAATATATTGCGCACACGTTCATCTGCGATGACTACTATCTCAGCTATCTCGCGCACTTTCACTTTGCGGTCTTGCAATACCGTATCATGGATTTTGTCAATCATTTTTGGTGTGGTAAATTCATTTGGGCGTCCCAAACGTTCGGCATCAGTTGTGCTTGTACGACCACAACGAAAATCAGTAAACCACTTGTGAATCATTTTAATCGATAGTGAAGAGTTATGGGGAATAACTTCTATTATAATTGATCGTTCTTCCAACGTAGTGTCCCTTTAGGAGATTAAATAGAGTCAGTTGTAGAATGAATGGTGTTATTATATGCAAGTATTGCCGACATCATGATTTTATCTAGTGACTCATCCGGTCGTTGTAATCTTATAATGCTACATATTTCCTTGAGTGTGGAGTGAAGTCTCTCCACTGGTGAATTTCCCGTTGAGTTGTATGGCGTCGTGACGTGTAATTCAACATTGTGTTTTTCTGATAGTTTTTTGATTTCATTTCCAGTGCCTATTTCCGAATCGGTGACTAATTTTTCTGGTAATCCATGTCTAAAAAAATGTATAAGGTGTTCTGAAATTTCTTGATTGATTTTTCCGATTGATGGATATGCTGCTGAAAAATTGCTAAATTTATCGATTATGGTTAGAAACACTTTTCCTTCCAATAATAATAAATCTGTGTGGATAATTTGCATTTGCTTTTTTGGGGTCTCGCTCAGAGTTAATTGTAACTATGGTGGTTGTCTATCGTCTATCGTTGTCTGTATGATAATATTTCGTGCGTTGACAGATATCACATTTATTTATGAACTCTTTGATCATTTCTTTAGAGTGTGGAAAATAATAATCCTTTCATAATTTTCAATTATTCCCCTGTGTTCATTTTCTAAATGTGTATCTTGTTTCAACTTCATCTGTTCCTCCTTGTGTTCTACAACAATTAAAAGTCTAAACACAAGTAAGGTTTCGGGTTCTGCCAAACATTTTTCTGAGTTCATCGCTTATGGCCGTTTTAATCCCACGCTTTCTAGGCAAGCTTAGCGTTACACGTTTTCGAGTTCCAAAATAGGTTTCGTATTTAATAAGGGATTTTTTAACGTGTCTGAGAAGTAAATTATGAATTGTTTGTCAAAGGTGTTAATTGAATTTTTGTAGTTGGTATTAGGTCGTCTGGTGTAGAGAGCATGCTAGTTGTATCCTCTATCGACGATGAGTCTCCTGAGTTAAACATTTCGATGTTGTTAATTTGAACTCTAGAGAGCATCGGCGTTTGAGTTTTCAACTCCTTTTTTTATAAAATATCTTATAGTCAAACTCTTCTAGCCTTATTCGCCAACGGACTAGTTTGGAATTTGAATCTTTCAAAGAAAATAGCCATGTTAATGATTTATGGTTCGTTATGATGATAAACTGTCTTCCAAACAGATATGGGCTGAAGTATTTTGTGGCCCACACAATAGCTCCTTCTCTATTGTGCTGTAGTTTTGTTCTGTTTTGGTTAAAGTTCTTGAGGCGTAACTGATTGGCAGATCTTGTCCAATCGGTCCTTGCGAGAGTATTGCTCCGATAGCAACGTTGCTTGCATCGGTAGTGACTAGAAATGGTCGGTTAAAATCAGGGTATTCAAAAATAGGTTTGTTACATAGAAACAATTTGCACTGTTCAAAGCATTTAGTATAGACTTCTGTTATTGCTACTTCTTTATCCTTTCTTAAACATTCTGTTAGTGGCTTCGTTATTTGCGCAAAATTGTTGATAAATTTGCGGTAATAGCCCAACAGTCCTAAAAAGCTTTTTATTTGTTTTTCTGTTTTCGGTAGCGGTAATTTTTGTACTGCTAGAAATTTTGTCCGGACTTGGTCTTACACCTTCGGATGTCAGAATATGGCGAAGAAAACAATTTCTTTATGTAGATATTCTGACTTGTTCAATTGGATTTTTAAGTTAGCTTTCTCAAGCTTTTCGGAAACTTTTTGTAAGCTGTTAATATGTTCTTGCAAGGATGTTGGGAACACAATGATATCGTCCATATAACACAGACATATCCTTCCTTGTAGTTCTCGTAGCATGTTATTCATGACCCTCTGGAACGTGGACGATGCGTTTTTAAGTCCGAAGGCCATTCGAACGTACTCGTAGTGTCCAAACTCGACACTAAAGGCTGTTTTTGGAATGTCTTTTGGGCTCACCTCTATTTGGTGGAAACCCGACGCAAGGTCGAGCGTCGTGAAATATATACACTTTCCCAACTTGCCCAGAATATCTGTTATATTGGGGAGCGTATATATTATTGTTTTCTCGTTAAGCTTCCTTTCTCGTTAAGCTCAATGACCATTCTCCACTTAATTTTTCCTGAACTGGGGATGGCCATGGTGAGTAGCTAGGTCGTATTATGCCTTGATTAAGCATTTGGTTAATTTGAGTTTCGACTTCTTTATGTACGAAGGGATAACGGTAGCTTTTTGTAAAGATAGGCTTGTTGTCTGTTAGCTCTATCTCATGTTTGATTGAGTTTGCAAAAGTTAATTTGTCACCTTCTTTTTGAAATATTTGTTCGAATTTTTCGCATAATTTTTCGATACTACTTCTTTCTTCGTAGTTTAGATGTTCTGTTCGAATTAAGCGTTTACATTGTCTGTCTGATTTTCATAATTTCCTAAGGGCTCTGCGTTATTTCACTCGATATGAGTTTCCGTCAATTTTTTGCATTCTATGGGGTGTTCAATTATAAATTGTTTTGATTGAGGTCCATAGTTAATTATTTCAACAATTGCGTAATTGTTCTTGCATGTATACACCTTCGGGTATAATCAAATTTTCTTTAATCACTTGAGGTTTTAAATATATCTCTCCGTTTGTAACCGCTACAGGGATTTCGATAGTTAATTTACTTCTTGGACCAATTAAAGCAATGTATACAACGAAAAAAGAAGAGAATACCCCAGGTGGCTAATCCACCATCTAACGAGGCCGGCTCAATGGATTCTGGGGCGTGTCAATCATTGCTTTATACCCATTCATAAGTAGTTCAAAGTTGTCAAGGTCACCGACTAGACAAACTAACTCAGCAAATCAGCTGAAAAACAAAAACGCTGAACTCTGTCGGAAACTAAGTGATGTAGAAAAACTTATAACCCAACTAAAAAGCGAAGTTGACAAACTAAAAAAGGAAAATTAAGAATTAAGGAAGCCCAAAGAAATGGATATTTCTGAAAACCCTCTAACCAGTTATAACGAAGCAAGTACATACACCAGTTATAACACCGAGTTAGAAAGAAAGGCCTTCGAAAAAACGAAGAGAAGAATTCTCGCCTGAAGTTGGAAAACAATCGCAAGCTACTGTAACTGGTATTACTAATACTAATCCAGCACACCAGCAACAAAAACAACAGCAAGATAATCAACAACAAAAGGTTGTACCGAAAAAAGGTTCCTCCGCCAATTAATGTATTCGGCATAACCGAATTTGCTAGTATACAAACTATAATGAAATCCGTAACCACTAAGGAGCACAGAGTAGTGTCACTAAACAATAACGTGTGGAAAATCAATACACCAGATTCCGATACAGAGCACTAGCCACAAAGCTCATTGAGGAAGGTAAAGAATGGTTCACATACGAAGATAAAATCAACCGTACAATTAAGGTTATGGCCAGAGGCCTTCATCCAACGTGTAAGAAGATGCAATAAATATCCTAACACGAAGAGGGCTCGCAGTTTTTATGCTTACTTTTAATAAAAAGGAGACAGTTGAAAGAAAATGTAATAACAAAGCAATTCTAAATATAAAGGTTAAAATAGAAACCCTAAAGAAAAACACGAGGCTAATACCTCAATATAAAAAATGTCAAGGTTTCAACCACACGCAAAAATATTTCGGTCGGGAGCCTGGATGTGTAAAATGTGCTGGAAAACACAACGCGAAATAGTGTAAGGAAAGTCGAAACGACCTTGCAAAATGCATAAATTATAAAGGCCGTCATCCTGCGAATTACAGAGAATGTGATGTAGCCAAAGAACTCCAAAGGCGAAGACACAAAACGTATCAGATTCCGCAAAACTCTAAGGTTACCAGAGAGAAATCAAGTAAAACCAAAGCGGACCCAAATCGCGGAAAACTTACTCGCAAATTGTACAACAATTATCTAATGCTATTACAGATGACCCTCTTGAACTGATATGTAGAAGGATAGAAGCCATAAATGCTTGGCTAACAAAGCAATAACGTGGTCTAGACGCTTTATATAAGTGTCTAGAAAAGCAAAAAACCACGAACGAAGCAACAGAGCTTTTCGAAGCAGGTCGGGTAAACAACTCATTGATTTCTATGTAACGAAAAGGATTTTCGAGAACTACATGTGTCTCTAAAATAGCCAGGGCATATATTCTGACCATTCACCTGTTATCATGACACTCAGCATAATGATAATTAATAGGATAACTTGCCTAAGCTAACAAATAATAAAACTGACTGGGACCTATTTCAAGAAGTAATTGAAGAGCAAATAAACCTTCAAGTGCCAATTAAACATCAGTATAATTGGAAAAAGAACTGGAGGTACTTAGCAGTAGTATTCAAGAAGCAGCATGAGAAAGTTCTCCCTAATACTACCAAATCACCGTAAGGATCAAAATTATCTTTTTGAAGTCAGGGAACAGTTAGAGAGAAACGGAAATCACGAAAGGCCTGGCAAAGGACACGCGCCTCCGAAAACAAAAAAATCTTCAATTATCTGTGCAATAAACTGAAAAAGCTTATAAAAGAAATTAAGAACGAAACTATTAACAAGTACTTAAGTGGTCTCACCTAACATAAAGACACTGATTACTCTCTTTGGAATTCAACAACCTGAGCCAAACGTGACAAGCAAGAGCTACTTTATTTGCAGCTCACTTGCAAGAAACCTTTCAACCGTTATCTAGTCAAACTGCAGATGAAGACATAACAACAATTAGCAAAATTTATGACCATAATATACGATGTGTAACTTTACAGGAATTGAAAAATGAGGTCAAGCACAATTTAAATGCGAAAAAGCTCCAGGTTATAATATAATTACTGATCAAGTCGTAAAAGCCATTCCCTAGAAAGGATTACAAAAATTAGTTCAAATAATCAATGCTGGATTCAGACTAAAATATATCTCACGACAGTGGAAGGTTGCTGAAGTAATTATGATTCCTAAACCAGGCAAACCAGCAAACGACAAAAAGTTCCAAATTATTTGAAAAATTAATGCTCAAGAGGTTCAAGCCAATAACAGAAGAAGGAAATTAAATTCCACCCCACCTACTTGGATTTAGGGAAAATCACTCTACGATAGAACAAGTTCACAGAATAACGGACATAATAGAAAACGCACTTGAGACAAAGAAAATATGCTCCAGTATCTTCTTAGATGTAGCACAAGCTTTCGAGAAAGTTTAGCACCAAGGTTGGATTTAAATTGCATCGAGATCTATCTAAGCAGTTCTATTAAATTCTTAGATCTTACAATGCAGATCGGCATTTCCGTGTAAAATATAACGGAGAGTACTCTGAACTAAAGAGAATAGCAGCAGGCATACCACAAGGTATCGTACTATGCCAAATACTATGCCAGATATGCCAAATACCGAAGGTGCTACCATAGCAACATTTGACGATACAGCTATTCTGGCAACTGGAAAGAGTACATCAGAAGCAACGACTAACCTTCAATAAGCAACCAACTCAGTGAGTAGCTGGACAAAGAAATGGCGCATTAGCCTAAACGAAGCAAAATCGGTTCACGTAAACTTCACAAACGAGAAAGTTAACTGGTTTCCAGTGGAACTTAATTCAAGGCAGGTTCCAAATTTAAATATAGCCCAATATATTGGCATGACTCTCGATTGCAAATACTTAAACTAGTATGGACTTATGGTATTCAACTTTGGGGTTGTACAAAGAAGACAAATACACAAATGATACAATGTTTTTAAAACAAAGTGCTGCGTGGCATTGTCAACACACCATGGTACATCAGAAATGATATCCTACATAGGGACTTAAACATGGAATATGTCAGTGAAGAAATAAAAAATCATGCAAAGAAACACAATCAGCGGATATCTCGACGCCTAAATGCAGACATACGAAGTTTGTTGGACACCATCAATGAAGTAAGAACACTTCAAAGGCAGAAACCTCTAGAACTGAGCAGCTGTTTTTAATTAAGACAGGAAAGAAAACAACTAGAAAATATAATAAATTATTTAAATTCAAACGGGAGTAACCATTGGGTTACTACCCGTCAAATCTAAATCGTTATTTAAGAAAGATAAATTACTAAATGATTTGTAAATCAGCTGTAATATAAAAATATAAATAAAAAAAAATACGCCTGTTGAAAATTTCTAAACAGAAAATGCACATGGATGTCGTTTTCGAAGCACTTTTCTAACACCATCCTCAGATAAAATGTTTCATCCGTTGTTAGTTGTTGAGGTAATGACATCCTCACGAGGTGCCTTACAATTTTTCATTTTTTAAATGACTCTTGCAATTCGTCGTTAGATGGAGCGAGTGTAGGTGTCATTTCTACACTGATATCAGGTGGATGCAAGCCATTTACTCGTACGTTCAGTCTTTCTACACTGATTGATTGCTTTGTTGATTAAAGGAGGTTCCGTTTTTGTCCGCACTCCTTTTATTGTTTTGAAGCTAGACAATTCTCAGCTAACCATGCTAGTGAAGTTTATCCAAACTAATCCAAAAATACAACAACAACAAACGTATTGCAAAATTATTGATGTAGGTAAACATTCAGGCGAATTTATATTTAGTAATTTAGTGAAAATGTGATTATTTAATTGGCCTTAGGTACATTCCAATGTCATTCTAAGTATTTTCTAAGCATTTAACATGAACTTTACTAGCATATCCAACCACGGGTTTCTAGGTTTTGGTGTATTTTTACCTAGATTCGCCTTTGAAGCAATTATTATCGCCAACTTAACTATGTTCCGCTGTTCTTACACATGATGGGGTAGTTGTTGGCAGTCCAGGATTTCTGATATGCTAGCTTCAAGGTTGGCTCGGATAACTTGATTGTTTGTATGCTTCGGTATTCACGTGATGGATAAGCGGACCATTCCGGTTTTTTATATACTAAATAGTCAGAATTCTGACCAACAGCAGACATGCTAAATAGAACTCGACCATTTTAAACGATCTGGATGAAATTCGATGTTGATCTTTGTTGTTGCATTTTAAATTTATTTTTTAAGGGGTGCTGAAATAAGGCCAAGATTGACTTTTCTAACCTGAATTTGGCCATTAATTACGTGACGTTTACCACATTCGGATTGCTTTGCGTGGTTTTAGTTAGTATGATGAGTTGGTGACATAGATAATCCAAAATAACGTGTTTTACGGAGCTTTGGATTATGGATCATTTTGTAATTAGTAAATGAAATATTCCATTTTTCGTAGTAGAATAAAGTTTTTTTTTTTTTTTTTTTTTTTTTTTTTTTTTTTCCTGTACTGTTCTGGGGCCGAGGCTCTCCCAACTCTTACGAGTTGTACGAGGACGTCCGGATATAGGTCCGATTTTTATTACCATCTGCACATTGCATAGCTCCATGCCAGCCTATACTGGCATGGAAGATGGGTCGGCCCATGAGCCCCGCACTCCGACAGGGGGTCATAGATGTGTTCCTTCTCATCACAAATCGTAATTTGTTGATGAAAATTCCCTTTGCATCCTGCCCCTATCGGGATTCGAACCCGGTACCTCCCGATCCAAACGCCAAAGCTTTAACCACTAAGCCATTTGGTCGGTTAGAATAAAGTTCAATAATCATTAAAATTTTCGACCTCGACATTTTTACAGATTAACTTTTCGCTATATTCCAGTGATTTTTCGTCGAAATCGGTCCACCGAAAGTAGCAACTTGCATAGAAGCTTTTCCATCCCATTGATTTTTGACAATATTTTTGAAAGTAGTTATATCATTTGCGACGAAACGATTAAGGCCAAAACGATTGTAATGTAAATTTGAAACAAAATTTGGTCAGAACGTTCTTTTAATTTTACCAAAATTTTCGATAGAAACAACTTTATTTCACCAAAATACGGCATCTCTACATTCCGAGCAACAAGACTATTCGGAATAAACTTTTGGACTTTTTCCCATTAAATGAGAGATCGTTGAGAAATTTTATCGAGATTTGTGTATCGAAAAAGGCAGTTCCCGAAGAAGCTTTTTAAATTTTTTGCAACGATGTTGAAAAGTTTAGCATGTACTAAAACGACAAACAAGTGTTGACAAAGTGTTGACTTTGCTGGATCTCAGAAATAATGAATAATTTCCGCTTAAATTTTAGACAAAATATCTATCTATACCGTTCATATTCCTTATTCTCATAGAAAATATACTTTCCAGAATATTTAAAGAAAACCAAAAATTCCTATGGATGCTGCCACTTCTAGTAGGTCGGCCAAAAATCACTGAGATCTCCAAATGTATGAAAAAATCTTATGGAACTTATGAAACTTCACACCGATCAGATAAACCTGGGTTTTCCAGAGACCAAAATAATCTCGTTTCTCTGAATGTTTGTGTTTTATTCAAATCTATCACTGTCGTCATGCGGACAGCATATTCTCTCTGTATATTCTCTTTTTTTGTTAACTGCTAGAGTTAGACTATTCTCGACGTATAACTTTTGTTGTTCCAGTTGTAATCAGTTCTTCAGGCAGTAATCACTCTCCTTCTTATGCTTAGAGACTGTGACAGTTGAGATATAGTTAACCCCACTTCCAGGGGTCAAGAGTTGGACGGAGTACAAAGTCATGATGAATCCAACAGTTAGCTCTGTTCTTCTTTCACCCTTTATCTTTCAGGTACTGCAAAATACTGATATAGAGAGCATTTAGTCTTTTGAATAGCAAGGTAGATCCCTAGTATTAAGAACGCTCATAATCCGTGCCCATTTTGCAATAGCATACAGTTACTATCATAAAAAATGTTGACATCGGGATAAGTATAAATTTACTATTCGCTATATCACCGAAGTCGAAAAAGGTAGTTTTTAAAAAATCTCTGTATCACTGCCTATGGGTGTACCTACATGTATGCGTGAGAGAGAAGAGTTGTGTTGGATTTTCACCAAGTAAAACCTCTCTCTAATATCCAACGCTGCACATCCCCGCGGAACTATCGCTAGGCATTAACTCGCGGGGCAAGTGCCCATATCTCTTTTGAGCCTCCTAAGATGTTGTATCAAGTCGCAAATACTTCCAGTTTCAGCCTTCCAAGTCTCCTTACAATTTAACATCTACTACAATGTATTTTCAGGAGTAACATGCTATCCAAAACCGGTCTCAATTACATGTCTCAGTCCTGCAACACATGCACAATATTCCCCAGCATGTTTGGTAATAAGGTATATTGTCGTGTTTGTGCTTACACTCTTAAAGCACTCATTTCCCGTTAATAATATAGAAATATGGTAATCCGCTTCCTCAACTCTCCGATCCATTCAGACTATAATTTGCGTTCAGCGTCCTTCAAGATTGGTTCCATCTTAGGTTAAACTATTTGTTCTTCCTTTGCCCACTTTCAACACACTTAGATGGTGTGAACAACTTTCGCTTGCTTGATTTCGCTATGGACATTTTTCGTTTAGTAATCGTTTAGTTTCGTTCAAATATTTTGAAAAGCAAATAGCATTAACAAAAAACACGGTTCAAAACAAAAACACTGTAAACTAAGTTTCAACCAAAATTTGTTAAGATAATTTTTTTTAATTTTACCGGAAACCAAAATTCGGCATCTCTACAGACTAAGCGATACCAGCGATATCAGACTTTGATAACAACCAAATTCTTAAACTTTTTTCATTAATTCGGGATCATTGCGAACTTGGGGGAATCTGTGTATCAGAAGTAGCAACTTCAATGGGATCTACCACGACCTACCTCATATCTAGGCAGTCTTCGTAGAGCGCGCAATATAAAGCGATTTTGCGTGTTCTGTTAGAGTTCTGAGTAGTTATAATACAAAATGGATACGATGCTCATAAATGCTCATAAAATTGTCATTTAATTGATCATGAAAATCTTTAGAAAACCTTATAACAAACCCAAGCATGGAATTCGCTTTAGAAATGAAACTCTTAAATTGCTTATGAAATGGTAGATTCGAAAAAAGTTATGCCCAAATCCTTAAACGTATGAGCACTTTCAATAATACAATCTACAAAAAAAAATCGTTACCAGTGGATGGCTAGATGGGTGAACCAGATTGAAAGTTATTTGCATTATTGGTGCAAGAAATGGGGTTTAAAGTTTTAATGCCGCCAGCATAAATGAGAAAGTCGGCGTAACTCATACAACTTATCACATCATTTACGAAAATTATGAAGAACTTGGGACACAAATGACTATACCTTGAGGGACTTATGAAGAAACATCAATTGAAGATAAACTGTCCATTTTCACAATTTGAGTTCTAAGTCCCAGATAAGTCCAAACCCAATCAACAGACAAAAAGTTACAATTCAAAAAGTGAAGTTTCGGAAAAAGCAATTCATGATAGATTTGCTGAAATAATACAAATATCCCTATAGTTCTCCACATCGCCGCGAGATCCAGATTTGAAAATCGCCTGATAAATCGCATGATAAGTGATCATTTCCATAGAACAGCGAAGTAACGCTCAGTGAGGCTTCGATTAAATAAGAAGGAAAGATGGGAAGAAATGTCATTATCGGTTAATGTAAGACAAATGGTTGAAATATAATGGATTCTGGAATTTTGATTAATACGAGTATCAATTAGATTTGACAATTCGGATCAAATAGTATTGTTACCAATTCAACTGGGAACAGAAAGTTATAAACATAAAATGCTGAATGCAGCATTTACTTGAATCAAGTAATTTTTATAATAAAGTTAGAAGTTATAATACCTGCAAAGGCATCACTTCTCATTTATTAAAATATATTGTTTTGAATTAGTGGACTAGCTCCGCACACTAATCTCATTTCATTACAAGTATAATAAGAATTTGATTAGTGTATCACAGAACGGTAACCATAAGATTTTGTTTTGTAATTAAAAAGTGCCTAAAATGATTCGGTTTAAATTTAGTTGTTGGTTCAAGTTCCAGAAAGTAACTGCTGATATACAGGGTGTCCGCCGGGGAGGTATACTACTTTTCTTGTTTATGATTTTTGATTAAATGAAAGAGAATGGATCTTATATTGATAAATGTTTTATTTAATGTCGGCAATTATGTATGGAATACAATATCAGATAAATGTCCGCCTCTGTTAGCCTCACAAATGCGAGCCCTTTTGAGCATATTTTTCATTACATTCTCACACATTTCACGCGGTATTTCATTAATTTCAGCACGAATATTTTGTTTGAGTTGTTCAAGCGTTTCTGGTTTGTTTGCATAAGCCTTGCTTTTTAGATATCCCCACAAAAAAAAAGTCCGGAGCAGTCAAATCAGGCGACCGTGGAGACCAGTCAACATCACCATTTTTTGAAATAACTTGTTGTGGAAAGAGTTCTCGCAGTAATTCCATTGTAATCCTGGCTGTATGCGATGTGGCACCGTCTTGTTGATACCACATGTTAATCAAGCCCAAAGTATGCAGTTGTGGCGTTAAAAAGTTTTCAATCATATCACGATATCGCTCCCCATTCACAGTTACCGTTACGCCGTTCTCATTTTCAAAGAAGTAAGGTCCAATGATTCCTCCTGACCAAATTGCACACCAGACTGTCACTTTTAATGGATGTAAAGGTGACTGATGAATAATGTGAGGGTTTTCCATTGCCCAGAACCGACTATTCTGTTTATTCACATATTCATTTAAATGAAAATGTGCCTCGTCACTCATTATGGTTTTGTCATGAAAATCGGGGTTGTCATGGGCGAGCTGTAACATCCTATTGGCATATGTACGGCAGCGTAAATGGTCTTGTGGAAGAAGCTCTTGTGTCAACTGAATCTTAAATGGAAACAAATGCAAATCCTTGTGTAAAATTGTGGCCAAACTTGTTCTTTGAAGACCAAGCTCCTGAGCACGGCGTCGAATTGAGGTTGATGGATTGTTTTGAACACTTTCTTGAACAGCAGTAATGTTTTCAGCCGATCTTGTAGTACGTTGTAGCCCATGCTTGAATAAATAGTGCGTTTTGTTGGCACGTTGTTTCTCCCAAAAATTTCACGTAACTTTCTCATCGTCACAGTAATCGATGATTGATTTTGATAAAATGTTTTAACGATTAAAACAAGATGGTTTATCGAATATTTTTCCATAATAAATTTGCCACGTGTCTACTTCACGACTGTCAAGTATGAACTGTCAATACTAATATTCGCCTAAGTGGCGGCAAAACAAAGTAGTATACCTTCCCGGCGGACATCCTGTACTTCTAACGCAATACAACAAAAGAGTGGTAATTAACAACATAACTGAATTTTTTGTGAACCTTGTCTTTCATATTTTCATATTTATGTAACCAGTATTGTACAACGGTGATTTCTTTGCACTTGAAGTTTTAATTTTAAGAATAAATCCCTTAATAACTAGATTAATGAGTCATAGATTCAACGCTCAACATATCGTCGATATTATCACAAGCAAAGAGAGACGACCAACTATACACATCCAGAAATGCATTTAAAGAACTATAATCATTCTTTGTAAAATTGAAAAGACATGAGTATACATTACTTTCGACCAGATCTCAGCACTTAATTATAACTGAGATATTCAGCATGTTTGGAAAATACGGTTCAGTTAAATCCTCCCAATACGTTACCACTAATATTTTTAACATTGTTACATTGCTTTAATCCCAATAAGAATATTTCCGAGATGAAGTTATCCACCTCATCGTTGTTGTTTATAGAAGTCAAATTGTGACCAAGACATTTTCATACAATATCTTGTTTGTGAAACTCACTAAAAATAAAAAGACGATCCTCCGGCTGATGAAGTGGAACAATATTAGATTTCACAGTGTTTGCAAACCTGTTACAGACTGCTTGAAATGCTGTATAAGATAGCTTAAATTTGACAGCGAAAAATAAGAGATTAAGCTACTCGCCGCAAGTGGCAGCACAATCACAAAAGAGAATTTTTGATTCACTAAATAAAACATCCCAGCGAAATAAAATATTAAAAGTGATCCTTCAAATGACAAATTGATTGATCTCCGAAGTAAAGGAACTCGGTAAATGAAACTTGATATTTAACAATATTCCGTCTTTCCGCCATTCTTAAAGAATTACGATCAAATTTGGATAGTAGTATTGATCAGGGATTTAAAAGTAAGCTCTGGAAAAAATTCTAGGATCTGCTCATGTTGTAATAAACTTGGCCATTTAGTAACCAATCCTTTTGAAAATTTAAAATTTTTTGTTTATTTATTTTCAGTTTTTGTCCAATATATCAGACACTTCCACTAGTCACCAATACTTTCGGTTGCTTTTCTAATAGCTTAGGTCATGTCCTAAGCAAAACAAACAAGCCTAAGCAAAACAACCGAAAGTATTGGTTACTAGTGGAAGTTTTTGAGATATTGGCCAAAAACTGAAAAAAACTTATATGGCCTCAGAAAATCAAAAATTTTTGCAGAAAGACGGAATAGTGTTAAATTTCAAGATTTCATTTAGGTACCAAGTTCCTTTACTTCGGAGATCAATCAATTTATCATTTTGAAGATCACTTTTAATATTTTATTTCGCTGGGATGTTTTATTTAATGAAAAAAAGATACAAAATGAATAAAAAATGTCCGCTGGTGTATCACAAAATAAATTCTCTTTTGTGATGGTGCTGCCACTTGCGGCAAGTAGCGTAATCGCTTATCCGCTGTAAAATAAACGCTATCTTATACAGCATCTGCTTGAATGGCAAGGTACATACTCGTATGTCATACTGATCCATCAGATCAGCGAATATGAAAGAAATCACATACGAACAGCAATAGTTTCGACACGTTATTGGACCTGATGAATATTTATTTTATAATAAAGTTTAATTTAAAATTGAAATAAAAAAATCTCTTTTGAGAATAAATTGAGTCCGATTCTATTATAATCGAACTATGCGTTTATATACAAAATTGAAATACTTATTCAGCAATTGTTAATATAGGTTTTAACATCAATGGAACTGCTGGTACAGGTAAATACGCAAAATAACATAAATTGGTGGCAAGTGTGATGTTGGTGGTCACAAATGTCGGCAAATTCCTTGATTAATCTTTGACTCGCATTCCTTCAATCATTAAGCTTAGCACAGTTATTTTCAAACTACTTTGCGTAACACGGACAATTCGCGTTATACAAAGTCTTTATGTAATTCAAAGCTTTCCAGTATGTATATTGTATTATAACCTCCCTATTATCTGCACAAAATATATTAAGCAATGGGAGCAGAAACACATGTCTATAATTAAAAACGTATAATTATATTGTATTTTAATTATTTTTTCGTTACAGAAAATGCAACTCGTTACTGTAACGCAAATGGTGTATGGAGTAATTATACGAATTACAATGATTGTATACATATAACACCATCGCCGACAACCGACGACCCATTACTAATTGAAATACCAACAATCGTATACTACGTCGGTTACACACTTAGTCTTATTTCATTAACTTTAGCCGTATTTGTATTTATTCATTTCAAGTGAGTATTATAATGGCGGGAACGCGTCTACACGTTTACGAAATTACACCTTTTTCATGTACGTATATATTTTGCAGAGACCTTCGATGCCTCAGGAATACGATACATGCTAATCTATTTTTAACGTACATCATGTCAGGATTATTTTGGATTCTAACATTATCATTACAGGTACGGTATATACATTTTCCACACGCCAAAATTACAAAAATTTTAATAAAAAAAATTCAATTAAAATACAATAAAATGCTCGTCCTATAAATATCGGATTCAATACATTTAAATACCAAAAATGTAAATGATATTGTCCGGTCGGGGGGTGGGACCAATATGCGGACGTGGCATTAGAGCGATGCTAGTATTTATTTAAAACAAATTTTTTTGTTGGCTTTATAGCCGCTCGCCGAAGCTTTTTAATTTGTAGCATGCAGAATACGCAAAAATCTAAATGAAAAATTGATTTACCAATTTTAAATTTATTCCAATTTTTTTTTTCTGCGTGAATTTCTGGTTTTGAATTTGTCATTTTATATTTGTTAACGATTTTTTTTACTATTAGGGACAAACCAGAAATATAACAAAAATTACAAGTATCCTGGGTAGGGAATGGGTGTGCGAGTACAAGATTTTGTTGTGGTGATGATGCGGGAGGAAAATTATTTTTTTAAGGAATTTTATACACAGATTCATTTCAAATCAAAAATAATTCTAATATGGAAATGAAAAATGCTTTGAGTGAAATTTGGAAAAAGAATTCTTCCGTAATTTTTCTTGTTAAGTTATTATATGATTTTCGATGCGGATTTAAATTTATAAACATGTTGCTGCAGACAAACTCGTATTTTACGTACAAGTTTACCCGCCCTCGTGCATTGTTTCTAGAGTAATACATTTTTTAATTTGAATATTTTAAAATAAAATATCGTAGAAATTGTGATTCAGAGAAGTTTACGCCGCATCGCACGCGGGCACATCAACTTGATGTACATAAAGAAAGATGGGTTTTCTAGAGCCTTTAATTATTTTCCTTTCGTACAAAACTACAGTAGCACATTTCGTTCTAGGACGGTGTCATGAAAATTAAATACGTACAAAGGTTTGTAACGTTCGACAGTTCGCGATCGTTCCAAAAATACATAGGTACGCATCCCTGTTTTATTCAGTTTATAGTAAGTCATAAAGATTGCTCAATTTTTTTACGCTTCGTTTTTATAAAAATTAACCCTGTTGATTCCGTTAAACCGGTGGTATTTTTTTTTGTATAAATAGAGACAAATTCTGGATGCGGGGAGGGGTTTTTTTTTGGTAATTAAGGTATATGGTTCGAAGAATGATATTGGATCGTTCATTGTTTGTAAATTAAAAGTAAATTAAAATATTAAATAAAATACCCAGTTATAGGTATTAATTTCTAAAAGAAACGATTGGTAACAAGTGTATCTATCTTTCGGCCATCAAACAAATTCGAAAAAAAAATATATAAAATAAAATAAAGTAAAATAAAAAAAATACCTTAGTTGCTTTGTATAATACCTAAAATTAATATTAGTATAGTGAGTGTAACACAAAAAAAAAATATAAAGACATAAACGTACAGTTACCCGAGTACATACTTTAAAAAGCGGTATAAATCGCAAAACACGAACTCTAAATGAAAAATTAACGAAATTGTGTGACCGTTTATAGTTATAAAACAAAAATAATTCTAAAATCTAAAAACTAAATTAAATATAAATACCAAATCTTAAAATCTCAGATCATAATATAAATAGTGAACATACACCGAATAACTACTTAAATATCTAGTGAAATAAAACAAGAACTGGTTAAGTGAGTGCCCGTGGTCATCTGGACCTATAGCATGTTTTCATGCGTAAACTGTGATTACAACATTAACGCCAGTTAAATTGCCTCATACTGTGAAAAAAATTCGGAAGGCAAAATAAGTGCATATCCTTTATAAAATAAACATGGTAGGCATATGTGTGTACGAACTATACAGTGCAAATCGTGCAAGTGACGAATAGTTTTTATTTGAAAATTATCGGGCTAAAATTCGAAAATTGTTCAATTAAGTGCCCTCGCCGAACTGGATAAACCAAAACATTGCAATTATTAGATATTGGAACGTATTCAACGTCGAGAAGAGTCGACAACAGCCATTTTAAAGATAGGTGTATTTTGTTTGTAATTTTCGTACGATATTATTTACCAAATTTTTGTTGTATATTATTTCTTTAGTATATATATATTTACAAATTTTTTTTTTCTTAAAACTTTTCCATATTTTTCTTATAATTTTCTATTAAATTTGATCAAATTGAAATATTGTCTTAACGATTATTGTAATTTTTATAAGCTTAGTTAGTTAGGAAATTGGCGGTAATTAGTGGTGTGCCGTTCGTCCGCGATAGCTCTATGTTAGCGGATTCGTACTTTTTTTGTTGCTAATATTAAGACGTCATTTAGAATAAGTTAGATCAGGTGAATGGTAGAATTGTTTTACTTTATTTTTTTTTGTTGATTATTAGAGAATAATGATTTATATGTTTTGCTTCGGTATCGAATTATTTTTTTTGTAAATACATATGTGTAGCCTTAACGAAGGCCGAATTCGAAAGATTTTTTTTTGGTCAATTATTTCTTCGAGGCTTTCTCCTTTATCATTCGTTCGAAACCAATGTCGCATTTCAGGATGAGTAATTAAGACTTTAAATCGAAGATGAAGTAAGTAAATTGATGTCAGTCTGATAGGGTAAGTTGATGAATGCCTTTTTCCGGTCCCCTTTCCTACCCTATCCTTCCCTTCTTAGTTTATACTCGCGGTCTAGCACGATTTACTCAAGCTTTGGGAAACCCCACCCCTTTACCCTGAGCTCTAGCCGGCCCAAGACGACCGCCCCGAAGCCTCTGAGTAGATAAATTTCTGTGAACAGCCGTTAGCCAACTATCGGTTATGTTACAGGTTCTTTTTGTGCAAAGAAAACTACGGTTGTTTCGCTTAAGTTTATGGTCACTGCGAACGCCTAACTGGAGAATGCGACAATCCGCAAGCACATCTAAATTATGTAGACTGTGAACAAGGCCATCCTGCTAATTATCGAGGATGTATTGTTGCAAAGGAAATTCAAAAAAATAAAATCCAAAGGACGAATAAAATTCAAATGTATGGTCAGGCAAATCGATACGAGAGGTAGACAAAACAAGACAATAGGCAACCATTTGGTCGGCATCTAAGAACTGAAGGCGTTACATATGCCGAAGACAATAAATAAATGATAAATACATAAATCACAGCGAAAAATGATAGATATAGACATCAGTCAAACATTACCAGATAGTTTCATGAAATTAACAAAATTTGATCAGAAGCTACACAAATTGGAAGATAGCGCATAGGGAGCTAAACCCAAATCCACACGAAAATTAACAGCACAATGAAAATCATATCATTGAACGCTAATGGTCTGGTGCCATATCTGGATATCACGGATCCTTGATAGAAGGATGGAACTAAAATAGGAAAACTCAATACCTTAAATGAATATTGATATCAGAAGAGTGATTACAGGCTAGATTGTTCATGGTAAATCCCTGAACTTCCAAATTATTCGCATTTTCATCATTTTATCGGTGTATTATCGCATTTGCCATATCTGGATATCACGGATCCTAGATAGAGGGATAAAACTAGGGTACTAAATGTAAAACAAAATATCTTAAATTAAATTGATATCAGAAAAGGGATCACAGGCTAGATTTTTCATGGTGAATCCCTGAACTTCCAAATTATTCGCATTTTCATCATTTAATCGGCGTTTTATCGCATTTTGCCATATCTGGATATCACGCATCCTAGATAGAAGGATGAAACTAGAGTAGTAAATGTAAAACTCAATCCCTTAAATGGAAATTTATATCAGAAGAGGGAACTCAGTCTACATTTTTCATGGTAAATCCCTGAACTTCCAAATTATTCGCATTTTCATCATTTTATCGGTGTATTACCGCATTTGCCATATCTGGATATCACGGATCCTACATAGAAGGATCAAACTAGGGCAGTAAATGTAAAACTCAATACCTTAAATGGAAATTGATATCAGAAGAGGGAACTCAGTCTAGATTTTTCATGGTAAGTCCCTGAACTTCCAAATTATTCGCATTTTCATCATTTTATCGGTGTATTATCGCATTTGCCATATCTGGATATCACGGATCCTAGATAGAGGGATAAAACTAGGGTAGTAAATGTAAAACAAAATATCTTAAATTAAATTGATATCAGAAAAGGGATCACAGGCTAGATTTTTCATGGTCTATCCCTGAACTTCCAAATCATTCCCATTTTCATCATTTAATCGGCGTTTTATCGCATTTTGCCATATCTGGATATCACGGATCCTAGAAGGATGAAACTAGGGTGGTAAATGTAAATCTCAATACCTTAACTGAAAATTGATATCAGAAGAGGGATCATAGGCTAGAATTTTCATGGTCTATCCCTGAACTTCCAAATTATTCGCATTTTGATCATTTTATCGGTGTATTATTGCATTTTGCGATATCTGGATATCACGGATCCTAGATAGAAAGATGAAACTAGAGTGGTAAATGTAAAACTCAATACCTTAAATGAAAGTTTATATCAGAAGAGGGATCACAGGCTACATTTTTCATAGTGAATCCCTGAACTTCCAAATCATTCGTATTTTAATGATGTAATCGGTGCTTTTTGCACTTTTCTATAGTTGAATATGAAAGGGAAGAGGAAGCTGAAAGGATAAAATTACTTATTAGAATTTTATTATAAATTTTATTTATTTGCATAATATTTCTACAGAACAGTGGCTAGATTATTTAGTATATATATATGTGTTATTAGGTATATATTTTAATTTGTGCCCCTAAATGTTTTCATAAGAATTTATTTTACTAATACATTTGCCATACAAATCTAGTACAAGTTAGGACAAACGTCAACGTCGTAATGGTCTGCTCCGGCATCAACAAGAAGCAGTCCTCGATATTGAGAATATACATGTGTGTCTTATTTCGGAAACGCATTTTACTAAGCAATCCTACATTACATTTAAAGGTTATTGTGTATATCACACTACTCATCCCGATAATTCAGCCAGAGGAGGAAGTGCAGTCATTCCAGGCCACAGTGGTTTATATAAAAACCAACAACTTTCCTATTGTTGTGACAGAATTGTACTGTCCATCAAGACATTATCTAATAAAAACAAACAATACTCAGAGTTATTCAAGCGTCTGGGAAAAAGGTACATAATAGGTGGTGTCCACAGTGCGAAGAATACTCACTGGGGTTCTAGATTAACTACAACTAAAGGAAAGGAATTACTGATTGCCATTAAAGAAAATTGATGTGAATCCATTTCAATAGAAAAACCAACATATTGGCCAACTGACTCAGGAAAAACACCTGACCTGAGGTGAAAGTTGAAGAAAGCCAAGATATGAGCTCAGATCATTGTCCGATAGTTCTAACCCTAAGCGAGTATATCATCCAAAAAGGGAATAATCCAGTACTAACCACCAAACATACGGGCTGGGAAAGTTTCAAAGTACACCTTGATCAACTGGACAAAGAAGCAGAAAAGTTCATTACTTTAGGGATAAACTAAAATCCAGAAAAAAGTGGCACCAAACTAGAGCTCCACACGACAAAAGAAGACTAAACAATCTTACTCAACAATTAACATGAGAAGTTCAGAAACTGAAAAATGAGTCAGTTAATTTCTACTTAAGTAAGCTGACGAGTAACAGTCATACGGATTATACGCTCTGGAAAGCAACTAAAACTCTGTAAAGGCCAAGAATGTCGATTGATCCTATCAGGAAAAGCTGAAGCATTGGTTAATCATCTTGAAAATATATTTCAACCTCATGAATGTCAATTACAAGAAACGTTGAATGAAAAAATAATAAAAATTCTCGAAGATGTCACACCTACATCGCCTACTGAAGTAGCAAACGAAATTAAAAACAATTTAAACTTAAAGAAAGCACCAGGGTTTGATTTGATTACCGGATAATTAATAAAGCAGCTACCGATAAAAAGTAAGGTAAAGCGTACTAGTATCACAAACATGCATGTGAAGTTACTGCTAAAGTTTTACTAGTAAAAAAATTAGCAAAAACTTCACATGTTTATACAGCAGTGTGAAGTTTTTACTAAATCTATGCCTGTACCTAATACCTGTACAAAGCGGAAATAACGTAACTTACATTATTGTAACTATTTTGCAGTTATCTTTAAAAAGACCGAACGAAATTAAAATATCATTACCATTTCATTAATCAATATTCACTAACACGAATATTGCGGTTAATAAAAGTTTTACAAAATAACTATAAAATAAGTATCCGAGGCAGATTAGTAACAAACACTACACACTGAACTACATAAGGAAAAATTATTGAAATCAAATGAGATAATCGGAGAAATTTTAATTCATACTCGGGTAAACTATGAGTGGCAATACACTTGGGGGCAAAAATGCAACTGTGGACAATTTTAGCACCCAAGAGTAAAAAAATTAGAAAAATAATAGCAAGCTCCAAAGCCAGGGAACTCCTATTTTTAGAAATCCTATTTTAGAAATGGTATACTGAGATAACCCTAGAGTTCTTAACGCAACCTCAGGTATTTGGCGTGTTAGTTGGAGACCATGTCAGTTAAAAAATATATTCAGTTGCTTATCATCCAGGGGATCATAGTTATTAGAAGACACATTCAGGAGCTCCCCATCCAGGGGTGGAAACAATTCATACATTTTAGCATTATATTTAGTATTAGTTGGGAACCATGTCAGTTAGAAAAAATATCAGGAGCCTCCCATCCAGGGCTGGGAACAGTTTAAAGGATTTTGTAGTACGACCAAATATAACAAAAATTCTTAAACCACATGAGATATCCGGAGAGATCTTAAAACAACCTCAGGTATATGGCGCACTAGTTAGAGGCCTTGACAGTTAAAAAATATATTCTGTTGCTCCCCATCCAGGGGAGGCGACACTTAATAAAGGTTTGTATTATGACCAAATATAATAAAAATGATTAGGCCAACTGAGATATCCTTAGAGATCTTAACACAACCTCATGCATATGAGGTGTTAGAAGGGGACCATGGTTATTAGAAAAAATAATCAGGAGCTCCCCATCCAGAGGTGGGAACAATTCACACAATTTAGCATTATGACCAGATATAATAAAAATTGATAGGTCAACTGAGATATCCCCAGAGATCTTAACACAACCTCAGGTATATGAGGTGTTAGTTAAAAACCATGCCAGTTAGAAAAAATTATCAGGAGCCTCCCATCCAGGGATGGGGACAGTTTAGAGGATTTTGTATTATGACTAAATATAACAAAAATTCTTAAACCAACTGAGATATCCCCAGAGATCTTACCAAAACCTCAAGTATGTGGCGTGATAGTTGGAGGCCTTGTTAGTTAAAAAATATATTCAGTTGCTCCCCATCCAGGGGAGGAGACATTTAATAAAGGTTTGTATTATGACCAAATATAATAAAAATGATTAGGCCAACTGAGATATCCTTAGAGATCTTAACACAACCTCATGCATATGAGGTGTTAGAAGGGGACCATAGTTATTAGAAAAAATATTCAGGAGCTCCCCATCCAGGGGTGGAAACAATTCATACAATTTAGTATTATGACCAAATATAATAAAAATTGATAGGCCAACTGAGATATCCCCAGAGATCTTAACACAACATCAGGTATATGGGGTGTTAGTTGGGAACCATGCCAGTTAGAAAAAATTATCAGGAGTCTTCCATACAGGGGTGGGAACGGTTTAGAGGATTTTGTATTATGACTAAATATAACAAAAATTCTTAAACCAACTGAGATATCCCTAGAGATCTCAACACAACCTCAGGTATATGGCGTGTTAGTTGGAGGCCTTGTCTGTTCAAAAATATATTCAGTTGCTCCCCATCCAGGGGAGGAGACATTTAATAAAAGTTTGTATTATGACCAAATATAATAAAAATGATTAGGCCAATTGAGGTATCCTTAGAGATCTTAACACAACCTCATGCATATGAGGTGTTAGAAGGGGACCATAGTTATTAGAAAAAATATTCAGGAGCTCCCCATCCAGGGGTGGGAACAGTTTACAAGATTTTGAATTATGACCAAATATAACAAAAATTCTTAAACCACATGAGATATCTCTATAGATCTTAACACAACCTCAGGTATATGGGGTGTTAGTTGGGAATCATGTCAGTTAGAAAAAATTATCAGGAGCCTCCCATCCAGGGATGGGAACAGTTTAGAGTATTTTGTATTATGACTAAATATAACAAAAATTCTGAAACCAACTGAGATATCCGTAGAGTTCTTAACACAACCTCAGGTATATGGAGACCATATCAGTTAAAAAATATATTCAGTTGCTCTACATCCAAGGAAATGTCCCCTCTCCTGGGTGAGGAGACTAACAACTAACACTCCATATACCTGAGGTTGTGTTAAGATCTCTAGGAATACCTCTTTTTCGAGAATTCCTTAAAGATTGTGTTATCTATTATATTGTATAACTTCTTGGTTAGAATTATGAACACTATTTATTTTTGATGTCTAAATATGAACATCTTGGAATCAAATCTAAAATTTAAGTAACTAGTCGAAATAAAGCGGTTAATCATTATTATTCAATTAATTTTAATATGACTTAATAAATACGTATAAGAAAACTCTAATATTCGATAATGTTCCGTCTTGCTCAAGTAATATCACTAACACAATCACAATTAATGAAACTAGCAAAAGATTAGCATTTTCTTCACATTCGTATCACAAACGCTATATTCAGGTTAAAATATGTGCGAACACTTTGGAAAGTGGTTGGGGTTATGATGATTCCCAAACCAGAAAAACTGCCACATCTAATAACATCATATAGGCCTATATCGTGGCTGCCAATAATGTCTAAACAGTTTGACTATTAAAGAGACTCAAACTAATAATTGAACAAATAACCTATTTCCGAATCACCAATTTGGTTTTCGCAGTGAGCACTCAACTATTGATCAAGTGCATAGAATAACCAATATGATTGAGAAGACTTCAGAAGAGAAAAAAGTTTGTTCCGCAATATTCCTTGATGTAGCGCAGGCCTTTGACAATCTTTGCCACGAAGGTTTAATCTAAAAACTTCAAATTAATCCTTCCTAAACAATTTAGCATAATACTGGAATCGTATATAACGGAAAGATATTTCAGGCTTAAGCAAGAAGATGAATATTCTGAACTTAAGGAAATAAGAGCAGGAAGTCCACAAGGAAGTGTACTTGGGCCACTTCTGTATTTACTATACACCTGAGATGTTCCAATCCCACAAAAAAACACGATAGCCACTTTCGCCGATGACACATCCATCATGGCAGTAGGTGACAACACCTCAGATACACCAGAGAAATTACAAGCAGCCTTAGAGCAAGTACACAACTGGACAAAAAATGGCGCATAAAATTAAATGAAACCAAATATGTACATGCGGACTTACACAGAAGAGATTAGTACACAAACAGTATATTTACCGGTGTGAAGTTTTAATCAATTATCAAAAGTGTAGCTACACAAATAATCATTTTTTTAAAATGTATTTACACAATTTAATCAAAAGTGTAGTTATGCACAGAAGAAAATGTAGCAGGGTTGAATTTTTTTTATTTAATCAAAAAAATCTTTATGGGTACTTCAAATTTAAAATAGATGATAAAGTAAAATATTTAAATATATTTTGATAAATAATGTAAAGTTAAATTATATGTCCGGTTAAACTTTTTTATATTAAACCGTAGTTGTTAATAGGTAGATGCATATTGTAATATGTAAATCCCATTGCGCTGTGTGTACTCTGACAGATAAATATTGTTAAACACCGTTTTAACGTTACACTCTGAGAATCTTTCACCGATCTTAAAAAACCGCTCCACTTGCGATATTTAATATGAAGGTGTAGGGGTAGATTGTAGGCCCTAATCAAGTAATCCTAGAGATGTCTATTCAGATCTGTGAACGCCCTATATTAACGCGTCCTTCGGGGAATTTCTCACCGATTTCAGAATACCACTCCACGTGCGATATTTAATATGAAAGTATAGGGGTAGATTGAAGGTTATCTCCAGATTGTAGGTTTTGGGTCAAAACTAATCCATAAGAGTACACACAATCCGAATGCATTCACAGATCTGAATAGACATCTCTAGGATTACTTGATTATGGCCTACAATTCACCCCTACACTTTGATATTAAATATCGCAAGTGGAGCGGTTTTTTAAGATCGGTGAACGATTCTCAGAGTGTCAATTCAAACTTCACACCGGTAGTATATTTAAATAATCAAGAAATGCCACATGCAAACTCTGCCGAATAACTTGGTATGAGATTAGACGCTAAGCTTCTCTGGAAACCTCATGTAAATAAGAAAAGAGACGAGTTGTGACTAAAATACGATAATATGTATTGGTTACTGCGAAGAAACTCTCATCTATCAATCCCTAATAAGCTTCTGCTTTATATGCAAGTAATGAAGCCTGTCTGAACTTGTGGTATACAGCTGTGGGGATGTACCAAGCAGAGCAACATGGATAGTATGCACTGATTCCAAAATAAAGTGTTAAGAAACATCGTCAACGCAATACGTAGTATTAAAATGCCGTCGCCTTGGTGTGCTTCAGAGATGACTTCGCGTATGATGAATCGATGATGTAGATCTCGAACGATAATTTTAGTGCAACTACACAGTCCATTCTTTGGTTTGATTTTCCGGAAAAACATCACAATCAGTGTCGACTACTCGTAGACAACGACGACTAATCGTAAACAAGTCGATAACTACATTCACTAATTTTGAACTTCTGTCGACGGGGATTTTAGTTAATGCAAATTAATATTACCATAAAATATACAGAATATCCCTCTTTGTCTACGGTTGTGAAGTTTTTCCTAAACAAAAAGTTACTCCTAAAACCCAACAACAATAATAAAAAAATATCTGTATGTATATGTAAAATTCGTAAAATCGAATAAATTAGGTAACTTCATAAAAACGGGTAAAATAAATATCAGCATGATCCTAAATGGCTAGTCAATTTGAGTAGGACTAGTGCAGATCATGAAATTAACACAATTTCTAAAAATTATGAATTAGAAATATTTGAACACGTACCCGGGGTTATTAAATAGATTCGGGTTTTCCGAGTTTTCCGATATTACTTAATGGCGGAACCACTAGCAGAAAATAAATTTAAGTAGGTTTAAGCCTGTGTGAATGGAAAAGAAATCACATTTTCCAAATAGTAGGGCCTCTGGTAGTTAGGATTAAGGATATTTGAACACATAACCGGGGTTATTAAATAGATTCGGGGTTTTCCGAGTTTTCCGATATTACTTAATGGCGGAACCACTAGCAGAAAATAAATTTGAGTAGGTCTAGGCCTGTGCGTATGGAAAAGCATTCGTATTTTCCAAATAGTAGAGCCTCTGGTAGTTAGGATAAAGGATATTTGAACACATAACCGGGGTTATTAAATTGATTCGGAGTTTCCGAGTTTTCCGATATTACTAAACGGCGAAACCACTAGCAGAAAATAAATGTGAGTTAGTCTAGGCCTGTGTGAATGGAAAATCATTCGCATTTTCCAAATAGTAGAGCCTCTGGTAGTTAGGATAAAGGATATTTGAACACATAACCGGGGTTATTAAATTGATTCGGATTTTCCGAGTTTTCCGATATTACTTAATGGCGGAACCACTAGCAGAAAATAAATTTGAGTTGGTCTAGGCCTGTGTGAACGGAAAAGCATTCACATTCTCCAGAAAGTAGAGCCTCTGGTAGTTAGGATTAAGGATATTTGAACACATAACCGGGGTTGTTAACTAAATTCGGGTTTTCCGAGTTTTCCGATATTACTAAACGGCGGAACCACTAGCAGAAAACAAATTTGAGTGAATGGAAAATCATTCGCATTTTTCAAATAGTAAAGCCTCTGGTAGTTAGGATAAAGGATACTTGAACACATAACCGGGGTTATTAAATTGATTCGGATTTTCCGAGTTTTCCGATATTACTTAATGGCGGAACTACTAGCAGAAAATAAATTTGAGTTAGTGCACACCTTTGTGAACGGAAAATCATACACATTTTCCAAAAAGTGGGACTTCTGGTAGTTAGGATTAAGGTCATTTGGACAAAAACCGGATTTCTAGCCAAATTGGCCGTGGAATACTACAAAACGAACGTACAATTTTCTGAGTTTTATCGCAAATCTGTTATAAACCAGCTTGCGAAGTGACGTATAATTGAGATACGATTAGGTCCTATCTAATAGGAAAACACGTTTGTGTTGTTCAAATTGGAGGTTTAAGGTGTTTAGGACAGCCCAATTTGCTTTGACGTACTACAAATCGAACAAACAATTTTCTGTGTTTTACCGGGAATCTCCTAAAAACGGCATGCGAAGTGTATATTGAGATGCGATTGGGTCCTATTTTATAGAAAAACACGTTTGTTTTGTTCAAATTGGAGGTTTAGGGTGATTAGGACAGCAAACCCAAATAAAATTATTTTAAACCAATAGTTGTTAAAGATGGTATAATTGGGGGCGACGAAAGCATCCCTCCGTGGTATGCCAGTAAGACTCCTACAGAAGCAGATTATAGATACCCTGGGACTTAGCTGGGAAACAATGGACTAATCACACATTAATCCGATATTTCGAAATTTAATTTCGATTTTAAATTTTAATTTAAAAACTAATATGTTTCCCTGAGCGTAAGTGTTCTTCTGCATATATAACGAGAGGTTCACAATTAAATCTGCCATTTTGGAAAGGCAAAGTAGGTTTTGAAATAATTTCTAACTGTCGAATATCTCTCCCAAAAGCTAATTTTCCCGTGTATTTTGCAGTACCCTTCCGACAATATAAACAATTAAACATATGTAGTTGTATCTGAAACATAATAAAAAATGAATGTATGCCACCCAAAATCCAAAAAGGCCAAAGTCCACATTTTTGTAAAAATCCAAAAGATAAAATCCAAAAGGGGCAAAATCTAAATATTACATAACATATTTAAAACTCTTTCAACTCGAACTTTTTTATGCAAATTTTAATACAAATTATTAGACGACTGAAATATTTAATAGGACCGGTGTATAATTAATGTATAATGTTTCAGAAGCCTGAAACCACTACCCACCTGGTCCAGACATTTCTGAGATTGGTGTTGAAAAATTACAAATGTACAGAAATTCATAATACCCAAGTTGTAGATTGAGTCAATAAATTATTTCTACCAGTTATCCCCATAATATCGTAATGAGGTTTTGCTGTCTATGCTGTCTACCACTACCCATTTGGTTCAGACATTTATGAGATGCTGCACAACGAAGTTTTAAAAATTATTCCTTGTAAGGGAGATTTTTTTTAAATGTGTAAATAAATCAACAATAGTTACGAAAATTGTATAAATGTAATTTTCCAATTTAATATTGGATGTAATGCTTAATGTTTTGTTGTAATTTCTTTCGAAGAGTTTTATTTCTAGCTAAGACACAAAATTAAAAGCCTTTTCGGGCCGAAAATACTTCTGGCTAAGTGATTGGTAAAATTAAAAAATTTACAAAGACACTGTTAAAAATATAAACTCGCACATATGTTTGTCCACTCGGTAGAAAGCAACCATTTTGTTTGGATTGCAAAACACCCCGGGGCGTAGCCCTTAGTAATACATAAATTACTATTAAATATTCCTAGATTATTTTATAAATCCATTTGCATTGATAAAATTTTCGATTATATAAATTTCGATTTTCCGTATAAACAGTTTTTATGGCTGTGTGAACGTCGCTTTAATTATGATATTTTTATACAAAAAAAAAAATTACGGTAAAATTTAATTAAGTAACACAAATAACACACAGTAATTATTTCCTATGTGCACATAAAATGTACAACAGTAATGTAAAATTTAATTAAAATTTTCAGCATCGCGCGATTTTATTGGAAAACATTAAATTTTGTTATAAAATTATGATTGATATGTTCTCCTTGGTTATGGTAGGGGTGAACAAATTGTGTACAAATTATTTTCCCGGAATAAAATGAGTGTTTACAACTGTGTCGCTCGTAATTATGCCCGTCCGCAATGATTACACTTTACAAAAACTGCGGCCTAATGAGTTTTCATTTATTTGTACAATTGCAGATGGAATTACGTCCGGGTGCTGTAGGTTGTATTATTCTTGTCACATTATTTCATTATTTTAGTTTAACAAATTTCTTTTGGATGATGGTTGAAGGTAAGACCGTAACGCCATTATATGTTTACAAAAATACGTAAAATGAGAAAAATTATGGTAATTTCTTGATTCTATGTACCGATTTGATCTAAAGGTCTTTACCTGTACATGCTTGTCGTTGAAACGTTTTCGGGTGATAATTTAAGATTTAATATGTACGCACTAATTGGATGGGGTGGACCGGCTTGTTTTATTATTAGTTGGGCCATTGCAAAAGGGGCAACAACACCAACAGTTCCACAAGCTGAAGTAATCGAGTTTAGTTTAGATAGAGCTGGTACCGTATGTATTATGATCTGTCGCGACCATTTCAAATAAACAATTTAACAATAAAATATTTTTTTATTTTCTGGTTACTCATTACAGATAGAGTTTGCGTGTCCCTGGATGAAAGAAACGACGGTCGATTGGATATTTCAAATTCCTGTGTGCGTTGTGCTAATTATAAATTTAATGTTTTTAATACGGATCATGTGGGTGTTAATTACAAAATTGCGTTCTGCGAACACGGTCGAAACGAAACAATATCGAAAAGCATCAAAAGCTTTATTAATTTTAATACCGCTGCTCGGTCTAACGTATTTGGTTGTGCTGATGGGACCGAACGAGGGTGTGAGTGGAAACATATTCAATATCATACGGGCATTTTTATTAAGCACCCAGGTAAGCTTTTTAATTAACATACACCACTACATTTTATACAATACATATAGTTATATACCGTTAAGCCGTAGTTGAATGTTTTATTTTCGAAAAATTATTATTCATTTAGTTTTACATTTGGGATAAACTAGAGTTAATCCAGTATTTCGGTCCCAAAAATATTGAGTTTTGTTATTTTAATTTTTAATATTTACATTAGGCAAAACTTTTTTAATCTGCGACCTTTAAGATATTACCTTTGCTCACAAATATTAACCAAACAGTATAAACTATTTTAAAGGCCAAAATGAAAATTTTAAGTCCTTAATTTGTATTAATACTTTTGAATTACGAGATCTGGTTATCCATAGCTACAAAAAATAGATTCCCGAACTTCAACTGAACTCTAATTATTTGCGGTGTTATTATTTATAGAGTGGTGGAGTTTTTTGATTCAGCCAAAAATGGAAATTGAGCAATCACACTCAATTTTTCTCGTTATTTTAAAACAAAATTGGAGTGTTAATTCTAATATACTATCTAATCAGATTACGTTTCAAATTAAATAGCTCATTGCTCTTGCTCTAAGTTCGAATATTAAAAACGCCAATTAAAAATTGGTTTCCACTGTCATAATAATCCAAAGTCTTAATCACTTCTAGCAAAATTAGCTAGGGCTTGCATTACCGGTAAACGATAAATCGATTTACTGGTTTTACCGTCCAAATTTCTTTAACGAGTTACTGGTAAAAAATCATATATTTACCGATAAATTTCAGTTAAACAATTTTAGAAAAAATAAAAGAAATAGTTTAATTTTTTTTTCAACTTTATAATAGTTTTAAGATTATGTAATAAATCATGCATTAAAAATAATAACATGGACATTACGGAAAAAAACGGAGAAAAAATTCGTGATGAATTTCGTAAACAAATTACAAGCCAGATACAAAATGGTGACAGTTTTAGCCTCACACTCGACGAATGGACGTCAATTAAAAACCGCCGACACATTTTTTTTTTATTTTTTTTTATATTACGATTGAGCCTTGTACCCATTTAGTAATTTACATTGCATGATAAAGTATTTGATTAGTCGGCGTAATCAAGTGATTATCCCCAGTTACGTGTCACTCCCCCTCAGTTCTTTCGCTTCAGTAAGTCTACTGACCTCCTGGTCGCGATAAGTCCAGTGGTTTGGTTCTTTGCAGTCTTCTTGTTGGTGTGGTAGTTAGCATAGAGCGTATGTCCAGATTTTCATGCTGGTGCAGACGTTGTAGGTGTTTTGTTGCATGATGCTTGATTTCATCCGCGACAAGCTCGATCTTTAGATCTCGATGGAGGTTGTCGTTTCGAATGTACCACGGTGCATTAACAATGCATCGCAGGATTTTATTTTGAACTGTTTGTATGATTTTGATATTTGTTTTCCTGGCACAACCCCAGAGTTGGCTACCATATGTCCATACAGGTGTCAGGATTTGTTTGTACAACAGCAGTTTGTTATGGATCGCTAGATCAGATTGTCTCCCTAAGAGACATTGCATTTTTCTAAATTTTACGTTTAGTTCTTCTCTCTTCTTTTTTATGTGTTCCTGCCATCTAAGTTTAGCATCTAAAGTCATGCCGAGATATTTAACAGTGTTTGCATGCGGTACTACTATCTAGTTTACCTTTATTGGTATATGATTAACTTTTAGATTTATAAAGTTCACTTGGATTGATTTTGCTTCATTTAATTTAATTGGTCATTTCCTTGTCCAATTGCATATCAGGTTAGTAGCCTTCTGTAAGTTACAAGTGGAGTCATTGATGTTCTTTGCTGTTGCAAGTATTGCCGTGTCGTCGGCAAAAGTCGCCATAGTTGCTTCTGTATAAGAATACTCCCTTGTGGTAATCCGCATGTTATCCTTTTTAGTTGGGAGTATTCATTCTCATACTTTACTCGGAAGTGTCTCTCTGCTATGTATGATTTTAGAATTTGAAAAAATTGTTCTGGAAGATCTCGATGAAGTTTGAATTCTAACCCCTGGTGCCACACTTTGTCGAATGCCTGCGCTACATCAAGGAATATAGTTGAGCATATTTGTTTGCTTTAATTCGATGTAACTACTTGTTCTATGGTAGAATGTTTTTCTCTAAATCCAAACTGATGTGGGGGGATAAGATTCCTTTTCAAATAGTTTCGATAATTTCGGTAGCAGAGAAATTGGCCTTATGAAGCTTTATCATTCGGAGGTTTGTTCGGCTTAAGTATCATAATTACTTCTGCAATTTTCCATTGGCTTGGTACATGCCTTAGTCGAAATGCTGCATTAATTGTATGCACTAGTTTCCTCAACGCTTTCTCCGGTAACACTTTTATTATCTAACCCGTTATAAGATCATATCCTGGAGCCTTATACGCATTCAGATTATTCTTGATTTCCCATTTTAGTTCTTTCAATGTTACAGGTGTAATTTTCATTTCATCCTGTTTATTTATCGAGATGATATTATCCTCTTCCGTTTGTTTGGGGTAAGGTTGGAATGTCTCTTCAAGGTGACTTGCAAACAAATCTGCTTTCTGTTTAGCGTTTCGAGCCCAATTTCCTTTATTTGAATGAACCTGAACTTTGGGTCTTTTAAAATTCTTAGTTGCTTTCCATGAAGAATAATCAGTATCTTTTTGCCCAGTTAGAGTGCTGAGGTATTTATTAACTTTCTGATTTTTAATGTCTTTTATTAGGTATTTTAATTTGTTGCACAAATGGTTCAATACCCTCATATTTAGCTAGCATTGCGTTTCATTTCCTTACTATTATTAGGAGTGCTTTCCCACGCAGCACTTTGGATATTATGGATGAGCTTATCTAGTTCGTCTTCTATTTGTACTGATCCCTGTATTGGGTTCTGCAGACTAATTCTTTCTGTTAAATGTGTTTGAAAGAGATCCCGATTGGTTTTGGAGCTCGTTAATTTCGGGTTGCTCTCTTTCATAATCATTGTTTGGCTAAGTATCATAATAACTGGTGAATGATCTGACGATAGACTTTCACTGTTCTCTACATGGATATAATTATCTGAAATCCCTCTTGTAATAAATAAGTCTATAAGATCTGGAGTCTTACTGATATCCGTAGGCCAATAGGTTGGTGTACCGCCTGAGTGAAACTTGCATTTTAGTCGTTTGCCTGCTGCAGACAGTTCTTTTCCTTTAGCAGTCGTTAACCGTGATCCTCAATAGATATTTTTTGCATTATAGTCACCTCCAATTAAGAAGACACTTCCTAGTGTTTTGAGAAGATTAATATAACCTACTTGTTTGAGCTTGTATCTTGGAGGGCAGTGTATTGCTGAGATACTACAAGTTTTATTATTGTTTAATTGTATTTTGATTGTTGTGACTTGCATGGAGAGCTTCTCGACTTTAAGTTCTTCGTTATGTTTTATATGTTCTTTTATGAGGATAGCTGATCCACCTCTAGCTTTGTTCTCTGGATGTAATGCATGGTAGCAATTATATCCTTTTATTTTACAGAATGAAGTTTTGGTGAAATGGGTTTCTGATATAAGACAAATATCTATATTACGCATGTTTAAAAATATATCTAGTTCTTGAATGTGATGCAGCAGCCCATTTGCATTCCAGGTTACAATCCGTATTGTTTTATTCATTTCTTTTGTTTGTAATTCGATTTTATATAATTTATATTTTGATACGCACGAACAAGGTGTCCTTCTACTCTTTTATTGAAATTACTTTGGGATTTGATTTCTTCTAGTGTGTTCTGCAGACTCGTTTCCTGTGAGATAAGTATTTTGTTGAAGTTCTCCAGATTTCTCAGTATGTCCTGTAAAACGAGATCCACTTTTGGCCGATTCTGCTCTGTTTGCTGAACTATTTGTGCATAAGTAACATTTACTCGTCCGCTTTGTATGATGAGATTAGAAGTTGACGATTTAGGCTCAGTGGCTTTATTTATAGGTTGTACATGTCTTGATGTATCTGGTTTGCGTGATTTATCTCTCATGTTCTGTAGTTCTCCTGCTACTTCATATCCTCTGTAGTTGGTTGGATGCTGGCCTTTACAGTTGATACACTTCGGTGTTGTATTTCGGGGAACTGTGCAGTCGTTTCCAGCGTGTTTTTCTGCACGTTTAACACATCTTGCTTCGCGATGGCAGTACTTTTGTGTATGATTATAATCTTGGCAGTTTTTACATTGCGGTATTAGTCAAGTGACCTTTCTCGGTGTTTCTATTTTAACTCTGAGGTTGAGCATGATTTCAACATTTCCTTCCCTATTTTCTCGTCTCGCCGACACAGGAATATAAATATGCATAGTCAAACAAAATTTCAGAATTTAAGACTCGCACGGCTACATGGAAATATGCCTGCAAACAAGTGCGTCGAAATTCTAGAAAATAAATTGCAGGAATTTGGAATCAACTTTAGTAACGTTGTTGCAATAACACCAGATGGTGCAGCAGGATGAAAAAGATGGGTTCAAGCTTAAATACTCATCATCAGTTATGTTTTGCGCATGCTATCCAACTGGCGGTGATTACAGTTTTGTACAAGAAAAATGATGTGTTATTTTAATTAGAAAATGACTACTTATTCTGAAGGCGATGAAGAAGGCGAGAGCGATCATGATTTTTCGGAGAGTTTAAGTGTAACAATAATAGATGATTCGCAAGTTCAATACGATATATCCCATGACGACTTATATCCGGTTATCAATAAAATATATCGAGTAGTAAAGATATATATTTCGGCGTTCACCCACCAAAAACGACAATATACTTCAAAAGCACGTCATAAATTAATTTGGAAAGGAAATGGTTTTAATTCTGGATAGCAAAACCCGTTGGAACAGCTTATTGGCTATGCTGGAACGGTTCTTCAAATTATAATCTGCTGTAAATCTGGTAGATTTGATCGTAGGTTGTAAATCCACGATCTACCTAGATTCTTTTGGTTTTTGGTGGAAACTTAATAAGCTTACGACGGGTGCGGGAATATTAAGTTTCATATGAATGAGAACGACTTTATGTTCTTATCAATTCTGATTTTATTTAAGAAATATTC
The DNA here is from genome assembly GCA_963691935.1 of Nephrotoma guestfalica. NCBI lineage: Eukaryota > Metazoa > Arthropoda > Insecta > Diptera > Tipulidae > Nephrotoma > Nephrotoma guestfalica. The sequence continues at coordinate 153,080,002 of OY829915.1, forward strand.
ATGTTGTATATACTACTGATGTGCTGACTATACAACAAAAAACATAAAATATGTAAAACGAATGTTGGGGGTATCACACCTACGTGCCGTGTTCTGTTGAACATGTTGGGGGCCGGCCATAGCTTGCTTCTGGTTGTGAACTCTGTCGCCTGGCTCGTACGCACCGTATAAATAGAACGATCACAAGAGCGAGGGGCGCCCAGAAGACAAGATAGGTCATCACGTAGTGGTGGACGTGGTGGTTATCTATGGATATTGCCTCATCGAATTGTTGCGCTTTTATTTCCTGCTCCAGTTGCGTAGTGTCGGGTGTCGTGACGGTTAAGTTTAGTGGATGTCCAAGCCTCAAACAATGTTTACTGTCAACAAGCGGCGTGTGTACTAAGATGTTAAACGCAGGAATATAGGACCCATTTCTTTCGCTGTCTTTAGTGCTGACTGCATAGAAATGCACAGCATTGCTCCTAAGAGTGCAACCGGGCTGTAGTTTTATGAAGCCATAATGCTCTAATGAGATGGTTTGTATTCTGGATTTGCCAATTATGTCCACTGTGATGCTTTGTTTGACTCCGAAAATCCATTGATTTTCAGCTTGTAGTTTGATGAAGTAGCTTTCAGCCTTCATTACCTCGGTGCTGCCGCTTGGATGGGGGACAGTTGCCTTGAGAAACATGGATATTTCACATTGATTTTGCTCGCTTTGTTGAGTATACAACGTCGCTAAATTGGGACAGAGATGGTCTCGTAGAGCTGGTAGTCCCATGATTGCACCAATGGGATTTGTATCACGATTGTGACGTTGGTTGTGGTTACTCTTGCCCTTATTGTCATTAGACATAGGTTGTGTAACTCTAAAGGCCCATGCCCTGGCAAAGTGCAGGTCTTCGGAAGATCTTTAAGTATAGTGAACATCTCTTGCTCCAGCTGCCACGGAGATATCAACGAAGGATGAATAATCTGATATTTCGCACCTATAAGTACGTCCACTAATCCTCGTTGTGTATCTTCAAGATGTTTGATCACCAGCTCTAATTTCAGGGATAAAAGAATGACCGCTAATGCTTTATCTTGGTGGGTTCGGTACTCTTTGAGTAGTGCTAACTCGACGTCGAACTGTTGTTGTGCCTCCATTAGGTGTTTCAATTGTTGATCAGTGTTGTTGTTGCTGTGTTTGAACAGTTTTAACGTGTTGTCAATAATCGAGGTTTGATTTTGCAGAAGTTTTAAAGTGTATGCTTCGTTTTCCTGTATCTGATCGAACTGATGTTAGTACTGTTCCGCCTCTCTTTGCGACTATAGCCCGAACATGTCCCCCATTAGGTACATTGTATCACCTACTCCACGTGCATTATTAACTCTTTGTCTTGGATAATGTTGTTAAACTGCCATTGTAACTGTTGTAGGATGAGATCACATTTAATTGGTTGTACATCTTTGCAGGCTCTGTCAAGTAAGTTTAAGCTCTTCTCCACCTTATTTAATTATTGCCAATAACTCGACAAGTTGTACCGAACTACCAGATCCCATTTAGTCGAAAGCAGTTCTACTTTGGCAATATTGTCAAAGTGCATGCCCGAGTTGTTCCATGTAGTGACAGTGATGGACGGATTTGTTTCGACTAATTTTGATTTTTCAGGTATGTTGAATTATTTGATTAGTAGTTGAGGCTTGCTTCGCCCTTCGATGGGACTGTTGCCTTCTCCTTTGAGTCATTACATGATCTTCGGCTTGATGTTCTTGTTCCTGGCTCTTGGCTGGGCAGAGCTACTACCTTGCTTATTGATCTCTTGACGTTTGACTTGCCCGCTGTTTTGAGCGTTACTACCCTGGTCTACCCATTGCCGCCGGGGTGCAATTCTACAATTCAGCCGAGTTTCCATCTCGTTGGTGGTTGGAGTTCGTCTCGCAATAGGACAATATCTCCTACTTTCAGGTTGGTTCGTGTTTGTTGCCACTTGGGCCGTTATTGCAGACGATGTAAATAATCGGATACCCACTGTTGCCAAAATTGAGTACGCATATTCTGAACGAGTTTCCATCGGGACAGGACATTTCTGTGTTGGTTTAGCTGGTCTTTTTCTGGTGGCGCTAATAAGGCATCTCCAATCAGGAAATGTCCTGGCGTTAGTACGGATAATGATTCAGGATCTTCAGATAGAGGGCAGAGCGGCCTTGAATTCAGACATGCTTCTATTTGATTCAGCAAAGTTGTTATCTCTTCAAAGGTGAGCTTGGTGTCGCCTATGCACTTCTTCAAATGGGTTTTTATAGATTTCGCCCCTGCTTTCCATAGTCCACCAAAATGTGGTGATGCTGGTGAAATGAAATGACACGTCAGCAGTTGTAGTACCTTCTGCGCTCCCACAAAATTAGTTCCGTTGTTGCTGTACATGTGTGCCACCTCGACAAGAGGTGAATCGTCCGAATGCGCTTATAAATCCCTCTGTTGAAAGATCTGAAGCCACTTCGATGTGGATTGCTTTGGTAGCTAAACAGATAAATATGCACATATATCCCTTATGGGCGTGATGCAGTAATGCGGGGAATTGACAAATTTCCCATTAGTTGTTCTGTGGTTGCGACTTTGAATCGATGGCAGTGGATGCATTGATGGTTATTATGTTTGACGGCTTGGACGCCTCTGATGACCCAGAATTTTTTCCGAAGGAACGCCAAAGTTAACTCGTTGCCTCCGTGTAATGTTTGTTTATGTCCCCATCGAATACTAAATTGTTGAACGACGCTTTGTACGGTAGGATGACGGGATGTTTTTCCTCGTAGGATAGGGACGAGTTTTCCAACCTTCGTATGAGCGACCTGAAGGATGATTGTCTTTGGATTAAGGTTTGAATTGGTGGCTATGTTTTTCTTCTCCTCGGCTGTTTCGTATTCCGTGTCTTCGCTTGTTGTGAACGCGTGCTGCAAGAACTCTGGACCGTTCCACCAGCGCTGGAGTGTCACTAATTTCTTTGAGGTTACTTCGCGAGAAGCACAATCGGCTGGATTGCCTTCTGAACGGATATAATGTCATGACTCGATGCTGGTATTTTGCTGAATCTCTGCCGCTCGATGTGCGACAAATGACTTCCAAGATGATGATTGTTTTTGAATACATGCCAGCGTAATCATGGAATCGGACCATAAGGTTGTTGCACTTATGTTAACCTTCAGGCTCTTGTTTGCTTGTTAAACCAACCGACTCAACAGTACCGCGTCGCATAACTCGAGCTACCCTGCTTTTCGCTGTCAAAGTACGGATTGTACTTTGCCCAATGATGGTGCTTTTACTGTACAGTACAGCCGCGTAAGCATGCTCGGACGCTTCACAGAATCCTTGATGTTCGAACGTACAGTTATCCTTCGCGTACTTGAGATACGGGGGTATTTTAATTTGTCGCGCAGAATTGAGCTGATCCCAGCGTCTAGCTGTTTCTGCTGGTAGCTCTTCGTCGCGGCCTAGGTCGAGACTCCATAGCCTTTGGTACATTATTTTACAACCGATGATTATTGGTGCCAGCCATTCCAAAGGGTCGAAGATTTTCGACATTTCCGACAAGAATTAGCGTTTCGTTATTTTCTTGTCATTGGGTGGTAACCGTACCTGGAATATGAAGCAGTCATCTTCGGCGAGCTGACGTAATGTACGAATCGCCAGATATGGTGCGGCAGATGTTCCATATGTTACTGTGGTTAATTGTTATTCACCTATTGGATGACGATTGCTCTCTCTCCGTAAAATTCGTTGATATTTCTGATGCTCCTCTTGAACAAGTATTTGCCGGTACATCTTTTTGATGTCTGCAGAGAACGCTATCTGATGTTTTGTCCATCTAAGAAGGACCGCCCATAGATCATTCTGTAGTGGAGGGCCGACACATAAGGCCTCATTTAGGCTGATGCCTGTGGATGTTCTCATTGAAGCATCAAACATTACGCGAATTTTGGTAACGTCTGCTGTTTTCTTAACCACTGCATGATGGGGTAGATACAATTTCCCTCTACTCTAGTCAACCTGTTTCATGTGACCCATCTGGATGTACTCTCGCATGAAGTTTATGTATAGTGATCTCAATCCTGGATCTTTACTGAGTTTTGTTTCCAGGTGTAGAAATCGTTGTAGTGCTCGCTGTCGAGAACTTCCGAGCAGATCCAATTGGATCTCTTTCAAGGGTAATTGTACTCTATATCAGCCATCTTTACCTCGCATGGTGGTGTGTTTGAACAATGTTTCGCATGAAGAGTCCTTTACCGACCAGCTTTTACTGTCTTTCTGGTTTCTGTTTCACTTCTGAGTTATATAAAATAGGGACAAATGGCAGAGATAGCTAATACAACAACAACTTCATCATCAACGTCAAGCAACCATTGCTTGGGTTAGTCCAAATTTGTGTGACCGCTTATCCGGCATGTTAGTATACCTTAATCAGCAGCTTTTGGAGCTGGTTGTGTTCAATAATCAATCATTCATCCAATCTAAAAGATTACAGAAAGGAATACTAGAAGAAATAATTCAAACCGACAACCAAAACGATGACCCTCGGCTATCGTACTCGGGAATTGGAACATCAGAACTGTCACAGAAGCATTAGCTCTGACAGAATTTGAGAAAGAAATGAAGCATCATTACAAAATCGAAATTCTTGGCCTCAGGTAAATGAGAGGAAAAATAGTGCAGTAGTGGGCGCGGATGATATATGTATTTACAACACCTAAAGCAAATAAGGCACTAATGGAATGGAACCCAGATAAAACTCAAATAATTTCAACAAGAGTCAAATAGATTACGTAATGATTAACAAGAAATTTATCACACCATTACAAGATGCAAAGAAAATAAGAGGTGCGGACATTCACGACCAAACTCCTCTGGTAATATTACAATTCAACTTTAAGCTTGCCAAATGCATCAATTAAAATCGGAAGAAATTTAACGCCGCCAGATCAAAAAATGTTGACACAAAAAATATATTCTGTGAAGTGCTCAAGCTCAGCTTCCAAACTAATTAAGTAGCAACTACCAGCACACTCGGCTACCAAGAATACAGAGGCAAACTCTATAGATCAGTGATAGAACTTGGAAGAAAATTGAAGAATGCCGATAATTCAAGTTGCAGTTCAAATCAATAAAACACGTCGGAGCTGAAACGGCAATATTAAGGCAATTCACTGAAAACTTTCCCAAGGTAGTAGGCCCGAAACATGTGTCACTAAAAATTTACCAATACCCAACCAATAAGGGTTGCTACTGGTTAAATCTTAAAAACAGATTCAGTGTCAGATTAAATGACATAATTGATGAGAAGAAAGCAATATTTCGAAGATAACAATATTTCAGAACTGAAATATTCAAAGGAGACACAACGGCAACTGCAACAACTGTAACACCGGTAATAACAGAAGTATGGACTTCAGGTAGACTATATCCCTCCTCAACAAAATCATAAAGATATTAGCAATTTTCATCGTAGATAGAACTTCACAGACAATATATTCCTCATGTTAAATACAAATTTGCGATCAAACTGTAAACCAAGTGATTCACAGTGACTGTGGATGAGCAGTTTTCCCCTACAGAGGAAGAATTCGTTTTACTCAATATACGCCTTCCAAACCGGCAAAATACTGGATAAAAGTTTGGTGGGCTTGCGATTCACGGAGTTCGCATCCTATTACAGGGCAAATCTACACTGGCAAATTTTCTTCGGGTAGGGAAGTAACCGAAGTAGAAAGGGTCGTGAAAGATTTATGTTACCAATTTAAAGGATCTGGAAGGAATGTTGTTACCGATAATTTTTTTACAATCTTACCACTAGCTCGGCTTTTGATGACGTGTTCCTTTCAATTGTTGGTACGGTAAAAAACAACAAACCTTTTCTACCGAAAGAAGTGCTTCCATCTAATTTACATCCGGAAATGTCTTCTATATTTGGATTTAGTTCAGACAATATAACATTATAATCTCTTATGTGCCTAAAAAAGGAAAGCAGTAATACTTTTGTCAACGATGCATTACTGTGATTCAACATCGGGCCCGCTAAATAAAACAGAAATTATACATTATTATAGTAGTACTAAGGGAGGGGTGACATCATGGATAAGTTGGTGTCACTTACACGGTAAAACGGAAACCGAAACCATTTTTTTCAATATATAGTAGGCATTGCAGCTCTAGCTGCATACATCATTTACCAAGGAAAATAATCCTCAGTCTCAAGCCATAACGCACCAACGAAGAATTTATCTACAAGACCTTGGGAAACAGTTGGCGATGGCAATTATTTACATTTGATCATCTACTCCGAATTGTATCAGAGGATTTTCAACAAAATAGGGGATAGAGTGCATGTTGGGGAAACAAGTTCTAAATCTGCGTTTGGAAACCTCAAAATCTAAAAGAGATGCTTCAGGCCGAATTACTGCCGTAGGTCGATTGTATTGTCTGTAAAAACTCAGTACCAAAGAGAAAACGGAAAACTCGAAAAAATTGTGTGATATGCAACCTTCCCATTTGTGACGAACATTGTGTTGTTACTGTGAAATGTGTGTCTTGTACCGAATAAGTCTGTTTTTATTAAACTCTGTTCAAAGTTTCTGTTATTTTGATTTTTGAAATGCATAAAATGACATATAAAGGGTGTCTCAGCAAGAGCGCCAGATTTAGTTTTAAAGAAAACACATTTATTTTTGAATTAACCAAACATTTTTATTCCAACATAAAGGAAAGTAGTTCCGATTAAACGTGAAATACAACATCAGACAAATGGCCACCACGAAACCTCTGGCACAGGGTTATTCTTTTGTTGAAATTTTGAATAACGTTTTCGCATAAATGTGGCTGTATTTCACCGATAACGCGCTGTATTTCCTCCTAAAGATGTTCAACTTTTTCAGGCTTATTCGCATACAACGTTTCCTTCACATAGCTCCAAAGAAAAAAGTCCATCGGTGTTAGATCGCACGATCTTGATGGCCAATGTTGATCGCCAAATCGAGAAATGACACGGCCTGGAAATTTAGTCTGCAGTAACACCATTATTTCACGTGCTGTGTGGCAAGACTTGTTGGAAAAGCATGTCCTCCGCATGAATTATATCCAATTCGGGCCACAAAAACTCCGTTAGAATTTCGCGATACCGCACTCGTTAGCGCAATTCCAGCCGCATTTTCAAACAATACGGCCCAATTACTCCGCCAGCCCAAAATACACACCAAACAGTTACTCGCGGTGGATGCAGTGGTTATTTGAGTATCACACGAGGATTTTCAGCACCTCAAATTCGACAGTTTTGCGTATTTACGTATCCGTCGAGTTAAACATGTGCCCCGTCTGAAAAAATGATTTTCTTCGAAAAAGCCGTATTAATTTGATGAGGTTCCAATACCCAATCAGTAAATTCACGGCGCTGTGCATGGTTCCTTGGCTTGATTTCTTGCACAAATTGAACCTTATCGGCGTGCAAATGCAGATCTTTTACCAAAATTCGTTGCATAGTGCTTCTGGAAATGTTTAGTTCTTAACCACGATGCCGAATGAAAGTTCCTGGATTCTCGGCCTCAGATTCCCTTACTGTGGCTATATTTTCGAGTGACCGGCAAGGACGACGGCGAACAATGATCTTCTGATCTATCAGCGTAAATTTCGTCTCAAATTTTGTAATTAAACGCCTCACTGTCGATTCATTTGGCACATTATTACGAGCGAAAACTTGATGTAATTGTCGCAGTTTTCGCAAAACTTTCACCATTTTTGGAATGTGTTTTTACAATAATTAAACATTGTCGGTTTGAATACTTGAATACGTCACAACTGTCAAAACAATCACCGTACAACTCGTATTAACAAAATGGCGGCAAATTTAAATCCGGCGCTCCTGCTGAGACACCCTTTAATTGACTTTTATAAACTGATCGATGTTGTAAATCGATGAAAATTTAAAGTATCGTTATAGAAACAGTTTATGATAACAAAATGTGTTCCCACTTAAATGATTTTGGCATTCCTAGCCCCCCCGAGCCAAATTTTCACTGATAAATTAGAAATTTTGTGCATTGAAAACGAAAAGGTTACCCAGGTAACCCACCGTAGACATACGGGTTAAACAAATATCAGCAGAAAAATTAGTTTTCTGTGATAGTAATGCTTCTTGTAGCGAATATCAAAAACACACTTTTGCTGCTGGAAATTTTCTGCTGCATAAAAAATGTAAAATTTAATATAATTTGATTTTTTTTTTAATGAAAAGATTAATCGGTGGAATACTCAACGACATTATTTTTACTTCCAGGGTCTATCAGTCTCGCTATTTTATTGTTTCCTAAATTCCGAAGTACGACTAGCCCTACGCCACCGTATCGATCGATGGCGCGACGAGCGAAACATCCGTCTGGGTCAATTACATCAACGTAGTCGAAGGTAAAAATATAAAAAATTATTAAAAATTATTATTTTTTATTTAAATCGATATAATATTTAACACCGAAAAGCTTTTAATATAATTTTCATCTATTTTCAAAATCAAAATTATCCATTTCCATATAACCACATCAATATTGAATTTCATTTATATTTTTTTCTCACTTTTTTTCGAACTCTAGAAAATTTTACAAAACTTAAATTAAATTAAATTCCAAAACGTTTACAATACTAAGTACACATACATACATAGCTTTAAGTAAAGAAAAACCACTTTTGCAAAATATCACCAAAAAAAAGGTACATGAACGCACAATAAAATCTTAAAGCTGGGATTTGTGAAATGTTGTGAAGGCGAACGAAACACAAAAAAAACTTTAACAAAGCTTTTCGTATTTATAAATTTGTTTTGTCATGTTGTATGTCATGTTATATGTAATAATTTTTTTCTTACTTTTGTTTTCCGTACATGATTGAGCTTTTAAATTGGCTTTTATATTTTGCGGCCCCCTTGAGAATACACGTTACATATAAACATTATCTGTGTTCAATCTAGATTTGGTTCAAAAGCTTTTTTCCTTAATTTATTGTTTTAAAGAACATTTTTCGTGTTATTTTTTTGATTTCTTTCTGTTGCTTGTCGTGGTGGGACTGAATGATATACGCAAATGGATAAAAATTCAATGGAATTGTTTATTCAATTGGAAAAAAATTATACGTTTGCTGTACATCTAGTCGTGTCGTTACAGGCTCTATCGTTATTTTTTGTTGTTAGCCATCACCACCATCACCGAACAGCGAGCTTCAAAATCTATACAAATCAAAGTAAATATTTTGTGAATAACAACAAATATATATTTACTCAGCTAACAACGATATATGGTAAAAAAAAATTGAAATTAATTGGAAAATGTACCAAAACGCAAAAATCATGACGTACCGTCCCAAACGGGATGAATTCACATGATGAATACTCGTATAATGGGAATCTCACAGCTGTTTTATTGATATGAGATCTACTCGACGCAATGGTTTGCGTCGTTTTAAATTAAATGAAAATTCGTAAGCGTAGAAAAATCGTGGTGGGTTGAATTTACATATTATACGGTACATACGCTTTAACCTCTTGTACATAACACAATATTCCATCTTTAATCGTTTATTTTTCAGTTACTGCATCGTAACAAAATTACAAGTTTATTTTTATATTCTTATTTATATAATTTAAGATATACACAAACGGGATTTAGTCATTCAAAGGACTACTCACCGCGTAGTCGAACTGAAAGTATTCGGTAAGTAAATACAAAAACAACCAAATACTTCAAAATATTTTCAAAAACTTGTTGGTGTAAAATTGTTGTTTTACTTTAAGACATTTATGGTACTCAAGATGTATATATAGCTTTCTATATGTTATGTATAAATTTTTTGCTGGGGCGGTATTTTTATATAAAAGTTTGGGTTTGCCTTTTGTATATACCATGTACAAGCACATTATTTGTAATCTAAACATATTTATTTATTATTATTTTCTACTTAGCAAAACGAAAATGTGCTATAATAATTTTGTCGTTATTATTTCCTTTTATTATTATTTTTGGACTTTAAAGTGAACACAGCATAAATTTCTAACGATTTGATTGTTTCCCTCCCTCCCTTTTTACTATCGATTTGTTTATTCTTCCCGTCCAATAGATACGACGTGTCTGAAAAAATAGCAAACATTGCAAAAATTATCCTCATCGAAAAATATTAAATTTCGTACAAAAATAAATATTAACTTATGGTTACGAGAATTTTTAAAATGATTAATTTAGAATTGGCTTATTTGTCTTGTATAGAATGAGGGCAGACATCCTCGGGTAAGTGTTGGTGGTTTAGTTTTTCATTTCTCATGATAGGCTAAACTTAACAAATTAACATACTCGAATTTTTAATATTTTCAAACAGAAGTTGTTGAACATTGTTGACCGACCATAATTACCCAAAACACAGCTCCCAAATTAATCACGCTCAATACCGGTTAAAAATATTTTGTTTATTTTTTACCTTTATTAATTACAACTGAGACTGTGCTCATCTAGAAGCTGTATAAGATAGCGGCAATTTGACAGCGGAAAATAAGAGATTACGCTACTCGCCGCAAGTGGCAGCACCATCCCAAAAGAGAATTTATTTTGTTATGTACCAGCTGATATTTTTTATTCATTTTGCATCTCTTTTTTCACTAAATAAAACAACCTAGCGGAATAAAATATTAAAAGTGATCCTTAAAATGACAAATTGATTCATCTCCGAAGTAAAGGATCTCGGTAAATGAAATCTAGAAATTTAACGATGACGATGAAATTTGGATAGTAGTATTGATCAGGGATTTTAAAGTAAGTTTTGGACAAAATTCTAGGATCTATTCATGCAGGACTAAACTTGGCCAGTTCAAAACCAATCCTTAAGAAAATTTAAACGAAATTATTTATTTATTTTCAGTTTTTTGTCAATATATAAGAAACTTCAACTAGTAACCAATACTTTTGGTTGTTTTTCTAATAGCTTAGATCATACTGAGGCTGCAAGAAAATTTGGGGAAAATTTAAGGATTAGAATTTTCACTATAACTTATTTTCTGCGACCATGTAAGTTATTTTCAGTTTTTGAGATATTGGCCAAAAACTGAAAATAACTTATATGGCCGCAGAAAATCAAAAAATTATAGTAGCAATTCTTATCATTAAATTGTCTCCAAATTATCATTGTAATGCCAGTATAACCTAATCTATTAGAAAAACAACCGAACATACTGGTTACTATTGGAAGTTTCTGATATATTGGCCAAAAACTGAAAATAAATAAATAAATAGAAATTTTGAAATTTGTAAAAGGATTGGTTATGAAATGGCCAAGTATAGTCCAGCATGAATAAATCCTAGAATTTTGTTTAAAACTTAGTTTAAAATCCCTAATCAATACTACTACTACCAAATTTCATCGTCATCGTTAAATTTCTAGATTTCATTTACCGAGATCTTTTACTTCGGAGATGAATCAATTTGTCATTTTAAGGATCACTTTTAATATTTTATTCCGCTGGGATGTTTTATTCATTGAAAAAAGAGATGCAAAATGAATAAAAAATTTCCGCTGGTAATTATATAACAAAAATTATTCTCTTTTGTGATGGTGCTGCCACTTGCGGCGAGTAGCGTAATTTCATTTTTCCACTGTCAAATTTCCACTATCTTATACTACTACATGTAGATTGACGCTTTCTTCGGCTAGCTTGCAAAAGAATTCCCAGTTTGTATTGTTATTTGTTAGTCCAGGAGGGCTTGCTTACCTTATTACCGCGTCACTTATTGTCATTAAAACTGTCGAATGGTCTGACGTCAGCCTTTTTTCATTTTTAACTGTTAAGTAATTTTCGGAGATAACTAATATTCAGAAGATCAGGAATTTTTTTGGGTCCGTAGTCCAGTAGGTTGGCTTTCTACTGAAGTGAAACTCACATTTTCATGTCCTGCCTGCTTCAAATAAATTTCTGTCTTTGGGAATAGTTCTATGAGATCCCCCAATGTTATCAATATCAATACTCTCAGTGTTGTCAAATGTTAGCATGAAAAGGGGGAGCCACCTTTGGTTGTTTCTCTTTCACCATTTGCGTTTTTAGTGACCTTTTACTTTAGTATGTTCAAGCGTATGTATGTACAGCAATTAGGATTTTGAATTCGCTTGGGCATGTATGGTGTAGCCTTCTGGCCATGACTTTAATTGGTTGACCAGCTTTGTTTTCATAGGTGAACCGTTCGATGTTTTGAGCGGTGATTGCATTTGATAACATTCTGTTGGTTTCTGGATCAGGTTAATGGGCGGAGGTGCGGTATCTCTCTATGTATTGGTTGATTTTCCTGCATTTTCCTTGGTTCATTACATTGGGTGTATTAACTGGTTACAGTGTTCGCTCTTTCGGTAGCAGTGACACGTTCTTATGTACCTTCACTAGGTCTGTGGATGATTGATCAGGCCGTTGCGGTTGTGGTTTTCTCTGTGTTGGTTGTTTCATCCCAGGCGAAAAACTGCTTTTTTTTTGTTTTAACGTTTAGTTTTAATTTGCCTTCGTATATAATGCGTTTCATATGCAAGTGGTGGTTTTCTTGGTTCACGTTCTCCCTGCGCTCAGCATTTTTGTTCTCCTGCTGAGTAGCGGGATGCATTTGTCTAGGTGGTGATCTATAGATTCTTGAGCTTGGTACGAATGGGTTTCGCAATGATTGGCTCACCCCAGATTCTATTGAGCCTCCCTTCCTAAGCAGTGAGATTGGTAGTGGCGATAGTACATAGACCTTCTAGACCAATGCCCCTTACCTGCTTCCTACCCGTTCATATGGGCCTGTATTTGGGCTTTGTAATGGGGCACGTACGCTGTCCGTTCTCATAAATAAGTGTAAGCAGTTTGAAAATTCCTTTTGTACAAAAATTTTCGTGTTGTCGTGAGGAGTGGATGAGTGCTTGTTGTAGGCCGAAACGAAGACATCATTCTCTGAAATGCTTTTACGAATTCCGATTCAGTTTTTCCGTTTTTCGTTGGACAGAAATATTCTCCTGGAATACGGAGGATTTGATCTAGTACCAGTTTTGCCGGAGATGCCGGAGATGCCTTCAAGTCGTCTTTGTACAGGATTCGTAGTCCCAACAAAATCAATGGCACCAAGTTTGACCAGTCGTCGCTTTGATGACATTTAATGGCAGCTTTAAAGTCCTCTCGTTGGCTTGCAGCTGGTATGGTATGGTGTGATTCTCAAATTACGCCTAGAATTTCACTCAGTTCTTTGAACAATGGCGATTCAAACTTGCAGTGGACTATCTAGTGAACCTATTGATGGTTGTTAAACAGTGTCTATTTCCAGCTGAAGGTTTCATGGGTTCAATAATATCGATGTTGATGTGTTCAAATTGCGAATTTGGATGGATATACTTCGAAATCGGGGATTTGTTGTGCCGGTTCGTACTCCGATGGAACGAATGGCTGAACTCGTTTTTGTGAAATGTATATTTCAAAATTTGGCTTGACTAATCAACTTAACGATAATGAAATGTTCGTCGCATTTCAGTTTAATATTGACTGAAAGTCCAGATCTCGTTGCTGCGCCGCTGCCAAGTTTTCGAAATTTAATTCGCCCATTAAATGTACTGAACTTATCCTGGACTCTGATTTTCTCAGAGTTGAAGGTTCTTTGATTTGCATAAAAGATAAGTGATTTATGGTCCGTATAAATACAAAACTATCTTGCTTCTAAGAAATGCCGGAAATAAAGGGTTAGGGGAAAATTTCGTGCCCTTTTTTGGGCGAAATTGAAACAAAGAATTTTCTTATTTCAAATTAACTTTATTAAACAAATTATGTGCCATTTTGATCGATGACCTTTTGCCATTTTTCTGGTAGAGCCATAAGCCCATCACTGTAGAACTTCTGTAGTTTAGAGGCCGGAACAAATAGTAGTCCGATGGCGCAAGGTCACAACTATATGGTGGGTGCGTCAAAACTTCCCAGCCAAGCTCTCTCAGTTTCTGCCGGGTCATGAATGATGTGTGTGGTCTAGCGTTATCATGATGGAACACAACGTTCTTTCTGCTGATCAATTCTTACGTTTTAACTGAATTGCTTGCCTTAAACGCGTTAGTTGCTGACAGTAAAGATTAGAATCAATCGTTTGGCTCGGTGGCAGCACGTCATAATGCACGATTATCATTTTGCATTTTGATTCAGTTTGGGAAGCTTCACCTCGTTTCGTCCATGATCTTTTTCGCACAACGTTGTCGTATCTTATCCACTTTTTTCGCAAGCCTGAGCCGCGTTTTTATCTTTCTTTATAATAAAATTTTAAAATATATCGAATTTTTTCATTATATATCTCCACATTTAATTGTTGTAACTTTTCATTCACTTCGCCGATTTTAATGTTTTGTATGTCAAAGTACAAGTTAGAATGTCACTTTTCAAACACACATAAGAATTGCCCGAAACGATCAATGGTTACTGAGATATATGAATGTAACGCCATCTACCGGGAAAAAAGCCACGTACTTTTTCCCCTACCAATTATTACGGCTTGGTAAATCGCAGTCAATTCTCTGTCATAAGTATGACGCATTTGCTTAGTATCAGGTAATTTCTTCGAATAAAATCCTAATGATTGGATTTCATTACCATTTACTGGGTGAGCGAATAAGGTGGTATTGATCAGATCATCTTTATAATTTTGGAAAGCGGATTCTGCCTCTTCCGTCTAGTTGGTTGGAGTTTAGCCGTTCTTTATGTTATAATTTATTAGTTTTTGCAAAACTGATCGATTGTTGACCGCCCCACGTATAAATCTCCGGTAAAAATTTATCATAGCCAGAAAACGTTTCAATTCCGCAGTAGTTGACGGTCGTTCATATTCCTCTATTGCCCTGATTCTGTCTGGCAGTGAATTTAAACCAGCTGAAGTAATTAAATATCCGAGAAATTTCACCTTTTCCCTACAGAACACACACTTTTCAGCGTTTATATTGAGACCATATTGTCGTAAACGTTCAAATACGCGATAGCAATGTCGTCAGTGTAGGAGAACACGAACGGTAAAATATCTCGTTTATAATCGTCGCAGTGCGTCTGCGCCGCGTTACAGAGTCCGAACGGAATAAAAAGAAACTAAAATGAACCAAACTGCGTTGTGATCACGATTTTTGGTATATCTGCTGGTTCCACCGGTATTTGGTGGTATGCCCGTTGAAGATCGATGGCTTTTTAAATTATCATTTCCCGTTACTTTTTGACAGAATGTATTTACGTCTTTAAAGCTAGCAAGCAGCAGAATATTACAAGATACTAGAAAGGTGGTTCTCTAGCTTTACACACGTATGTATTGTATACTAAAGGAATAATTTGCTACCAGCCCAAAACGCTGAATTCTTCAAAAAATTTAAAATCGATATGCCACTTTTCATATCAGAATGAGAAAAAATGTAACTGTAATCATCGCCACAATAGTAATCTGGTGGAATTATCGACCTTTCCAATGATATGCTACATAAGTATATGGGGATAAAAATTTATAACTGCTTCCAGTGACACAACGATAGTTTTGAGTACTAAGATGTTCAGGAAATTTTTGTCATTCTTCTACTAAACGAAAATTAACTACTAGCGCCAAAATGCTGAATTTTTGAACTAAACATGTATCGAAATTGTTGTCTGATATATGGGAAAAATTTAATGCAATATTATGGTATTGGCTGGTTTTTTGAGTGATTTCCTGTGGTGGGTTACCCGACTCCTTTTAGGTACAGAGGAACCAAAAGCATTTCAATTCTCCGAAATAAAAATAAAAAGTTTGCCCAAAAATAGGTCGAATTGCATAAGTCCATCCAAACATCCAAACGGACAGATAGTTTTTTTGGGGGGATTTTTAGGATCAGGAACCTCAAAACGTTAATTTTTTCCGAATCAGAACTGTTTAAATTTATCGATTCATTGTGTATCATGTGAAACTGTTACAACTGGTCTAATTTTCAAATTCAATGATGATTCTATATTAAGGGCATGTTTTCCTGAGTTATTTTGCGACCAAATTTCTAACTGGAAATTTGCGATGTTTCCCAGTTTTCAGTGAGGGTTCGTCTATTTTCAGACCGAAGTTCTGATTTCGTGAGGTTTAAGACTTCAGCTAAAAAATAAAATGAAAAACTAAAATTTTTAACTGGCGCTGAAACAGGGACCTTTGCTATGACAGTCTAAAGTTCTTGTAATTAAAATTCATAAAGTTTACGTAAATATTATTAAATCTTGAAAATAACCAGACTTTAAAGTGAACTTTTAACGAGGTGAAGCTTTAGTAAAATGCCTTATTTGTTTCTAGTTTTCTCTCTTATCGAACTTTTGAGATTCCAATATCGACTTACGCGTGCTGCTAGCTTAGATCTTGTAGAGTTAATTTTTGACGTTACGACAATGTGGACATTCCAGATTTATATATTTGTTGATGGACAATCATGGTAAAATATGACAAGGATATGTAAACAATTCGAGCAAACATTATTATGAGGTAGTTCTGCTTTAGTGAAGAGCCGTTAAGTCTTGTTTGAGTGGCTGAAATAATTTTTCAACTTTGTTTAATTCATTTCTTTACCATTTTTGTAGGTACCATTTCGGGAAAAAACCAAGTTCGTTTTTATAGCCGAAGAAAACAATAATCTTATTGTCCATCTGATCACACTATCAGATTTAGACGCAACCGCAGGAAAGATCAAAATAGCATTGGAAACCGCAGCAGAAATAGCCGTAGAAAAACGTATCATGAGGAGTACACTCGAAAGGATCATTTGTGACGTCCCTTAAGCTAGCAGAACCCATACAGCAGAACATTACAAGATAGTATGAATAATTATAGGCTAATAATAGGCTAATTAAATGCTCTACTAAAAAATTTTGGGCTCCACCCCTTCCAACAAAAACGATGGGTTGTGCTAGCTTTAGAAAAAGTTAGCAGAACCCATATCAAAAAATATTTTAAAAACAATTGGAAAATTAAAGGTTAATTTTAAGCTAATTAAATGTCCTATGTAAATTTTATTATTCTGCTCATTCTAGAAAAGACATAAGGTTTTATCATTACAGAGCTAGCAGAACCCAAATCGAAAATCGGACCAAAACCGAAATTAGAACCCAAAACAAGATCAATTAACATACAAATAATTTTAGGCTCATTATGGCCTAATCAAATGCTCCATTAAAAAATTTTGGGCTCCACTACTTCTTGACCAAACTTCAGGTCACTTAATCTAAAGCTAGGAGAACCCAAATCGAAAATCGGACCAAAACCGAAATTAGAACCCAAAACAAGATCAATTAACATAGAAATAATTTTAGGCTCATTATGGCCTAATCAAATGCTCCATTAAAAAATTTTGGGCTCCACTACTTCTTGACCAAACTTCAGGTCACTTAATCTAAAGCTAGGAGAACCCAAATCGAAAATCGGACCAAAACCGAAATTAGAACCCAAAACAAGATCAATTACCATAGAAATAATTTTAGGCTCATTATGGCCTAATCAAATGCTCCATTAAAAAATTTTGGGCTCCACTACTTCTTGACCAAACTTCAGGTCACTTAATCTAAAGCTAGGAGAACCCAAATCGAAAATCGGACCAAAACCGAAATTAGAACCCAAAACAAGATCAATTACCATAGAAATAATTTTAGGCTCATTATGGCCTAATCAAATGCCTCATTAAACAATTTTGGGCTCCACTAGTTCTTGACCAAACTTCAGGTCATTTAATCTAAAGCTAGCAGAACCCAAATCGAAAATCGGACCAAAACCGAAATTAGAACCCAAAACAAGATCAATTAACATACAATTAATTTTAGGCTCATTATGGCCGAATCAAATGTCCATTAAAAATTTTTGGGCTCCACTAGTTCTTGACCAAACTTCAGGTCATTTAATCTAAAGCTAGCAGAACACAAATCGAAAATCGAACCAAAACCGAAATTAGAACCCAAAACAAGATCAATTAACATACAAATAATTTTAGGCTCATTATGGCTTAACCAAATGCTCCATTAAAAATTTTTGGGCTCCACTAGTTCTTGACCAAACTTCAGGTCATTTAATCTAAAGCTAGCAGAACCCAAATCGAAAATCGGACCAAAACCGAAATTAGAACCCAAAACAAGATCAATTAACATACAATTAATTTTAGGCTCATTATGGCCGAATCAAATGTCCATTAAAAAATTTTGGGCTCCACTAGTTCTTGACCAAACTTCAGGTCATTTAATCTAAAGCTAGCAGAACACAAATCGAAAATCGAACCAAAACCGAAATTAGAACCCAAAACAAGATCAATTAACATACAAATAATTTTAGGCTCACTATGGCCTAATCAAATGCCCCATTAAAAATTTTTGGGCTCCACTAGTTCTTGACCAAACTTCAGGTCATTTAATCTAAAGCTAGGAGAACCCAAATCGAAAATCGGACCAAAACTAAAATTAGAACCCAAAACAAGATCAATTAACATACAAATAATTTTAGGCTCATTATGGCCTAATCAAATGCTCCATTAAAAAATTTTGGGCTCTACTACTTCTTGACCAAACTTCAGGTCACTTAATCTAAAGCTAGGAGAACCCAAATCGAAAATCGGACCAAAACCGAAATTAGAACCCAAAACAAGATCAATTAACATACAAATAATTTTAGGCTCATTATGGCCTAATCAAATGCTCCATTAAAAAATTTTGGGCTCCACTACTTCTTGACCAAACTTCAGGTCACTTAATCTAAAGCTAGGAGAACCCAAATCGAAAATCGGACCAAAACCGAAATTAGAACCCAAAACAAGATCAATTACCATAGAAATAATTTTAGGCTCATTATGGCCTAATCAAATGCCTCATTAAACAATTTTGGGCTCCACTAGTTCTTGACCAAACTTCAGGTCATTTAATCTAAAGCTAGCAGAACCCAAATCGAAAATCGAACCAAAACCGAAATTAGAACCCAAAACAAGATCAATTAACATAGAAATAATTTTAGGCTCATTATGGCCTAATCAAATGCCTCATTAAACAATTTTGGGCTCCACTAGTTCTTGACCAAACTTCAGGTCATTTAATCTAAAGCTAGGAGAACCCAAATCGAAAATCGGACCAAAACCGAAATTAGAACCCAAAACAAGATCAACTAACATACAAATAATTTTAGGCTCATTATGGCCTATAGTGGAGCCCAAAATTTTTTAATGGGGCATTTGGTTTGGCCATAATGAGCCTAAAATTATTTGCATGTTAATTGATCTTGTTTTGGGTTCTAATTTCGGTTTTGGTCCGATTTTCGATTTGGGTTCTGCTAGCTCTGAAATGATAAAACCTTATGCCTTTTCTAGAATGAGCAGAATAATACAATTTACATAGGGCATTTAATTAGCTTAAAATTAACCTTTAATTTTCCAATTGTTTTTAAAATATTTTTTGATATGGGTTCTGCTAACTTTTTCTAAAGCTAGCACAACCCATCGTTTTTGTTGGAAGGGGTGGAGCCCAAAATTTTTTAGTAGAGCATTTAATTAGCCTATTATTAGCCTATAATTATTCATACTATCTTGTAATGTTCTGCTGTATGGGTTCTGCTAGCTTAAGCGACGTCATTTGTGTGAAAAATAATCATTTGAAAACAATTATAAATTTGCAAGAAAACTTTTCTGAAACAGATTTACAAAATGTTTGAAATTTGAATTTATCTACCGCTCAAATCGTTGTTTCTTAATTTTTTCTGAGTTCCACAACACAGAGCTAATTGGCATTATAAATTCGACGAAACCTATACGTATACTTTGCTGCGTAACAAAGAAGTATATTAAACTGCACAACTTAACATGTTCTGCTAAAAACCAGGGTGATTAAAATCTAAATTTAAAATATGATCCCCTTAGTCGAATTCAAGTAGCGTGGGGTGTAAAAATATCCTTCTAAACAAAACATTCAAGAATAAAATGAATTTTGTTTTAAATTCAGGAGGTACATCTCAAGTTATACTCTATTAGCACACGGATACAAAATATAAATATTTGTTTATTCCAACCTCCCTAATTAATCGAAACACAAAATAACTTCGGAAACAATTAATATGCAGAATGAATTGAGAAAGGCTGAACCCAAAGAATTCAGGTTTAAATTTTTCTTCTTTTTTTTGGTAAATATCTCAAACAACAATTGAAAAAATAAAATTAAAATTTCATCCGGCATCTAATTAACATTTCCATTCGTGCAGAAAATAAAGAAATACTCTTGGTCTCGACAAACATTTCCTAAACAGGCATTAAACAACAAGATACGTATCCAAAAATTAAAAACGAAAACCTGCATTAATTAACGTTTGATTAAAATAGAAAACGAATTGTTTAAATTTCCTCTAACCGAACCGTCTACAACGAAATAAAATAATCAGCAAAAACCACAATCGAAAAGCACAACCGCACCCGAGCTTTTTCAAAAAACTTTTGTTTGTTCACATGTAGCGTAATTTATATTTTGATATTTAGTAATTTTTGTGCTTTCTGTGTACGGTATGATCCACCGCAATTTGAATTTTTGTTAGTACTAACGTATTTTATGGGTTTCGGGTTGGCAAAATAACAAATTTTTAATGTTCATCGAAATTTTTATGAAAATTTTGCCTTAACAAACCGATTTCCATAGTTGCCCCGGGGGGATTCATACAATGAACAAAATACAAAAATTGTTCCATGCCAAACCGACAAAAATGTTGTCTGTTGTAAATTTATTTAGTAAATTTTATGTTTTGCATCTCGTCGAACGACAACTGTATACTCTATTTCCCTATATACACTGTCATTAATATTGCAACTATACGAGTATATTGTTTAGTACAAAAGCTATTTTAAATGATGATCGATTTCCGGTTGATATATATTAAGTCCCCTGGGTTTAGATGTTTGCTACATCAAAATCTGTTTTCTAGCATTTTTTTAAATAAATCAAACATGCAATTTTAAGTCATATCTAAGTGAATTGCTTTTTTGAGTATGTAGCCATAATATTCGCCGTGCTGTTGTATGTATAAGAGGTAGCTTTAGCATCAACTATGTATCAAATACATTCCAGTGGCATTATCCAAATAAATTTGGAGAAGATACGCAGCCAAATAACGTTTATAATATGCAAGTGCTAGGGGCTGAAACCTCAAATAGTTCTAAGAACTTCGGTTTGAAAATTGAGAACTCGGAATATTGATCACGAAATGGCTCAGGCTAATATGCTGATCATCATTGGTTGAGCGATTTAAAGCCAAGAGATAGGGTCAGCGATATTTTTAAAAACATCTTCATGGCTTCACATAAGCGTATTATTAAAACGATGTTTTTCCAGCTGTTAATAAAAAATGGAGAGGTGAATATATTGTAACCGACACCTTATGTTCTCGAAGAGTTTGTCTCTCATGAGGTCATATGTGAAAAATTGTATTCATCATTTTCGACTCCATTTTTTTAATATGTTTAGTAATCTCGTAACATGCGTTCGAAAATCAACTTCTCTAAAAATAAAACGAACATTTAAAAGAGGACCGTCTAGACGAACTTTCCCGAAATTAAAAATCATCGAAATCGATCCTTGGCGTTTGAAGTCCCTTCACCAATTTTTATCAAAATCGTGTTTGCCGAATAAAAATATATAATGCAACCCGATCCCCACTGGATGATTCCCTAAATGAGTTTTCCCAAAACCAAGACACATCATCATTCGATTCTGGAGTCGTAAAAATTAATGATTGGAGACCAGTCCCCACCGGTCCCACTAATTGATTTTTCCGAAATCAGGGCCCACTATAATCGGTTTTCGCTATTTGAAAACACCCGCTTCAGCAGATTTTCCAAAATATCATACGAGCCGAAAAAAGGTTAAATAAGAGGTCCCAGTCCCCACCCAGGCAACATTAAAATCGATTGAGAGAAAGAATACCAAACTTTCGGTCAAACTTTAATAAGATAGCAAATGCTAAAAGTCAATTCATAACAACGAATATTTCTAAAAGCACGCGATAAATGTAACCATGCAATTTCCCGTAATGCAACTAACACAATTTGGTGCAACATCCCGGAATATGATGGAACATAGCGCCAGATATCTAATTAAAGAGAAATATAAGACCCAACACATGACGCAACTTGGCGCAATATCACGCAACTTGGAAGGATGCAATATCCTACAACAGAGTGTAACATCCAACAAAATGGAGCAACATAATGTAACATTGTGCAACATAACACAACATGGCACAACATCAAGCAACAGGGTGCAACATGTCGACCCATCCAAAGGACTCAAAAATGATCTATACAAAAACCAGAACTCCTTAAATCGTTTCCTCGAATTCGGAATCCTGCCTAGCCACATTTTACCAAAATTCGTCAAACCAAATAAAAAATTAAAAGAAAGCCCGAACCACAACATAATGCAACATCACTTCCATAGTCACAACGCAACATAGTGCAACATCACACAACATCCCTCGAAAGATGCAACATCAAGCAACATGGTACAAAATCACGCGACATGATACAATATGACGCAGCACGATGCAATATCCAACAATGCCGTGTACAACATCAAGCAACATGATGCTGCATGACGCTACATGGTGCAACAATACGCATCACAGTGCAACATTATGTCCTATTCCTAATCAATAGGACTCCTAAATCAATTATCCATAAATCCGAACACACCTAAAGACTTCCTAAACGGGTTTTCCCGAAATTACGACTCATCGCAGTCCGTCCCTGCCATTATAAAACCCTTATTAACGCAATTTTCATGAAAATCGATCGGGCCGAAAAAAATTAAAAAGTGTCCCAGGCTTCTCATTTACCAATTTTAATCAAAATCGAACGTGTCGAAAAAATTATAAAATTAGAAGACGGCTCCCAACGGATGACCCTCTAAATGAATTTCTGGTTTTTATAAAAATTGTCCGGAAAAAATTAAAGGGATCCGGGCTCCATCGGAAAATACCCTGAGCAGATTTTCCCGAAATTAGCGCCCATCGCAATCGAATCCTGGCAATCGAAAACCCTTCGAAGGAATTGAAAATGCTCAAACGGTGCCTGATAGGTACTCATTACCTAGAAAACAATATTCATCAAAATAGATATAGTTACAAGAAGCATTTCATCCGGTTCCAATTTGGAACCTGATGAAATGGTCCTTCAATTGGTTTGCACGATTTTATGTTTATGATATTTAGACCGATGACCGGGAGACATCTACGATTAGTAGTCGAGCGCTCCTGGATATATAAACTAGATATCAATCTGGCTAAGTGTGAAATAGCCGTAGAAGAACTACAATTTTTGGAACATAACTTCCCAGCAAGATGAATACCATTAAAAAGATTTATAACCCCGTTTTGGCAAAATAACTAAAAACCTTCTTGGCGATGATAAGACCAAATCGCACTTCATACGATGATAAAAAGGAATGTTAAAAACATATTGACCTGGACCGATAAAACAAACGAAGCCTTCGGAAATTGCAAAAATTAACTTGCATCAGCCGCATTACTTGCGCGTTAACGTTGCTAAAGGAGCAGCATTGCATCAAAACTTCAACGGAAATTTCGAACCATTAGGTCATTTTTTGAAAAGTTGACCGATACCCAGCAATCGTTGACCGATACCAACAAATAGGTATGATCGAGATATTTTTGCAATGTATTTAACTGTGAAACATTTTCGATAGATGTTGGAAGGAAAAACAGCCGAATGTATACGGATCATAAACCGCTTGTTATCGCATATCAATAGAAGTTAAACAAAGCGTCGCCTAGAAAAATCCGTTATTTGGACATCGAGACCCAATTAACAACCGATATTCGGATAAGGATCCAGCAAATCGAAACATTTGACTACGATAAATTATCCTTGGAACAAGAAACAGACGATGGATTCACCGAAATCCGTCAAGGTAATTCAGCTTCTCTAATTTAAAAAAAAAATTATTCCTGGTTCTAACGAGATGATCTGGTGCGATACACGATAACACGATAATTTTGTCAACAAGTCATAAAATCGAATCATAAGATTCACATCCAGGCTACTATTAAGCTTGTAACAGAACGATATTTGTAGCCAAACGTACGAAAAGATGTTACAAATCTCGTGCGAAGTTGCGTACAATACCAATGATAAATCAAGCCTCTGCTTTGATTTAGTAAAATAATTATTTATTCGGATTACTACTGGTGAGGTTCGAATTAAATTATTAACGTCTGAAGTATTAGTGTTTACGTTCTTAATTATATTCGTCATCTCCCCTTGTCTTATTCTTGAACAACGCACTAAAGGTTCGTAAGTTGTTGGCACCATGCATTAGCTGATTGGTATGGCGCGAAAATGTCTTGACGTTGTGTTTAGTTGTACCTACAGCAATTATTTGAACATCAGAATCTTTGAACATGTCGGAGCCTACAATCGTATACGATTAGCTCGTAGACCCACATATGATGACATCGAAGAGTTCATTAGTTATCACATAAATCCATTGGTTGGTGGCGTGAAGTTTGATCCAGTGATTAGTAGAGTTTAGTGCCCTTCTGCTACATGCGGTATTTAAGGGTGTTTTTTTAAGAGGTTGCCGATTTTTTTTTTGAATAAAACACATATAAAATTATGAAATGACCAAAATTTTTTTTTATTTGGTAGATAATTTTTTGGCATTTAACATTTAAACACAATTTCTGGCATATGGCTACCACGACTATTTTTCACAAATGTCATTCTGGAGGTCCAATTTTCCAGCACTTTTTCAAGCATTTGAGGGCGTATGTCAGCAATGACACGTTGAATATTGGTTTCCAAAGCGTCAATCGATTGAGGTTTATCCACATAAACCAATGACTTCACGTATCCCCACAAAAAGTAATCGAGTGGCGTCAAATCGCACGAACGCGGAGGCCAATTCACCGGACCATTTCTCGAAATAATGTTGTCGTTGAAAGTTTCTTTCAATAAGTCGATTGTTTCACGTGCTGTATGGCAAGTGGCACCATCTTGTTGAAACCACATTTCATTCATATCCATATCTTCAAGATTTGACAACAAAAACTCATTTAACATGGTTCTGTATCGATTTCCATTCACGGTAACGCGTCGTCCTTCCTCATTTTTAAAGAAATATGGACCGATGATCCCACCAGCCCATAGACCGCACCAAACAGTACATTTATCAGGATGCATTGGTAATTCTAGAACGGCGTGTGGATTATCTTTGCTCCAAATGCGACAATTTTGTTTGTTGACGTATCCATTTAACCAAAAATGCGCCTCATCACTGAAGAGAATTTTACGGTAAAAAAATGGATCTTCGTTCAATTGATTTAACGACCAATCACTGAATTCACGGCGCAAACGATGGTCGTGTGGCTTTAATTCTTGCACCAATTGAATTTTGTATGGCACCAAACCCAAATCTTTACGTAAAATTTTCCATAAAGTCGATGGACAAAGTCCAATTTGCTGAGCACGACGACGAATCGATAAATTGTCGTTTTCTTCGACACTGGCCTCAACGACAGCAATATTTTCTTCTGTACGAACTCTTCTCATTCTTGTCGGTGGCTTGGCATCCAAAAGAGTGAATGTAGACCGAAATTTGGTAATTACGTTCTTTATGGTGGTCTCTGACGGACGATTATGTGCACCATAAAATTCACGGTGCTCTATAAACATTTTTAATTGAACACTGATTTTGAAAATAAATTTCCACGATTTGAAAACGTTGTTCTGGAGTTAACCTATTCATAATGATTTGCCAAACAATACTGAGTAGAAATGCCACTTTGAGCTGTCAAAACAACTGTCATAAAATAAAACGACATCTATCGGAAAAACAAACCTCCTAAAAAAACACCCGTTACCTCCTTTCGTTGTAGAATCGCTACCTTGCCTTGTGTTTGCTTGACGGGAGTGTTGATAATTTGTGGTACCTCGCATAAGAAGTGAACAGGCTTCAATATTTGAAATTCTTGCAAATCTTCTCTGGTTAATAATGCAAAGTGTTCACGCCGCTTGTCCATTGCTATTTAATCGGTGGAACTAATGATTTGTGATTGAGTGCTTCCATGGTTGAAATTGAGAACTGGAACTATGGATATTAGTGTATAGACCCATACGAATGAAAGTGCCAAGATAATTTCAATTATTACTTTTTTCTGGGTTACTCGGCTGCGTATTTGCATGTTGATGAGCATGATAAAGTACTTTAAGTAAGCCTCGTTGCGTATCCTGAAGGATCTTTAGTACTAGCATCATTTCAAAAATGCTCATTAACGTTGATCGTACTCTGTCTTCGTATTCTTGTAATTGCAGCATTTCCTGTTGCATGCGATGTTGGTCCTTTATCAAGTTGTTTGTCGATGCTGCAGTTAGGTTTGTATTAAGTTTTACTAGATTGACGGTGCTATCGATTATAGTTGTTTGATTTTTGATGAGCTCCAAAAGATAATTCTCATCATCGTTAATTATTTCAAAGTGGGGTTCATACTTTTCAGCTTCTCGTTGAGTGAGAACCCCAAACATGTCCCCTAACACAAGGCCCACCGAGTCATCGAAACCTCGTTTCACTCGTTTATGGTCCTTATTGCTCTCGAACAATAGCTTGTTGTCTGCTACCAAGTAATTGTATTGCCATAATAGTTGCTGAAGAATAACGCCGCATTTTAGACCGCATACAAACCGACTGCACTTCGGTGTGGGCTTTCATAAAATTGTCAATTTCCTCCCAATAAGAGGTTAAGTTGTAATGAACAATGTCCATTTCGTCGCCACTATTTCAAGCTTGCCTGATTCCTCAAAGTGTATCCCGGTAGACTAGTTGAATGGATTTATTTCGATCGTGGCTTGTGCAAGTCCAAAAATGCAGCACATAGAGAATATTGCTAGTGCCATTTGATTTGTTTTCCCTACTTGTTTTGCTCGTCAATGTGGTTGTTGCAGTATTCGGTCAGGTGCCATCTTGTTTTCATCCCCATAGTTTCGACGTTTGCACATGGTGGCGCCTTCAGTGAATCACCAATCAAACAATTCCCTGAAGTTATTCCGCTACGTCAGAGACATCATTTGTGAGTGGTTTTTAAAGACCGAGAGTTAAGACACGCTTCAATTTGAGTTGTTACCATGCACAATTAATCGAACGTTAATGTTGATTCACCAATAACTCTCTTGAGATGAAATTTTACTGACTTTATACCTGCCTCCCAGATACCTCCAAAATCAGGGGTGTGAGGCGGAATGAAGTGGTAGATTAGTGTGAGGCGGAATGAAGTGGTAGATACAACGTTTGCTCCGACAAGATAGGTTCCATTGTCAGAGAAAAAATTGGTACACAATTCTCTCCTGGAAACGAAACGCTTGTAGGCAGCAATGAAGGATTCCGTTGTAAGACCGCTTACTATATCGATATGGATCGCCTTAGTTACCATACATACGAAGAGACTATATCCTTTAGGGCACAAGGTCCCCCCTTCCTATTGTTGTTCTCAATTGGATGGGACCGGCATAATCGATTCCTGTTCCTTGTTTTGCAATTGCTCTTCCTGGTTGTACTCTGGCAGCTGGCAAAGTTCCCATTAGTTGTTTTGACATATGTTGCTTATGGCGAAAACATTTTAGACATTTTTGAATCACGCTTCGCACCGCCCGCTTGCCGTCAATCCGTCAATAATACTGTATTTGTTCCTTAAATGTGACAAGGTTAATTGAGTGCCACAGCTTTAATACTTTAATACATTCACTCTTATAGTATTCCATTATTATCTATTAATGGATTCAAAGATAAGAGTTTATTTCTTTTTTCTAAATGCCCAAAGGATTTTAGGCACTGAATTTCGATATGGAAGTCTTGTTCCTGGATGATTTTAAGAATTGTAATTTCTGCATCTTGAAGTTCTTTATTCGATGGTATACCTGGCTTGTTGACTGTGAACGGTTTGTGTTAAATAAATCGTCTGCAATAGGCGACGATGCGTTTTAGTTTGTTGAAGCTTGAATGTCGCTCAAATAATTGTAAGAACGGGTTGACTACTTTTACGCCAGCCAGATTAACTAATGAGTTTTCTTTTAGTTCTTCCAGATGTACGTCATTAGGAATATTCTTTGGTGTGAGTACATCAAGATCCAACTGTAATTCCTCATGAAGAAAATCTGGACCCCTCCACCATAAGGTGCGGTTCGCGAGAGCTAAAGGCGTTGTTGCCATGTACTTGTTGGCAGCATACTTTTTATTACAGAAATCTTACGATTTAAATTGGTTTGGCTCCCCTTTGATCCAGCATAACGTAATAGTTAAGTCAGTCCTGGCTTAAGTTTTGATATCATTGAGTTTCAGGGCAAATTGTTATGGCTTATGAGTTTCGTTAGTAGCAAGGCTGCGTTAAGCTCCAGACGTGTGATTGATCATTTAGTCTTAATAGGAGCGACTCGTGTTTTTGCTGTGAGTAGGTTGTTGTAATGGGGCCCATATTTTCAGTTGTTCGACAGTATACTACCGCAGCATACGCAGACTTAGATGCGTCGGAAAATCCATGCAGCTCATATGATGATTCTGTTGTTGTGTCAATCCACCAAGTAATCATTATCTGCTTCATTTCTTTCTTGTAGTTCATCCATCTAGCGTTTAGTGTCGCTTGTAGCCAATGATCCAATCCTATTCCAATTGCCCCTGCTTCTTGCATCATTAGTTTGGCCGTGATGGCTATTGGTGACAGTCACTCTATGGGATCGAATAATGTAATCGTCGAATAAGGTTTCTACGCTGTCGGATAGTTTGATTTGTACGTTGTCTTTACGATGTAATTCGCCTGGGATATGTTGCAAAATTTCCTCGGAATTGGAAGTCCATTTTCTCAGGTTCAAACCATCTTCCTCCGTGAGTTCCATTAATTCCTTTATAGTGGAAAATGCTTCCTCTAGAGTATCACTTCCAGTTAGCATGTCAATAACGTAAAAACCCGACGACAGGACCTTGAATGTTGCTGGATAAGTGCTGTTACCATCTTGTGCCAGTTGTAACAAGGCTCGTACTGCTAGGAAACTGGCTGCTGTAGTTCCATAGGTAGCCGGGTTCAATCTGTACACACCGTGATGTGGTATGTAATATCTTTGATTTACATTGATTTCTTCAGGCTCCCCTCGGACTAACTCCATGTGCTTTAGATCCAGGTACTCCTGCTTGAACTGGTGATACATCTGCTTGAATGATAGCTCCGGTAATTTTTCTTGACTCACCTAAGTTGTGCTGGCTTGATTTAAAAGGAATCCTCGCCGTGTACCTTCCATCTGGATTGCGCCCTACATTTTCTTTAACGAATTTTTCGAATTGTATCGCCACATCGAAGAGATTTCTTTCTTCGGGAATATTTTCATTCTCAATGAACAATTGTAGTTGTTATTGGATGTCTTTGCTGTCACCATAGAGGTTGTTGTTTGATGCTCATTGTTCCCAGATTGCCAATTATGGCCCACCCAAATTCAGTGTTTTGAGCCATGGGCTCATGATGTTTGTCCTTTATGATGTTGTCGGTGATCATTAACGGATAGTAATCCGCTCCAATCACCAAGTCGATTGGTTGCGAGCGATTGTAGTGGGGATCGGCTAATTGAATTCCTTCCAGATGCTTCCATTTACTTTTGTCAATGTTGGATTCGAGAAGCTTTCGAGTGAGCCTGTATGCAAACGCCAGCCTTGTGCCCACCTATGTCAGCAATATTCACGTTGGGTTTTGTTTTGTTTGCATGCAATAGATGAGCCGCCTTTGATGATTTTAAGGTGGCTGGAACCCTAAGCCTATTAAGACCCTTAAAGTAGCGTCCTGCCCATTGCTTGTAGTTGCTTTGATTAAGGCGGTGGGTAATAACACTGGGTTTTTATAATTGGTCAGAAGAGTTTGACTTATACTCTTGCTCGAAGACGCTGCGTTGTTGCAATGCAGAAGTGTATGATGGTGTCCATTGCACACCATACATGTTGTAGATTTACACTGAGCTCCTTTATATGGTGCGAGGCAATGTACGCCAAGGTTGCAGTCACTTACTAGGCTTGCTCTGTCTAACGTTGGCATTTTCCGGAATTGCTTGCATTGCTCTAATCCACGACGTTATTTACACGTTTTAACCCAACAATGGGGGCTGATCGTGGCAGCATGTATACGTTTTAGTGGTGGCACGAATGGTGCTATGTTAGGTGTTCGCGTTGCGATTGATTTTGCGCTGCCCATTGCTTCTAGTGACTGGAACCTTCTCTTCAAGAAATCGAAATATTCTGATAATTTTGGTATTTGGATTAGATACCGGTGATTCGTAGAGTCTAGCAAATTCTGGATCCATTTTTTTAATCAATGATGAATGTTACAAATGACTCAAATGGTGAGCTCAAATTTAGCCGCTCTATGTGAATTGTTGTATCTCGACTGTAGCAGGTTCCAAGCGATTTCATAATTTTCGCCTGTTGTTGTTAGGTGGCTGATAAATTGAGAAGATAAGATATGACATTTTTACTGTATCCGAAATGTTGTTATTTCAGGAATGAGTTCAGTAAATATATGGTTGCATGAACTCTAATTTTCGTAATCTCCAGCGAAATTTGGCACGTCCAATGTCGGTAATTTGATTGATGGACATCCTATTGTTGTCGATGTTTCTCTCTGAAGCTGTTGTAATCTGATAATCGTTGCTTCCACGTTGGCCTGCAAGGTGCCGTGGAATTCCTTTTTAAAATACGAGGTTTTTCGTTCATCTTCGTCGCTTTCTACCATGATACTATGATTTCTGTGTGTAGTAGCTGGTCGATTACATTCATGTGTTTTTTTTACTGGTTGGTCTTTAGCTGTAAATATTCTTTTGAGCACTCGCCGTATCTAATGACTAATCGATAGAAGCGATATTTTTGTATAACTGACGCATTAAGATGTCTTGTTTCTTAAGTTATTTATTGTTGGCATCTCCATCGCCCGTTGACTCCCGACCTTTGGGAGGTATTGATGAATGTTGTTGCTCACTTGATTTTGAGTTCATTTAGTTGTTTTTTTTTTGGAATATCAAAATCATGATTGACGAGTGATGATGGTTGTGATCGGCTGGGCGTATCTTTCTTGTTGCTATGCCGAAAGAATTTTCTGAGTGGACGTTAATTGCTTCTGTATACTTTGTTGTTGTACACTTTAATGTGTTGTTGAGTGTGTACGCCGGGCGATCCAGCTCGAACGACCTTAATTACTTTAATATACATTTAATATAAATATGCGCGCCGGGCCGACGATCTAGCCACAGCAACATAGATCTCATTGGAACATTACCATTCCAACATCACTGCTTTACTCGTTGGCCAGATGCAATTACTTTAAATTATATGCCAGCAGAATCAGTCGCACGTTAACTTTTGATCTTTTTGTATCTCACGTTTTGGATTCGCCAGAATGTATCGCTGTTCAGATTCGAATGAAGCCTTATCATCCGCAATCAAACGGACGAATAGAAAGGTGGCATAGAACGCTCAAATCATATACGAGTAGCATTGGAAGAAGTGCATGGCTTGACAAACTTGCCAATCACAATGTTGGGTTTAGGAGTATCGCTTAAGAAAAACCTGTTTACAACGCCAGCAGAATTGATCTAATTCTCCGACATATAAAAATCGAGTGAAAATAAAAATGAAATAATTAGTTAACTTACGAAAATCATTGGAAAATCTAAGCCCGAGCAATACATCATTCCACATCAAACCGACCTCTTATACCAGTAAGGAGCAAAATACCTGTAACCACCTCTTCGTTCGTACAGCCGCAATCAATCCATCCGTATCGCTCCCGTATGAAAGGCTCTTCCTGATACTTAAAAGAACGCCGAAAGTTTATACAATTAACACGAACACCCGTCCATATCGACAATGTGTCTGTTGACCGACTAAAACCGTCTAAAACCATACTAGACGATATCAGCCAAATTGCCGCCACGGCTACGCTGCAGCACCATATCCGTTTTATGAAATTTTCCATCACCAATTCTCACATTTGCGGTTATAAAGTCTAAAGGAGTTAAATCACAAGATCTCAGTGGCCAATTGTGATAACCTCTTCGAGAAATAACACGGTCAGCAAACTTTTCTTGCAAAATTTCGATTGTTTCATTGCTTGTGTGGCACGTAGCGCCGTCTTGCTGAAAATAAATGTCGTCTACATCAATTCTTCCTATTCCGGACATCAAAAATCATCAATCATAGCTCGATAGCGCATTCTATTCATCGTGACAGTTGTCTCAGCCTCATTTTCGAATAAGTAAGCTCCAATCACACCGCCAGCCCAAAAATCGCACTAAACAGTGACACGTTGAGGATGGAGAGGCTTTTCAACAATCATTCTTTGATTTTCTGAGCCCCAAGTGCGACAATTCTGCTTATTAACGTAGCCTCCGAGGTGAAAATGGGCCTCATCACTGAAGATGATTTCTCGATTAAAATCCGGATCATTTTGATGCATTTAAAGGAACCAATCAATGAAGACGTTTATGGTGATTTACCGGCTTAAGTTCTTGCGTTAACTGAAATTTAAAAGCCTTAAGACCTAAGTCTTTATGCAAAATACAGTGTAATGTCGTTTGTGGAATTCCAAAAATCGACGAGGGATCGACAAACCTGGGTTTTCGTCAACACTACGGGCTACAGCAGCAATATTCTCAGTTGTTCTTGACGCACACGGTTTCGATTCTTCACATCACTAACTTATCTCAACAGCTCAAATTGTTTCACCTGTTTCACTATTACCGGCCGGTAATAGACCCGGTTTCACGACGCCCCAAAAGTGGTTTAGTTTTGCAAACTGTGACTGCAAAATTTTCACCATTTTTGTAGTGAATTTTAACAATTTCAATGCGTTGTTGAAGCGTGTATCGTACCATTTTTAATAATGGCGTAGTTTTTACTTGTCAAATGTCAAAAGATGACAGCTGATCGCAAACTTTTACTTTGTTAAATTCACGTGGTAATTAATTCGTTTATTAATTAAAAATTGTATACTTCTTTGGTTTTCGTTCAAAGGGGATAATTCATCGTTGGTAAAAATTCAGTTAATTTTCCTTTTTTCAACTTGAACAAACAATTAAATCAATTTTGTGCTGGATATCACAAATTACCCCTATATTTTATTCATATCATCATACCATTCAAATAGTTCTATAATATACTGCTCGACTTTCTACCATTCCTCAACTACTTATCCGTAAAGAAATAACACGAAACGAGGCAAAAAATAAAAATTCATCGTGACTACCCAAGTTTTGTAATAATGATGTTTAAATTGGATTTTCTTTTTTACGTTGAGTAGTGCCAGTAACTTACCCAACATAATACGTTGCCTAAAGTATAATAAATAATTAATCGAGTAAAGCCTAAACCAAACACATTAATCGTCTAATTTCTTGTTTTGTTTATTTATATATCTGGTAGAAAGCTTTAAGCTCTATTTGCCCTGCAGTAGTAGATAAATTTCGTCCTAATTTCGTTTTGATTTTATTTACTTTACTTAAATTCTTTTTCGTATATTTCGTCTATAAACTAACATAATTTTAGCTTAACATCGACTGGTACTGGTACATATTTACCATCTTCAGCAAACAACAACAATGTCTGATGATAAACAAAAAAAATGAAGCAAACAAAATATAATATCAAGATAGTATGTTGGAATCTGTTGACCGCCACTATAAAATGTATACAAATTAAATATTTTATATTTTTTAACACCCACCCTCAAATGAAATTGGCGCACCCGCAAAAAAATTATTACAAAACACCACCTTTGCATGGGCATGACAAAATTTTCCAAAACAAAAATTCTAATTTAAAATTTATGGAGCTTTTGTTTTAAACTTTATGATTAATTTAGTTTATATTTTGGTGTACACCCAATATCCTTTTCTGTATACGAACATATATTGGCTGAATTGAATATTTATTTTTTTTTTGTTTTTTGTTTAAAATATTAAATATATGTTTGTAAAAAAAATTAAACACAAAAAAACGAAAAAAAAAAATATAAACTTTAGTCCACTAACACATTATGGGAAACGTGAATCGTGTGCATCATCAGCTACGACAACAACATTATTAGGACCAAACAGTAACTACAACTTTAAAAGCGGTTCGAATGGTGCATTACATTTATCAGCTATGCCCCGGGCGATTAGTCCACTAATGCAGGTATACAACAAATAATTTTTAAGTTCCTAATAGATACAACTATTTCTATATTTTACAGCACGGATTGGATGAAAACTATGTTTAATAAAATCAAAAGATTTTTACAAAGAGCCTGCAGAAAAATTTCAACATCAACATAAATTCTATCATGAAACTGAAAAATTACAAATCTTTATGTGCCACCCCTATCCTATACCCATCATCACAAAACATCCAACAATATAAAATCCTTATCTGTCACAAAATACAGATTGGTGTGGTGCGAATTGGTGACACAAACTCAAATATACAAAATATAACGACAAAATATGGTGACACAATTTGTCACCGCAATAAAAAAAATAAAAAATATTTCGATGATTTTTCCCAACAAAATTCATATTTTTATTATTTTATTTATGAAAAATTTTTCAATTTTCCAATCATAAAAATCCAAACTTTTCCGATTAAAAAGTACTGTTAACATAACCTCACAATGTTCAGTCTCGATAAACATAAAACAAAACCCAAAAACAAAATAATAGTATATTATACAGGGTGTCCCAGAGTTGGACAATAAACCGAAGCAGGGTGATAGGGGAGTTCATTTCCAACAAAAACAGCAAAGTAAAATTTTATCCAATTGTTGATGGTGCAAAAGTCACCCCATTTTTAGTGTTTTATAGAAAAATCCCATGCCCGCCCATCATAAAATTAATTTAAATAAAACAAGAGTTCGTTTGTTTAACTTTCTGTTTTAATACGATTTACAAGAGTGTGCCTTTCCAGTAACATCATTTTTATAAGCTATATTATCTTCTGTCAAATAAAAACAAAAGTTTTGTAAAGTCTCTTTGTTTCTCAATAAAATTTTGATGATGTTTAAGTGACGCCAACGGGAAAATAATGTACTACAGAAAGTGCAAATTTTAAAATGGTATCACACGCCGGGCTAGTCACAACAGAGTTAAACAAAAGAGCTCTTGGCTTTTTATAAATTAATTTTTTGATGGGAGCGCATGCGATTCTACTAAAAAACACTACAAGTGGAATAACTTTTGCACCATCAACAATTCGAAAAAACTTTACTCGGCTGTTTTTGTTGGAAATGGGCTCCCTTATCGCCTTGCCTCGTTCGATCGTCCAATTCGGGGCCACCCTGTATAAACAATACGGCGCGCACTTTTGTTCTCGAGTAATAAAATATAATGGAATTTTTTTTACTGTTATGGACACAGTGTTAGTTATAGCAATCGTACCCGCATGATTAATTAAATGTCAAAACGTAGAGTGCTGAGAGCAAAATTTAACCTAAAAAAATTA
Source organism: Nephrotoma guestfalica (assembly GCA_963691935.1). Taxonomy (NCBI): domain Eukaryota; kingdom Metazoa; phylum Arthropoda; class Insecta; order Diptera; family Tipulidae; genus Nephrotoma; species Nephrotoma guestfalica. The sequence continues at coordinate 153,115,530 of OY829915.1, forward strand.
AATGAACGTTTCATTTTTTCTTTCTAATCAATAATTTTCGATTTTTTTGTTGTGATCGTCTTGTCTAATTTTTCTTTTTGTCGAAAATGTGTAAAATATAAAATTTATAAAAAAAATAATAATTTTGTGATAATAAATTATAATATTATTATAAATGGCAAATAAAATTTAATTTAATTTAAATTCTATGTAAATTACTTGTCCAATAAAAAATTATAATCAAAAAAAAAACAATGGAACTTAAATTTATGTTTTTATCTACAATATTTTTTGTTTTTTTTTGTTGTAAATGAGGCAAACATCATGCGTCGACGGGCACGTTACATATAACACATGTTGGCGGCAATAAATTTTGGTGTGTAAACGGTAAGTGTAACTGTTGGTTAACTTTTCTTTATATTTTCTACCGTAAATTATAAAAGTATTATTTTATTTTGCGGTAATTACTTAGCTAATAGATAATGTATAGATGCACTTCTAGGCCAGGAATAACATCTAGGCTACTCTTCCCCCATAAATGAGTTCCTATTGGAAGAGAATGAGGTTTCAAAGTATATACAATATGACTGTTTCCGTTTATTCATTCTGTATATTCCGAACGTTCCAAAACTGACATAAAACGTTCTGTTTTTTTTCGTTTGTTCTTTTATTTATTCAGAATTTTCGGATTTTATATATCTCTCTCAACTTTCGTTCGCCTCGCCCGATCACACTTTTCGTAACGCTCTCGTCACGCATTCACCAGCTTACTCCCCAAGTCAAGCGTGCGTAAAGAAGTTTTACTTCAAAAAAAAAACTTATATCTCTCTCTCTCAACATTCGTTCGTCTCGCTCGATCACACTTTTCGTAACGCTCTCGTTACGCATTCACCAACTTACTCCCCAAGTCAAGCGTGTGTAAAGAATTTTTACTTCAATAACAAATCGATGTTGTTGTATTTATGTTTTTTATTACATTTCGTTCGGAATGTTCTTAGGTCACGTGATCAATATTTTATTCCTTCTATTCTTTCTGAAGAATGAATTAACGAAAACGCCCTATGTGAGTTGTATTGTAGAGCAGTTTCGATCTAATTAGTAACAATGAGGTTAGTTAAACCAATTTCAAAAATTCTTCACAAATTTACAACAACAAAATAAAAATATGAGCTCGAGCTATGAAATCGTCAGGCTGCTCTCAGAACTGTTAAAACCCAAGAGCCGGCTCTACACAGGCTTCAACAGAATATTTGACATCCACACGATCTACTGAGACACCGGAGTCGCAATATCGACGTCAACAACAAGCGGATTACGAAGTGTCGCAGAAAACTACAGAAATCGGTAGAACGGCGGAAGCCCGCAGACGCGCTGTTGCTGAAATAACAGCAAAATGACTGATACATTCAGAAAAACACATGGACTGTCTGTCTTTGAAAAAGCTATGTTAGAGTACGATGAAACTCTCGATTATGTAAGCCACAGGTTTATAGAACTCGATCCAACTGACAATAAAACAAGGAAACGGCGGGAATGTGTTGTTTTGGAGGTCAAATAGCCATTCCTTCTTTAAGGAGTCAGTTGAAAATCTAAGAGAACTTTTCTCTCACCACACAGACGAATCGCAAAGCTTTTTGATCAAAGGAATCAAAGAGGAATCAAAAATTACAGTATCTGTTTTCGCATGACGTCGTTCGCGGCGGACATAATTGTTTCAATTTATTCCGATTTTTACTACTCAGGGGCGAGTTTATCACAAAATAAGCTTTTTGTTTCCCGCGGCCTACATACAATCTCAATTTTTATAGCGATATTTCAAGGTGGATGAGGAAGACGAAGAATTTAGGCGACATGTTCTTGTTTTTATTTATTTAATATACATACAAGTGATTCAGCCATAACTGCTCCGCTCCAACTATAACTGCCCAGCTCCAGTGGTTTCTGTTAGTGTTGTGCATCTATGCGTATTTCGCAATTGTGGACATGTCGACAATGTTGTGCTGTATCGTCTACGCCGCGTATACATATAATAAAATTCTACACGTGTAGACAATGTATGTAGAAAATAAAAAAATGGTGTCGACAATGTAGATAATGTAGACAAAGTCGAAAATTGTTATTTCTGTTACCAATCATCAAAATTCTATAATTTCTTTGTTAATGGAACCATTTCAAGATGGAGTTCATTCTTCCTTGACCTTTAAAAGTTCGACCCCATATGTTAATGAAGCAGATTTATGTATATGTTAACATCAAAGTGCGAGATTGTTCACCTAAATACCCAGAGCATTGTGTATTCATCTTGGAAGAGTTAAATGGTGGAAAAAAGGTACATCAACTTGTCGCGTGCCTGTGACAGTTTTGTCGGCCGGTAGTCATTTTAAACGTTAAATATTTACTTAATATATGTTATAAGGCTCGAAACATGGAGTAAGTCGGAAAAATTGATGTGTTTCGTGTGTAGGCCCCAACCCAAGAGCTATTAGAATGTTAATGTACCTACTGTTCATAATCACTGGATATTTCAAGCAATATATGTTCCCCTTTATCTCCAATTTAGGAGCATAGGGTGTCTACTGTGCTGAACCACCTAACTCTGTTGGGTCATATTTCTTTGATTTCCACCCATGACTTTCCGAGTCGTTTCGCTTTTGTCTTTCCACGTTACAGATGCGGTTGCCCGATTTTCCTTTTTCCTTGTGGAATCCGGAGACCATCATGTCATGTCATTCTTCGACTTCCTCAGAGTGGCCAATCCATTTATACTTGTGCCTTCTTATTTCGATCTCAACGACTGCTTGATTAAACGAATCAGCCTAATGAGCTCAACATTTGTTATTTTGTTGGACCAGAAGTAGTTCAGTATTCCCTAAGGCATTTACAGCAAGACAAGACTGATTTCACACAGGAATTGAACATTATTAGCTTGGTGTTGCGGGATAGAACAGACGTGTTACAAACTTTGTGTAACATGTTGAATGTTGCTCTGGCTTTGTTGATTTGTTCCTTTATACCTTCATCTCTGCCACCCACTTTCGCTAGAGTACGACCAACCTATATAAATTCACGACCAACTTTTATAAATTAATTGACCTCTTCTATTTCTTTTTGGTTGATATATACGAGTATATCGGTGTGAATACTGGTTTGTTTAGAATCATCGCCTCTGTTTTTCGGATATTTATTTTGAGGCGAACTTCTTTTGCTAGATCTGATAGCTTATGTATTTTATGTTGTATCTCAGAATGTTTGTATGTTAGCAGGCGTATGTCATCTGCGTAATCTAGATTATTGAGTTTAATCCCCACCACTATGGTATACTATTAGGAACAGAAGAGGCCAGAATATGCGTCTTTGTCTTACTCATTTGCTGTTACAGTACATGATTCACACTGCTTGCCTCTGTATTGAACTCAATTAACTGTTCGATTATGAGTTCGATTAATTTATTTAGGATGGCAATTTCACAAAGTGCCATATTGCGTTCCTGTGCATTGTGAAAAATGAACGTTTAAAGTTCATTCCAGTATCGCCCATAACATTTAGTTGGTTTCTTGTTAGATCACTATCATGTTTGATAATATTTACAGTGGCATTGATAATTGAGGTTTGTTTTCGAGCTAAATTGATCAGTGTTTCGCTTTTATCTTCAGGTTTGTTATTAATTGTTCATAACGTTGTGCATCTCGTTCATTCAAAACACCAAATAAATCTCCCATCACATATCCCACTGTATCCCCAAACCCACGTCTTAATCGTCTTCGTCCTTTGTTGGAATTCTGAATTACTTGGTTCGCCTTTCTAATATTTTCCATCATTTTATTTTATTTTTCAGTTCCCCTTCAAATTCTCTGTGATCAAAGTAAATGATTATGTTCCAGTTGGAGGCAAGTGGGTTCGTTTCAGCATGTTTTTCAAAATATAATCCTGGTTGGTGGTTAAGGTAGTCAATGCTATATTTTGTTTCAATTGCCGTCTTCGCACTTGATGCACAGAATAATAGGCCCAAAATGCGAATAAAAGATAAGATTGGCACAAGATAGTTTCGCGGATTGACCCCGTGTTCTCCTTTCAGTTGGTTCAGGAACTTTCTCTCGAGATGAACCTTCCGTCGGCTTATCGTTGTTTGTTATAAACTGTTGCACTTTGGAATCTTCAATAATCGGTGCGGCTTCTGACTCAGTGGTGTTGGTAAGAGGCTGATGTTAGCTATGGATCTTTTGAGTATTTCCTTCTGAGTTTCAAGGCAATGAGTCTGGTTAATTTGTCATGTCCTGGGTGAGTTTATAATACTATTCCCAATAGCCACTTGGTGGGTGGTAAATTTTCGTCTCTTATAAGAACTAATTGGTTTTCCTTTATATTTGGTTGTTGTTTTGTCCATTTCATTCGGTGCTGCATATTATGGAGGTAATTTTTGCTCCACATTTTCCAGAAGTCTCCATGCATTCTCTCGATTTGCTGCCATCTTGCCAATTGATTTTGTTTCGGGTAAATGGTTTCATCATCAGGTGGGACGAGCATGGAATCGCCAATTAAAAAATGCCCAGGTGTCAAACATTCAAGTTCATTGGGATCCTCTGATAGTGGACATAGCGGTCTAGAATTTAATGTTGCTTCAACCTGGTATAACCGAGTTGTTAACTATATGCTTATGTTAATAGTACGGATGCTGCGGCTTTCTTCAAGAGCTGCTTTACCGATGTCACTCCTACTTCCCATATTCCGCTGAAATGTGGTGAGCCTAGGGGAATGAAATGCCATTGGATCCCTTGATTTGTTATTACGTTTAAAATATCGGATGAATGATGAAAAGATTGCAAATATGTATTTGCAGCCACAAAATTCGTGGCGTTGTCACTATACATATTTGCAACGTTACTCCTTCGGGCTATGAAACGTTTGATGGCAGCGAGAAATCCTTGTGTTGTTAAATCACCAACCAATTCTATATGCATCGCTTTCGTTGTTGTATCCCTTCCGACTCTTTGTTTCGCGGCCCTTGGACATTCGAAAATTGATGGGCCCAGCATAGTCTATTCCTGTATGGGTAAATGCTCTCGAGGGTATTACTCTTGGAGGAGGTAGGCTTCCCATCAGTTGAGTTGCTCTGTTAGCATTGAACGTAAAATACTTCTGGCATTGGCGATTGTGTTGTTTTGTTGCTCTTTTGCCTTGGAGGATCCAAAATTACTTCCTTATGAACGCGAGCGTTAAGTTCAAACCTCCATGCTGAGTACTTTTATGTGCCCAATCGATGATTAAACTTGTTAGATGACCGTTTGGTGGTAGGATGATCGGATGTGGTTCGTTATAATTCAAAATTGAATGTTGCAATCGTCTTCCTATTCGAAGTTCTCCGTTCGTGTCCAGAAATGGATTTAAGGAGAGAATTTTACTCTTGGAGCCCATTGATCCTTTTTCCTTTAATTTTCTTATATCGTCCTTAAATAGAGAAGCTTGTGCCAGCTATACAATCCTTATTTTAGCTGCTTCTAACTCTTTAACTGTTAGCGCCCCGTTCCGTTTTTCGCCTTTATGGTGGCTATTCCAATAGAAACGCCAAATATATGCGAGTACTCGATTTGTTTTTGTGAGAGAGGGAAAACCTTTGTAATATTACCGGTTCTGTTGTAGTTGTGCTTATGCTGCAGAGAGTATCTTGCCGTTTTTTTCTAACTCAGTTTCCGTTATTAAGTTACTCGATGATGGCTCAATACTACTCCTAAGTCAATCCGTTTTCTATTGTGCAGGGCTGAGGATAGCATGAATCTGCGATGTTCTATTTGCTACGAAAGTTTTCCACTTACTAGGGTGTCTTTGCAGCCAGGCCGGAACAATTGTCGGCCCAGTCCAGGCTTGCATTTTAACGTTTGGAATTCCCATGGCCTCTGAAACTTGTCTCAGTACTTTTGCTAACAGTACCGCCCCACAAAGTTCTAATCTTGGAAGACTTAGTTTCGGGGCCACCTAAGTTTTCCCGGACATAAGTGTAATTGTTGATTCTCCTGCATCTGTCACCTTGCAGTACACTACTGCAGCGTACTCTAATTCCGATGCATCACAAAACCCATGTAGTTCTAAATTTTCGCACTTGTCCTTGGTATGAACAAATCGTGGAATCCTAATTTTTTGCAGCTCGCTGAACGTAGTTTTACATTGAATCTATTTTTTCTTCATTTCCTCAGGTAGTTCTTCATCCCATGATAATCCCCTTATTCAAAACTGCTGAAACAATAGTTTTTCTATAATAATTGTTGGGAAAAACCATCCTAGCGGATCGAATATCTTGGATACCTCCGAGATAAGAGATCGTGTTGCTGACACTTTACTGCATGTTCTATGGTTTCTGTACCAGAGAGAACATCGTCGACATAGAAATCCGTCAACAGAATTTCAGCAGCAATTGGATAATTATTCTGCTCGTCTATGGCAAGTTGTTTTAGAGTTCTAGTGGCCAAATATGGAGCGGACGAGGTACCATACGTGACTGTTCGTAACTTGTACTCTTTAATTTGCTCGTCTGGGTCTCTCCATAGCATCCATTGTAAGTTCTGTTGTGTTGTTGTTACCAGGATTTGCCTGTACATTTTCTCAATATCTGCGATGTATACGTATTTGTATTTCCTCCATCTTGCTGTAATAGAGAACAGATCTTGTTTTATTGTTGGACCCACTAGTTGGATATCGTTGAAACAGATCCCGTTTGTTGTTTTCATTGATGCATCAAAAACTACCCTCACCTTAGTTGTTGTGCTTGACTGCTTGACCACAGCATGGTGAGGTAGGTAACATGTTTACCTTTTGATATCTTCTGAATAGACCGGAACCATATGTCCTAGCTTTGTGTATTCATTCATAAAGTTTTGGAATTCTTGTTTTAATTGTGGGTTCCTTTCTAATCTTCTTTCTACTTGAATTAGTCTTGAAACCGCACATTTCCCTGAGTCTCCTATTTCCAGTTCAATTCTTAATGGTATAGTGACCTCATATCGTCCTTCTGGTAGTCTTCTGTGAGTAATCGCGTAGTGTTGCTCAATCATCTCTTCTTCTTCTGAGTATGACTTTCCCTTGGGTAGCTCTTCAATTTTCCAGAATTGTCGCAGCTGCACGTCTAGGTTGTTTTGTACTACCAGAGATAGTGGATTTGACGTTAATCCTGATAATGTCGTGAGACCCAAGAGAATCCATCCTAACTCAGTTTTCTAGGCTATTGGTTGGTACGGTGATTTCTTTATTACACCGTCTAACAAGATGTTGGCGTATACCTCTGTTCCTAAAATCATATCGATTGGTAAGTCAAAATTTGGATCAGACAGTGCCAGCTCTCTCCAAGTTGATTTGTTAAAACCCTTTACTGGCGTGGCGTTGTTGGTAGTTGCTCAGTTATGTTTGGTAAGATAAAAGCTTCTACCACCTGCTTGTATGTCGAAGGGTAATGAGGTGAAATGGTTATGTGTACCTTATAATTTGTTTTATTAATTTCCACTCCTCCAATTCCAGTAACTTATAAATCTGCTCGGAATTTAAGTAGGTTGAGTTTTACGGCACCTGTCTGCGTTATAAATGATGACTGAGAGCCTGAATCTATATTAGTGCACGTTTGATCAACGCGGTAGCTAACAAGGGCACCTTATTCTGTACAGTGAATTTTTCATTGTTGTTTTTCATGGAATGGAGCGTTGTGGATGTTGTCATATCTCTTGTGTGCAGCAATGTGTTATGCCTTCTTTGACATACCACACAGGTTTCCTTACTATGACATGAACATTTATTGTGCGTGGAGATTAAACAAATACTACATAAATTGGTTGCTGCTATTATTTTGGACCTCTCCAGAACTTGCATCTTCTTAAAAACTGGGCAAGTCGTTATTTCGTGAGATGCACTGCAGACAATGCATATTTTGTCTATCCCCGTGAAAGTTCTTCTAGGCGGTGGTACGTTTTCAGCAATAGGTGGTGTGTTTGTTGTTCTGCCTTGTTGTGCACCCTTTGTTGTTTGCCATGCTTCTAGAGATTAGAAACGACATTCTAGAAACTTTAAGAACTCACTTAACGATTGAATTTCCCGAGGATTCACCAGAGTAACTTAATATAGACGGTGTGTCTCTCTGTCCAGCTTCCTTAACACTAATGGAATTAGTATTGCATTCCACGTTGACGTCTCTATGCCTAAGTTGCTTATGGCATGAAGATTTTCATTTATTGTGTCGTGCAGAGCCTTTATTGCATTTGCCGACTCGGAATTGTGCGTTGGGAGATTTAATAATAACGGCACGCTTATCAGAGTCTGAGACACGAACTTTAGGAGTATTGGAGTATTAAATATTTGTTTACAAGGGGCAAGAGAAATATAGCGTTGATATCACTCAGATGAATCCAGTTACCAAACGGCACATTGCATACAAAAAAGTACCGTACAAGGAATTCTATGCCTATATGATGGTCCGTCACAACGATTTTAATTTATTGCGCCGGTGTAAGCTACTAATGCTTCAGATTCTGACGTGACGTGGTGAGGATGACACGAGTGTAAAATTCGATCAACTTAGTATTGGTGGTGACCCTCCCGTAATAGTACCAACTGCACGAGTACACGAAGGGCGCGTTCACGTACATGCCTAGCAAAGGGCAACTCGACCTGAAAAATTTGAAAGTTGCTTGATCTTCTTAAAAAGTAAAACATTCCGAAATACGCGGCGCTTTATGTACTCGATCGAGTCGCACAAACTCATTTTGTCCCACGTTGATTTGTCGCTATGGTTGCAGGAAACTTGCGACCCAATCAAAACGATGGCATAATGAAGGCTGGGTTCCAAACGCAGAACCTGACCAACAGTTACATGATATTGTGACTAAGAATATGATTCACGGTACCTGTGGTGCTCTAAATCAGCAAACACCGTGCATGTAGGAATGCAAGTGCACTGAAAAGTACCATTGGGTGCTCTTAAAATATGCCCAAACCAACTAGAATGGGTATCCTCTATACAGGCATAAAGATGGGAACGGTGTAACAAAACAAAAAGGTGGACAAAAGCTGAAAGGTCCCTATTCACCTCACCTGTCGAAAACGTTCTACTCTCACTTCAATGTAGAGCACTGTAGCTCGGTAGAGACGATTAAATATATCTAGTTATAAATAAATAGAATGGTCAGGCTATCGGCAACATCCGATAACAAGGAAATATCAATATTGATTCCATAGATTGGTGGATTTTGGGCTTACCGCTGCACAAGCTAGACACAACCGTGAACACCTGGTGGTGCATCTATCCAATTAAGAATTGGTTTTCTACATTATTCAAACCCATGAATGGGTTTTCTTCATTCCTTTATTCGAAGACCATTGACAAGGCATCGTAGAGCTGTCTAAGTAGATCGGAGTATGCCACCGTGTAGAAGTGATTCTATCGCATCTTTTGTGGAAGCCAACATAATTATGTGATCGGTCGAACGATTAATTTTCTATGTTGGAATAACTTAAACATACCAATGACATTCGAATGGGTATCTTTTGATTTTTATGATTCTAACATAGGAAATTTATGGTTCGATGGGTCGCATACTTATGTTTGCTTCCACAAAAGATGCGATAGAGTCAGTAGTACACGATGGCATACTTCGATTTACTTAGACATCTCCACGATGCCTTGTCAATGGCCTTCGAATGTTTGAATTATAAGCGGAAGAATAACGGTAACCATAGCGAACCGATTTAAATGAGACCTTTCCAAACGTTAAATTTTTACAAATTTTTGACGAACATTTTACTTCTCCCAATTTTCCCAAACTCCCAACTTGAAACTTGACTTGGAACATTTTCCAGCTATAACAAATGACAAATCGATTCAACTGAGAAAATTCCAGACATGGAATGAACAAACTTTAAACGTTTTGTGTTTACCAATTTTTAGACGTTTGCTTATGTATTTTACTTCCAGTGCTTTAGCGCTTTCCAGCGAAAACAATTGACGAAATTACTTTCCCAGACATAACACTTTGAACGTTAAGTTTTTATAAATTTTTTAAGTTTGCTTATGTATTTCACTACCTCTAATTTTCCCAAACTCCCAACATGAAACATGACTTGAAAAACTTTTCAGTGGTAACCATTAACGAACCGGTTCAAATGAAACCTTTTCCAGAAATAACACTTAAAACACTCTCGCATTCTCCCAAAACACCTGCAAATCGCAACCCCCACATTCCCCCAAATTTTCGTGAGCTTTCAATATGAAACGAACTGATCGACGAATTGATTCAGATGGGATCTTTCAAGACATAACACTTTTAATGATTTTATTAATTTTTGAAGTTTGCACGTGAATTTCACTCCCTCCAATTTTCACAAACCCTCAACTTAAAACTTGATCTGAAAAAATTTCCTAGGGATAACGATCGATGAATTGATTAAAATCTCACCACTTTAAACGTTAAGTTTTAACAAAAATTTCCAGTGACAACCATTTACAAACCGATTAAAGTAAGACCTTTTCAGACATAACATTATAAATATTAGTTGAAACTACTGTTTGGAGTATATTTTACTCCCTAGAATTTTTCGGAATTCCAAACATGAAACTTGAACTGAAAAATTTTCCAGCGAAAACCGTCGAGAAACCGAATCAAATGAGAGCTTTTCATAAATTTTACGAATTTTTGAAATTAGCATATGTATGTCACTCCCTCCAATTTTACCGTACTCCCAAATGCGATTCACATGATACGTTTCCAGACGTAACACTTCAAACGTGGCTCTAATAATTTTTGAAGTTTGCACGTGTATTGGACCCCCACTGCCCCTCCCTCATTATCTCGAACTTCCAATATGAAACTTGACCTGGAAAATTTTCCAGCTATAACCAGTGACAAACCCATTCAAATGAGACCACTCCCGACATGCAATGAACACACTTAAAACGTTAATTTTTTACAAATTTATGATCTTTGCTCGTCTATTTTACTTCCACCACTTTCCATCAAGACCTTTTCCAGATATAAGTTGCACGTTAAGTTCTTATAAATTTTTGAAGTTTGCTTGTGTATTTCACTACCTCCAATTTTCCCAAACTCCCAACATGAAACATGACTTTAAAAACTTTCCAGTGATAACCATTGACGAATCGGTTCAAATGAAACCTTTCCCAAACATAACACTAAACACAGTTTTCACGCGTATTCCACTCTCTCTCATTTCTCCAAACTACCAACATCAAACTTGAGTCAAGTTTGCACAAGTATTGCATTCCCTACCCCCCCCCCCCCTACTCCTCTCTCATATCCTCTTTCTCGAACTTTCTATATGAAACTTGAATTGGAAAATTTTTCAGCGATAACCATCGATAATCTGATTCAGATGGGACTTTTCAGACATAATAGTTCAAACGTTAAGTTTTTATACATTTTTCAAGTTTGCACGTCAACTTCAGTCCCTCTAATTTTCCCAAACTCCCTACTTGAACTGGAAAATTTTCTAACGATTACGATCGACGAACTGGTTAAAATGTGACCTTGCTAGACATAACACTTTAATGGTTCAGTTTAAAAAAAAATTTCAAGTTTGCAAACGGAATTCGTTCCTTTTCAGACATAACACTTTAAATGTTAGTTTACACTAACGTGTAAAATTTGTATGTGTATTGCACTCTCTCCAATTTTCCCGAATTCCTAACATGTAACTTGACTTGAAAAATTTTGAAATTGAACTACCTCCCCCCCTCCCCCATTATCTCGAACTTCCAATATGAAACTTGACCTGGAGAATTTTCCTGCGATCGACGAACGTATAATCACTACCTCCAATCTTGCCGAACTCCCAACACAATACTTGACCTGAAAAATTTCCCAGTTATAACCAATGACAAACCGATTCACAAGAAACCATTCCAAACAAGTAATGATCGGACTTTAAATGGTTAGCTTTTACAAATTTTATACGTTTGGTTTGATAACCATCGACGAAGCGAATCAAATGAGAACTTTTTCAGACGTAATTGTTAAGTTTTCACAAAGTTTAGAAATTTGCATTTGTACTTCGCTCCCCCAAAAAATGTCTCAAAATTGTATTTCAATTTGAATTAATTTACGAACATATGGTCCAATTATGTAACTTGCCAACAATTTAGTGAACCACATATCACGTTGGTAGCATGAAAGCTCATTTGTAATGAGTTGTGTAATTCAAATTTTTCTAAAATTGCACATTGATGTGTCCTCAAGAACGTAACGTCGAATACAATGCTGTTTTGGTGACTCTCGGCAATTGCTCTTCGCTAAATCATCTTAACCGCGTTTAATTTCGATGTGATCCAATTAGAGCTCATCTGAAGCCATTTGTTGTGCCAATACACGTGCTAACTCCAAGAATTTGAACAAACTTAACGTTTAAAGAGACAACACTTTAAAGGTTAAGTTTTTTCAAATTTTTGGAGTTAGCACGTGTAATACCTCCTCCTTCCCGACTTCCCAACACGGAACTAGAAATGGAAAATTTTTCAGCGATAACCACCGACAAAATTTCAAAATGATATAAAAGAGATTTGAAATTTTCTTATCATCACAAATTAATCGATCAATCAATCAAAATATTCCGTTTATATTATGTACTAAAAGCTTCCGAAAAGCTTCGCTAAAAATCTTTTATTTTTTTCTCATTTTGTTGTCGACAAAATAACGTAAGATTTATTATTAAATATTAAACAAATATGAAAGCTTTTCTTTCAAAGGTTAAACATTTATAAAGCTCCGGCGTATGTGTGTAGTCTGGTGAAAATAAATATTTTCTGCAAAGGATTGCGGATATGACGATTTTGTTTGATTTATTATGCATGAACACATAGAAACTCAATGTTGAGAGAGAGAGCACGACAAAGTTTCAGCCAACATTGAACTTTGGTCAACACATAAATCTGTCCATTTAGTTCTATAAAATTGTTGTTGTGTATTGTTTATACTGCACAGCACATACATAAGTGGAATATGAACGACCTAAAAATTATTTTACCCTTGGGTGTAGTTTCTGTTTATTTTTTTTTGTGTCATTTCGTGCGCTGCCTTAATCATTCCTCGTAGTAGAGCAAACAAACAATAAGAAACACAAAACTGAGTCACAACCAAGAATAAAAGGCAGATCATATTAAAATGAGACACGTAGAAGAAAATTGAACCAAATAATTTAGATTTATGATTTATTTATAAATAAGATTTTCATTTTTTACTTTCGGTTCGCGTGCACACCCGTCTACATCCTGTGTGTTTGTTAAAAGTATACGGGCGAAACGAATTACGTTAACAGTGTAAACGAAAATGGAAAGAATGATGGGAACAACTTTATTATGATTATTACTTGACAGCGTGATGGGTGGACTACCATCAGTCAAAAAGTCAGGCTGATAATATTATTATATTTTTGCTGTCAGTTCTGCTATAATTACGATCATTCCAGCGTGGAATTTTCATGTCGTGTTATTATAAAATAATTTTGTGAAGTAAACATCATTAGGATAATGCTTCAAATTATATTTCATTAAAAATCGTCTTTTTGAAATTGTTTCATGAAAGCTTCAATATATCTGGAGTAGAAAATTAGTTTCTGAAAACAAAAACTGAAATAAGCTTTCGGCTAACGAAATCGGAAAGTTTTAATCCATTTACAGTGTTATAAATTCGAAGTAATTGGGAAAATTGGGATTTTGTAGCAACGAAAAAAACACAAAAAATAAAATTTTATTTTCATATTCTTCGTGAGCTTTTTGCTGGAACTCTTGATTGGTGGGAGTTTGGTGCAAATATGTACGATAAACGCAAACAAAGTAAAAATTTAATTTCCTGATTTATACGTTTTTAAGTTCTCGCGTTTTTACCAAGATTTCTACAACTTTAGAACACGATAAGCTTATATATAACGATAAATACTTCTGGGCTGTACGGTACATGATTATACAAATTCGCTTTCTCACCAACGTGATTTTTCATTTGCATGAAAATTTTCGAAATATTGTGTTGGGAGTATAAAATTACAGGAATATCTTTTATACATTTTATCTTGGTCTGATGATTCGAATGTAGCATGAACGTTGTTTTCTTAATAAATAAACCGCAGATGTGCTTAAAAGCTCAGCACAAATTACACAATTCATAATCCACTCAAAATAGAAAAGTTCCATTTATTTCAACATTCAACATAATTTATAAAGGCAATTATCATCAAAGTTGTGGTCAAAAGGCAAAACAGCTTATTGCGCTTTCATAACATTTTCAAGAGGGCGATAATAACTATTTAAAAAAATCTGTACAAAAATGAATAAATATTTAAATACATATGACTGCTGTTTGGTATCACCAAACAATGTACACACCAACACCTGCATTTATTTAAATCAATTAAAAAAATTATTTTTTGTAGAACTTTGATTGTGCGACTAGTAATTCGAATATTGCGTTTAGGTGTTTCGGTTTGTAATTACATATTTTGGTTATGAGGGTTGATACAAATAAAGAATTATGGTTGCGTTCGCCGTTCATTATCAATACTTCCATACTTCCATAGAAGTTATCATCGCTGCAGGCAGAAATATTTGACTTTTATAAATTTATATTTTTTGTTAATGGAGTTTCTATTGTTTATTTTAATATAATATAAAATAATAAAAGATATATTGTATTGTGGCTTTTTTACACTTTTTCAAACGTGATTCAACCAAGTTAAAAAGTCCACTCAAACGCTCGATTCGGAACGTGGTCCTTCGAGCCGGATCGGGAGAAAAGTACCAGCGTGGGTTCGCCATTTTGGAAAAACAAACCTTAAGTACAATTTTTTTTTTATTATTGATATACTATATAAAACAAAAGTTAATTGACAACCAAGTCAATCCAATTCAGCTATTTAGTTTATATTTTGTTGTGAGAAAAATTTGTACATAACGTAGTTGCATATAAATCAGTGTTTTTTTATGTTTGTTGTTGGTGCAATTGGATTTGTTCGTGTCACGAGAAACATATATAAATTATTGACATAAATTGGTGTTCATTTGGTTAGTATTGGGGCAAACGGTTTCCATTTTCGCATTTTATCGCGACGCGGTAGTGCTTGGTTCAAGGTTATAATTTCGTTACCACATTTTACGTTGCAAATATACCTACATTTGAACGTTATAGTCGTTTTTTTGTAACTACAGTTTGTGTATACGTACCGGTTGAGAATCTAAGTGGTTTACCGCACGATGGAAGCTCTCAAAAGGCGGCGCTCAATAGTGAAAGGTCAAATGACCAAAATTGTTACATTTGCAGAGTCTGTATGTGCTGAGACAAGATTGGAGGATATTACGGTTCGATTAGATATAACAAATGTCTTATCTACTGAATTCGCACACGTTGAAAATAAAATGTTTGAAATTGATGCAGAATTAATCTCGCTGTCAGACGAATTCGATGAAAGTTATTACCACGCGGTGGCACTCTTAAATGCTGCAATTCGACGTTTTCATACCTCCATCCCGTTAAATACCACGTTATCGCGTAACGAAAGCATGTGTCAAGGTCATTCGGGTTCAAACGAAACCAAATTACCACGATTGAATATACCTATGTTTGAAGGGGACTTTCGAAACTGGCAAAGTTTTTTGATCTGTTTAATAGTTCAGTTCATGATAAGGTAATGTTGTCCGCAGCCCAAAAACTTCAGCATTTAAAAGGTTTACTCAAGGGAGAAGCATTAGGCCTTATTAAGCATTTGAATATAACGGACGCGAATTATATCGAAGCTTACCAGATTCTTGTTAAACGGTACGATAAAAAGAAGGTAACCATAAATAATTACATCGACACATTTTTTAAGCAACCATCTATCACTCGTGTTAACGCGAACACCATTCGCAAGCTAGCCGATACCAGCGATGAGATTATAAGAGGTCTAAAGGCCATTGGCACCCAGGGGGAGTTACGTGATCCGTGGTTAATATATATAGTGGTGAATATGTTGGATGACGATAGTAGGCAGTTTTGGCAGCACGAGTCTTCGAAAATAGAGCACCCGACGCTGCAACACCTAATGGATTGCCTTCAAACCAGAGCAGATACACTCGAAGGAGTAAGAGAAACCAGAACCAAACCCGTAGTGCGACTCGCTTCAAGTGTGAGAAATTCATGTACCGTCACCGCATCCAATTTAAAATGTCCATTGTGCAACGCCGAACATTTATTATACCAGTGCGAAAAGTTCAAGGGAATGGGCATCACGGAGAGGAGAAATTTTATAAATCAAAATTAAGATGTTACAACTGCCTAAGTGACACCCATACCGTACAATCTTGCCGCTCGAAACGTTCCTGTCAATTATGTCGCAAACGTCACAACAGTTTACTTCATTTGCCGAATGTCTCAAAACCAAACCAAGGAGAATCGCAAGCTCATACTATCGTTCAGTCAGCACATACCGCGTACGTTCCATTACCGACCGATAGTTTATCATCGACCAAAACCAACTCGCCAATAAGCCCATCCCCAATAAATTCCACGGTACCTAAACCGAGTTCACCACTCAACAATACAATAGGTACAACCAATACACCATTAATTGAAAATATGTCAAACTTGAATCCAAATCCGAATAACTCTCCATCAATCAACAATTTATCTTCAATCAACACTCAACCAACCAATCAACGATCAACAAAAGCGTTGCCCTCCAACGCAACTCCAATTAAATCACCAACCATTACAAACCATGCAGCAATCAACATACCATCCAATACCAATAATTTGCAGCTGAATGAACTACCATTGTACAACCATTATCAACTACACCTGACCAATAAGTATGAAGCGATCGTACCTAAATCACCCGAGATCAATCGAAGTCGATCGCTGTTACCAACCGCATTGGTCCATGTGAAAGATAAGTCAGGACAGTTACACTGTTGTCGTATATTATTGGATTCCGGATCCGAGGCGTCTTTTATAACTTCAGCCTGTGTCAAACGTCTGGGTTTACCTACCGAACGAGCTAATGTTAAAACTCTTGGAGTTGGTGCTTTATCAGCTGGAACTTCCCGAGGAAGTACCCGCTTGAATATATATTCCCGGTGCAATCCAGAGTTGATGATTTTCGTCAATGCATTCATATTGCCGAAAGTCGCCATGCCAATACCATCAAGCAGTTTTTGTCCATCTAGTTGGAACCATCTGAAATCCCTAGAACTTGCGGATCCACATTTTAATGAGACCAGTAGCATTGACATTTTAATCGGTTCCAACCATTTTTTTGATGTCATCCAGGATGGCAAAATATACGGGGACAAAGGATTACCAATCGCGCAAAATAGTATTTTTGGCTGGGTCATTGCCGGTAATATGTATCCAGATCAAGTTCAAGGTACATCAACCATTAGTCTGGTATCAGAGATCGATATCAACCAATCTTTGCAGCGATTTTGGGAAACCGAAGAGGTAGCAACATTCAATCCTTTAACCAACGATGAAGAGCTGTGTGAGAGGCATTTTAAGGAGTTCCAAACCCGCGCACCGGATGGGAGGTTCATAGTCCACCTTCCATTCAAACCTACCAAAAGCGAACTAGGTAATTCATTTAATACGGCACTAAGGCGATTTTTTGCAATGGAGGATCGATTACAGCGGGATTCGAAGCTACGAGAAGAATATATCGCTTTCATGCGGGAATACAAGCTATTGGAGCATATGAAACGCATACCACCGGAACAAGTTACCATAGATTCGAGGGTTTCATTTTACCTCCCACACCACGCCGTAATAAAACAATCAAGTACTACTACCAAGGTGCGCGTTGTATTTGATGCTTCCGCCAAAACGTCCAACAAAATTTCGTTGAATGACAATTTGTTGGTAGGACCCACCGTACAAGATACCCTATATGCAATAGTTTTTACGGCAGACATTGAGAAAATGTACCGGCAGATTGCCATGCACCCAGCTGACACCGAATACCAAAGAATTGTGTGGCGGGAGAATCCAGCAACACCGATTGAACATTATCGTCTAGTAACCGTAACATATGGAACCGGCTCCGCTCCGTATCTAGCAACCAAAACGCTGATTGAACTAGCCGATGAATTTCAAGAGCAGTACCCAATCGCCTCCAAAATTGTTCGCGAGGATTTATATATTGATGACTTAATGTCGGGGGCTAAGACGGAAGAAGAAGCCATACTGCTAAAGGACCAAGTTATTACAATACTAAAATCCGGGTGTTTTCATCTTAGGAAGTGGGCCACGAATTGCCAATCATTATTAAACACCATTCCATTGGAGAATCAAGAAGTGGTTCCTATTCAAATTCGCGAAGAAAATCGATCCATAAAAATATTAGGACTAGAGTGGACTCCGCAAACCGATAACTTCCACTTTAAAGTGTCCATTTCAGCACAACCCACCATGACCAAAAGAGGAATGTTATCAGAAGCGTCCAAGATTTTCGATCCTATTGGGTGGCTATCTCCTTCTACAGTGATGATCAAGATTCTCTTCCAATCGCTATGGCTATTAAATCTTCAGTGGGATGACACTCTACCTACCCACATCACCAAGAGATGGACAGCCTTAAGAGAGGAGTTAACGAAATTAGAGAAAATTGCAATACCTCGTTGGCTTCATACCGAAGAGTCAGATTTCCAATTGCATGGCTTTTCCGACGCGTCAGAAGTAGCATATTCGGCCGTTATTTATGCTAGAACGAAAAATAAGTTTGGGAAGTACGAAACGACCATCGTAACGGCGAAAACCAAAGTCGCACCCATTAAAACGGTATCAGTTCCAAGATTGGAACTATGTGCTGCGCTTCTATTAACCAAGCTGATGACAATGGTGGTTAAATCGTTACAATGTCCTGCGAGTGAGATATTTACCTGGACCGACTCTACAACTGTGTTATGGTGGTTATCAGCGCATCCCCGATCCTGGAAGTCATATGTAGCGAACCGCACCTGTGAAATTTTGGAAACTACATCTCGATCGACATGGCGTTATGTTCCGACAAAAGAAAACCCAGCGGATTGCGCTAGCCGCGGCATTTTACCGTCTACCTTGGTCAACTTTGAACTGTGGTGGAAGGGACCTAGTTGGCTTCGTGAAGAAAAGGTATTGTGGCCTGATCAAACACAATTGCAATATTCCGCTGATAGTTCCGAATGCAGACCATCTACAGTGGCCAATTACCACGCTGACGTCGAAAATAAGTTCCTAACAAACTTGGCCCAAAGACACTTCTAATTTTCCAAGCTCCTAAGGGTTATTGCTAGAATATTCCAATTTTATTCCAATCTACGAAGAGCGATAAACGGTGAACCAAAGGAAGACCTCCTATCAACAACCAACTTTAAATTGGCGTCAGAACGAGTTATCAAGTGGGCACAAATGGAAGCGTTCACTGCCGAAATTAAGAACATACAGCGACAAAAGGCATTACCATCGTCAAGCAAGTTACTTCCCTTAAATCCATTTCTCGACCAGTTTGGTTTGTTGAGGGTAGGCAGTCGCATCCAAAATGCCAACGTATGCTACAGTGTGAAATTCCCAATAATATTACCTGCGAATCATATTATAACCGACTTAATAATTGATGAGACACACCTAAAATACTTACACGCACCGCAATCCGTCATGATAACTACTATACGACAAAAATATTGGATCATCAATTGCAAAAACCTAATACGTCAACATATTCACAAGTGCATACCTTGCACACGTTACAAAGCCACGAGAAAAACCCAACTAATGGGTGAATTACCACCAGAACGGGTCAACTTTAAATACGCATTCTACCAGACCGGAGTCGATTATGCTGGTCCCATATGGTTAAAAGCAATGACGGGCAGGAAATCTGTCTCACATAAAGCGTACATAGCCATCTTTGTGTGTTTAAGTAGCAAGGCCGTTCACATTGAATTAGTTAGTGATCTAACCACCGACGCGTTTATCGCATCCCTGAAACGCTTCATGGCTCGGAGAGGGGTGGCTGCTGACATGTTCAGCGATAATGGCACCAATTTCGTTGGAGCCAAAAATACCTTTGCTGAAATTCAAAAATTAAATAACTCTAAAAGTCATAATCAATTAATTTCTAATTTTTTATTAGATTACAATACAAATTGGCATTTCATCCCACCATCAGCTCCGCATTTTGGTGGCCTCTGGGAGGCCGCAGTTAAATCTACTAAATACCACGTCCGAAGAGTACTTGGCACCACACTGCTGAATTTCGAAGAAATGTCTACTTTCCTGACACAGGTTGAAGCGATCTTAAATTCGAGACCGCTCTGTTTATTATCACCACAACAAGAAGATGCGCTAACACCGGCACACTTCCTAATCGGGCAACCGCTGACGATGATTCCTGAACCGGACTACAAGCCTATACAACAAAATCGGCTATCACGATGGCAGCTCATTCAGAACCTGATGCAGCATTTTTGGGCTCGTTGGCATACGGAGTACCTAACCACGCTACACAATCGATCGAAATGGCAGCATAAGCACAATAACTTGAAAGTCGACGACGTCGTAGTAGTTCGAGATGAAAATATGACTCCAGCAAATTGGCCACTCGGAAGAATCATTGAAACTCATCCAGGGAAAAATGGAGTTGTTCGTGTAGTCACTCTTCGTACTAAGGCGGGCATAATCAAACGACCGATCGTAAAGCTCGTCTTACTACCAGTAGTTTGAACTAAATAGTTCAAGGTCGGCGGAATGTTTGGTATCACCAAACAATGTACACACCAACACCTGCATTTATTTAAATCAATTAAAAAAATTATTTTTTGTGGAACTTTGATTGTGCGGCTAGTAATTCGAATATTGCGTTTAGGTGTTTCGGTTTGTAATTACACATTTTGGTTATGAGGGTTGATACAAATAAAGAATTATGGTTGCGTTCGCCGTTCATTATCAATACTTCCATAGAAGTTATCATCGCTGCAGGCAGAAATATTTTGACTTTTATAAATTTATATTTTTTGTTAATGGAGTTGCTATTGTTTATTTTAATATAATATAAAATAATAAAAGATATATTGTATTGTGGCTTTTTTACACTTTTTCAAACGTGATTCAACCAAGTTAAAAAGTCCACTCAAACGCTCGATTCGGAACAACTGCCATTTTCCAAACGCGTGATATAGAACCATTTCATGAAATAGGCTAATAATTATTTTGCTAATTAACCTTGAAATTTAATAAAAATGTGACTAAGCTGTTTTGTTATTTTAATTTATTTGTCATATTTTTTGCTTAAACTAGTTAAGCCATTTTTCCAATTTTTTCTTTAATTCATATAAAACATAAGTAGAGTTAAGATGTTTTGCCAAATTTAATTTATTTATAAAATGGAAACTAAGTTACAATAGTCAATATAGTGGAAAACCAAAAAATTAATTTTTTAAAGTTTTTTTTTTTTTTTTTTTTATTTTTTTTTTATTGGTAACTATGCGATCTGTTTTGGGGCTCAAGGCTCACCCTGCTCTTCCGCGGTTATGCTTTTAACGTCCTTACTTTACGCCTTGCGGCCAACTCGAGGACGTACGGCTATAGGACCGATTTTAAGACCATCTGCACATTGCAAGCTCCATGCCAGCCTATACCAGCTTGGAAGATGGGTCGGCCCATGAGTTTTGCACACCGACAGGGGGTCATAGATGTGTTTTAAAGTTTAAAATCTTTCAAAATTCACGGGTATAGACTTTATTCACGGATTACTCACGGACGGTGGATTATAATCTTTCTTAATCGTCAGATTCTGATTCCTCAACCAAATCCGGGTCGTCATCCGGTAAAGCATCAGTTCCCAAATTTTGGTAAAAGGAATCTTTGCTTATTAGTGGTAACATGGCCAAAAGATCACGTTTCTTTTTTTCACTAATTTTTACCGGAGAAGGGTAGCAGACCTTTAGATCATTACAAGATATTGAATTTATACCCCGTCGGTTAATATTAAGCACCTTAAAATTCGAGTTCCGACATAAAGTGGGTTTATACTCAATTTGTCCTAATTTACGGGTACATCTCAGCCAAGTCACGTCGTTCCACCGGAAACGTTCACCTAAAGAAATAAGACGAAATTAATATTGAAAACTTAGAAGCAACAAAACAAAAGGTATGTAGTAATAATTATTACCCTCCGTATTATTTTTTCACCACAAAAACTTTTCTTTTAACAGTCCCGAAAAGCTAAAAAACATGTCCCTTGATACCTCGGTTACGAAGTAATTTGAATTTACCGATCGAACAAAATTAAACCAATCACGGCGATGGTGAATGCTAGCCGTTGTCTTCTTCTTTTTTCTTTCGATTAACGCATGCACTGTATCACACCCCATATGAGTGTGACCAGGAACGAGAAATTTATGATCAATTATTGCTAAATGTGGAATGGTTTGAATTAGTACTTGGAACATTGTGGCGACGAACGAATTTTTATTTTGTCCAGCACATGAATCGCTGTACAATATTATTTGTTTAACATCACTTGAAATATTCAAAAGGTGTTGAAATAAGCATGCAGCAATTTCGTTTCCGCCTCTGTTATCATCGGCTTCATGCCACATCATGTGGTGCGCCCTATTCAGTTGAGCATCGTGTAATGTTAAATTGAACGTCCAGAGTTGACGCTTGTAGAAACTAATTGATGTGCATATCAGCGGTGTAGGTAAACACTGCTGTAAGTCAAATGTGTATGTTTTAATTGATCTGTTGGCCTTGGCATGAAGTTGGTCAGCTCGTTTGCTCTCATATGCGGTATCTGCACGTTCTAAATGCTTTATCTTTTCTTCCGATAATTTTGATTTATCGTCTTCATTTTTTGAAAATTGTATTTGCATTTCAAGCAATTCACATTTGTTACATCGATCAAGTTGCGGCTTGTTAAATTTTAAATTCAATGTCTTAAAAGTTTCTGCATATTTTGTAATAGAAATGGGATTGCGATATTTTTCAGTGTACAGTTTATACAATACGGATATGCTCAGGTTGCTTTGCAGATATTTTTGTTATGTATGACGCCGAGTGTAGTGACTCTCGTAATGCGGAAACCTGTTAATATGGTTTAACACCTCGTCATACTTTTCCTGAGAAATTTTATTTGCAAGAGCGTGGCGTCCGCGTTTCTCGCTTGGTAATACTATGCCTGCCGAATCAAGTTTTCTCTGTATTACTGTCTTAATAAATCCAGGTGTTTCATCAAATATACGTAAAAGCACTTGAGACAAACGCGTATACGATTAGTTTCTACTTCTACAAAGTAATTGTAAGAATAAATCCGGTTTCTCTGGCCACTTGTGGATTTTATTAAACTTTCTGTTTTTTGGTACAATTTCTATCATTCCAAATATATATGATTGATGCAAGCAAGTTACAGCTAGGCCCCAATAATCTGTAAATATTGATGTTTGGTTCTGTGGTGTTATCTTGGTTGAACATTTAAGCTTACAGCTAACGTCCAAAGGTTTTACATTTCGCGCCTTCACCAATTTCTTTTATGATTGATTTACTCTTGCCCTAAATTACGCTTTTTAGTAATTTCACGTTTTCTAATCTTGTGCGGTATATCACGTTCCGACAAATTTCGATCCAATTGGGTTGCCATTACAATCACACTTAAGCTTGATGCAACAGACGCATCACTATTATTTTCTTCATCGGTTGGAACATAATTTGGGTCGGCGTTATAGGATGTGTTTTTCACTATAATTAGTTGAGTTTGGAGGTGATATTTCAGAATCTAAAATTTTAATTTCTTCGATATTACCAATTTGTGAACACGCAGCATTTTCCTGTAAAATGGTTGATTGAAAACTACGAGATTCTGTAGAGCGCAATTTTGATTTCAAGACCATTTCCATTGCTTGCTTACTGGAACATGGACTCATTATGCCTAAGAAATATAAAAAGAAATATATACGGTTTACAATAACAATTCATTATTTAACCTATATCATATCCAGTTCTTTGTTCTTCTCAGAATCCTTAGAAGCTAACACCATGGCAATTAAATTTTCCCCACGACTCATTATTCACTTTGCACTGTTTCACTTAATTAAACCACTATTTTCCACAAAAACACAAAATTCACGAGCCAAAACCACTTAAATGCCGTTAAAATGATTAAAATTTAAGTATATTTTAGACAAACCGCCTTTCTAAAATAAGCTGTTTTGGTAAACTGAAAATTAATCCGTTGTTTTATCCTATGTATGGCTAAAAAGGGTTTTCCCCAAAACCCAAAGAGCAAAATGACTTGTTTAAAATAAGTTGACATGTATTTTTTGTTTTATTTAACAAAAAAAATTAAGTACAAACAGGCTATTTTGCCAAATTACTTTATTTACTAAATTGATCAAATTTATAAAATCCAATACGAGTAAGTACTCCCAAAATTTTCACGTAACTTTCTCATCGCCACAGTAATCGTTGATTGATTTTGATAAAATGTTTTAACGATTAAAACACGGTTTATCGAGTATTTTTCCATAATAAATTTGCCACGTGTCTACTTCACGACTGTCAAGTATGAACTGTCAATACTAATATTCGCCTAAATGGCGGCAAAACAAAGTAGTATACCTTCCCGGCGGACACCCTGTACTTATGCAAGATAAACTTTATTTCTAAATTAATTAATTTTATTTTTGAAATAAGTTGTTTTACCTTTTGAATTTATGTACAATACTGAAATAAGCTGTTTGCACACAGTTAATAATTTTGAGCTCATGATAGTGACAGACATTTTGATTAGATGGATAAATAGCTTATTTTTTAAAGATTAATTTTTTGTAAAAATATCAAAAATGACTTAAGCCGAGATAGGCTGTTTTATCTTTTGGCCACAGATTTGTCCTTTTTCGCAATTAAGATTCCAAATAATTTTATCACTCCAAACTGTTTGGGAATTGCTATTTAACTGCAGTAAATTTCATCAAAATGTTTATATTTTACTATCGACAATGGAAGCTCGATGTGCAAAACTCTATTAATGTATGGCCGATATTCACCGTAGATCGTTTGATATACAAAACTTAAACAAATTGATTACGATCAACGTCATCAGTATTTCAAATATCGAAGCCTTACCAAAAAAAAACTACTATTTCCGGTGGCCCGGTTTCCACAGAAAAATGTTTGAACCTAGGCTCTGGGAATTCCAGCTGTGGATTAAGCTGAATAAAAGCGAAAATCGAGGACCTCTCTAGATCCATTTTTCCACGGGTTCTTGTAATTCGTTGTTTCCCCGAAAACGGTGTCATAAAATGGTGTCACAAAAACTACGACAAAAATTAAGCGTAATATCTTAATTAAAATGCCAAAATTTAAACCACAATCCCGCTTAAACTTGTGGAAAGACCATAAGAAGCATTCTTCAATCCTGATTATGCTTGCGTAATGCAAAATGTAATCCAATGAGAGAAATTTTGTTAAACATTTATGTACGATTGTTTGACAATATCCACCAAATTCATTCCAGAACTCTACTGGTGACCTAGGTTGCAGTTATCGATATTTGTTATGAATTGGCGTAGTTCGGCCTGAATGTCATTTAAACCTGGTTGCATTTGTCTTCCAGTTCTACAACCGTCACTGGCCTTCTAATTCCGGGTAGCTAGAGAAATGTCAAAAATGAGATATAATGCGAGAGCTAGAATCCTGTGTTTCTCGAAATGTTGGTTGTTGTCGCATGTTACAAGGTCGTGCTGCCCATATGGTGTGATACGCCTACGCACCACATTTAAGTTACACCCATTTTCTACTTCTCTGCTACGATTACGTGCAACCCCAAATTATCAATTTTATCGTTTTTTATCTCAATATATAATTTAGGCATTTAATTTTATAGCTTTTCTTCACAAAACCACATATTAGCTTTGGTGTTACGGAATTCAAATTAACGAATTATTAGATGTAGTTTCGTTCAGATTGGCAACGTCATTCGGGTTTCATTTATCATGGTTCCAAACTAAGTTCCAACCAACTTCAATATTAATACGTTCGTTCCATAATGGAAACACGTTTTTGTCATTCAACCTAATCGATCCTTGGTAAAAATGGTCAACTATTAGTCACTTTTGCCGTTTTTCAGTACCCCACCTGAAACTCATATTGTAATACAACTTTCAAATTGCTCTTGGTCTGAATAGTTTAGGACCTCTTGAGAACAAGAGATTACATTCAAATTGTCAATTTTCAAAGTCTGCATGTGGAACTCGTATCAAAATCCCATTTTCATTGCACAAACAAACTGAGTGCTAGTCCAATCTGGATCTATGTAAAATCAATATCTTGAAATCAACTATTTTTATTTCCGCAATTTTTATTTCTGGGATTTTTGGTTTCGAGATATTAATTTCGGAGTTTTATATTTCCGGGATTTTCTTTTTCAAAATTTCAATCTTCCGGCATTTTGACATCCGAGTTTATGACTTTTTCCGGGATTTCTGTTCCGAGATTTGGATTTCCGGGATTTTTTTAAATTCCTCGATTTTATTTTGATTTCCAAGATTTCAAGCGTCTCCCTTGAAATCCCGGAATTGAAAATCCCGTCTTCAACATACTGAACATAGAAATTTCGGGAAACAATATCCCGACAATCAGTCCCGGAGATCAAAATCCCGGAAATGAAAACTGCTGTAAATAAAATAAACGGACTATGCTATTTCTTAACCGATCAAGCTGAAAATAGGTATGTGAACTCGGACATTTCTTATCTGGTCGACATGAGATTTGAAATGTTGATGAAATTGGGATTCTAAAAAAGTTTATTGGAAGAAGTTCTCAAATATGGCCACCTCAAGCTCGACCATTACTAACCGATCACGATGGGACTGGACAGGTTGATTAAAGGATTCCATTATGATTTTTGGAGGAAGTTCTGAAATAAAGTCATTTTGGAACTAACTAGGCCATTTCTTAGCCGATTATGATGGGATTGGGAATGTTGGATGAAAACTAAATTATACAATTACTTTAAGAAGTTCTGGAATATGGATTGGAGCAGAACTAGGCCATTTCTTATGGAAATGGGATTCTAATCCTTATCATTTTTATCCAATCATGATGAATTTAAACGTGTTTGTTGGGGTGGAATGGGTGGAACTCGGCCATTTCTTCGACTCTGATGTGATTTGATATGTTGGTTGGAAATGGCATTCAAAAATGGGTTTCAGAAAAGTTCTGGAATATGGCCACTTTTAACGAATCTCGGCCATTTCGTAACCGATTACGATGGGATTGAGCATGTTGGATGGAAATCTGATTATAAAATAATTTTTTGGGGAAGTTCTGAGACATGCCTCCTGGGGCAGGACTCGACCAATTCTATACCGATTCTGATGGAAATGTGTATGTTGGAAATATCATTATATAACGACTTTAGGAAGAAGGTCTAGAATTTGGCCACTTTGGACGGAATTAGGCCATTTCTTAACCGTTTATCACAGGATTGGGTATGCTGATTCTTGTAAAGTTAATCCAGAACTTCATCCAAGAAAAATAAAAAAATAGCGTCGGGTAACACTAAAACTGCCATGATGTACGAGCCCGGAATTTAATATAGTCATTTCGTTCAATCTTAAACAAATTTTATTTTAGCCCAGAAATTGAATTCAAAAATTTTAAATATTACAATATTAAAATCAAAATTAAAAAATTTGTAAAGATTAAGATTAACAAAAGTTTAAATTAAAAGAACTGAATTTAGCAATATGTAGCAAAGTGAGTCAGCTCGTTGCTCTAAAACATGCTCAACAGAAGACCATTACGAAATGTGATCTTTGCGACACTGGGTCGTATTGATATGGTCTAGTTTTGTAAGGGGTTCAAAAATATCTGGCCTGGTCTGTCTTGATATAACACCAAATTGTATTCTATTCAAAACAAGGTTACACTAACTACTTCTAGTTTTAATTTCAAACCGATCTGGAAGTTGTGAACAGAGCTATAATGGTTCGGATCACTATTGTATTGAGTTTCTATAATATCGATAGGGATTCGGCCAGTAAAGAAATGTGTTCGATCAAGTCATATTGTCTAGCTCTAGTTTTATTTAAACATGGACATAACAAGGATGGTTTGGGTCAGTAGTAATTGATTTTATATAATTTCCAACGGGATTCGCTCTGGCATGGCTTGGTTCCCGAATGTATTCAATTCAACACGGGGTCGTACTAATTAGCTCAAGTTTTAGTTTCCAACCGACATACATGTTGTGAACAGAGCTATGATTTTTGGGTTACTATGATACGAAATTTTTATAATATTCATAGGGGTTCGGTCTGGTATGTCAAGACGTACCAGTTCGAATCCCTCGGAATATTATGGAAACTTGATTCCACACTGCCCCAAACCATCATAGTCCTCTGTCATAACATGTAAACCGGTCTGAAAATAAAACTAGAGCTAAACAGTAAGTGCAAGTGTCGAATTAAATAGACCTTGTTATTGGCCTCCGATGCAGCAAGACATACCATGCGGAACCTCTTTGGATATTATAGAAAATCTACATCACACTGACCCAAACCGTCATAGCTCTACTGTTCACAACTTGCAAATAGGTTTGAAATTAAAACTAGAACTAGTTAATGCAACCTTGTTTTGAATAGAATACATTTTGTTACTGGCCTCCAATATATCTGGACCGACAAGGCTGGATCTTTGTGATTCCCTTACAAGACTAGAGCTTATCATTTTGGCTAACTATATTTTGAAGCTAACTTCACATACATGGTATGTTGTATGGAAAAGACAGAACTCATAGGTTCGCGGCATAAAAAGGCGGTTTAGTCAAATGTGAAAATATTTCGGTCAAAGCACTTTTAAACACTGCCTTTGATGAGTACGAATGTGGTTTTCACCCCAACCAATCAACCACCGACCAGTATATCACTTTGATGATTATATTGGAAAAATGTTTGGACTACAACATAACCGTTTGCAATTCTATATAGACTTTCAAGGCATATGAGAGCATCTACCGTGAGAACCACTGAACCGTCCTCATATGTCACGAATTCCAGACAAGAATGTGTAGAATTATAGTGGAAATTATAGTGAAAAGAACTCTATAAGATCCCTTCGAGATAACAGCAGGTGCCAGGGCCTAATTTTTTTTAATGAATATCACCGCGACATATTCAGATGATATCATGCTTCATGGTCGGAGACCAAATATCAAGACTTACCAGGGCCAATGTATTATTGCTTGTACTTCGGAAGACACAACTGGGTTTGAAAGTGGACAGCAAGCAAACTAAATGTCTATCAACACCAAAGAGCTTCCATACTATAAATCTCGGAACAAACGTTATACGGTCATAACTTTGACAACGTGGAAGAATTTAAATATCTTGGGTCAGTTACAACAGTTGACAATGGTAGAATTGGCTTGAAATTTGTATGATCGGTAACGGACATAATGGTGGTTAGTTGTTAATATTAGGTTTGGTTTCGAGATGTTAAAGTAAATTAGGGTAACTTGCGGTATTTAGGAACCATGAAGTAAAACAGTTCAAAAATTAGACAAAACACATGTGAGCCTATAGCGCCAATCAGAACGGTACGATTAACTTAAAATGTGTCGATGCTTAGGCAGCCTAATGATAAGTGGCCACTATTAAGTTTGGTTTATTTGGTTATTTCAACGAGTTTGCTGATAACGGACATGTTGCATGGGGTTATTAACTGGTTTGTTTTCCGTAGTTTGCGGTTTCTGGGAACCATAAAGTAAAAAATTGTATGTACGGGACAGAACAAATGTGAGCATGTAGCGCTCTAAATAACGTCACGATCGACTTAAAATGTGTATGGTGCATAGGCGGCATAATGACGAGTTGTTACTATTAGGTTTGGTTCCCAGAACTCTTTGTTTTCAGGAATTATTAAAGCAAATCCATGTCAAATGTACTGTCAAATGTTTTATTTCGAGGTTTTAATATTTCTGAAGCTGAATTAATGTCCATTTAATTATTTTTAATAAAACCCTATGCTGGTATGAACATATAACTTTAGTGTTGCTTACTGCAATAATTTACGTTTTATCTAACTTTACATACATTTCTTCTACGCACAGTTAAGATGTTACTGGGGAAGAATTAGACTACGCTGGCGCGATGTTTTTGAGAGAGAGGGAAAGAAATATACGATCGATTCAATTTACCTAAACGTATTGTAAATTGAATTTGCTACAAAATTGCTCGAACTCATTTTCTCAAACTTTAAGCGGAAGTGTCGATTCTAATCAAAAAACCCTTTTCTAAAAATTTAACCTTTAAACAGTTAAACCGCAGATTTAAATTTCATACTTAAGCCAGTCCCAAAAATAAGAAAATTCCACAGTAATTTTGCGACAGTCGGCGTTCCAGAATTTCTTCCCAAAATCATTTAAGAATCCCATTTCCATCCAACATACCGAATCCGATCATAATTGGTTAAAAAATGGCTGATTTCCGTCCCAGATGACCATATTCCAGAACTTCTTCCCAAAATCAATTAAGAATCCCATGTCCATCCAGCATACCCAATCCCATTACAATCGGTTAAGAATTGATCGAGTTCCGTCCCAAGTGGCCATATTCCAGAATTTCTTAAACGAATCATTTAAGAATCCCATTTCCATCCAACATATCCAATCCCATCATAATCGGTTAAGAAATGATTGAGTTCCGTCCCAGATGGCTATATTCCAGAACTTCTTCCCAAAATCAATTAAGAATCCCACTCCCATCCAGCATACCCATCCCATTACAATCGATTAAGAATTGATCGAGTTCCGTTTCAGGTGGCCATATTCCAGAATATCTTCCCA
The DNA here is from genome assembly GCA_963691935.1 of Nephrotoma guestfalica. Taxonomy (NCBI): domain Eukaryota; kingdom Metazoa; phylum Arthropoda; class Insecta; order Diptera; family Tipulidae; genus Nephrotoma; species Nephrotoma guestfalica. Next base: position 153,146,334 of record OY829915.1, read on the forward strand.
AAATCATTTAAGAATCCCATTTCCATCCAACATACCCAATCCGATCATAATCGGCTAAGAAATTCCTGACTTCCGACCAAGATTAAATTAGATCGAATCGATTAAATTAAAAAACATTCGGATTTAACGGGGGTGTCCGTAATTAGTCCGTTAAATCGAGGTTTTACAGTATTTTAAATGATCGATTAGGAAAGATTGGTTTCTAAATTAAATTTACAACAAAATCACTCGATATTTCTAAAATTTTAGCATAAATCACGAATTTAGGAAAATTTCGACAATAATCACTGGATTTTAAGAGGCACAAAGCAGAATCATTTTGCCATTTTAAATATTAAATACATATTAAATATTAAAATATTGAGTTGGTTTGTGGAATGGTGAAAAGGAACCATTCCACAAACCAACTCAACCTAATAAAGTTGAGTTAGGTACATTCGTAGTAAAGTAAATGTATGTGCCCATAATATAGACACCCACACACACAAACTCATTGTTTTTTAAATGACGTGGAAAAATAAAATGGTGGTAGGGTTTTAGTAGAGGCTGAGTTCCGTACCATGTAGCCATAACCCAGAACTTTTTCAAAAAATCAGTTTAGAATCCCGTTTTAATCCAACATGCGTAATTTCATCATTACCAGTTAAGAAATTTTTGTGAGCCGTTCCAGAGGCCCTATTCTGGTAATGATCCGGGAATAATTTATATTTAAATGGCGTGATTTTAGACAACAAGCAAAGTCAGGTGTGGGCAAAAGCAGGGCACGGCCCCAAAAATGGGCGATGTTTGAAAGGCCAACCAGATTGGCACCGTTGAAGATGTTGAGAAATAATACCCAACCCTCCAAAAGAAAAAATATCGAAGAAATGCGAACAAATGCGAGTGAATGAAAAATATCTAATAGTCAAGCACGAGCAAGAGGGACAAAACCTATCAAATTTGTCACCCTTTATGGAATACAAAAAGCGCTGGATATGATAACCAAAGGTATCATTAAAATGCAACGCCCGAAAGCTGGAGAACTGCTGGTTCTGCAAAAAATCAGGCAGCAACGAATGCATTACTGAAGACCACATCTCTGGGACAATTCGCCAAAATAAAAGTGACGGAACACCCAATATTAAACAGTTCCAAAGGTATCACTTTCTGCCACGACCTAAAAAGATTAACTGAGGAGGAAATCAAAGAAGGGCTTAAAGACCAAGGCGTCATAGAGGTATATAAAATAAAGAAATGGGTGGAAAACAAGTTAACGGACACAGCAGCAATTATCCTGGTTTTTAATTCACCAGTGTTACCGGAATATGTGAGGGCAGGCTTTCTACAACTAAGTATTCGGTGGTATTCGGTTGTACATTCCAAATCCGTTGAAGTGTACCGAATGTCACAATTTGGTCACACAAAAAAGAGATGCACAAGCGATCCTAAGTGCTACAAATGTAGTGAAGCAACACCACACAACCAGCCGTGCACTACACTAAAATGCATAAATTGTGGAGAGGAACACACCAGCAACAGTAAGGAATGTCGAGTATATAAACGAGAAGTAGAAATGGTGAAAATTAATACTGTAGATAGATTAACATTTCCCGAGAGTGAAGAGTGAATATAGAGAATGAATGAAATGTGCACTATAAATGTCAGAGGGAATGAATACAAGGTGAATGGTTGGTGGAACAATGAAATCCAGTATTAGTATGAAAGGAAACGGATAGCATTGAGAGAGTTCAATAGGTGTATATGCCATGAATGCAGAATAAATTATGGAAGGATGAATGCAAGATTCAAAAAGGCTATCCGTAGAGCGAAAAGAAAAAGTTGGCGGGACTATGTATCAAAAATGAATTATAGAACCACAACTAAGGATGTATGGGATAAATTTAATCGAGTGAGAGGATATAGAGCGCAAGGCCGAAATGCAGTGTTACATGACAGAGAGAATGGAGGTGTCTTTTTACAAATGATTACGGACGTACGTAGCAATTTGAGCGATAGACATGAAGTTTTGTTACCTGATAATGAAAATGAATTTATGAACGATATGTGTAAGAAGTTTGAATGGGAAGAGTTCCGAGAGGTTTTAGAAATATCCAAATCTACTAACCCCGGAACTAACAGAGTGAGTTATAAAATGATTTTTAGATTAGAATTTGAAGCCAAGGCGGCCTTGCTTCGAACTCTCAATCAAGTATGGATGAGTATTCAGATACCGGAAAAATGGAAGGAAAGCAGAGTGGTACCTATTCCTAAAAGGGATCAGGATAGAAATCTGGCAACAAATTACAGGGAATATGTATGTTGAATGTATTTGTTAAAATTGTGAAAGGTCGTATAGATAAATTTGTGAATGAGGGAAATTTGTTGCCAGAAACCACCTTTGGGTTTCGTCACAACCACTCTGCTAATGAATGTGTAGAAAAGTTTGTGTGGGAAGTACAAAAGGAAAATAAGTATGTTCTGGCGTTATTTTGGGATATAGAAAGGACATATGATTACGTGGTTCCATGGAAACTTTATCAGATCCTTCCGGACTTGGGGCCTCCTTGGAAAATTTGCAAATGGGTGTAAGAGTTCATAAATGAGAGAAAGTTAGTTTTGTGTAGTAGAGGGTATAGGTTGCAAGGAGCGGTGACTATGTGCCTGCCCCAAGGCAGTAAAATCTCACCGACTCTCTTCAACCTGTACACGAGCTCAATACGTAGGTGTAACTCCTCGGGCAAAGTCATTTTGCAATTTGCAGATGAATTTGTCCTAATAGGCAAGGGGAGGACCATCGAGAGGCCTTGAGTCGGTAAATTCGAGTAAATGTTGTAGTAGGGCTTTACGAACGAATCGGATGGTTGATGTGCGAGTATATAATGAGCGAATTGAGTGTGTGAAATTGACTATGGGAATCTGGATGGACAGAAGAATGAGTTTCAAAGTGCATATGGAACAATTGGCCGATAATTGTAAGAGTAGATTGAACGTGATTGAAAGGGTGAGCAAACCGAAATGGGGAGCTCATCCGGGTTTGACTGATATGTGTAGCGGGTAGTTTCTTCAACTATAAGAAACTCCGCACAATTACTCTCAACGGACAATCCTCCGTTCACATAATTCTTGATAAATGGACAATTCTCCATATAAAAAATTATTCCCAAAATATACAACAATCTTGTATACACAAATTATGTACATCACCACTTGTACATAGATATCGTACAACAACACTTGTACATAACGAAATTGGTGTAATCAAAATAGAATTGAAAAATTATATTTTGGTTACATAACAATCTACAATATGCACCTCTACAATCATATCATTTAGAGATGCATACAAATCGTATTGATTTTGCATAACCAAAATCAAGTAAAACGCACCTACACATCACCATGCCATCGCTCAAGAGATGGCATGGCAATCATCTATGTTTATGGAAACATATTTTATAAAGGGTGCACCAAAAACATTTTGGTGCATGTAATATTAAAAACCAGAAAATCAGGTTTTGATTTTTGGTTTTATTTTTAATTTTACGCAAGAAGACGAAGACAAAAATTATGTTCTTCCTATTAAATTTTTGGACATCGCCGGAGCAACACACGCCGCCGCAGCTCATCACTCACCAGCAACAAAAAATTAATTAATTAAATAAAAAATTTTATTTAAATTAAAAAGTAAAAAATTTCGTGTTTTTATATTTATTATTAAAATTTATAAAGTGCCCCGCATACAAACGCGATATATGTTACGAATGGCGCTAGTGTCAACTAAAATTGCGTATGGAATGAGTATATATGGTGATGGGTCCAAGGTTGGGTTTAAAAAGTTGATGCTTGTGGAGAATGCGCGTGCTAGAGTGTTATTGGGAGCGATCAATTCAATACCAATACACACTCTGTGGTCTGAATTGGGTGATTTGCCTCTTAATTATAAGAGGGAATGGATCACCGTGCGAAAGACTGTGCGAATGTTAACTAAGAACAATAAATTGGTGAATGAAATGAACGAGAGATTGCAAAGAGGGACGGTTTACAAAAAGACAACAAGATCACTGGTAATCTTGGAAAATATTAACATATTCTCTAAGATTCGTCCGGCAAATCCGAAAGTCCCTCCGAGCAATCTAATAGTGCGGTTGAAGTTTGGTGACACAACAAAAGCAATGATAAATGAGTTATCGGTTAAGAGTGATTTTTGCAAAATACGAGTGAATTATGTTGCACATGTGGAAGCGTATACAAATGCAAGTGTAAATGATGATCGACTAGGTGTGGGAATTTATATTCCTTCAATGAGGAAAGAAAAATTGGTAAAAGTGCATGACAGTATCTGAATAATGGATGCAGAATTGATAGGGATTATGGAAGTGATCAAGTTGGCAATGAACAAGGGAGAAGGAGAATAGTGTTATTCTCTGACTTCCGGAGTGGGTTGGAATTAATTAGTAAGAGTGATGCAACTCATGGCAATGTGTATGTGGAAATGCTGTATAAGTATCTTCACGTTTGTGGGAGGGAGGTCATCCTTCAATGGATACCTTCACACCATCAGATTGAAGGTAATAAAAGAGCCGATATGCTTGCGAAATGGGGTTGTTTGATTGAGGATGTACTTCGCATATTTCAGGTGAATCTGTGGAGAAAATAGGAAAGAGAGTTTGTTGAAAAATGGCAGACAAAGATGAAAGGTAAGAAATACTTTGCGTTGGTTAGGTCTCTTTGAGGCTCTTTAAAGTGCTCAAAGGAGATACTAGAATGTTACGAACTATGGAACGAGTAAGATTGAATCATGGAAATTGGAAAGAATGTTTGAAGAAACGCAATTTGGTTGTGTGTGAATTATGTGAAAGCTGTTTGGTTGTGGAGGACATCGAACATTTGATTCTGAAATGTTCTGCATTTAACCAGAGCAGACAAATGTTCGATGTTCTATTGAGTGCAAGTAGTTTGACTGAATTATTTCGAATGGGAATGAACGTATGTAACAAATCTAGGTGTATGAAAAGAAATTAAAATTAAAATTGTAAACTTTGAAACGGGTCATATGGCACCAAATTTTTAGAGCAAGTGCCAAAATAAAAAAATTTAAAAAACAACCGGGAATAAGACGAATTTACATATAATTCCTGTTTAAATTATTTTTTACTAAGGTAAGAAGATATTGGTAATTTTTCTGAAAACAAAGTAAAATTGGGAATTTTCCCTGCCAGTTTCGGTATTGAAATATTATTCCAAACTTATAAAAGTTTACATGAAACTTTTCCTCAGTTAGCCAGAGAAACAGATGTATTTATAAAAGCTATGTAAATTCTTCCTCCAATTCCTAATTTCTAGCTAGCCATATTCCAAAACTTCTTCCAAAAGTCTTTTTCCAATCCCATTTCCATCCAACAAACCCAATCCCAATATGATTGATTAAGAAATGGCCGAGTTCCGCCCCAGGTGGCCATATTCTAGATTTTTTCTAAAACGTATTTTAGAATCTTATTTCCATCCGATATAAATCATTTTCCTTGATCAGTTAAAAAATGGCCGAGTCTTTTTATTTTTATTACAACCATTTTTATTTCCGGGATTTTTATGGCTCATTTCCAGTATTTTGAATTCCAGGTTTTCACTTCCGGGATTTTAATTTCCGGCATTCTGATTTCCGATTTTTTTTTAAATTCCAGAATTTTGATAATCCGGGATTTTAATTTCCGGGAATCGCGTCTTTCTTTTTGATATTGTCTACAGGGGCAAGACGGCACAAAGGTGCAAATTTAATATTTACTGCTTTTGTGTCGGGTGTCTGGAAAAATTTCATACTGATAGTTCTGCATGTCGGAAAATTCTAATATTGAACTTGTTAATTAAAAGTTTTCTTAAAACCAGGGTACTCCTGTTTAAAGCACCAGCAGTAGATTAGGGTTCTCTGGTATATACACATTGCCTACCCCCCTATTTTATGGTTAGTTTAGTTAGTAAATAAACAAATCGTATAGGTACGAAATTGAGACACTTGTCGTTTCTCACAGAACTAAAAAGTTCTACTTTAAGATTAGTTAAAAATGCCTTAGAGAAAAAATAATAATTTCTCCACCCACAATTAAAATAATCAATATAAAGGGCTTATTTAATTTCCTTCATCTAAGAATTATGATGTATAGATAATTACCTCCGCAGACACCACATAATAAATATATACACAGGTGAATAAATTATGTTTTAATTAAACACACTAATTTTTCAATGGAATAAATTAAAAATACATAATTTCAATTACAAGAAGTTTCCTCTACCTACGTGTACCAAGCGCATACATAACCCCCCTTCTCAAAAAATAATAATTAAAGTTGTATACATCATCATGCTACATCAAACAAAATATAAGTAAACATTCTCGTAGCAGCATGAAACGATATAAAATACATAATTTACGTCATTATAATAATAAAATCAAAAATATTTAAATAAATAAATTATAATATTTCAAAGAATTTGAGTCAAATAATTAATTCCCGGAGCATTCTCGAAAGTATTAAAATATCATAAATTGAAAAATATTATTTTAAACATTTTCAAATTTATTAGATCAACATAAAAGTTGTGTTCGATGTAAAATAGATTCACATAAAACATAAATTTATGAAATATTTATTCCAATTTCTCCGCCTATGTCAATATGAATTTTTGGTGGGTACATAGAAACCTATTCGGTCTAGAGGACGTGTGTTATTTAGACTATTTAGTGTAATCATAAACATGACGAGTAACATGGAGCGAACCCTGGAATGGAATTCATTTCTCCGAATTTAATTTTTTTAATTTTTACTTTTCGTATAGTTCGTTTCGTTTTAGTATACCCGTATCTCAAAATGTATTTCTACTTAGATGGATTCCGGAACCGGAAACAGATTTTTTAATTCTCTTATGAGCGTGTGTTCGTGTATATAGGATAAACATACATCGACTACCTAAATATCTTCGAAATGTAATCACAATAAAATTAAGAAAAATGAATTTTGGCCTATACCACTCCGCAGATGACACTTTTCCCCAGGATGCCCAAAATATTAAAGTACTTACGTTGAGTTATTCGGAAAACGGTTAATTATTTGTACCTTTTGTGCAATCGAGTGTTAAAGACTTATCAATTAATCGTAACCTCAAATTGATTGATTGATTCTGGATCTTCCGGGTGACGTCGGGTCCACCGTACACTCTTTTTACACATAACACAATTTAATTTTGTTCAATTGATGGGTTTAAATTTCTTAGGAGAATTTTTGGACAACCAACTAACAGTTATTAAAACTAATTTGTATGATGGTAAACCGGAAACTTCTAATGATGACTTCGTCAGCACTACAGTAAACCTTTTCCGTGTTCACGGAATAGCATTTTCTAAAAATGCTGATTTATTAAGTTGATTGGAATTTTTACAGGAAATGAAGTTTAACTTTAGCTCCATATTATTTATTGGGAGCGTTAGTTCTTGAGGTATCTGAATTTTATCTTTACAACCGTTGGCAATTTCTTCTCTTTCACCGATGCATAGTAGATAATTTGAAAATTCTTTTAATTTTTTAACTCCTTCCCATTTATACTACCGTGGGCGAAAAGTAGTAAGTTTTAATTAGAATTTCGTGCGGAAAACCATTCGTCGAAATATTTTTTTTCTATGTTGGTATGACTGTCAGTGACATCTGTGCCAAATGTCACATCAAAATAATCATTAGTGTTTAGTATACGCTTGTCTTTCTGAAGTACAAAAAGTGCGTTCGGCGATTTTTACAATGAGTGAAATTATTCAACAAAGAAGTTCCATTAAATTTTGTGTGCGGAATCAATTTTGTGGTGCCGAAACGTTCAGAATGTTGCAAAAGGCCTTCGGTGATAATTGTATGTCGCGAGCAAGTGTGTTTGATTGGTACAAATTGTTCAAAGAGGGTCGAGAACGTGTTGACGGCGAACCACGTCTAGGACGGCCATCAACATCAACTGATGATCAACACGTTAATAAAATCAAGAAATTGGTGCTCGAGAATCGACGATTAACAGTCAGAGACCTTACTGGCATCGTTGAAATATCGGAAGGATCAGCGAAAACGATTGGTTCCAAAATCATTCAATTTTTTGGAAAAACTGCGTCGCATTGACGTCTGTGAAACAATGCTTTCCGACTACCAGGATGTCATGAAACGTATTAAACCTGGCGATTAGTCTTGGATCTATGCTTACGACCCGGAAACAGATGATCAATCGGCGAATATTGTGCCAAGAGCCGAAGCCGAAAAAACCACGTCAAAGCAAGTCAAAAATCAAGGTGATGTTGATAGTTTTCTACGATTATCGAGGTGTGGTGCACTCCGAATTCCTTCCGACCGGCCAAACTGTCATCAAGGAATACTATTTGAGTGTTATGCGTCGTTTGCGCGAAGCTATTCGTAAAAAGAGGCCGGAATTAGGGGTCGACAACTCTTTGTTTTTGTGCCACGATAATGCACTTTCTCATACCGCATTGGTTTTACGTGATTTTTTCGCCAAAAATTCCACCCATATCATTCCGCAATCACTGCATTCGCCTGATTTAGCTCCGTGTGACTTCTGGATGTTCAGCAAACTCAAACGACCGCTCCGGGGAACCGTTTTGAGTCAATTGACGACATTAAACATAAATCGCTACGCGCATTGGAGGCTATTCCGGAAATTGACTTTAACAGCTGTTTTCAGGATTGAAAAGAACGTTGGAACAAGTGTATTGAGGCCGGGGGGAATTACTTTGCGGGGATAGATTTGGAGAAATAAATAAAGAATTTTAAAATTATGAACAAAGTCTTACTATTTTTTGCCCACAGTATTATATGTTTTTTGTAGGCGCGTTCAAGTCTCCGCTCAACATGATGATTTTACCCCCAACGCCCCCATATCAACAGTTTTGAAAATGTATTTGTTTACCATCTATATTTCATCCCAGATTATTAATTCTGCATTATCAGATCGATAAGAAATATTACGTGCTGATGTTTCATGAATATCGACCATTATCAAGTAACTAAGAAGCGGGTCCAGACGATGTTACTGCTAATGTTATTTGACCTTCTGATCTAATTTTACTCAAGAATGTAGTAAACAAAAATGAATTCCCAGTTCCTCCAGGACCATCTAAAGATGAAATAATAATTCCAAATGCATGTTTTTGTTCATCATTAAAAAGTTGAAAATTAGTTTCATCCAATACTTTCAATTTCGACATTTCTGATTTAAAACAAACTTCTATTTCTAGCAAAGCTGAATTTCTATCAGAGTTATTTAGCTCCACATTTGGATGTATTGCCTAACATTCGTGCAAGAAATCTTCAAAAAGGCTTAACTAAAATGTTTCCCACAATACTTATGGCTGGCTAACAAGTGTATGAAGTTATCCCAGTATTTCATCCCAGAAAAATAAAAAAAATCATCAGGCAATACTAGTTATATCCCATCCCAGGATTTTTAAATTCATCCCAGAAAATCTTGAAATTACACAAACCATACTTAATCTAACGTGCTTATGTTGAGACTGGCGCAATAGATCCATTCAGTTTATGTATGAATTATTGATTTAAATTAACGGTTCCCGGGAACCACGAGTATCATGACGGATCTCTCCTAATTTCAACACGGCATTATGTCTGCTATCCAAAATAAAATTCTCGTAACGATCCGTATGTTGAGATTGGCGCTAAAGCATCTTAGGATGGCCCATTTTAAATAAAATACGCATTTTAGATTTAAAAGAATGGTTCCCTGGGACCTTAAGTGTTGTGACCTTCCTTATGTTAGGATTAACTATTATTTTAAATCCGAATTTTGGCCTTAAAAATGATGCGGCCATTTACACATATGACGCCATAGCGCAAATCCTAGCCTAGGGATGGTTTTCTACTTTTATTTGTACATAGTACCTATTATATCCAATCGATATCAAATGAGATCGGTTACGACACTTAAGGCTCCAGGGAACCATTCATTTAAATCTTAAATGCATATTTTATTTAAAATGGGCCATCCCATGATGCTTTAGCGCCATACTCAACATACTCAACATAACCCGGAGAGATCGGTCATGATAATCGTGGCTCCCGGGAGCCATTAATTTAAATCAATAATTCATACATGAACTGAATGGATTTATTGCGCCAATCTCAACATAAGGCTTGACTTCGAGTCATTATATCAAAGATATGTCAAAAATAAACACTTTACATTAAGTATTACCTTGGTTTGTGTAATTTCAAAATTTTCTGGGATGAATTTAAAAATCCTGTGATGGGATATCTAGTATTGCCTGATGATTTTTTTTTATTTTTCTGCGATCAAATATTGGGATAACTTCACACACTTCTGGCTAACCTCCCAATGAATTAACACCATTGCGAATAGCTGACTCATTTGAATAGGCATTTTGAAATTGCATGCTCCTTTGTAAGGGGCATATCATATTATTTTCTACGTTCACTAAAACTGGTGACACCTTTTATATGGTGAAGTAAAATTTTCAAGTAGAAAACGTCGCCTTCTTTTGGTGAAGCAGACCTTATTCGAGCAATTATATTAATTGAACCTTGTTACGCAACCCTGTTACGTTGTTTACGATGTTTATTCAAATATGCACAGACCTTAACATGCTCATTCCCTAATTTGGCGAATTCTACTTTATGTAAACTAATGGGTTTTCAAAAACAATGAAAAGGATAAAACAGACACATCAAAGAAACGAATTACTGAAAATCACTAAAGAAACCAAATACAGTTGTATGGTATACCCCGCTACGTCCTCTGATGCGAATTAGTATGACACAACACGCTACGTCTTGTATTTTAAAGTTAAAAGTTCCAAATGACATCGTCCGCAAAACTCTGCGACCCCACCTGTTGACCCCCCTCCCCCCAACAAAAATCCCAAGACTCAACCGAAAAAAATAAAGTGCCATCTACCGCCTCATGTACTCGTACGAGAAATTATATATCGCATGGTATAAATCCTAGTTATTTAACCGTAGATGGACACCCTGTGACGATAATATTGTAACATCATGGGGACAACCCATGACCTAAAATGGGATCTCATCAGCCGGGCCTAATGAGAATAAGTAGGACAATCAGTATTTAAAGGCGACAATGATTTAATTAACTAAGACATGAGCAGGTATATACCTAGAGTTTTACCAGCTGGATCTTGTAATTTATATGCTTCTTGTCGCAATTTCTTGACTGGTTTTCTTTGTACATATGTCCGTACAGATACGGACTGCGCTACGGTAAATTCCTTTTCAATACTTTTGTGATTGTAATATTTTTCCTTAATTTCTTTAGAACGTTCTTCCGTACTGAATCTAACTGACCAGCTCTAGTTACAGAGTTAGCCTGTTGTCTTCGCAACCTAACAGTCTACGAAGCACGTATTCCAACCCGTAATCCGCATAATCCTGGCCAAACACCAAAAAATGGGAACCAACTCAAATTAGAGCCAAGCACATATAGATGCAGATCCCAACCAGTATGGTTAATCCCAATGTAGGCACAAATAGCTGCCAGAATGATATGATTTTATCGTTCTGCGGCGTTGCTCTATGCGGTGAGTGAAACGGAGTACGAATATGTTTAAAATATCGTATTTAATTAACGGCTGTTGGAATTTGTGAGAAATTGGATCCCATTATCTGCTAATAAATGTTCCGTTTCTCTTCTTTTCTATAGATGCTTCTTTTAGTGGCTTAATAAAAACGAATTTCGAATAGTGATCCAAAACTATTAGAACATGAGTGTTGAAGTTCCTAGATCGTAGAAATGAACCGGTAAAATCGGTACCAATATTGGAATGGCCTTGATGTTTCGACAGCGGAACCCATGGGTGGCTTTAATGAGGTGTTAGCTGTATTTATATAGGTATAGGCACGTCTCTCGTCATAATAGGCCAACAATAAAGTTGCTGCAGACGATCTAAATTTTTGGTAATTTCAATATGACTGGAAGACGGTAGAGAATGAGCCAACGCGACCATAGAAGGGCGAAGTAATTTAGGTATTACCATTTTCCACGGAGAAAGGTCAGAATTCAGAAATCGAGATATATAAGAAGGGCAGTCAATGTATAAATACTCATCTCTGACGCACCTGACGGACTTGGGACAATTTCCTCACAGAATGCCCGGAAAAGTGTATCGGGCACAACATTTCGACTTACGGTGTTCGATGTTAAATCTGAAGCCTTACAGCTTCAGACTCGAGCGGGTCAATCGACCTGACAGACCAGATTGCCCCATGATCCACTGGAGGCCGAATGGTCGGTTAGTATAGAAAACTTGAAGCCCTCAATGTACACTCGGATTCCGGAATCTCATCAAACAAAACATTGCAGCGAAACATCCTAATTCTGTAACGGTATACTTTCGTTGGGAAGGGTTGTGCGAATAAAAAGCTATTGGGTGTCTCCAAGCTGATAGAGAACTCAATCAATTCCCATGGTAGAAGCGTTGACCTGAAGGTAAAAATGGCTTAGTGTAGTCTGCATATACTACTGTGACAAACTACCGCAAATTAGCGTGTGTCCACTATCTCCATCTTTTCGGAAATATACCTATTGCTGCTGTTCCAAATGTAAAACCAGAATAAAAACAGTCAGAAAATTATCTTGCATTTCAAAAGCTAATGTTCACCAAACGCATTCTTCTTCAGCTATGTAACGGGCAATTGTAAATTGTTGAATTTCGTTAATATTTCTTACCTCACCGGAGGTACGGGCACGGCCCTTATAAACATATTTATACAAATACTTGATTGCTGACACTCATAAACAAACGTCGACATTTATATGTGCGTTTTATTTTCTGGACAAATGTTTATTGTGTTCAACTACCCATCGATTATCATATTCAAAACCAATTACACGGTTTTTGTAAGTAGCTGCATTGTTTAGTCTTCTATATAAAGGAAACCCATGTTTATCCAACGCTGTGGAATCTTGAAAATTTTTTGGAAAGCCCTTTGGACATTTCCCTTCCTGCATACACGGTGAACTTGGATTTTCTGTATTACATGGTCCATGCAAATTTATGTTTCAAATAATATTGGACAATTCTGGTACCGTTTCTAAACATATTGGGAATTTCACCAAATACAATTTGGCCATACATATCAATATCATATATACCAGGGTTCGCAAGTACTTTTAGTGTGCCAAAAATAGTGCATTGTGTCATTAGGATTAAAAGTGATGCTTTGTTTGACGAGCAATTATATTTGCATGCGAGGCGAAGCGCATCGTAGCTCATTGTAAACTAATAAAACTAACAAAAGTAAAGCTCATTGTAAACTAATTATACGAGTAAGTAAAGGGTGCTTTATTAAGCGTGATAGAACTTGAAAATGTAAAAAATAAAACAAAAAATTAAATTTTTATGAAAAATATACTCTGACAAATCATCTTGAATAGACTCACGATTGAACAACGGTACGAAATTATTAAAATTTGCTTTGAAAATTAGTCGTCGATTCGCGCAACTTATAGACAACATCATGATTTTTATGGCACACATAATCGTCCATCTGAGCAAGCCATCCGTCGAACTGTGGTTGGATTTCGTACCACATACTCTCTAGAGGATGCAATAACATCAACACGTCGAAGGAATGTGCGTAGTGAAGAGATTATCACCGCTGTAAACGAAAGTGTGGAAGAAGACCCGAATTTATCGATTCGTACAAGCTGGTGCAGGAATTGAAGCCACGAGAAAACGAAATTAATTCTCAAGTTCAAAAAATGCTTAAAATTCTAGTATCGAACCAAGCTTTTCACCGAGGAATTCACCATTATTAATTGTATTGGTGAAATGAAATTACAATAAATACTGTGTTTCCATTACGTGGCTGAGATTCTCGATCAGTTCGGACAAGCCAATTATTTCTCTAATCTAGACTTAGCTGACGGATATCATGAAATTTTGATGGATCACCAGGCTAAAGAAAAAAACCGCGTTCTTAACTAAATACTTACGGACATTACCATTTCCTACGAATGCCATTTGGCCTTAAAGAGCCGCCTAATACGTTTCAAAGGCTAATGAATTAAGTAGATTAAGTGGAGTAAAATGCTTCGTTTATTTTAACGATGTTGTTGTTTATGGAGTGAATCTCGAGGATCATAATTCTAGGCTCAAAAATATATTGTCGTGCTTTAGAAAATTTAGTGTGAAACTACAACCGCGCAAATGTAACTTTCTTAGATCGGAGGTGAAATATTTAGGTCATATAATTACACGAGATGGAACCAAACCTGATCCAATATTAGTCGATGCAATTTTAAAATTTCCAACACCAACAAATGTAAAGCAAGTTCACCATTTTTCGGACTGCCCGGCTATTATCGACATTTTATTCCTAAATATGCAAAGATTGCAGAACCACTCAGTGCTCTAAAACGGAAAAATGCAACGTTTGGATGGTATGCATTTACCGGCGAAGCTTTTAAAAAATTAAAGGAATGTCTCTGTAATTCCCTAGTCTTACAATAACCGAATTTTAGTTTAATGTTTATATTGACCACTGATGCCAGCGACGAAGCGGTAGGGGCCATTTTATCCCCTATGCATGATTCCAAAGATCTAAATATATACGCTATGCAGCAGAAAGGAATTACCCTACAACAACAAAAAAAGATTTACTCGCTATTATTTGGGCAGTGCATCGTTTCCGACCATATACATATGGGCCATATACATTTGGAATTCAATCTGACCATAAACCTCTTACTTATTTATATTCTGTTTCCAACCCTTCGTCAATATTGCTAAGGTGGCGATTAGAACTCGAAGAGTACAAATTTTCCATAAAATACAAACAAGGCAAAACTAATTATGGAGCTGACGCATTATCGCGGATCGAAATTCAGTCGATCGATCGAATTCAAAAAACAAAATCTTCCTTCATCTTCACGTCAATCTATACCAAATCGAATTCCATCTATAACAAATCCAACTCTAAGCAGTATCGTTCAGAGTAACTTTAACAAGCTGTTCATCGTCGGATATTTCGGATGCACAGAACCGCTTGACTTAAAATAAATGTCAGATAGTTAAACTTAATAATTCGGATGATATTGAGCAAATCATTAAAGATTTCCATGTTACACCTTGCACTTTGTAATAAAAATTACAAAGAAAATAACAGATATGGTAAAGGCACTCTTTGAAAGAATGTTTATGGACATAGTTGGTCCCATAAACCCGTCTTCACACACACAAAACCGGTACATCCTTACAGTTCAAGTGACTTAACCAAATTTTCTCAAGCTATTCCAATTTCTGATCACCGTTTGTTTGTCAATATGGCTTACCCGACATAATCGTAACAGACCAAGGCTCGAATTTTATGAGTCACATTGTTAAAGTATAGCATTTTCATTGTTCTGCTTATCATCCACGTCGAATTAATGGATCACTCGAACGATCGCTTCGTACCTTAGGGGAATACCTTAGAACATTTAGAACAAATGAGAAATCGAATTGGGACAACTGGTTACTGTTAATCTATGCACCGTTCGCGTACAATAGTACCCCACATACAGCAACAGGTTGTGTGCCATTTGAACTGTTATATGATAAAATTCCAAACATTCCATCCTCCATTTTGTAAAAACCCGAAATTCTTTACGATTGTATTTTGTCTTCACAATCGGTATTAGGTCAAATAGACTCAATCATCATTCAATTTGTAAGTATCTAAAATTTCAGCACAAATCACAATAAGTTTTATACAATACTGACAAATTGTTGTTTTAAAGGATAAAGAAAATGGTCGAGTATACAGTAAATTTTCCGGTTATTCTTAGATTTGGTAAAAGATGGCGCAATTGTAACATTGGCTTACATTGACCAATTTACAATTTTTATTGTGGTTCTCATTTGAAAGTGAGTGATGTAGTGACTCGTTAAGCTATACGCTATGCGTATAGCGTAACGAGTCACTACATCACTCACTTTCAAATGAGAATCTCCCAAAAAAACTTTGCAATTCCAAAAGGTAATTAGATGATGGGGTAATGTTAGGAGTAATTATTTTGTAATTGGAATTTAACAGATTGACTTGTTTATTTCCGGTTTACATTGGTCGTAGCTAGGATGCCGTAAGCTGATTTTAATCTGTCTATGGAAACATTGTTATTTTTTCCTTTCATATCTAGTATAAAATGCATTCGGAAACGCCGAACTACTTTATAGGGTCCTTCATACGAGGGCGTTAGGCCCGTCCGTACTCTATCGACACGAACGTAAACTTGCTCACAATTATCCAAATCTCTTGGTATAAATATATGGTTTACTCAACTTTCGAGTATCAACAGGTATTAGTTTGTGCATATTCGCACAAAGCCTCTCTGCAAAATCTGATGGGTTGAATTTCATATTTGTACTTGGTGCAAACAATTCTCCTGGCAGTCGATAAGTTTACTAGTATAGTTCTGCTGGAGAACACTGTAAGTCCTCTTTTACAGATGCTCGTATTTCCAGTATGACGAGAGGTCACTCGGTGCTCCAATGTGCAGTATTACCGCGGGCCCTGAGTGAAGATTTTAGCAGTCTGTGGAATCTTTCTACCATTCCATTTGCCTGAGGGTGATAAGCCGTGGTACGAATTCTATGTGCACCTAAAATTCGTGTTAATTCGGAAAAAAGTTTACTCTCAAAGGGTCATCCCGAATCTAGAAATGAATTGTTCTACAAACGTTTTAGCGATAGTAATTTCGGCCATCTGGTAAATCTATCTACAATAGTAAGTATATACCTGTAATTTTCGGATGGTGATAGAGGTCCAACAATGTCCATGTGTATATGCTCGAATTTACTACTTGGTATTTCAAATCTACCAAGTTCTGATTTTGTTTGTCGCTGAATCTTATTCTTTTGACATCCTATACATCGTTTCGTTCAAACCGTGATGTCTTTATTTATGTTCGGCCAAAAATATCTTGCAGCGATTAATTTCGTTGTGTATCTTGTACTCGAGTGTGAAATACCGTTTAACATATCAAACACTCTACGTCTTTGGCTGGCAGGATTATGAGTTCCAATTTATACGAGCTATGGGTATTCAAAAATTTACTCTACTCAACTGCGCCACTTATGTCTTTGCTCAAGATTTTATTATAAACAACAATTTTATTTTATTTAATTTTATTTATTTATTTATTTATTTTATTTATTTAGAGTGTTTACTCGTAGCCACTAACTTAACAACTAACTACAATACAATTCTTAGTCTAACATATTGATATTGGATGCCGGAAGTACACAAATGACTTTATGCTTAATTGCATATCCCGCCGTTGTTGTTTTGCTGGTTGTGTTGCGTGTAGAGAAACGTAACTGCTGTTTTATAGGAAGTGAGCCGAACCCAAGTGATTTAAAATCTAAATAATATCGATATGTGTAGAATTTTGGTTTGATCTAAAGTTTAATATGGGTTCTACTACCTTTTTCTAGCACAACTCAATGCTTTACCAATACGAGAATAGTGTACAACTTGTCGATTAAAAAATTTTCTATTTGTAAACTGCGCTTAACAAAGCCCTAAAAAATAATATATCAGGAGCAGTACTAAGGGGCTACAGGAAACTAAGTGCTCCAAAAAATGATTTAGAAAGACTTACTCACTCGTAAAATAAAAATACTTTTCCCTTGTTACGTTCGTTATTGGGGAAAAATTAAAGATTAATAATAGGGAAAATGTTTTTCCAATTTTACCTTTTTATGACCAATTTCCATGTTCCAATCATACACATGTACATAGTTATAAAATATTTTTATGTGGGTATAAAAAGGAAATAAGGTCACCTTTATTAGTCGAGAAATTCTTCTTTATTTTATTTCCTTGTTGGAAAAACGTTCATTATTTATTGAAAAAATTCGATTCACATCAATATTCTAATATAAAGGGCAATCCTTTTTATATATACATATATGCATTTGTAAGTAAATAACATATCCGGAATAGCTGTGCGCACCCAATTGGAAATTCAATTGTAACAGGGATCAGTCATTATTAGCAATTGTCAATTCGAAAAATTTAAATCACGCCTAGAGCTAAATCAGCTCTCTATGCACTGTCTCAAACGTACAACTCATCTGATTTGGGTAGATTCGTGATATATAATTTAAATCATTGATAATTTTTATAGGTAATTGTGTTATGTACAGAAACAAATACATATTTCATCATAATTAAATTGAATTATTTACACTCTACGTCATAAGTCTAGCTACAGATTCGCAATCGCAACTATCTCGTAAAATTTAAACACAGTAGAAATTATGGCGTAACCAGTAATAACACGAGGAGATGGGGTTACTATGAATTGTTCAGAGGATAATTTTAATAGCTACTGTATATAGGCTTATGACATAGAGTGTAAATGTTCTATAATTACTTTTTATTGGTATATTGGAATATTTTGCAATTGAAAATTTAATTCGGAAAGAAAATCTAATTAACGTTATGTATGGTTCAATAGAATGGAAAATAGTTTCGATTGAAAATTAATAAAACTAAATTATGCCTCTATTTATTATGCCTATATAATAAGTCAAACAATTAATTACAGCGGTAACTTTTAACCTAATGGCATGCATTAGAGCAGTTGGGTGTCAATGATGATGAGCTTTACAACAATCTTTCAGCAACTACAATAGTCAATTCTGTGGGGGATGACCTGATGAATTTGGAATATATAACACCCCTTTTGTGCTTTTGCAAGCGTTTTATGGTGATTTACCCCTCTAAGGAAGGTTGGAAGAATAGTCTCATTATGGAGGGAGGGATAGTTAAATTCTTCACCGACGGCTCCAAGCTCGATGGTAGAGTGGGAGCGGTGTGTTCTGTGGAGAATTAAATTTAAGTTTATCTTTTCGTCTACCTGATTAATGCAGCGTGTACCAGGCTGAAGTTATAGCGATTGAAGAGCGATTGAAGAACTGGTTGAAGCACAGTGTAATATCGTTGACTGATATCACCATCTGTGTGGACTGTCGGCTATTCTTTCACTGTATTCAGTTTCCCTGGGGAAAAGGGTGGTGTTGGATTGTCACACATCTCTTAACGAGATGAGCGAACACTTCAATATCCAGTTGGTCTGGGTGTCGGGCCACTCTGACGTTGAGGGAAATTGCAGGGCAGACGAATTAGCAAGGTACGGTACGACTCTCTAACTGGAACCTGGCAGAGAATGTGTAGGGATTCCTATGTCTGTGCTGAAAGCAGCGAGTCATAGGAAATCAGTTGCCTTGGGAAATGCTAGGTGGCTCGACAATCCAACTGGCAGGATAGCAAAGCAAGTATCGCCTGAGCTGAGCATGAAGCGATACAAGATCTTAATCACACTAAGGAAGCGTGATTTAGGCAAAATTGTAAGGGTACTTACCGGACACTGGCTTTTCGGAAATCATGCGAGAAGGCTGGATCTGGATTCAAATGACTGAAACAGAAGCAGAAGCAGCAAGGGGCGAGGAGAGGGAGGAGACTCTTGTTCACTTCCTATGCTCATGTCCTGAGCTAGCTGGCATAAGACATGATCACTTGGGCAAATACACTATGGACAGCCTCTCTGAAAATACCACTAGATGGTTTTAAAGGGAGATTAATGACATCGGATCTTGTGGTATCATAATGAGCCGTATTTTGCCTAAGTGTGCAATATCAGCCACTGAAACCTAACCTAACAACAATGATATTACGCAATTGTAATTTTATACTTAAAGTTTATAACTTTTAAGTTTTTCATTTTATTTATATATTAAGTCGATATATGACGTCCACCTCGGCTAACCAGCCACGTGGTGGTGGTGCTACATAATGAAAAGAAATGGTTGAAGCACTTTCGTTCTGGAAATATGGATGTCAAAGATGCACCTCGCTCTGGTCGACCAACCACTGGTGAATTCTAGGAAATCATGCAGAAAATTGAAGAAGACCGGCATATAAGCAGCCATGCAAATGGTAGAGATTGATAACAAAACTGTTTTAAACCA
Source organism: Nephrotoma guestfalica (assembly GCA_963691935.1). Classification (NCBI taxonomy): domain Eukaryota; kingdom Metazoa; phylum Arthropoda; class Insecta; order Diptera; family Tipulidae; genus Nephrotoma; species Nephrotoma guestfalica. The sequence goes on from OY829915.1 coordinate 153,166,363, forward strand.
TTTGGAAATAGCTGGATACAAAAAAAAATCTTGACGTGGGTACCACATGAATTAACAGTTAAAAATTTAATGGACCGGATTCCCATATGCGAGACGCTGCTGAAACTGAACGAAATCGAGGCATTTTTAAAGCGAATGATTACTGGTGATGAAAAGTGGATAAGATACGACAAGATCATGGATGAAACGAGATGAAGGTTCCCAAACGGTATCAACACCTGTATTGACGCCAAGAAAGGTAATGTTGTGTGTTTGGTGGGATTGGAAAGGAATCGTGCATTATGGGGTGCTGCCACCGGGCCAAACGATTGATTATACTGTCAGCAACCAACACGTTTAAGGCAAGCACTTTAGTAAAACGCTCAGAAATGATCAGCAGAAAGGGCGTGTGTTCCATCAGGATAACGCTAAACCACACACAACACTGATGGCCCGGCAGAAACTGAGAGAGTTTGGCTGGGAAGTTTTAATGCATTAATCAGAAACCCACCTAGAACCATCTTAATGGTTTTACATTAAATTCAAAAGAGGCCTGCGAAAATGAGTTGTGTCGATTTTTCGCCTCTAAACTACAGAAGTTCTACAGTGATGGGATCATGACTCTATCAGAAAAATGGCAAATATTTGGTTTAATAAAGTTCCTTTGATCATCAAGCAGAAATAGAGATTTCTATACCTAGCACACCAATGAAGGAAAATAAACTCAGAATCAAACAAGTGTTTGAAATTACGTCAGAGCAGCCCGATAGTAAAGCAAAAAAACGGAAAGTAATGCCAGCCACCACAGCTTGACTCCCGTTGAGAGCACTACACAAGCGATAGCAACGGGAGGAACTAACAGTGAGCGGGTAGCCATGTAACATTGCTAAAATCAGTTGTCTACAAGAGGCTTTTCGGCTAACTTGCAAAAGCCATCACAACATAGAGGCAGACGAATACATAACAAAAGTTTGGGTGGTGTACAGTCTAGGAGAACGAGTATCATGACTCCAAGGCTTACTAGTGACAGGACACCTGCCTGAAGTCACATTAATAGGCAGCGCTATTACGAATAGAATCGAGGGGAGTTCACACTGCCCGATACTTATTAGTGCTTGCCAAAATAATTGTGATAACAATCCAGAGTTTACTGAACAGACCTCCAATGTGGTTAAAAGCTGGGAAATGTCACGATTATTGGCCAGGAGAGCACTAGACTCATTTCAACTGTTGTACCGTATATCACTAAGCTCAATGTATTACACTCAATGATGTTCTCTGTCAGCATGTGGATAAATAAAATTTTTTTCTTACATCAAGTATTAGTCCAGTGGTGATCGTAGACCTCTGTGCGATTCGTAGTGTAAAAATTTCTTATTATAAAATTTACTTAAAACTTGTCACAAAAATTAAAAATTTTCAAATATTATTATGATAAAGTTCAACTTTTGAATGTTTTTTTCTAATTCTAAGTACTTATAGGACGCAGTGCATATTTTGTTATTTTGGCATAAACTTCACTCCGATATTGAAACCAACGTTTTTAATAAAACTTTGACTTTTCCATGTTAAAGCCGGGCGTCAGTGTTGTGCCGAATTGTCTACACCATGTAGATAATTGATATTCTACATGTGTAGAGAATGTATGTAGATAATTAAAATTTTACGTTGACAATGTAGAGAATGTAGACAATGTCGAAAATAATTGTTTCTGTTATCAATCAGTAAAATTCTATGATTTATTGTTTATTCCACCATTTCGGCTTCATGGAATTTATTCCTACCCCACGCGATAAAAAAGCACCAGTTGATGGAAGATTCAAAATAGCTATCATATAGTGCAAATTTTATTCTGGTAAAACCACTCAAATACCTCAATATTTATATGAAGCTCGTAAATCCAGCAGGCAAAAAAATTTGCATATGCCGCCATATTTGTATACCGTCCTTTTGGTGAAGAAACGGATGCTAAACTTAAGTAATGAAGGTCGATACAGTATCCGTTTCAAAGACTTACATGACATGACAGCCAGCATTGCACAGAGGTTTTCTTTATAGCCTGAAACTGAACTTAGCGTCAAAAGAAGCTATAATTATCGATTATCTCGGCTCGGCCAACTGTATAAAATTGTTTTTGGATTACTAGCAGACAGATTCTGAATTATTTTAACGACCATTAAATACCTCGATCCAGAAAAATCATCAAAAGTAGTACTGACATGTTGCCACTTACATAATTACTTACGTAGGAAGAAGGACGCCTATTTGAAACCAGGTTTAGATGTGGAAGATTGTTCTGGCCAAATTGAACACTGTAGCTTAAGAACACAATTCTTAGGTTTGAAACGTTCAACCAACCTAAAACCTTCATCTTCTGTTAATTTAGCACAGGATATATTCTGCGAGTATTTCATTACTGCAGATGCAGCTCCATGACAAAACAGTATGATAAAATAATAGAAAACAAAATGACAACCCTTACGGCACATTAGTGTTCAATTATAATAATAGATATTTGGAAAATACACATAGGTGGCCTGTTTCAATTTGGAAGATCGCATCTCGAGTTACCTCGTACATTGTGAAAATGCTCTCGTGCTGTATTTCATGATCTTGAGGAAATAACAGATCATTAAATACCAAAAACTTGGGTAAAAAATGTCAGCTGTACCCGTGCCAACTTTTAAAGAGATTTACCATACTTAAAAGAACCTAAGATAAAAATTTTTAAAAACAATACCCTCAAATAAATTTGATTGAAATTTCTTTAACGACCTTATTATTTCGATTCACAGAGGTTGGCAGATATAACTGTATATGCCCAATTAATGCACTGACCATCAACATTAAGCACACAAATGCTCGTCACCTTACAGTGGGTACAAAAAGCCTCCCCAGCTGATTTAATATTCACTTCCGTCAGTTTAGGTATCGGAATTATGCTCCTCTGTCACCATATACCTATATTTCTCCATTCACGGAGTTTGGCAGATATAATGGTATATCCCTAATTAATGCACTGACCGTCAGCATTATGCGCATTGTCAATGCATTAATTAGGCATATACCGTTATATCTGCCAAACTCTGTGAATGGAGAAATTTATGGTGACCTATGAGCATAATTCCGATAGCTAATCTAACTGAAGCGAATATTAAACCAACTGGGGAGGTCCCTTATCCCCACTGTAAGGTGATAAGCATTTGTGTGCTTAATGCTCATAGTAAGTACTTTAATTGGGCATATACAGTTTCACATATCTGCCAACCTCTTTGAATCGAAATATTAAGGACGTTAAAGAAATTTCAATCAAATTTTTATCTTAGGTTCTTCTAAGTATGGTAAATCTCTTCTTCTAATAGATTTTATGGAATTTGATTTTCCCCATATTTTTTTTTACTTTTTCGGACTGAAGGGCCTTTTAAGGGAATTAGCGGAGAAATACACCTAAATTTTAAAAGTGTGTTTCTGGGTGTTTTTCCGGCCAGCTTCACATACGTTAGTTTAGTTCGATATTTTTTTTTGAAATTTTCGTATTTTCTCAAACAAATCACTAAAATCGAAAAGTGATATCATCAGTTAGAATTTGTTAATGAAAAAACGTATGGCATTGCAAATACATAAATACAAAAATTGAATTATAATTTTTTCTCAATATTGGAAATTCGCAATTTAAACAAGAAAACTCTGAGATGGTAAATCCCAACTGAAAATCTATGGGGAAAACAACAATAATAAGCAATAATCTACATTGTTTACGAATATTCTACATACTCTACAAATTGTCGACATTGTCTACGCCAAAATGAATTGTCGAATCTATTTTCGACACCAACATGTCGAGAATTCCAGATTACGCGTAGACGCACAACACTGCCGGGCGTACTTAAAACGAAATCCGGTTCAAAAATCCAATTTATAATGGAACACAAGTTTTTTATGTTCAATTATTTTATTTTATTATTTTTGCATTCTGTTCTGAGACTGCTCAACTCTTTCGCGGTTCGCATTTCCCATTTCCCGTCCTACCTTACACCATTACCAGCCAATTCGAGGACGTACGGCTAAAGGCTCGATTTTCTTAGAACCATATGCGCTTTGCATAGCTTAAACCCTGCCTATAGTACTGGCATAGAAGATGGGTCAGCCTATGAATTATGCACTCCGACACGGAGTCATAGTTGTGTTCATTTTCATCACAGATTGTAATCTGATAATGAAAAATGTATTTTGCATCCTGCCCCCAGCGGGATTCGAACTTGCCAGAGCTTTAACCACGATACACAAATAATTTAATGGTACGTAGGCTTAGTATGGCTCAGTATGGTCTAAGTAGAAGTACTATTAAAAATATATCATTTGTTTCTGCTTGTTTCTACAGTTTCTTCTAGTTTACAATTTTTAATAGAGTTTTGTAAGGTTCTTCGGAATGGGTTCTGCTAAGTTTCGGTACGTGTTAATAAGTAGTTTGTAAGGACAGCTTTCGTTATTGGCTGCCGTTAGCAACAAAAAATAAATATAATAATAATATATAATGTACTTTAAACAAAAGAAAAAAAGTTACATTACTTTAGGAACAACAAGAAAAAAAGGTGTTCGCCAGAGTACGCCCGGATTTCCGATGCTCGCCCAGATGTGGAGGTACGTATGGTCGTGGGGGTTGTGTTCTGGCCGACTCAACACAACTATGTCATAACTCTATGATTTACGGAAGCTCACTCAATCAACTCACCTTTTGACTTTGGTCATCGCCTCAACCACTCATGATAAATAATGGAATTACAATATTCGATTCAATTCCACATTGATTCCAAAAGCAAAAGAGAAAGATTAAAATTTCAAATAAAGCAAAATAAGAAAATAACAAAAATCGATTAAGCCTATTATTTACAAGATTCCAATGAATTAAATAATTTTTGGCTAATCATCATTATTATCCGGAATGTAGTAATTTGTGATTAATGTAATCACCAAAAAAAACACGCTATCTAAAAATAAAATTACCTTAAAGAAGTACCCGTGCAAAGAAGCGCTTTCACGACCTTGATACTGCTTCGAGGTTTTCTATGGACAAAATTGCTATGAAAGAAAATAAATAAAAAATATTCGATTAACTGAAAAATTATCAAAACAGTACGATCTTATATCATACTAAAGTTAATAATCCAAACGAAAATAAATTACCGTTTATCAGTAAAACTGAGCAATGAAAAGTTGAAATACAAGTAAAATGATACAACAAAGCTCTAAAAGTTAAGGAAAATTAAATTCAAATCATTAAAAGGAATGAAGAAAAAAAATTAACTTTGCTAAAGTAATCTGAAGAATAGCGACACCATCCTGCGGAAATTCCCGTTGATTTAGGTGTGGTTACTGTATCTTCCACACGACTCCGATGTGTAACTGCGGCCACGCCTTTTCCAACAACCGAATTTGAGTTACTGGTATTCTTATTCCGCTGGCTGTCGGATAAAGTGTTATTTTATTATTTTTCTCGCCACCCTTTAGCATTTGGCCGTCGCGACGGTTCCTTGGCCCAAATTTAAATAAGCAATTCATAATTTTTAGTATGTAAACTATTTAAAACAACACTTCGTATGCTTAAAGAAAAACACCACCAAGAACACTATTGAACCAGATGAGAAAACACAACCTTCGTCGGCGATTAACTTATTGAGTTTTTCTTTCTTTAAATAAATATCGTCGCTAGATATGCATAAAACTATACTCAGTTTGATTTGATTTTAATGTGTTCACTAAAAATCTATCACAATTCACACAAATTTATACACAGAATATTTGAGTGAGTCACACCGAACATTTTTCAGCGTCCCACTCGTTAAAAAAATTATATTTTGTTATTTGTTTTTTTTTGTTAAGTTTTGTACACCACTGGCTTGTTGCATGATCTCAAGTTCATGCCTCTGACGATTATAATCGAATGAATTAGCAACAAAATTATTTTTGTGTTCTCTACGATCTCGATTAGCAACAGAAAAACATTCCGGTTAGTATATGCTACTTCATTGGTTTCTAGAACACTTTTTGTCAGAAAATTGTTAATTTAACGGTCGTCGTTGTTCAATGGAATTGGCCCAATTCTGGATTAGCGCAAATTCAGCCACTATATTTTTCGGATGGCAATGAACATACCTGACAGGAATATGCTATCTGTATTGCTTATGACTTGGATTTTAGAATAGTTTATTTCTATTGTTTAATTTGTTGTTCAACACAAATGTAATTGAACGCTTCACCTCTGTGTTTTGTTTGTTTACTATAGTATCTTTCAGGGGCTAGCTCGGTTTTCCTCGATTTATGAATGAAAATTTATGAAAAACTTATGTCTATGATAAGCACGAATTTCATCAGTTTAGCCGCATTTAGAAAGTTTTAAAATTATTATTTCTGTTTTTTTTCTAGAAATCGGGTTTAATTTATTTCGCCTTTCAGGCGAAATTTGAAATTTTCTTTTCCCGTTTTTTCGGCTCCTGGACTAGCACTAATTTTTTCCCGTGAGCACTAATTAGCACAAGTTGGGTTTAATCGGCATGCAAAGTTTTATTTTGAAATTCGAAAGTTTCCCTGCTGCAGTTACCCACACGCCCAAATTGCATATCATTATTTTATAAAGAGTAAATCGCCTACGCAGCAGGCGTAACAATATTTAAATGGTATAATTGTTGTGTGCATCAATCGCTTAGGCGCAATAAGCAATGCTGTACAATACACCACGAAACCTGTACGCGATATATTCGATGCGTCCATGGAACGCACGTTACAAGTTTTGGAGGACACGCTAACCATTTCGAAACAAAATAGATGTCGTTTATTTCATCCGCTTATGAAAAAGTCGTTAAATACAAACATAATCAAAATATTAGTAATTAACTATTTTATAATAATTATAATTACGAGTAAACGAGTACACGAGCAACTTAACTTTATGCTCATAAACTGTACACTAAATTTTAACCGCAGAACTTTTTTTATTGTTTTATTAAAATTCATAATGCCGTAACCAATTAAGTTCCCAACTTTGTTGTACAAAAAAAAATACAATATATATTTATATAAATTTTAAAATTATAATTAAAATAATTTATAAAAAAGTTTCGAACAAAGTATTTATTTATGTACGAGTATAAATGTAAAAGCTGTTTAAATTTCATCGTTTGAAAATAAATTTCTGGGAAAGCGCAAGCATTTCATGAACCATAATTTTCTTAATAAACTACTTGATGTATCACTAAAGTGCTGTAAGTATATGTTGGTACGATAATTTACATATGGCAATCCAACAACAACATGATGGTTTTATTTAAGTTTTTTAACAATTTTGTACGAGATTTTCTTCTTTTTCCGTGTTTTCTTGTTCTCCGTTCCGTCTTCGTGTGTCTTTAATAAAAACTGAAATAAACTTTAATTCTAAATAATAGAATATGGTGAAAAGCCATAAAAAGCTCAAATTATCGTTATAATAATTTATATTATAATTTCAAAAGCTCATATATTTAGTTTGAAATTGAATTTCTTACGAAGGCAAATATGCGAGCAGACAAAGCACAGAGCAAATAATAAAAACTTAAAAAAGATGAACTTACGAGTATAAAGAATTTTGAATAATTCAACTAATACACACACATTTTTGCTGGCTTTATTGTTTTATGTGGGGCTACAGTTTTTGTTGTAAAAAGATTAAATTAAATTCAGGAACACGCAAGGCAAACGAGAACGATAAAATCTCAAAGTACTACTACTGAAATGGTACGAGAAAAATAAAATTTTCAAGTTTAAGAGATTTTTGTGGAAACATGAAATCGAGAGACAAAAAATATTGTTTTTTGTTCGGAGCAATGAAAAGGGAGAGTGCGGGATGTATACACATGCAACCATAAAAGTTATTTCCTTATCAGTACCGTACGTTGCTTGAAGCACGGCGTTAACGAAACCTCCCAAAGAACTAGGAAGATTATGGTTATATAAGAAGCAGGCGTCCATTAACATAAATGTCCAGCCTTATATTTTTATGTTGAATAAATTCAAAACCACTCTCATTCACGAGTGCAGGTCAAAAGATATTATAGCTGTACCACACGACATCGTGTCAATTTTCGGTCAGAGAAACTTCTTCAATTATATCTGTTTAATAGAATCAATTGGAAAGTAATTTTAATGATGGAGTTTCATAATTAGGGAATTACCGACCAAATGACACAGCGGTTAAAGCTTTGGCGTTTGGATCGGGAGGTACCGGGTTCGACTCCCGATAGGGGCAGGATGCAAAGGGAATTTTTCATCAACATATTACGATCTGTGATTAAAAAGGACACAACTACGACCCCCTATCGGCGTGCAAAACTCATGGGCCGACCCATCTTCCATGTCCAGTACTATAGGCTGGCATCGAGCTTTGAAATGCGTAGATGATTATTTAAATCGATCCTATAGTAAGACGGGAAAAATGAACCGCGAAAGAGCAGCGAGTGCTTCGGCCAGTGTTGTGCCCTATTGTATACACCACGTAGATAATTAATATTTTTCATGTGTAGATAATGTATGTAGACAATTAAAATTTTGACCTCGGCAATGTAGACAATGTCGAAAATTATTGTTTTTTTTTACCAATCAGTACAATTCTATGGTTCCTTTATTTTATACTTTTGTGGTAGTACAATTTTGTAATAATTCGACAAAGATCGGAAATAAGTACAACTTTATACCTACAGTACCGAGAATAGAAAGTGCAACACCAATATTTTTCAGGTAAAATTGTACTAATTGCCCTTTGTCATTATCGTAGGAGGCTGATTTATTTTTTGGGTATAAATACAATCGTTATTTAACCTTTTTAGTTAGTTTGAGATAAATATTCACACGAGAAAGTTATTAAAATTATAATTTGTTCAAAATGGCCAAATACACAGAACTAAATATGGCTCAGAAAAATCGGATTCTGGCATTGTCTGGAACACCTAAAATGTCATCGAGGCAGATTGCTGTTGAGATTGGATGCAATTACTTGACTGTGAGCCGATTTTAAAAAAAAATTCATTTCACCGGTGAATTGGAACGCAAAAAAGGAACAGGTCCTAAAAGGAAGACAACTGCTCGAGAAGATTCCAACATTATCAGAATGTCAACAGCCAATCGATTTAAAACTGCTGTGGATATTCGGGCTGAATTCAACGCAGAAACCGGCAAATAAATCGGGGTTCATCCGATTCGTAACCGCCTTCGGGAAAAAGGATATATGGCCAGGTCCCCGGCACAAAAACCATTTTTTACGGCCAAAATGAAACAAAAACTGGTAGAATGGGTTTGAAATCACGCTGGTTGGAGTCTACAGCAGTGGCGATCAGTTATATTTTTCGATGAGAGTAAATATAACCTTTCTGTATGGGATGGAATCCCGTACGTCAGGCGCAAATCCGGCGAACGACTGAGCGATCAGTGCTTGAAAAATACAGTGAAGCATCAAGCGGGCCAAATGATTTGGGGATGTTTTTCCTATCATGGAATTGGAGAAATGGCCTTTGTTAAAGGAACTGTCAACGCAGAAGTCAAAAAAGAAACAGTTAATTATTATTATTTCTCTTCAGGTTAAAGATTTTCTGTTGAAAAATGTAATTCCCACTCTGGATTGGCCTGGAAACTCACCGGATTTGAATCCTATTGAAAACCTTTAGCACGTAATGGGGATGAAAATCAATAAACAGATGCCGTCATCATCCAAAAAACTCAATTCAATCATCGAAGAAGTATGGTATAAAGAACTGACCCTCGAGTACCTGCAAGATTTTATTGACTCCATGCCAACAAGGATTGTAGCTGTTATTGCCAACAAAGGCGGGACAACTAAATATTAAATATACATTTTACTACTTCATAAGACACCTGTTTACCATAAAAATCAAAAAAAGTACATAGTATTGATCCTACAAATCATGAAATGTTACAGCATCGTGTTAAATAACTGGGATTAATGTTAAGAGAGGTACCGGTGAACGCTTATTTACCGACTTGCATCTAGTGAGCTGTTTAATGCAAGAAATACGCGAACACTTATCTTGATTCAATTAATTAATAAAAACAATTTTTGATAATTATATAATTCATGTTATTGACCCTAGATTTGTAAAACAAAAAAATTTCAATTTACGGGAATGGAATCGCTACGTTGTCCCAATATTAAAATCATAGATTAACCGAAATACCGATCGAGTCGGTAGACAGGACCTAACCAATGGTTACTATTGTCTTGGATTATAAACATGAATGGTATAAACTTAGGCAATACACCTACTTTAACATCGTAATATATTAATCCTGGCAACCGAGAAGTATGCTAGTGTAGCTGGGTGCAAGTTTAATCGTATCAACAGTGCTCATTTGAGCTTGTTGCAGGTAGACTTTCAATGAGCTAAAACAAATTTTAGTGCACAGTGGTCTAAGAAAATTGCATACAATATTTAGCGGGTTTCATTAACATAAGCTAAGTATCCCAAGTATTTCTAGCTTCTCATAACTACTCAATCAAAAATAAATTTGCTCTCCATTGAACATCTACTCACAATTACTAGCAAGAACTTTGCTCACGCCAATTGAACTCGGCTATATTGTGTTAAGGCCTATAATCATAGTTGCTTTTCAGATAATTTTAAATTTAAAAGACCGTGGTCGAAACCTAACCGAAATACACAATTGAATAGAAGCAAGATACTGATCCTCGCCTATCTTATTTGCGCAAGAAAAACTTAAACTAAGCTTGCATATCTACATTACTTAACTTTTGCTGAAACTGCTAATTGTATTTGTACAAACACGATCTTTTCGGAACGATCCAGAATCGGAATGAAAGCTTTCCCGCAAACATGTTGCTACGTAAAATATGCCCTGATTTTTGAAACAGGTGTTCATTGTTAGTGCCACAACTCAAATTCATTGACCCCTAACACGACAAACTATAAATATGGGATCGAGCTTTTTACGAATTGGTCTAACTTCACCCAGTTCATATAACCTTTAAACATTCGAATTATGTGATATTGATTTTAAAACATTTTTTTCGCCGAAAATTTACTGCTAACTTCAATAACATGTAATTTTCAGCTAATATCAACAGAATTTTGTACTACCACCTGATACGAAATATGTCAATAATGCAGGGTTTTTCGGCTGAAATTTTCGGCTAACTCCAGTAACAAAAAAATTTAATCTTTATTGCAAAAAATTGGAAAGCCCCTACGGATGCCACTTCTTGACCTCCCAATTTATGCAAAAGGCTTTAGTATGAAGTTTCATTCCCAATAGTCAATCCGCCTGGTACGTATAGTTCGATACGCAGCCCGAAAAAGTGCGATATCACCACTTTACTATCAATGTCGCGAGAGTTTTATAACATTAAGCCCGTAAGTTTAAAATTATCTTTTTGTATTTTTCAGTTATCCTCCTATGGAAATCTTCAGAAAAACTCTATTTATCATCAGTCGATTCTTAGGCAAGCACTAGACACATACGGCCAGCCTTCTTAAAGTTTTAACTACAGGGTATCCGCCGGGAAGGTATACTACTTTGTTTTGCCGCCATTTAGGCGAATATTAGTATTGACAGTTCATACTTGACAGTCGTGAAGTAGACACGTGGCAAATTTATTATGGAAAAATATTCGATCGTGTCAATAGGATGTTACAGCTCGCCCATGACATTCCCGATTTTCATGAAAAAATCATAATGAGTGACGAGGCACATTTTCATTTAAATGGATATGTGAATAAACAGAATAGTCGGTTCTGGGCAATGGAAAACCCTCACATTATTCATCAGTCACCTTTACATCCATTAAAAGTGACAGTCTGGTGTGCAATTTGGTCAGGAGGAATCATTGGACCTTACTTCTTTGAAAATGAAAACGGCGTAACGGTAACTGTGAATGGGGAGCGATATCGTGATATGATTGAAAACTTTTTAACGCCACAACTGCATACTTTGGGCTTGATTAACATGTGGTATCAGCAAGACGACGCCACATCGCATACAGCCAGGATTACAATGGAATTACTGCGAGAACTCTTTACACAACAAGTTATTTCAAAAAATGGTGATGTTGATTGGCCTCCACGGTCGCCTGATTTGACTGCTCCGGACTTCTTTTTGTGGGGATATCTAAAAAGCAAGGCTTATGCAAACAAACCAGAAACGCTTGAGCAACTCAAACAAAATATTCGTGATGAAATTAATGAAATACCGCGTGAAATGTGTGAGAATGTAATGAAAAATGTGCTCAAAAGGGCTCGCATTTGTGAGGCTAACAGAGGCGGCATTTATCTGATATTGTATTCCATACATAATTTCCGACATTATATAAAACATTTATCAATATAAGATCCATTCTCTTTCATTTAAATAAAAATCATAAACAAACAAAGTAGTATACCTTCCCGGCGGACACCCTGTATAATCTAATACCAGAGTTTTAATCTCGCCTCACTGGCGATTCGCGAGTACTTAACATATACTGCGCAGGATCCGTTTAAGTTTAGACTTCAAACTTCTGAAAAATTCTATCTATAATTATCAGGATATACTCCATTAAATTCCGCCTCACGGGCAGACGCTTCAAGAACACATGACACATACCGCCAAATTCGTTGAAATTTTAGATACAAACAGGACATAATAATTTAAATCATGCTGCACTCATGGTTAACGAGCACTGGACATACTCTCATATCACCGGATTGGTTGAAATTCTGAGTACAAATAATGAAGTTTTCAGAAAAAGTCTAAATGGAATTATCTGGATGTAGTCGCTTGTATCCGGATACCACCGGATTCGTTTAAGTTCTAACTACAAACTGAGAAAAGTTCTGTCTGAAATTATTTGGTGCGATTTACGAGCATTTGACTTCTACTCTGTCAAAAATGTAATGGAAATTGGTCATTTGAAAAGCCTGCTTAATGGGGTTATAAAATTTGTTTTGTCACTTAGTTGGGACAACTCTTCGATCTGCCATTTAGTTTGTTTACAGTGCTCTTTTATGTCAGTTCATCTGAAGTGTGATTTGCGATTTTTATAATGAATAAAATTATCGAATAAAGAATTTGTCTGAAATTTTGTATTGCAAATGGAATTTCGTGTGCCGAATCGCTGAAAATGATGCAGAAGGCTTACGGTGTGAATCGACTTTATTAAAGCACGTGCATATGAGTAACCATGAACGTCTTCAATAAAGTGAAGGAAATAGTGTCGGAACATCGTAATTTTGGTTTGAGAAAGATATCCGCTGAACTTTATGTGTCTCACGAATCAATTCATACCATTGTACACGATTATTTGGCATGAAACGCTCGATTCTGAAGGACCTGAATTTTATTCAAAACTCAGTCGCGTAAAGGCTACATTCATAAAACGGATCATAACTGGTGATGAGACATGGGTTTACGAGTTTGACATGCAAACCGGTGTTGTGCGGTCCATGCGGTGTTGTGCACTCGGAATTAGAGGTAAATAGCGAATATTATCTGAGCGTTATGCGGCGTTTGAGAGAAAAACTTCGTCGAAAAAGGCCAGAGTAGTGGAAAAAAAGATTCATGGATTTTGCACCACGACAACGCACCTCACAAGGCTATCATTGTGAACGAATTTCTGGCCAAAAACTCCGGCTGCAATTTTTTTCCTTTTTCTCTTTCTCTTTCTCTTTTCTTTGTTCGATATTTTTGTTCATTATAAAAATCGTAAAACACTTGAGATGAACTGATAAATAGCACATTGTAAACAAACTAAATAACAGATTGCGCTGAAACTTCACGTCAAGAGGGGTCAGTGGTGCCAACTTAGCGTCATAAAAAAAATTGAGTACGCTTTTTAAATTACCAATTCCCGTTATTTTTTGACAGAATGTTTACCGCCCGATTTGTAGAAATATTGACTACAAATTAACAGATTTTCAGAAAAATTCTATCTGGACCTTGAATATCGCCTCACAGTCGATTCTAGAGCTTCACATATATTGCCGGATTCTTTGAAGTTTTGTCTAGCAAGTGACAGATTTTCAGAAAAATTATATCTTGAATTATCTGGATAAAGTCGTTTAAAGCACGCTTCATAACAGGTGTGAAGTTTTTAATGAAAAGTGTAGCTACACAAATTAACGAAAAGTGTAACTTCTAAAAAGTGTAGCAATTAAAAGTGTAAATAACGCACCTTTACTAAAACAAGATCGTCAAAAATGTATATTTCATGCAAATACCGGGATCAAATTTTATCATAATAATTCTAGTCGAAAAGTTGGAGTTATTACGAGTAAAAAACTCAGAGGTGATACCAAGCAAAGGCATATGCCGTCTAATAGTAAACAACTTGAGCTGTTCAAAATAGTTAACTAAATTAAAATAAATAGTTTTGGAATGGTTCCACACAAGAATTATAATATAAATTTCATAAAAATTCAAATATTTTTCAAAATACTTGCTGCACTAGTGTAGCTGCGGCCGATTCCAGAAAACTTAGAGATGTTACTAAGTGTGGTCATATATTTTCTGAAAGTGGATGAATCGTCCTGTTCAAAACATTTAACCACGTAAAAGTAAAAAGATTTGGGGTTGCTTCACGACAATTTTTAAGTAGGTAAATTTAATGAATATTTTATTACTCGTCAAAATATCTGCTACACTATGGCCGATTCTCGAAAACTCAGACGTCTTATCAAGTGTAGCCATATATATTCTGAAAGTGGATGAATAGACTATTCATACGAATATTCCAATATTCGTCAAAATACCTGCTACACTATGGCCAATTCCAGAAAACTCGGAGATGTTACCAAGTGTGGCCATATATTTTTTGAAAACGGATGAATCGTCCTATCCAAAATAGTTAACCATGATAAAATAAAAAGATCTGGGGTTGCTTTATGACAATTTTAATTCGGTAAATTTAATGAATATTCTAATACTCCACCAGACTGGAGTATTAGAATATTCATTAAATTTATGGAATTAAAATTGTCGTGAAGCAACCCTAGATCTTTTTATTGTAACGTGGTTAGCCGTTTTGAACAGGACGATTCATCCGTTTTCAGAAAATATATGACCACACTTGATAACATCTCTGCGTTTTCTGGAACCGGCCATAGTGTAGCAGGTGTTTTGACGAATATTGGAATATTAAAACCGAACTAAAAATTGTCGTGAAGCAACCCCAGATCTTTTTATTTTAATGTGGTTAAATGTTTCGAATAGGACGATGTATCCACTTTCAGAAAATATATGACCACACTTGATAACATCTCTCAGTTCTTCTGAAATCGGCCATAGTGTGGCAGGCATTTTGACGAATATTGGAATATTGAAACCGAATTAAAAATTGTCGTAAAACAACCCCAGATCTTTTAATTTTAACGTGGTTAAATGTTTCGAACAGGACTATGTATCCACTTTCAGAAAATATTACCACACTTGTTAACATCTCTGAGTTCTTCTGGAATCGGCCTTAGTGTAGCAGGTATTTTGACGAATATTGGAATATTAAAACCGAATTAAAAATTGTCGTAAAACAACCCCAGATCTTTTAATTTTAACGTGGTTAACTTTTTTGAACAGGACGATTCATCCGTTTTCAGAAAATGTTTGGCCACACTTGGTAACATCTCTAAGTTTTCTGGAACCGGCCATAGTGTAGCAGGTATTTTGACGAATATTGGAATATTAAAACCGAATTAAAAATTATCGTGAAGCAACCCTAGATCTTTTAATTTTAACGTGGTTAACTGTTTTGAATAAGACGATTCCTCCGTTTTCAGAAAATATTTGGCCACACTTGGTAACATCTCTGAGTTTTCTGGAACCGGCCATAGTGTAGCAGGTATTTTGACGAATATTGGAATATTAAAACAGAATTAAAAATTGTCGTGAAGCAACCCTAGATCTTTTTATTTTAACGTGGTTAACTGTTTTAAATAGGACGATTCATTCGTTTTCAGAAAATATTTGGCCACACTTGGTAACATCTCTGAGTTTTCTGGAACCGGCAATAGTGTAGCAGGTATTTTGACGAATATTGGAATATTAAAACCGAATTAAAAATTGCCGTGAAGCAACCCCAGATCTTTAAAGTTTAATGTGGATAAATTTTTCGAATAGGACGATTCATCCGTTTTCAGAAAATATATGGCTACACTTGGATGACATCTCCGAGTTTCTGGAATCGGACATAGTGTAGTAGGCATTTTGACGAATATTGGAATATTAAAACCGAATTAAAAAATGCCGTGAAGCAATCCTAGATCTTTTAATTTTAACGTGGTTAACTGTTTTGAACAAGACGATTCCTCCGTTTTCAGAAAATATTTGGCCACACTTGGTAACATCTCTGAGTTTTCTGGAACCGGCAATAGTGTAGCAGGTATTTTGACGAATATGGGAATATTAAAACCGAATTAAAAATTGTCGTGAAGCAATCCTAGATCTTTTAATTTTAACGTGGTTAACCGTTTGGAACAGGACGATTCATCCGTTTTCAGAAAATATATGGCCACACTTGATAACATCTCTGAGTTTTCTGGAATCGGCCATAGTGTAGCAGGTATTTTGACGAATATTGGAATATTAAAACAGAATTAAAAATTGTCGTGAAGCAACCCTAGATCTTTTTATTTTAACGTGGTTAACCGTTTTGAACAGGACGATTCATCCGTTTTCAGAAAATATATGGCCACACTTGATAACATCTCTGAGTTTTCTGGAATCGGCCATAGTGTAGTAGGTATTTTGACGAATATTGGAATATTAAAACCGAATTAAAAAGTATCGTGAAGCAACCCTAGATCTTTTAATTTTAACGTGGTTAACTGTTTTGAACAAGACGATTCCTCCGTTTTCAGAAAATATTTGGCCACACTTGGTAACATCTCTGAGTTTTCTGGAACCGGCCATAGTGTAGCAGGTATTTTGACGAATGTTAGAATATTCATTAAATTTACCGACTTAAAAATTGCCGAGAAGCAATCCCAATCTTTAAATTTTTGGAACAGGACAATTTATCCACTTTCAGAAAATATATGTTTATACTTGGGAATATCACTAACATCGCTACACTTTTCGTTAATTTGTGTAGCTACACTTTTCATTAATTTGTGTAGCTACACTTTTCGTTAAAAATTTCACACCGATCGCCTCAAACACGATTTTCGGGCACGTCGCATATCCCGCCGGAAATGGTGAAGTTTTGATTACAAATTGACACATTTATAAAATCAGTTCGACCTGTAGTTATCTGGATATAGTCGTAACAAGTCACTATATCTAGTCATAAAATTTCAGATATAATTCTGGAAATATCTCAGTTTGTAGTCAAACGTTAATTAATCCAGTGGTTTACGTCAAGTGTCCGTGATTTGCCTGTGAGGCGTTTTTTTTTGGAAATTTGACTCCCAGCCATTGGGCTAAAAATTCGGCTAGCTTAAAATATAACTTAAAACTATTCCTATTAAAATTTGGAACTACGCAACACCTATTTTGAAATACATACGTATCATTGCACATCATGTCAACATGCGAGTCGACATACCACCTTTTAAAACTTTGTAATTTTTAGTCGTCTCGCAGGTACAATTTTACGGTGTGGATATACTAAAACTTTTGAAAATTAAAACAAACAATCAACTTAATGGCATGTTAAATGTTTCAATTACGAGGAGAGCTTTTTTGTTCCTCTTCTCAGGTTCGTCAACATACAATATTTATGGCACACCGTAATGAATATTATCATCAGACGAAAATTCGTGTAGACGGAAAACTTTTCTCATTGCATGCGCACATAACATATACGAGTAGACATAATCATTCTGAAGTTAGTGACACATTATTGAAAATTGTTCACCGTAAAAATAGAAACATTCAGATGATTAGACAAACATTACACTAAATAACAAGATTTGTTACTTAACTTTGTTGGTGCGGCGAGCTCCTGTGTATCTGGTACTTATGCTAATGGTATTTATTTAGGTTAGATGACTTTATCTTATCAACAACATTTACATAAACGAATGGGATTTTCATATAAATTTTATACATCTGTATGTGACTAGATATACGACATACACAAAGATAAAATTTATGCTTCTATCATGTATACGTAAATTGTTGTAGTTGTAAATACATATAGAGATACATAAATCAGACATGTAAATTTGAAAGTTTGGTGTAATACAAGAAGTTTTTAAGCCATGGCAAAATTATGCTTGCATGTTCGTTAGGCATTTCTGTGATTTATTTTGAGGCAGATAAAAAAGTTTATCGTATTCGGGAAAGGCTGTTTAAATTTATAAAATTAAATTCATTAGGTTTGGCTAGTCGTAACTTCATGTAGCATAAAACTAAGGTGGAAACATATAAATGATATGGAGTTAAAATCCCATCAGTACTAACGCAAGTTATGTATAATTATTAATCAATATTGAGTTGAAAGTCCAATTCAAGGAAAAAGCTTCCTATACCTCCGAGGTTATGAGTCTGGTTGGTTCATCCAGTACGGCTGGCGGAAGTTCAAACACATTTACGAAATTGAAAAATCCATTCTTAAGAGAAGTATGGTGATAAGATCCCGTATAAAACCGACCGCTGCAACTAATGTCAAACGATCAATTTCAACTTCAATTTTGATTATGAAGCCAGAAGTGGTTGATGACCCGATGAATATACTCCCCGAAAAGCACAGCAAGAACACAAGTTTTAAAGTGAGCATTACTAAACGTAATGTACCTATGAAACAAATTGGCATCGATCGCTATATTACTGAAAAGAGATAGATATGCAAATATTGAAGAACCGCCTAATCGAAAATACAAGACACATCCAATTTATACTAACCCATACACGAATGGAAAAGCATATCACGTAACAGATTTACTACGTGGCAAAATACACGAAACATCAGATACGCGCAACAGAAGCTATTACACATACCGATTGAAGTCTTCAAAGGGTCTTTCTGTCATTATTAAAGGCATCGAAAGCCGCGCTTGTTGAAGATGGATTTAAGTTACAGAATGTATATACCACCGCTTGAAGCAACTACAAAAAATGGTCAAAGTTAAACTTGTTCCATTCCAAAACATTTTGAAAGACGGGACGACGTTCATCCAATATGTAAACTAAATATAAACTAAAGTACCAACGCGTAACTTTTGAAGAACCAAAGAAAACCACCGGACCAATAAAAAGGTTTGATTTCAGAAATCACTCCTATAAAACTTTTTTTTTTTTTTTATTATCTCTGCAATCTGTTGTGGGGCCAAGGCTCTCCCAACTCTTTCACGGTTAGTTTTTCCGTCCTTACTTTTACGCCAGTGTGTAGGCCAATTCGAGGACGTACGGTCATAGGGGCGATTTTGTTACTATCTGCACATTGCATAGCTCCATGCCAGCCTATACTGGCATGGAAGATGGGTCGGCCCATGAGTTTTGCACTCCGACAGGGGGTCATAGATGTGTTCCATTTCATCACAGATCGTAATCTGTTGATGAAAATTTGCTTTTGCATCCTGCCCCTATCGGGATTCGAACCCGGTACCTCCCGATCCAAACGCCAAAGCTTTAGCCACTGTGTCATTTGGTCGGTCCTATAAAACTTTTCAAAAGTAATCTTTTGAAGTTGGGTTGAAATAAGAGGTGTATACGGGTGATTCTGGCCGATGAGGGGAATACACAATCATGAAACTTGGTTAGTATGTTCAGTACAACCAGTTTAAGTAATGTCATTAATATTTTTTTTTTTTTTTTTTTAATATATTTATTTATTACAACTGATTTACAAATCATCTAGTAATTTATCTTTCATAATTTATATTCTTGTTTGGAGGGTTGTAGCCCTTTGGCTAGTCCCCTTTACAATTTTATTATATTTTTAGTCGATCCTGATTGGTTCTTGTAGATCATGCTGTTTCTTCCTTCGCAGCCGTCTTACTAGGTTTGAATCATCCAACATACGACGTATCTCAGCATTTTGGTGTAGACTAATACGTTGCATGTGTTTTCTCGCGTGTTTGCTTATTTCTTCACTAACGAAATCCATCTGCAGATCTCTATGGAGGTTGTCATTTCTTATGTACCATGGTGCATTAACTATTCCACGAAGGAGTTTGCTTTGGAATGACTGAATGATATTGACATTGGTTTTCTTTGTACAGCCCCAGAGCTGAATACCGTAAGTCCACACAGGTTTTAGGATTTGCCGGTATAGTAGCAATTTATTATGTAAAGTTAGCACAGAATTTCTTCCTAAGAGCCAATCCATCTTTCTGTATTTCATGTTTAACTCTTCTTTTTTTTCACATGCTCTTTCCATTTTAGTTTCGCGTCTAGAGTCATGCCTAGATATTTTGCCGTATTTGCATAGGGAATTTGCTGGGAGTTCAGTTCTACTGGTACCCAGTTGATCTTCTTGTTGGTAAAGTTTACGTGAACAGATTTTGTTTCATTAAGTTTTATTCGCCATCTCTTGGTCCAGGTACTGACAATATTAGTAGCTCTTTGCAATTTGTTTGTAGATACTTCTATGCAATTAGCAACTGCTAAGAAGGCCGTATCATCCGCAAACGTCGCTATGTTAGTCTCCTCTATCGTTGGCAGGTCCGAGGTGTATAGAACATATAAAGTTGGTCCCAGAACGCTACCTTGCGGTACCCCTGCTGATATTTTCTTTATTTCTGAGTATTCGCCATCTAATTTAACTCGAAAGAGTCGGTTAGATATGTAAGATTTTAGAATTTCATAAAACTTCTTTGGTAAGTCTCTTTGTAATTTATATTCCAAACCTTTATGCCATACTCTGTCAAAGGCCTGTGCTACATCCAAGAAGACGCTTGAACATACTTTCTTTTTTTCAAGTACGTCTTCAATTATGTTTGTAATTCGGTGTACTTGTTCTATTGTTGAATGGTTTTTCTGAAGCCAAATTGATGTGGAGGAACAAGATTTCTTTCTGCTATTATTGGTTTTAGTCTCTTTAGGAGTAGTTTCTCGAATATTTTTGAAATTATTGGGAGTAAAGAAATCGGCCTATACGAATTTTTGTCATTAAGTGGTTAGTTGGGTTTAGGTATCATAATTACTTCTGCTACTTTCCATTGACTTGGAACGTGTTTAAGTCTGAACACTGCATTAATTATTTGGAGTAGTTTACGTAGACCTTTTTCAGGAAGAGCTTCTACTACTTGTCCTGTAATTAAGTCATATCCTGGAGATTTCTTTGTATTTAGGTTGAGATTGATTTCCTCTTTTAATTCTTGTAGTGTGACAGGAGATATATTGCAGTTATCCATTTTATATACTGGTGGTATGTTTTCTTCTGCAGTTTGTCTAGGTAGTGGCTGAAACGTGTTCTCGAGGTGGGTTGCAAACAACGAAGCTTTTTGCTTTGCACTTATAGCCCATGTGCCATCTTCATATTTTACTGGTGGAACTTGTAGTTTAGGTCGTTTTAAACTTTTTGTCGCTTTCCAAAGGGAGTACTCGGTATCTTTTTCCCCAGTAAGGCCACTCAAGTATTTATTAATGGATTCGTTTTCGATTTCTATGATTAGCAACTTTAGTTTATTGGATAAAAAACTAAGAGTTGTTTTATATTCTGGCGCTCGACTTCTTTGCCAGGCCTTTCTTGCTTTTCGTTTTGCTGCAACCAGTTCCCTAACTTCTAGAGGATAAATAGTACTTCGGCGCATTTCCTTTGAACTTGAGGGGGTACTACTCCACGCCGCTTCTTGTATACTGTTGTTGAGTTGTTCTAGTTCTTCTTCTAGCTCTATCGGGTTTTTAATTGGCACCTGAAGATCAATATTATCCTCAACAAGTTTCTGGAATTTCTCCCAGCAGGTCTTTTTGTTCGTTAGCGAAGGTGGACTAGTTTTTTTAATAATCGTTGCACTGATTGTCATAATAACAAGCGTATGATCCGACATAATCCCCTCGCTGCTTTCTAGGTATATGTAGTTTTCGTCTATACCTTTGGTGATAAAGAAGTCAATGATATCGGGTATTTTGTTTCTATCCGTAGGCCAATAAGTTGGTTGATCTCCAGAATGAAAATCGCAATTGCATAGTCTTCCTGCTGCAAACAGCTCTCTTCCTTTTTAGAGGTTACTCTTGATCCCCAGTAGGTGTTTTTTGCATTAAAATCACCTCCGATTATGAAACTTGATCCAAGTGATTTAAATAACGTGCAATAGTCTTGTTTAATTAAATTATATCTTGGGGGGCAATATATTGACGATACACTATATTCTTTGTTATTATTTATAAATACTTTTAAGGTGACTACTTGCATAAATTCCTCTTCAATTTTAAGATCTATAAAGTGTTTGATGTTTTCTTTTATAACCACCGACGATCCTCCCCTTGCCCTTCCTGCTGGATGAATGGCGTGGTAACAATTGTATCCATATATTTTAAGATATGAAGTTGAAGTAAAATGGGTTTCCGATACTAGGCATATATCTATTTTTTCAGTATTTAGGAAAATTTCTAATTCTGGAATATGTTGAATTAGCCCATTTTCATTCCAGGTTACTATTCTTAATGTTTTATTTGTTGTTGTTTGCATCATTTTAATAGAGCGTGGATTTCATTTCATTTAGAGAGTCTTGCTTATCTAACCTGTTGCTTAGAGCTTGAAGGCATTTCTCTTGTTTAGCTAGACGAATGTTAAGAGCTTCCATGCTTCTTAGTATCTTTTGGAGCACTGCTGTACCTTCAGGACTGTGCTCCGAAATAATTGGTTTTGTCATGACTACTTGCGAGTACAGTTTTCGTTTTGGTTCTCCCGTTTTACTAGCATGAGGTTTAGGTTCCTCTTTGGTGGAAGTTTGATAATTTTTTACCGATACTCCTGGACTTTGTTTTCGTGTTTTATTTCTTATTCGTTGTAGCTCCTTAGCTATTTCACATCCCCGGTAGTGTGACTTATTGCAATTGACACATTTTGCAGCAATATTTTTACTAACCGGGCATACCTGGGCATGATGCTTTCCGGCACATTTCACGCATCTAGTCTCTCTTTGGTAATATTTCTGCGTATGATTGAAACCTTGACATTTTTTGCACTGCGGTATTTAACCGCTATTTTTTCAATGGCTCTATTTTAACTCCCATGCTAAGTATTGCCTTGATATTATACACATCTTCCACTTTTTGTTTATTATTAAAAGTGAGCATAAATAGTGGAAGCCCTCTTTTGTTAACTTGAACTCCTTGTTCAGTTTCGATTTTTTCTTTCTTAACAATGTTTACGGCATTTTCTATTTGATAACCCTTTTGCTTGAGATCCTCAATAATTTCCTCTTTTGCACAGGTTGGGTGAAGACCTCTAGCCATAACTTTAATTGGGCGATCATTCTTATCCTCATAGGTAAATCACTGATGCCCCTCGGAATTAAGCTTTGTAGCCAAAGCTCTATAAGTTTCAGAGTCTACAACATTAATTTTCCAGACGCCGTTGTTTAGAGATACGAGTTTGTTATTCTAGAGCTAGTTGTTTCTTGATGATTAACTGATTTCTGGCAACCTCTTTTGAAGTTGATGGTAAAGTCTCCGCCATTTCTGGTGAGTGTTGCGCTTTCCTTTTCTTACTTGGTCTTGTATTCCGGTTCAACATCCAATTTGTTTCTCTTTCTAATTCTTCTTCATCCGTAAGGAATGAATTAATGCCATCATCGACTGTTGGGCTAGGTGTCGTCCCAAGTTCTGCACGTGTTTCAACTGCTTTTTTGAGTTCTTCATTTTCTCTTTTTAAAATTGTAAATTCTTCTTTCGATTTAGTAGTAAATTTTTTTATTTCTCTTAGTTGTTCACGGAGTTCGGCATTTTCCTTCTCGTACTGAAATATATTTCCAGTTGAAGATCTTGGTGATCTTGATAATTTGGAACTTCGTCCAAATGGGTTAAACAATGATTGGCCCACCCCAGAATCTGTTGGGCCTGCATCCGAAGAGTGTGGATTTGGCAGCATATCTGCTGCTGTACCACCTGGGGTATTACATTCCGTATTTGTTGTATTCATTGTTTGTTTTAGCCAATTTATACCACTGGCATTTGGTCCCCGGTAGCACTTTGCTACTGTCGAAGCAGTACCCGCCCCCCGCGACGAGGACGCGGCTACCTTGGTGTTACCTAGGTGTACACAGAGACAGCCGAAGCCCTCTGAGTACCCTAGGCTGAGGGGCTCATTAATAAATGGTAGGATTTCCAAAAATCACTCATATTTTTTTTAAACCGACTTGTGAAAATAGGGTTGAATTTAAGTTTTATATTTATATGAAAAATCTAGCTGATGTCTAGAATGAACCGTGAATCATGGTCTTATCAGCGTATATAAATCTCGCTTAAACAATATTGCAATATATCTTATGATAGTAAATCGATATCAAAAGATTCGGCACATAATGCGCTAGCTAGATATTGCCGTTCTAGGATCAATTCTGAAGGAGAACTAAATTGTTTAGGAACGTAAACAGAAATTCCACATTATCCCCCAAAATATGTTATGCACAAATTTTGCCGTCAGACACACAAAATTGAACAATCATATACTCCTCGACAAAATAAGAAAACCGTGGGATTTCTAAAACGGGATTTCTGGCGTGATGGATACCAATAATAACCTTAAACAATTAGCAAATGACCGAACTCAGCAGTATAACAATAAAAAACGTCATCAACAGCTCCACCCATTTCCTCGATCAAAGAGAAAGACTTAAAAAAAAAATGATCAAACCAATAGCGCCGTTAATCAAAAGACTCCTGTCTTTCACCACGAATGTACATATTACAGTTGAAGTTCGAAATCGGTAAATGCCCGAATTTTTAATTTTTTAAATTCGTTTACACGATTCAAACCCTGTTTTCCAGAGGTCTGATGGTTACGAAATGTTTGTTGACCTTGCCCCTTACATCCCCATCCATAGTTTCATTTATTCCTCGTCATGAGAGGCACAATTAGTTCTCGCGAGCCTGTGAAATAGTAAAGCCGTTAGTCCCTAGAAATACTTCGTGGGGTGAAGGGAGTTTCGAGAATATAGGACTCTCATTTCACAGATTTCGAAGCAATAAAATAGTTTTTCCAATTTTAATTCGGACATTTACCGTAACATATACATACACAGATCTTGAATAAATCACCCTTAACGGATTTTTGATAAAAATTATTAATCTTATTCCTGCTTAAATTTAAAAAAATTAACCTTGAAATTTATTTGAATCCTTAAATTAATTGTCGATTTTTCTAAATGCAATATACCTTAGCTGCCACTTCCGGAACCCACATTTCCTCCTTAATTCGCAAGGATCTCCCAATTTACGGAAAAAACTTTTGCTTGAAATTTCGTTCCAAACCAATCCGCTTCGACTGTAAAGATGCCAAATTTTGGTAAAATCAAGTTTTTTTTATGAAAATTGATCATTTTCGGTAAAATTAAAAAAAAGGATCTGAACAAATTTTATTTGAAATTGTACTTGCAATCTTTTTGTCCTGAATCGTTTCTTCGTACATTGGTCCTTCGAGCCGGATATGAACCAGCGACCTATGGATGCCATTTTGTCGATATGCTTGCAATGGCTAAACTCGTCCTTTGACATCATGTAATATTCATCACAAATTCACGATGTATGGAGGTAACCACATAGTCCATTGATGCTTGAATGAAGATGCCTTCGATTGTAGGAAGAGGTGTAGGTTTAAACACTTGATATTTCGCCGTGTTCATCAACGGAACTTTTAATTCAAATATCAAATATTGACCACTTAGTTCTCCTCTGCATGACGTGATTTGGTGATAGGATTGAAGTACTTACTGCTTTGTTGTTTGAATTTAAAAGGACATTAATTAGTTTTTTCTGAGTGTCTTTGAAGTCAGAGAATCAGAGAAAACGTCATTTTTGAATGTTGTTGATGTCACCTAATGCAGGACCTATTTGGTGTGTAATAGCTTGCTAATGACGTCTGTTGTCTTCATCAGTTCGTTTTAAGATGTTTAGAGTTGCGTCAGCAATAGATGTATCATTCTTGGATATCATTAAAAGGTGTTGTTGATTTATTTTAACTTTTTGAATTTCTCTCTACTTTCTCTTTTCTCTGTAGTCGAAGTATTGCGTTCTTGTTCTCGATTTCAGAGCATATCTGATGATTTCCTTCAGCTGTTTCCATGCAAAGTTAATCCATGTTACTTGCTAGATTTCGGTATGCCATCAAATCTGAATAGTAGGTTGTGAGGTTGAAGTAAACTACTATTTTCCACCGCTGGTTGGTGAATCGGAGATTTCCTAAATTTTCTAAATACAATCCACGTTGATGACTAAGAGTGGTGATGTTGTACATCAGCTGTTCGGTCGATCATACTGGACTAGGCAGTGTAGTGATCACCAGTAAACTTAGTAGAAGTAAATGGTAGAACTGTGATATTGGTGGCTTTAGAATTCCTTTGCTACGGGACTTATTCGCTGACTTATTTTGCGACTTTTCGATGTCAAAAGGTAGGACTCTTACTTTGGTAATGGGTTTTTTGAATCTAGTTGGCGGTAAGTTATTGTCTTTTATTAAAACAATGTCGTCTACTTTAACCATTGGTTGTTTGCTGGTCCATTTAGTTCTTTGTTGTAGTTCGGTAAGGTAGTCATTTGCGTTTCTAAAAATCTTGAACCATTTTTGTAGTAATCTCCACCGATGATTGATAGGAATGTTTTCATTCAGCATGTTCGGTTCTGGAATAGTAATTAGTGAATCACCAAGATGAAACTGGTGTAAGTGGCTTTGAATTGAGGCATGCTTCTATCTGCGATGTAACTATTGCTAACTCTTCATATGTGAGGGTTGTGTCTCCAATTATCCATTTTAGATTTAATTTTAGAGATTTCACTGCTGCTTACCAAAGTCCCCCAAAATGTGGTGCAGACGTTGTTATGAAAAGCCACTGAATCCCAGTGTCAGCTAGCATTCGCTAGAGGGCAAGATTTGCTTGTTGTTGATTCTCTTCAAGCAGTGCCTGGCTCCAAATCCGTTTGCAAAGACCTCTTCGAGCCATAAATCTCTTAAAGGCCGCGATAAAGACTGCACTGGTCATATCGCTGACAATCGCTATGTGCACTGCTTTGGTAGCAAAGCATACAAATACTGCTATGTATCCTTTGTATGACTTATTCCTATGGACGTGATGACATGACTCGTTCTTTGGGTAAGCTTGCCATTAGTTGATACCTTGTTGAAGCATTGAACCGAATACACGTGATGCATCTCGCTATTTCAGTACGTATGGTGCTTCTGCCGTTCGTGACTTGAATTTCCGATATTCGATTGGCCGCGAAAGTTTTATATTTATGAGGGTGCCCTCGAATCCAACAGAACGAGATCATTAAGTCAGTCCAAAAGAACGAAGTTGTTTTCGGAATTTGCATTCCTTCTTTATTAGTTTAGTGAGCAGAAACGCTCCACAAAGCTTAAGACGAAAGTAAGTTTTAATCGGAGCAACCTTTGTTTTTTTACCGGACAAGTGGTGCAGTGGTTAAAGCTTCGGACCGGGAGGTGCTGGATTCGAATCCCATCAGAGGCTAGATGCAAATCGAATTTTCATCATCGATTACGATCGGTGATGAGAATAAATACAACTAAGACCCTCTGATGGAGTGCAGAATTCCGTGTCACGCGCCGACCCACTTTCCATGTCAACCAACAGGTTGACATGGAGCTTGCAATGTGCAGGTGGTATACTGTAGTTGTGTGAGTAGGTGAAGTAGGTGGGTTAATGATGTGGAGTGAATGAGTGGTATCACAATGGGCCTAAAAATTGGCCTAAGTGTGCAGTAAGCAACCACTGAAACCTAACCTAACCTAACCTAACCTTTGTTTTTGATGCGAGAAGCGACATTAGTAATGCCTTCTGAATTTTGATAGATTTGAAGTTCTGTTGTATTCTTCTTCTCAAAATGGATCCCCAAGGTGAGATAAATAAGTCTTCCAGAAGAAGTAGAGAATCTTTAAATTCCTGTAGTTTAGCTACAACTGTTATTGGTGCCAGCCAGCCTAATGGATCAAAAAGTTTTGCACTAGCAGAAAGTAGGTTTGGTTTAGTAGGCTTGTCAGGCGTGGATTGGGTGACGATTAAACCGAATGTATCGGTTACTGAATTCCAGTGTAGTCCAAGAGTTTTAATTTTTTATTGCCCATTTTCTTAAGATAAATCCACCGCTATTCAGTATGTCAATGGTTTGTTTTTGGTTGAGTAAGGCTTCTTCCAGTGTGTTTTGCCCAGAAATCAGGTCATCCACGTAGAAATCATTCAAAACTACGTTAGACGCTATAGACTAGTTTCATTGTTCGTCGATGGCCAGCTGTCGTAGTGACTTTCCAGCTAAATAAGTAGCTGCTGCTGTCCCATATGTGACGGTGGCCAGCTTAAACTCCTGAATTTATTGTTGTGGAGACTCTCTCTTAATATTATGGATAATAAATCCTAGAGAAGAGTAGGACCCGTTAACATTACGTCGTTTAACGATGTTCCAGTTATTGTTTTGGCAGAGCCATCGAAAATTACCCTCAATTTTGTAGTTGTTTTCGAATCCTTTAGAACCGCATGATGCGGCAGGAAATAGTAACCAGTTTCAGTAGCTGAAAACTTCAGCAACTCTGCAACTTTCAACTCTTTATTTCTATCTCTGCAACAGTTCTGCAACTTTCATGTTTCCCAATGCGATATATTTATCCATGAACTTCTTATATTGAATGTTAAGCATCCCAGTCGGTTGGCAGAATGTAACTCAATGCCAAAAGGAATCTTGATTACGTAGCGACCAGATTTGAGACATTTGTAACTGGTCGCGAATATTTTTTTACACTCCAGTTCTTCTTTGGTGAGTGCTCGTTTGGTGGGAGAATTTCGACCAAACATCACTGGGAACTCCCAATTTATAAAAAATGCTTATGTATAAAGTTCAACTCCGATCAGTCAAATCATCTAGCCTGTAGAGAGGATACAGTCTATTATGTACAGCACTATACACACACACAGCCGATGAATAGAATATGATGCGATTATATCTGGTAATTGCATTGCTAGACGTAGCCTTTCCATCACTACTCCGCTTGACTACGTCCACGCTCGTGTCGGTGGTAACTCGGCTCTAGGAAGCTAGGCCGAGGCAGAAGTCAGAGAGGAGTCAAATAGGTCACTTGCAAATGATGCGCTTAAAAGTTGTGTGACTTAAATCCTGGAGCGTTTGTCTCACATTGAGTGGCTTTTCGGTCAGCGACTGTACCCCAGGAGGAGCGGCTGTGTACCTACTTGGCAGAACGTATAAAATGCTAGGGGCGGCATCTCGAAAAAGAATCCAAGACGAGTTCAGTTGAGGAGAGTTTAGTTACGATGCAGAAAGTAGGAAACCCACCGGCTAAAGGGAGTGAGCAAGCAGGCTCCCAACGGTCAAGATCCAGCAACTGCAATGTTACAATGGTGGCGAACTTGGCCAATGTGACAGATATGCCTACAAATGAAGAGAAAGGAAGCACTGAATCCGTGCATGGGGATAGAAAACCCGCTAACCCACTTGGAATGTGTGCCTTAAAGCAGAGATCCCCTAAGAAGGGGGCGATGACCAGTACATTGGAGAGATGTTTTTCATCGCCTTCTTTGAGGAGTTACAAGGAGAAAACCAAAGAAATAAGGCTAACCAGGCTCGGGAAAAAAATTGAGGAACTGGTGGAATTCGTAAAACCGAGAAATGATGTACATAGCGAGATCGAGAAGATGATAAACACCATTAGCACGCTTTATGGCTCAGCTATAAGTAAGATGGACGTTTCGAAAAAGCAGTGCCAAACTTCACCGATCAATAATGACGGGAAAGAAAATTTACTTCGTCTACGAACTGTGAGCAGGAAACAGGAACTGAAGGAAGCGACTAACGAAGACACGAGCAGAGCACTTGTGGTTTCCAGTAAAAAGTTGTCCACACCACCTAAAAGTTATGAAAGAAAGCAAATTAAGAAAAGGAATACTAAGGCTACTCCACAAGGTAATCCTCCGAACGTCCTGCAAGCACTTCGAATGCCGGAGACCCTTATTAACAAGGAGGACGGAAACAAGAAGCAAAATACCACGGCATCTATGTCGGATAATGGAGAAATTAACACCACGAGTTCAAATCAATTGGAGTATGCGACAGTTAGTCCAGAACAAGAATGACAGAAAGTGAAAGCGAAAAGCAACTAGCGAAAGCGATCGAGAGCAATGCGTCAGTTAAAACTTTTTCAGGAGGAGTTAGTGGTGATCAAAGACATGGACGAGGTTCCACACCTGAAGAGGTGAGAGAGGCTCTGGAAGCACAGTTTGAAGGTGTGAAAGGTATCTGTATTGTTAAATCACTCACAAAGGCCTACCGGGGAACGCAGACAGCGGTTGTTAGCCTCCCTAGAACTATGGTTGGGAAAGTGCTAGAAATGGATAAAGTTGGCATCGGCTGGGTTTCATATCGAATCCGAGAAAAAATAGAGCTGACTAGATGCTTTAAATGCCTCGATTAAGGGCATCGGTCATGGAACTGTAGAAGTGAAGCCGGGTCATGACCCCATATTTTACCATGAAAATAAGCGTAAAGGCAGCTTTACTTCTGTTTATATTTATTTTTTCTGTAGCCAAAGGCTGTCGCAAACACGTAACTGGTAGCGTTAGATGTCTGATTTACCAGAAAGTGCAAGCGGACGTTGTAATTGTGTGTGAGCAATATAGGAACCTTGATAGGCGGCTACTCCTACAGGAAATTGGGAGGAGTATTGCACTCGGATTGGCCAGACCCATAGTAAACGGCGTTCATATTTACAGCTGCTACGCACCTCCTAGTGCATCAATTGAGGAATTTAAAACATTTCTCGATCAATTAACGGATGATGTATGGAGCCACAACCCGTGGTCGTACCAATGAATACAAGAAATGCACCTACTTTCTGTAGAGGAAATGCAACCTTGGTAGTTGACCTAACTTTTATGAGCCATTGCCGATAGAGAAGTAGCATGGAGAGTAAGCAATTTATATACGAATAGTGATCATCAAGCTATTGTGTATGAACTGGCAGATAGGGGACCCCAAAAGACTATAGTAAGACACGTCGAAAACTCTCCCCTTCGACACGGTATTGTAAAGTTCGATTCAAGCATGCCACCAAATTAAGTAAGCGAAAGTGCTTTCGTGAACTGTGCGAGGACGTTGTCTGCGATCCCTGGGGTAGACACTACAGATTTGTGATGAAAAAACTCATAAGCAATTACGCCACTGCCCCCACATGCCCGGCAATGCTGTCTGACATAGTGAATCATCTGTTCCCGCAGCAACCCGATTGTGTATTAGAACTATTTATCAACGAGGAGGATGTTGTACCACCAGTAACTGAGCGAGTAACAATAAAGCCCCTGGCCTGGATAACATTCCGAATATTGCGTTGCAGTCGGCGGTTAAAGCATACTCACACATATTCACGGAAGTATGTATATAATGCATGTTTAGTTGAGGGGGCGTTCCGTAGTAAATAGAAGGAGTAGAGACTGATATTGTTGCCAAAAGGAGACAAACCGCCACCTGGCGTACAGTCGGCCTCTTGGATGCGGCAGGTAAAACTCTAGAGAGAGTTGTATGTGACCGGCTACAAGAGGCTTTATAGTTAGAGCAGGAAACCTGGCAGAGCATCAGTAAGCTTTTGAAAGGCGCGCTCTACAGTGGATGCGGTTAAAGATGTTTTAGATACGGCGCACCAGGCGATAACCGGTTCTCGATGGCTACGTGGTAGTAAAAAGTACTGTGCTTTAGTTACATTGGACGTGAAAAACGCATTCAATACGGCAAATTGGAGCTGCTTATTTAACGCAATTACACGGATGAAGGTACCGAATTACCTGTTGGGACTAGTTTCCAGTTACTTTAGCTAGAGGATCTTGATTTATGATACTGAGGAGGGAAAAAAAACTTACGAGGTGACTGGTGGAGTTCCTCAAGGATCAGTGTTAGGTCCTATACTCTGGAATGTGCTGTACAATGGTGAACTTCGACTGCCCATACCAAGTGATGCACGGATGATTGGATTTGACAAACGACATCGCGAGTAGTTGTCGCAAAACACAGAGAGGAGATTGTGGAGATCTACAATAAGACGGCCTGATTTATTTAACAGTGGTTAATAACTGCTGAGCTCCAACTAGCAGAACATAAAACAGAAGCTATCCTTATTACTAGCAGAAAAGTAATGGAGAGCGTAACCTTAGAGATTGGAGCTCAACAAATTGTTAGTCAACCATCCATCAGGTACCTAGGAGTAATGATCGATTCCAGATTGTCATATAAGACACACCTCATTACCTCCAGCAAGAAGAGTTAATGCGGCACTAGCACGAATAATGCCGAATACAAGAGGGGCGCGTATGAGCAGCAGAGTTCTGCTTGCCAACGTCGTTACATCTATAATGATGTATGAAGCCCCAATTTGAGTCAACTCGTAGGAGAAGGATACTTATAGGCAAAGAGTATCAACAGTTCAGAGACTACACGCTCTGAGAGTATTGTGCGCATTTCGGACGGTGTCAGAAGACGATGCTTGTGTTCTCGCGGAAATGCCTCCAATAGGAGGCAATAATTTCTACTCGCTAAGGAACGCCAAATCACGTACCTGCGTCGTGGTCAAGGAACAAAAGCAAAGAACCACCGACTAGCACGGGCTGAGACGATCACTGTATGCCAGAGAAGATGGAGTGAGTCGACGAAAGGTAGATGGATCCACCGCCTGATCCCCTACATCGAGGTGTGGCTATACAGGCGAACGGAGAAGTGGATTATCATCTTACGCAGTTTCTGACGGGTCATGGTTGCTTTAGATCATACCTGTTCAGATTTAAAGACGATGACTCACCAGATTTCCCTTTATGCATCGGAGTAACGGAGAATGTAGAGCACGTAGTATTCGAGTGTCCTCGATTTACTGAGGAGAGAAGCAGTATCTGTGCCCGTGGGGTCCAACTTACACCGGAAAACTCTAGGTGGAAGGTTATGGCAGGCCCTCGTCGGTTCACCGGCTGGTAGATGGGAAATAAAATACCAATCGCGGACCAAAACTGCTAAGAGAAAGTACTTCGAAAATAAATTAACCATGACTGGAAAGAATAAGGATAAGATTTACCGGCGGGTTTAGGGTGTATGCGCGCGTGCTTTTTACCTTCGACATTAAACGACCGCAATGCTGCAGCAGTGGTGCCTTCGACTGATATGGCAGATATTGTTACAAGCATAGTAATTAAATAATGTTAGTATACATCCGCGATAAAGCGGGAAGCAAAACGCTGAGAACGACATCACATGAATCAACACTTGATTACGTCTCAGCGATTCTTCTCAAATTCATTAATGAATGATATGATGGCTTCTGGCCTTTATATGAAGCACTTATCATCAGGCGATGCTGGCAATAGAGGTAACGAAAATACCAGCTGTCCAGGAAAAACCACCACCAAAAGAGATAGTGAACCTAGATACGCCGATAACTAAGATGAAAAGGTCCAGTAGAATATCAACGTGGAACAGAACAAGCTGATTTCTGTAAGAACGGAAAAACATATAAAGAGAAGCTTCA
Organism: Nephrotoma guestfalica; assembly: GCA_963691935.1. NCBI lineage: Eukaryota > Metazoa > Arthropoda > Insecta > Diptera > Tipulidae > Nephrotoma > Nephrotoma guestfalica. The sequence goes on from OY829915.1 coordinate 153,199,991, forward strand.
AACCCAATGAAGGTATGAAAATCCCTTGCAGATTGAAGCAGCAAAGGAGACTATAACGGTTAATTGTAAAATTCGTTAGAGATCATCGAATTCGATAGAGATCACTAAGGCAGGCAGCCTTACGTATACGGAGATTTTAAGGAACTTGAAAGCTATCCAGGAAAAGAGCAGTTTACTTCTGGAGCTAGAAAAAGCTCCTTGCGAAAATACACCAACATTGCAAGCCTCTTTGGTAAAGGCATTAAAGCCAAGGTAAAAACCCTAAAGGAAGGAGGAGGCTTTCCAGTCGGTGGTAACAAAATTAGATGACGATAATGATCCGTAAATGAGTATAATCAAGCCGTTGCGGAAAACATCCGCCAAAACTTAGAGAGCCGTAGTCGATCTCCCTAAAGTGGTCGCGACAAGAATGTGCGGTGGTGGTTTTCCGAGTCTGTGAAAATACAATTTCCAAGTCTGAAAAAGTGTGGCACTCTAAATCGTTCCAAACTTTGTTTTAAATGCGGTAATGAGGGTCATATATTAAGGAACCGCACTAACGACGCAGATTACATGTTATTTAATGAAAGCAATAACAATACGGACAGAAACCATATGGATGGTAGTAATGAATATTGAGCCTTGTTTCTCGAAAAATTTGAAATTAGTCCAGTTAAACGTAAACCATTGCGAGGACGAACAAGACATTTTATCACAGTCTGTGCGAGAACTAGAAATAGATATTGCTATATATGAATGATTATTGAGAGGGATGGCGAGGCTACGGATTCAACTGGCAGAGTGGCGATTTGGTCGTGCACAACCGGCGTTTTCAAGAGAGCCCAGTACATCACAAAGCTTGGTTTAGTAGGGTGAAAATGGAAGGCCTATACACTATAGCTGCTATTCGTCTCCAATAGCATCGATTGAAGATTTTAAAAAATTTTTGGACAAACATAGAAGGAAGAAGCACGAATACCATCAGCCGGTGACATGCTCTTCTTAAGACACTATTCTCTCTTGACATTGTTTTATGCAATAATGATAATTCTCCGACGTTTTGCTGGGTCGAGTCGAGTTTGATATTTGGCATAATTATCGTCAGTAGCAATCTTACGACGGCTGGAATCAAGGGGAAAGTCAGGGAAATGTACATCCACATTAGTTGCTGCTCATTTCAGAAACTCATCGCTCATACGACAGATTGCAATAGGCGATTTTATTTTGCCAAAGAATCTATCTTCTCTATTATTTCAACAAAATCAAACTGATGAGGAAACGAACAAGAAAGTCAGTGCCATGCATTACTATTCATATCGATTGATGATTTGTGAAAACGCTGAAAATCGGTATGCGTCGAAATGTAAAATCGAAATCGAACGTCTACATTCAATTAAATCAAACCAAGTCCTGGTCCAAGAGCACATTAATTTACGTGATACAGACATTTACAGGGAGCCCATTTATTTATTACATTCGTATGCAACCCTACGTAGGATGAAATAAAAGAACTTTTGCTAACTGGACAATCATCATCAGAGCGTTATGAACTTCCGCAATTGACCAAGTCATCTCAGAAGAATTACCACATATAGATATTGATCCAGACTTGTTTGAAGTCGTCACCAAAAACATGATACATGGTTCACGTACCTAAATTCTGCTAATTCTGATTTGGGATTTCAACTAAAAACGTCTTGGACCAATACCCGGGTATTTGAGTACTCGAAAAATACGTACAATTCCTGAGCACTCAGGTATCAATAACTCAAAGTTAATAACACTAAGCAGAACAGAAAACCGAAGACGTTACTCGTGACCTACCACCCAGTTTTATAAATAATTATTTCTAGAAGGAATCGCAAAATTAATTAAAGGTTTTTGGTCGAAATCATGTCAGATTAAAAAAAGGTTCAAAGTTATTTTTTTCGGAAATCTGTCTGCATCTTTAATGCAACCGCACAGACTACACAAATATTTATTAATTAATTTCCTTTTCTTCGAGCGACTTTCTTTTATTGATTTAGTATCAATATCAACCCATCTCAAATTGGTAATTTATATTAACAGACAATGACAGGCTATACGTGGAAATCAATATTATTTCAATTAATAAATTAAAAATCTGGACCTATTCGATTCCTCCGTCGACACTTTATGCTACAATATTGTTGACGATATTTTTGGTATTCGAATTAATCAATGGCTGCGTTTAGTGGCATTCCATGCGAAAACTAGTCGGCGACTAAGCATCAAAGCATGCAATATATCAAGACAATCTTGCTTCACGACAATCGTTTTTCCTCGTTCGAAAAGACTCCCACCTTATAAGTTAGAGACAACAAAACTTGAATTTGGATTTTAGATTAAACAAGACATATGTTGGCCCACCAAGCAGTAACTGGACCTCATCACTTCATATGGTCCGGAAACCAAACGAAGAATGTCGTCCATGCAGTGACTGCCGTCAACTTAATTCAATCACCACACCTGACAGCTAACTTATATCATTTATTCAGAATTTTCAAAATATTTTGCGCTGCAAAACAGTTTTCTCAACAATTGATTTGCAAAGAGCGTTTCATCAGGTTCCGGTTGAGTCTACTGATATACCAAGCACTGGCATCACAATGCCTTTTTGTACACACGTCATTTTGGTTAGGGAACGCCCCAAAACACAACAAAAACTGTTTAGTGAAGTCTTTCAAGGTTTAAATTTTGTGTTTCCGTATAGACTTCGAGAATACCAACGTAGTATAAACGTCGCAAAACGTAATTTCGGTAATTCAGAGTTGGTTTTTCTCGAAAGCTCCTTCACAACAATGCAATTGTACAGCATATATGATAGAGATCTGGAAGCTATGCATAGAATGACAGTTTACTTCCAACATACCATATGTGCAGACCGTTAATATTCGCATGTTCAAAAAAGAGTGGCAATTCACCACCAAGTCCGATATTTAAACATCATCATTCAATTCACTGCAGACGATATATTGTTGAGCTAGAGAACAATGTCCAGTGATTGACACTGTCGATTGATATTGTCGATGGAACAGCGACTGGAATCATCATGTCACTCAGATTAGTCGCAAAACTGTTTAGAGGGTGTTCCTAAAACCTTAAATATTGATTTAAGTGGACCACTGCCTGCGATTTCAATTGTGAACGCGACAGCAAAAACGATTGCCGCCAATTTGATATCAGGAAATATACAAAACTTTGGGGTACCAGAAAAAGTTTCAAGTGATCTCAGCAGACAGTTTGAGTCTCAAACATTTAAGGAATTGAACAATACATTATAGGTACGGAACATATTTACATATTACACATTTAAGTAAGACAGCATTCCATCCTTAGACTAATGGAATAATAAAAATGTAGAAATAATGGCAAAAAAACGCTTAAGCCTGCTTAAGTGTCATTCAAAGACGATATTGATGCGTCGCGTGCCGAGCTCGTATTCGGAACAACTCTTTGAATACTTGCAGAAATGTTCACTCTTGGGAAAACAGAGTCAACCAAAATGAATTCATTAAGAAAATGTGACAGATCAACTACGTCCAACGCTTGCACAGCTCATCATAATATCGGAAACGCATTATTTAAAGAGAGTAGAAATTGGTTCTTCAGAGTCGACAGCGTACGAACGCCATAGCAAAGTTCATGTAATGGACCTTTTCAAGTAACGGACCGAAATGACAAACATTTCGTGGGAAATATCAACGGCAAACTTCACAGATATCAATTGTCAGATTAAAGGCTGCAGTAACGAACAGCACAAGCCAATGCCAGTCTTCAAAACAATTCAAACCTCGGGCCACAAGCACTAACGAAGAAGGTTACTAGAACACGCTGAAGGATAATTTTACAGCCAAGTTTTCTCTATTTCTCTAACCAAATACCCACAGACTCTAAAAAGTTTGTTATATACCCAATTAATCCTCGGCAATTAGGTTGGTAATTTCAGCGCTCAACCGGTCGGCAAGAAATTTTTACCGTGTATAACTGGCATGTTTAGGACCACCCTTACGATATTTTCGGAGGAGTTGGACCCCAGGGTTTCGTGACCCCGGTACAAATTGTATCCAAAATTAATTTTTATTTTTACTGGAATTAGTTTAAGAAAGAGGCTATAAGAAATTAGGGAAATGGGGTCCGTCCCCTCGATCAAGGAGATCCTCCTTGAAGTATTCACAGCGTTCAAGCCATCAGGTTCAGCCACTCAAGTCAAGAAATGTTTACAATGCATACGAGTAGGTTCCATGTTGAGAACCAACCTTACGATAGTTTTGAAGGGATTAGGTATCGAGGTCTATTAGGGGTCGCGGTACAAATTTATTTTTAAATTTTTTCACGGTTTCCATGATTATAGGAAAGGGCTTTAGAGGAATTAGTGTTATGTTTGGTTCCGATGCGTCCATCCCCTAGGTCAATGGAAGCTTCCTTTTAAGGTTCCACACTATTCATCAATTCGGATACAAACTTTTCTTATGCATTTTATACCAAAATGAGCAGATTTTCGAAATATTTTCTAGAGTCGATTTTTTTTAAATTTTTTTCCAAATTTATTCACAGAAATTGATTCACGCCTGTCTACATTTATGTACTCGAATTTACAACGTAGGTAAGAAGATGGTGACCACAGGCAAAGATTAGATTGCCAATAAACCAGAGCTATCAAGAAATTGTATTTCATGTATGGGTCAAACGATTAATCTCTATAAGGATGCGTTACAAGTTTTCGCTGAGACTCGAAAAGTCTATTAGTTGATGATCAATGACTACCAGAGCAACTATTTTGCTTGGTGCGCCAGAAAGCCCTGGCAAAAAATCGCCGAAATTGTACATCAGAATTGTATCAACTTTACTCGTTGGAGGACACACAGCACATTCAACTCTCAAGCAGAAAATTTTCTTGTACTCAGGGAATGCACCAGTATTAAAAACATGAAAAATTATTATTTGGGATGAATATACGTTGCACATAAAAAAACACTTGAACCGACCAGTGGAAAGAATCAGATTAATTCAATGTCCGTCTGAAAGCATCTTATCTTTGAAAACATGATACAAAAATCGAAGTTTCTACAAACATACGTGTGAATTTACATCATCATGTTACTGCCAAAATATTTGCCAATCAGCTTTTGGATATGGGTATAGGGAAATTACCAATTGATCCCATAATATATGAGATATCCTTCACGCCTGAGCTTTGCTAAATGCAGTCATCAATTCAGGACGAATGTTTTCCAAACATTTCAAACAACTTCAAAAATTATGATTGGCTGATGAAACTCAACCACAATTTCGCGATCCACCAATGAAACAGAAATTTATTGACACACTTATTGAGGAGAATCATAATCCACCGAAATTGCACAACGAAACATGTGTAAAAACTGATGACAGTAAGTAAAACAGAAAATGTGCTACATCCGTGCATTCCAATGATTGGAATCTGAAGTGACTATAATTTTCACTGCGTCATCTTTCGCAATGAAAACCAATAAAGCAAAGGAGCATTCACTGAAAATTTCTGGTGCGAAAAATTCGTTTATTTTCTCACCAAATTGTTGCTCTTGTTCAGTTACCACCCTTGGCTTTCGGACTCGGTAATTTCTTCACTCGAGCAATAATTGTTTATTTTACTCCCTTGAAACATATATTTTCTAGTTATGTTTATGAAATTATTGAGATAATGTTGTCAGCATATTAAATTTTTTGTTTAACACATTAAAGAAGATCAGCTGTGACATTAACCCAACCATAAAACAGGCAATAAATATTTAATCGTGCAAAGCTTTCCTCAAAACTATAAGATTGCTGCATAAACCCGCATATAAAGATAAACCATAAAATGCATTTTACCTGTTTTCGTATAAACTTTTCTTTGTATTATGTACAATTTTACAACAATTATATCCGAAAAGAAAACCAAAAGTTTTGTAAAACGCTTAAAGCTCCATACTGAGGAATAAAAAATAAGTTTTATGCTTCATTTTTTTGTGCAATATAATAAAAGATTTTACCTGTCTAGTAAAAACTTTTACAAAGAGCTTTGTTTTCCTAGATAATAAAAAAGAAATGAAAATTAAAACAAAATTTTATTTAATTAATAAAATTATTATTCTGAATTTAGCGCTGCATAAACAGTTTTATCATAAATTTGTGGTTTTAATTACCGATAAAGTTTGTTAGATAAAATAAAGGATTGAATCATACAGGTAATATTTTACCGATCACCGTGTACTAAAAAAAGGTGCGTATGGCAATACTATTTAATTAAAGCTCTCTCCTCAACCTCCGTGAAGCTAGCCCGAATTTTCAGCCCGAAATTTTAATTTTTTACTTATGGTAATACAACTTTTGTCATGACACAAAATATACGCAAATTATAACTATAAAGCAAATTTGAATCACACGCGAATTATAAGTATTATCAAAATGTGTATAAAATAGCTACGAACGTAATAAAGCCAAATTTATTACTGATAAAACAGCAAAGCAAAAAACTAAATAGGTCATATATTCAAAAAAAAAATTAAAAATGCTTTCAAAACTCTTCTATACTCAGCTTGAGACTAATTTTATCCTGAATTACTTACAATATAGTCTATTAAATCAAGCCTCATGTGCGATTCACGAGCACATGACATGTATCGTCGAAATCGTTAAACTTATGACTACAAACTGAGAGATATGTCGAAAAATTATATCTGGAATTATCTGGATAAAGTCATTTAAATCTCGTCTTACAGGCGATTCACGAGCCCTTAGTATGTACAGGCTACACATACTATGTATATCCAGATAATTCCAGATAGAATTTTTCTACATACGAGTATCTCCTCGTTTGTAGTCAAAACTTCAACGAATCCTGCGGTATATGCCAAGTGCTCGTGAATCGCCTGTAAGACGAGATTCATCGGTTAGATCCATAAACATCAATTTTAAATTTCGGGCTGAAAGTTCTTGCTAGACTCATAGTGGGCAATCACTTAATGCTAACTAAGTTTCCGCATTGTCGCTTTCAGGTTAGGTTTGGGCTGTCTAGGTTTTCCAACAATTGAAGAAATAATTTAAAAATACTTAAAAGTTATATTTATAATTTCGGGCCGAATGCTCTAAATATCATTACAGATTATCATACCACATTTTACTGTCGCGACAGTGCTATTTGTTCGAGCTGGGATATAAATTGTTCTCGATTTACCGTCACGATAGTGACATTTTTTCGGGCTGGGATAGTAAATTCTCACGATAGTGATAGTATAGTGTTGCCATCGCCTTTTTTCGGGCTGAGTGCTGCGCTAGCATCATATACAACTCTCCTTATACTTTATACTATTTACAGTGCTGGGAAAAAAAATTGGGCAAACATATTTTATTGCAAATTGGAGTCTTTTTTTTGCTAAAATTACAAAACTTTTGAAAGCAATTGGCTTATTGTTTCATTTTAAATACATGTATGACGCAATTTTTTGAAAAAAATAAATTACCTGCGATTCAGGGGCAAAACTCCGAAAAATGCCAAAATATTCAAAATACGTTGATTGGAGTGGAATAAATTAAGCACCTATTTTTTAATTTTTTTTTGTCTTTTATTGATTTATAGAAGTTCTAGCTTTAATATTAATATTTTGTTGGACCGCCATTTACTTTTGAATTTGATAAATTTTTCAAAGTCGTAGGAGGTATGGATTCCCAAATCGGCATGAACAAACTTTTTAAAGCTTGCATCGATTCTGGGCGCTCTCTTGCTACTTCTAGCTTCATTATAGGCCAAATATTTTGAATTGGATTTAAGTCTGGGCTATATGGGGGCCAGCTCAGCACATCGATACTTCTTTCTTCGAAGTACTTTTTTATCTTTAAATGAAGAGATAAGAAAAAAACAAGTTTTTAACAAATTTTTTATGTTTGCCTGAAAGGCAATTTTTCTATCTACAATTCAAAATTAATACCTCACAACTTTGGCGGTATGACACGGAGCGTTGTCCTGTTGAAAAATAAATTTGCAAGTCTCGCCAAAAAGCTTTAACACAGAAGGCTCAAATTCGTTGTGTAGGACCTGCAAATCAACAGCTGCTGTAATGTTGGAACTAAGGAAGCACAATCGACTGGTTTCATTTCCAGAAAAGCATCCCCAGATCATATTTCCTTCATTTTTCAGTGGAAGTCTTAAAAGACATTCGTTGCTAAGCCTCTCGCCCGGTTTTCTTCTTACGAGAATTCTTCCATCTCCAACATGCAGCTTGAATTTTGATTCATCGGAAAAAATAACATCATTCCACATCTCTGGAGTCCAAGAAACATGCTCCTGGACCCATAGCAACAGTTTTTTTTCACTAGTAATGTGAACTCAGGCTTCTGGACTGGTTTAAGTGCTCTCAAACTAGCTTTAGCAATTCTTTTTCTCACTAAGCTGGCTGAAATTTATTTTCCCGTTGCTCGCTCAACATCCCGTCTTATGTCCGATGAAGTTTTAAAACGGTTCAAACGACATTGTAACATTATGAAACGATCTTCCACTAGCGTTGTCTTTCTGGGCCTTCCAGAGCCTTTCTTTCTTTATGTACTGCTCATCTTTCGCAGTTTTTTAATATTCCACGCGACAGTACTGTTACGACTGTACTGTCGCAACTGCGTTCTTTGCCCTAATTGATTCTCATCGGTTGGTTTACGTAACGTTTCTTTAGTCCGTTTTTTTATATCTAAACGCGGTTAATGGTGGATGGATTCCTGTGTGTTTCTTTCTGTTTGGTTGGTAGTGATTGTATGAAAATGGGAGAGAGGGAGAGCAATGTACATCGAGTAGTGTGTAAAGCAAAACATTTCATAAGAATGTTTTTTTTATATGCTTCTCGTTTACCTCAATGCGAATTGATGTAAACGAGAGACAGAGCAGAAAGACAATTCTTCTGGAATGTTTTGCGCGTCGTTTGTGCGGCGTAAGAGTTTTTTTTTTAATCGAGGCAGTCGAGTTTTGAATTTTGAAAAGTCAAGTTTAGATTTTGAAATAGTCGAGTTTTGGATTGTTGATAAGTTGGTTTTGTTTGGAAATCTCGAAAAATTATGGTACACAGAAATTATGGTCATAGAAGACATTAAATTTTTTGATTAAAACGTAAAATTAAGTAAATCACATTTTACTTGTGAGATATAATAAATAATTATGAAAAACAAATTGGTTTTATTAAAGTGAAAAGGTTAATTTTCTCGAAACTTTAAATGTGTTTTGGTTTTTATTTTTCATAAAATTCCTGTGAGACCGCCATCATTGGAAACTTGAAATTTTGTTCATGTTATTTTTTTTCTGTTCAATACTAGTTTAATTTGTTTATGAGTGCAAAGTAAAATAGTTTTTGCTCGACACCACAAATGAGAATTATAGTGGGTGATTGTACTAAAAATATAAATACTTTTTGCGAATTTTTGGTGACTCAATAAAAATATAATTGGAACTAAATTTTTTGTTTCTAAAATACGACACAACAAAATTTTCTATTTGATTGTAATTTTTTGTTTTACGGCGGGAAGACGCCCAACGAATATACGGTCCACGGCGGAAAGTCGCCCAACATTATTTACTGGTTACGGCGGAAAGACGCCTAACATTATTTACGGTTCACGGCAGGAAGACGCCCAACCTTTATGACGGCCTATCGAGGCGAATATATTTCAACGGTTTTGGTGACCAAACACATTCTTTCGGTAACGGGGAAAGGCCCCGCAACGATCGGGTGGCCAACCGGCTAACCGGCTGTCCTTCGAGTTTTATTGGTATCGGGGAAAGGCCCCGCAACGTCCGACCGCACAAGGTCGCTACGTACGGGTGGCCAACCGGCCCCTCGTGTTTTCTTGTATTTTGGGTAACGGTGAAAGGCACCGCAACGGTCCGGGTGTGGCACATCACCTGTGGCATGACGGCCGCGCAAGGCCGCACCAGTATTTTTATAAATATATAGTAAGGTACCGTTTTTTTATTTATATTTTTAAATTTTTTTTATTTTTATTTTTGTTATATTTTATTATTATATTAAATTCTGAATATTTTGTAATCGAGCGCCGCACAGCGGGTGCACGCTCGGTGTGTATCGTTTTCTCTCTCTCACGTTTTCTCCTGGTGCGGGTGGAGGGGGAAGTTGTTTTCCTTTTGTTGTTTTGTCCCTATAAATAAAATGAATTATTAAATTTTTTTCGGTGTGGTGTGATGGGAGCGGAAACTCCCTCTGTGTCGGCGTAGTGTTTGCGGTCCCTTGGTGCTCGCATCCGATTCCGTAACCAGGGCTTGTCCCCGTTTGAATTCGGATGGATAAGTGCACCAAGGCACCGTTCTCGGTTTATAATTTTGTTGTGTTAGTTCCTCAGGTTCCGGCCGACGAGTTTCGGCGGAACTCCAGTTACATTTTATTATTATTTGCGTTCCCCTAAATTTCTGTAGCATCACGGTGTAAGCCAGGAGCCCTGTATGCCTCAAACCCCACGACCTTAGCACTTCTCCCTGAGAACGTAGCCGGCAAAAATCACCGTGGAGGCCTCTGCAGGTGCTTAGTGATATCTGCAGGTTGGCAGTAGCCAGCCTGTAACAGTACTTTTAGGAATGTTTAATCTTTCTGCTATTTCACGCGTAATGTAACCATTTTCTCGCGCCAATATCAACATATTGCTTTTACGCTGCTCACTAACTTTTCCCATTTTTTTTAACTAAAATTGCACTTTATTCTTTACTTGACTAGGATCACTTACAGAATAACTTAATCTTACAAAATATGCACTATTAATACTCAAAAAAAAAATTACAGGCAATGAAACATCTGCTCTCTAATGCATCTGCTTGACCAATTTTTTTGCACATCAGTTGCGGGGTTGTACCGGTGTAATGAAAACAAAAGACGGCCCAACAAAATATTAATATTGAAGCTAGAACTTCTATAAATCAATAAAAAACTAAAAAAAAAATAAAAAATAGGTGCTTAAATTATTCTATTACTTTAACTCCAATCAGCGTATTTTGAATATTTTGACATTTTCGGTGTTTTGCCGCTAAATTGCAGGTAAATTTTTTTTGTTCAAAAAATTACGTCATACATGTATTTAAAATGAAAAAATTCAAAAGTTTTGTAATCTTAGCAAAAAAATACTCCAATTTGCAATAAAATATGTTTGCCCAATTTTTTTTCCCAGCACTGTATATATATATATATATATATATATATATATATATATATATATATATATATATATATATATATATATATATATATATATAATATATATATATATATATATATATATATATTTATATATATATATATATATATATATATATATATATATATATATATATATATATATATATATATATATATATATATATATATATATATATATGTGGGATTTTATTCTTAGAGTCTTTAATAAAAATTATAGGCGTCTTTATACATGCGCTCTTTATTATTTTCACGTATAAACTAACTCGATTACTAAATATTAAACAAAAACAAAACGGTTGTTCCCTACAAAAACTCAGGGATGTATAACAACACAATTCAGGGATTTGAAACCCACATATATATATATATATATATATATATATATATATATATATATATATATATATATATATATATATATATATATATATATATATATATATATATATATATATATATATGGTGGGCTTTTTCTTGTTTATTAAAGACTTTTTATTTGTTTCGAATTTAAGAGTTAGCGATAGACTAAAATCACATTATTTTCATACAATTAACTGCATCAATAGTTGCTGCACTCATACAGTCATTGTCTCGTGTTGTACATGTTAATAACGGATGTCAGTATATGGTAATCTCGTTTACATTTTATTACCGAATTAATATACCGATTTAAATACATACAAATGTTAATAATCATAAAATATAATTTTGACCACGAGCACCACATATAAAGGGTGATTTTTTTGTGGTTAGGATTTTCATGCATTAGTATTTGACAGATCACGCGGGATTTCAGACAAGGTGTCAAAGAGAAAGATGCTCAGTATGCTTTGACATTTCATAATGAATAGACTTACTAACGAGCAACGCTTGCAAATAATTGAATTATATTACAAAAATCAGTGTTCGGTTCGAAAAGTGTTTCGCGATTTACGTCCGATTTATGGTCTACATAATCGACCAAGTGAGCAAACAATTAATGCGATTGTGACCAAGTTTCGCACTCAGTTTACTTTATTGGACATTAAACCAACCACACGAATGCGTACAGTGCGTACAGAAGAGAATATTGCGTCTGTTTCTGAGAGTGTTGCTGAAGACCGTGAAATGTCGATTCGTCGCCGTTCGCAGCAATTGGGTTTGTGTTATTCGACGACATGGAAGATTTTACGCAAAGATCTTGGTGTAAAACCGTATAAAATACAGCTCCTGCAAGAACTGAAGCCGAACGATCTGCCACAACGTCGAATTTTCAGTGAATGGGCCCTAGAAAAGTTGGCAGAAAATCCGCTTTTTTATCGACAAATTTTGTTCAGCGATGAGGCTCATTTCTGGTTGAATGGCTACGTAAATAAGCAAAATTGCCGCATTTGGAGTGAAGAGCAACCAGAAGCCGTTCAAGAACTGCCCATGCATCCCGAAAAATGCACTGTTTGGTGTGGTTTGTACGCTGGTGGAATCATTGGACCGTATTTTTTCAAAGATGCTGTTGGACGCAACGTTACGGTGAATGGCGATCGCTATCGTTCGATGCTAACAAACTTTTTGTTGCCAAAAATGGAAGAACTGAACTTAGTTGACATGTGGTTTCAACAAGATGGTGCTACATGCCACACAGCTCGCGATTCTATGGCCATTTTGAGGGAAAACTTCGGAGAACAATTCATCTCAAGAAATGGCCCGGTAAGTTGGGCACCAAGATCATGCGATTTGACGCCTTTAGACTATTTTTTGTGGGGCTACGTCAAGTCTAAAGTCTACAGAAATAAGCCAGCAACTATTCCAGTTTTGGAAGACAACATTTCCGAAGAAATTCGGGCTATTCCGGCCGAAATGCTCGAAAAAGTTGCCCAAAATTGGACTTTCCGAATGGACCACCTAAGACGCAGCCGCGGTCAACATTTAAATGAAATTATCTTCAAAAAGTAAATGTCATGGACCAATCTAACGTTTCAAATAAAGAACCGATGAGATTTTGCAAATTTTATGCGTTTTTTTTTTAAAAAAAGTTCTCAAGCTCTTAAAAAATCACCCGTTATATATATATATATATATATATAAAATATGTCTTAATTTTTTTAAGATCACTTCAATTGTTTTCACAAATTATTCATAACTATTGACAAAGTTCTCAATATTATTCAAACAATATTTTGCCATAAAAAAAACTCAATGCAGTCACCTCGTACACTGTTCAAAGTTCCACACATTAATTAAATTAATTTTATTTTATTTGGGTGAGCCCAAGGGATAGCCTCTAAAAAAACTTTTGCGTGCTCTATCAACAAGCAGCCATACATGCAATTCGGTATTTTTCAAAAACAAGAACAGAAAAAATCCGCTAATCCTTTTATAAAAAATATTATCGTACGATTTGCGACCTGTGTATGGTGCATGCATCAATACCGCAAGTTATAGGCAACAACAAAAAACCGCCCAAAGCATATCATAACAATAACATGATGACCTCGCAGACGTAATCATAAATTAATTGATATAATATTTGTACTTAGCAGTCATTTTAGGCGCAACACAATTTGTACACTATTCACAGAAGCAACAGGTAGTATACGCGATGCGTACGTGAAACGCATGTTAAAGAATTTCACCCCTTAGGGTAGTTTTTTGGGGGTTGAGCTATGCCAATATGTTGTAATTAATTTGTAAAAAATACCAGTACCATTTTCATTGGATTGTGTTACAAGTGCTGGTGCACCATTAGAGTCATATTTTAGATATTATTTACAAGTTTTAAAGACATGGGACCATAATCCCTACTTTCTCTATGTACTCAATGTTTGCATGTATAAGAAGTTGGCCCGAAATTTCCATCCCGAAAAGTTTTTTTTTCATAAAGTGTGTGTCTTAGCTAAATTACATAAAATAATTCCATCCCGAAAATTTAATTGTTAAATTAAAAAAAAAAAAAATCAGCCCGAGAAAATTATAAAATTATATATCAGTTTGCATTAAAAAAGATTCACTTCAATATATTAATAAATTTAATCTACATGAAATATCAATGAAAAATTAAAGATAAATTATTAATCATCCCGTAAACAATTTTCTATACATTCTTCCGATGAAAATTTGTTCATTACCAAATTTCCTTGTGGCGAACTCAGAGATGACCCCCTCTCTTGGCATATGAAGTTAGGTGTGCCAATCTACATAGAACATATATTCAGATGCCCGTTCGAAAATCACGAGGATTAATGGTGAATATTGATCAATCCCGTAAACAATTTTCTATACATTCTTCCGATGAAAATTTGTTCATTACAAAATTTCCTTGTGGCGAACTCAGAGATGACCCCCTCCCTTGGCATATGAAGTTAGGTGTGCCAATCTGCATAGAACATATATTCAGATGCCCGTTCGAAAATCACGAGGATTAATGGTGAATATTGATCAATCCCGTAAACAATTTTCTATACATTATTCCGATGAAAATTTGTTCATTACCTAATTCCTTGTGGCGAACTCAGAGATGACCCCCTCTCTTGGCATATGAAGTTAGGTGTGCCAATCTACATAGAACATATATTCAGATGCCCGTTCCAAAATCACGAGGATTAATGGTGAATATTGATCAATCCCGTAAACAATTTTCTATACATTCTTCCGATGAAAATTTGTTCATTACAAAATTTCCTTGTGGCGAACTCAGAGATGACCCCCTCCCTTGGCATATGAAGTTAGGTGTGCCAATCTGCATAGAACATATATTCAGATGCTCGTTCGAAAATCACGAGGATTAATGGTGAATATTGATCAATCCCGTAAACAATTTTCTATACATTCTTCCGATGAAAATTTGTTCATTACAAAATTTCCTTGTGGCGAAATCAGAGATGACCCCCTCCCTTGGCATATGAAGTTAGGTGTGCCAATCTGCATAGAACATATATTCAGATGCCCGTTCGAAAATCACGAGGATTAATGGTGAATATTGATCAATCCCGTAAACAATTTTCTATACATTATTCCGATGAAAATTTGTTCATTACCTAATTCCTTGTGGCGAACTCAGAGATGACCCCCTCTCTTGGCATATGAAGTTAGGTGTGCCAATCTACATAGAACATATATTCAGATGCCCGTTCCAAAATCACGAGGATTAATGGTGAATATTGATCAATCCCGTAAACAATTTTCTATACATTCTTCCGATGAAAATTTGTTCATTACCAAATTTCCTTGTGGCGAACTCAGAGATGACCCCCTCCCTTGGCATATGAAGTTAGGTGTGCCAATCTGCATAGAACATATATTCAGATGCTCGTTCGAAAATCACGAGGATTAATGGTGAATATTGATCAATCCCGTAAACAATTTTCTATACATTCTTCCGATGAAAATTTGTTCATTACCTAATTCCTTGTGGCGAACTCAGAGATGACCCCCTCTCTTGGCATATGAAGTTAGGTGTGCCAATCTACATAGAACATATATTCAGATGCCCGTTCGAAAATCACGAGGATTAATGGTGAATATTGATCAATCCCGTAAACAATTTTCTATACATTCTTCCGATGAAAATTTGTTCATTACAAAATTTCCTTGTGGCGAACTCAGAGATGACCCCCTCCCTTGGCATATGAAGTTAGGTGTGCCAATCTGCATAGAACATATATTCAGATGCCCGTTCGAAAATCACGAGGATTAATGGTGAATATTGATCAATCCCGTAAACAATTTTCTATACATTATTCCGATGAAAATTTGTTCATTACCTAATTCCTTGTGGCGAACTCAGAGATGACCCCCTCTCTTGGCATATGAAGTTAGGTGTGCCAATCTACATAGAACATATATTCAGATGCCCGTTCCAAAATCACGAGGATTAATGGTGAATATTGATCAATCCCGTAAACAATTTTCTATACATTCTTCCGATGAAAATTTGTTCATTACAAAATTTCCTTGTGGCGAACTCAGAGATGACCCCCTCCCTTGGCATATGAAGTTAGGTGTGCCAATCTGCATAGAACATATATTCAGATGCTCGTTCGAAAATCACGAGGATTAATGGTGAATATTGATCAATCCCGTAAACAATTTTCTATACATTCTTCCGATGAAAATTTGTTCATTACAAAATTTCCTTGTGGCGAAATCAGAGATGACCCCCTCCCTTGGCATATGAAGTTAGGTGTGCCAATCTGCATAGAACATATATTCAGATGCCCGTTCGAAAATCACGAGGATTAATGGTGAATATTGATCAATCCCGTAAACAATTTTCTATACATTATTCCGATGAAAATTTGTTCATTACCTAATTCCTTGTGGCGAACTCAGAGATGACCCCCTCTCTTGGCATATGAAGTTAGGTGTGCCAATCTACATAGAACATATATTCAGATGCCCGTTCCAAAATCACGAGGATTAATGGTGAATATTGATCAATCCCGTAAACAATTTTCTATACATTCTTCCGATGAAAATTTGTTCATTACAAAATTTCCTTGTGGCGAACTCAGAGATGACCCCCTCCCTTGGCATATGAAGTTAGGTGTGCCAATCTGCATAGAACATATATTCAGATGCCCGTTCGAAAATCACGAGGATTAATGGTGAATATTGATCAATCCCGTAAACAATTTTCTATACATTATTCCGATGAAAATTTGTTCATTACCTAATTCCTTGTGGCGAACTCAGAGATGACCCCCTCTCTTGGCATATGAAGTTAGGTGTGCCAATCTACATAGAACATATATTCAGATGCCCGTTCCAAAATCACGAGGATTAATGGTGAATATTGATCAATCCCGTAAACAATTTTCTATACATTCTTCCGATGAAAATTTGTTCATTACCAAATTTCCTTGTGGCGAACTCAGAGATGACCCCCTCTCTTGGCATATGAAGTTAGGTGTACCAATCTGCATAGAACATATATTCAGATGCCCGTTCGAAACGCGTTTCGATTCACCATTAATCCTCGTGATTTTCGAACGGGCATCTGAATATATGTTCTATGCAGATTGGCACACTTAACTTTATATGCCAAGGGAAGGGGTCATCTCTCAGTTCGCCACAAGGAAATTTGGTAATAAACAAATTTTCATCGGATGAATGTATAGAAAATTGTTTACGGGATTGATCAATATTCACCATTAATCCTCGTGATTTTCGAACGAGCATCTGAATATATGTTCTATGCAGATTGGCACACCTAACTTCATATGCCCATTGAGGGGGTCATCTCTGAGTTCGCCACATGGAATTTTGGTAATGAACAAATTTTCATCGGAAGAATGTATAGAAAATTGTTTTCGGGATGATTAATAATTTATCTTTAATTTTTCATTGATATTTCATATAGATTAAATTTATTAATATATTGAAGTGAATCTTTTTTAATGTAATCTGTTGTATAATTCTATAATTTTCTCGGGCTGATTTTTTTTTTTTTTAATTTAACAATTAAATTTTCGGGATGGAATTATTTTATGTAATTTAGCTAAGACACACACTTTATGAAAAAAAAACCTTTTCGGGATGGAAATTTCGGGCCAACTTCTTATACATAATGTTTGCACGGTTTTTTTTACTACGGCTACTTACCAGAGTAACTTAAACTAGCACTTTCGTACCAATTGCTTTTTTCGAAGTGTAGTCCACATTTGCAGCA
This sequence comes from Nephrotoma guestfalica, assembly GCA_963691935.1. NCBI lineage: Eukaryota > Metazoa > Arthropoda > Insecta > Diptera > Tipulidae > Nephrotoma > Nephrotoma guestfalica. The sequence continues at coordinate 153,217,835 of OY829915.1, forward strand.
CGAATGTACACTCCTAGATCAACAGCAGAAGATTCAACTTTTCTGATGCCATCATAAATATTTTGGTATGTTCCGTCTATTTTGAATTTCTCCATTATTACGAGTACATCACATCATAAAAGAAAAGATTGTAAAAGATAAAATTTTAGATAATTATTTTTGATAAATGGGATGTGAAATTATTTTGTATCGTGCTCATTGTTTTGTTGTGAGTTTAATCTTTTTTAACGTTACAATCAAAAAGACTAATTTTTACCACATATACTGAAAGCTCTATATAAAAGCAAATAGCAAGAGAAATCATCGTAATAAAATATCATGATGGTTATTATGAAATTTACTTGCTTTTGATAGGATAACACAGAGAACAGAGATGAATGGAACAAAATCATTTTTAGTTTTATGCTGGACGAGTATAAATAAATAATGGCCACGAAAATATATTTCTTTGGGTTCATCCTTAATTCATGTACATTTTCGTATCGTTATTTTATTATAGATATTTAAGTGATTTGAATGTAATATGTGTATTGCATGCTTTTCAGACCATCTTAGTATCTGTATACACAAAGCCTATTTATACAACTCACACCTGAAAGAGTAAAAGTATTTTCGCGTATAAGTCCTGTAGTAACATCAAGCCTTTATAAAAACGTTAAGATATTGTCAAATTTAAGCGCCGAAATATAATGATGATAATAATAATTTTATACCATTTCTTAATAATCTGATTATCTTCGTAATTTTATCATTTTTTATTACATGAATAAATATTTTTCACGTTTCATCATCTCCAGTTCATCTCTATATACAGATCTTTCTACGCCACGTACACAAAGACTTAGTCATTCGAAAAATAATAATAATAATAATTTTTATCTTCATAATCATTATTGCTATTATCAAACATTCATCATCCAGTACGAAAATAAAAGAAAAACGGAAAACGATTTTCTTTCCTGATTTCATTGTTCTGAGTTTCTTAGGAAAAATAAGTGTTGATTGAAGTATTTTTAATTGCTTTAATATTTCTATCTGTGAGTTTTCATTTCTTCAAAATCGGCCAATCGTGGACTAGCAGTTTCAGCGTAACCCTTAAAATAAGAAATATCAATGCAATTTACAATCGATAAGGAGTTTACAGATTTTTAAAATTGATCTATGAAATAAAATCTTTTTGATTTTTACCGAAAACGTGGTGCTGCGCCTAAATCTAACTTACCGGACAAGTGGGGCAATGGTTAAAGCTTCGGCACTTGGACCGGGAGGTACTGGGTTACCGGAATGAAATATTTCCTAAATAAATCCTAAGTAAAAAAATCTGTATATGTATTAGTAAATATTCACCAAAAACAACATTTAGGCGAAACTATATTTTACATAAAGATTTTCTTTCGCAACAAAAAATATTAAAATTTGTAAAGTTATATATGCATTTGTGAATAATAGCTCCTACCGATAGTTTTAAAATATCAAAAATTATTACAATTGCATTTAAAAACTAAAAAAATATGATTATATTGGTAATAAATTTAGAATAAGCTTAAAATATAAATATTATTAAAACTTGCTTGGAATTCAAACGAATACAAGTCAAGATTCTATGAGGTGGTCATCGATCTCATTAAAAACCTTTCTAAAAAGTAAGAACCCTCTGTCCTAAGATACTTCTAAGCGCTGACAGCTCTTGGGATAGGTGTTTTTACTTTGTACTAGACCAAATCCAACTAGAAGACATGAGTTTTCCGGAAAAATTAGAGGAACACTGGGTTTAATATTCAAAAGTTGTAGTTATAAAAACCCTCTATCCTAAGATACTTCTAAGAGGTTACAAATCTTGGGATAGGTGTTTTCACTTTGTACTAGACCCAATCCAAATAGGAAACATGAGTTTTCCGGAAAAATTAGGGGAACACTGGGTTTAATATTCAAAAGTTGTAGTAGTAACTATCGAAGTAAAAACCTTCTGTCCTAAGATACTTCTAAGAGGTTACAACTTTCGGGATAGGTGTTTTCACTTTGTAATAGACCCAATCCAACTAGGAAACATGAGTTTTCCTGAAAAATTAGGGGAACACTGGGTTTTATATTCAAAAGTTCTTGGTGCAAAGACACATGATATGGATGATACTTGTGCCGTTTTAAAATTCTCCAAACACTGGTGAGGGGCAATCCGGAATCGCGAACTATTTCTCGTTTACTAACTGAGGATTATGATGAGCCACTGCTGCCAATACAGCAATTTCATTATTTTCTCCAGTGACTGTTGCTACTCGTATACGGGTCCTTTTTTTCGGTTGAACATTTCCATCAGTAATAAATTGTTTGATAGTACGGCCAAATGAAGCACGTGAACGAATCCTATCCGGAAAACGTTGAGCGTAAATAGCAACATCATTTTCAAGATTTCTGCCAGCTTCTCCATAAACCAGAACCATTTCAATTTTCTCTGGCACAGTTAAACGCTCCATTCTAAAGTATTTTATCGTTTATTTTGCAATTACGAAAAACATGAAGATAAGAAATAACACAAACGTTAAATGTGATTTACAAAACTAAATAAATTGTTTTGATGACGAATTTCGAGTATTTCCAATGAAAACGTGATGTTTTTTATTTCAAACGTATTGCAGAATCGAATGCGTGTGTTCTAAGAAGGAGAAATTGAAAAAATTGGATTTCGTTGATTACAACGCCATTTATCAAGAACCGAACAAAATATTTCATTCAGATCATACGTACTTTTAGTCGTAGAATCCGCATCTGCAATAAAAAATATGGCTTCCTATCTTAGTTTAAAAGTTACCCCCGCCTCACCTACAAAGCGGGGGGTGGGGGACTATTTTTTGCACTAATGTATTTCCCCCGCGGTATGATTAAATTTTGATTATGGACATTTTTTCCGTAGAGTGGCTATTTTTCGAGATATTTGATCGTCTCAGTTTAAAAGAAACACCCGGTATAATATAAAATTGTAATTTAGTGAGTGATAATGTGAACATGAAGGTCCTTTTTTCCCCAAAAAAGACTTCTTCGAACACCGTAAGCCGAACACAATCTACATCAAACTTGAACCAGCTTCATGTAGAAAATTTAAATATTGCAAGTACAAGTGTAAATCAAGTGGGTAAAGTTCAACATAGTCCAAAGAAAACACCTATACAAGTGATTAAAAGTGCTTCTTCGACAGAATTAGTTATACCGCCGTTTAAAATTATAAATCAAAACAGCGAAGAAAAAATTAATTCATCAGCAAATGCAATGCTAAACGAAAACAATAAGAATGAACTCAGTGCGACGAACTCTAGTGACCGTGGTCAGTTTGAAAATAATCTAGTGCAAACGGGATTGGATAGGTATATCACTGTTCAATCTAAAAGAAAACTTAGCCCGAGATCTGCTCAGTTTGCTGGCAGGAGCAAAGTGACACGGATTGAACTAGGTGTTAACCAAATACCGCTTAACAACCGATTCTCTAGTTTAGAGGTCGGGGACCTCAATACAGCGCCGAAATCGAAACCTGAGAAACCGCCTCCAATTTATTTAAGAGAAGCATTTAACAATGGACTGGTTAATAAAATCGCATCATTAACAGACTCTAAATTTTATATTGCCCCGCTCAAAAGGGGTAATATAAACGAAACAAAGATTCAAACCTTCGAAATCGATGGCTTCAGAGCTCTAGTCAAACATTTTGACGAAGTTGGTAAAAAATATTACACATACCAGCTAAAAAGTCAAAAAGGGCTCACTGTTGTGCTAAAAGGAATTGAAAGCTGCGTAGATGTTAGCGACATACAAGCTGCACTTGCTGCGGAAGGTTTCCATGTCAAATCTATTGGTAATATAGTAAACCGTGAGAAGGTACCCCAACCAATGTTTCGTTTGGAACTAGAGCCAGAGGAAGAAAAGTCAAAATGAGTTCACAAGATTTACAACCTAAAATATTTGCTACATCACAAAATAGTAATTGAAGAACCTAGGAAGAGGTCAGGACCAGTTCAATGCATAAAGTGCCAAGAATACGGACACACGAAAGCATACTGCACCTTAAATGATGTTTGTGTTATTTGTGGTGAAATTCACGACTCCAAACAGTGTGACAAATCTCGCAATGACCCATCTGTGAAACGTTGCAGTAACTGCGGTGAAAATCATACTGCAAATTAGAGGGGATGTGCAGTGTATCTGGACTTAAAACGGAAAATAAACCATAAAGTGAGAGCTGAGCAATGAATGCTCAATATGCAATTTAATCAGAGGGCCATGTTACCAAAAAATACAATAGTCACCAAACCTGCGAGTGCAAACACACAAAATGATAACTTGGAGACGTTTGACAGCAGTTTTGCACAGCCAGGTGTTTCTTACGCAAACATCCTAAAAGATAACAAACCGAAACCCAAAGTTCGTTTTAATGAAGAGGACCTAAATATTCATACCACGCAAAGTTTCATGACGATGATGGAAAGGCAAATGAGCATAGTCAAAAATCGAAAATGTCAGTTCTAAAAATAGCTATTTGGCTATTCCGTTTATGACACCAAACATCCAGATGGAAAAGCACACGGCGGCACCGCAGTCTTGATAAAATTAAGGTTAAAGCACTACGAGCTTCAGAAATATGCTAAAGATCACATCCAAGCTACAACTATTTGTTTGGACGAATGGTCTGGGAAATTTGTAATATCGGCTGTTTACTGTCCACCGAAACATGCAATTAAAAAACAGCAATTTATCGACTACTTTAATCAGTTGGGAATCAAATTTCTAGCAGGAGGTGATTACAACGCTAGACATGTGCAATGGGGTTCGAGGTTGACGTCACCCAAGGGCAAGCAACTCTACGAAGCAATAAACGAGAAAAACCTAGATTATTTATCATCTGGACATCCCACTTATTGGCCTACCGATAGAAAGAAAATTCCTGATTTAATAGATTTCTGTGTAATATGGGGAATAAGATCACTCACCAATAATCGTAACACTAAGTACGCAAGCATTAAAAACTGAACCACCCCAACGTTTAAGAAACAAACTAACGAAATGGGTTCTGTATAGAAACATAGTAGACGTAAATTGTCATCTGGATGTCCCACTGCAAACACCAGAAGATATCGATGCCGCGATAGAAAACTTAAGACAAATAATGGAAATGGCTGCAAAAAAGCTTTCAAGTAACATTCAAAAGTTATTGACAGATAAGCGGGCGACTCAGTGGCTATGGCAGCTGCACCAATCTCCTTTCCATAAATGGAAATTAAATAGAGCTATTAAAGCTCTAAGAGAAGCAATACGGGAAGAACACAATCTTGGAATGCAGAATTACCTAAGTGGGCTCACAGCAACAGAGAAAACAGATTACTCACTGTGGAAGGCAGCAAGAAATTTAAAAAGGCCAGAGCTATCGAACCCACCGGTAAGGAAACCAGATGGTCATTGGGCCAGAAGTGATTTAGAAAAGGCTTTCGCTTTCTCTAACCATCTACAAAAAGTGTTCACTCCAAACGAAAAAAATAATGACTGCGTACTACCACGAGTCGAACCCAAATGCAGTAAAATTTAAATGGAAATGCGTCAAAACGAAAGCTCGAGGCCATGATCTAATAACTGGAAAAATTATCAAAGAATTACCCGATAGATGCATAAAATATATAACATATATTTTTAATGCGATTATGAGATGTGGGTACTTTCCCCAAAAATGGAAAATATCTCAAATTATCATGATTCCTAAGCCAGGTAAAGACGAAACCCAAGTCTCGTCGTACAGGCCAATAAGTCTACTTCCGATAATTTCAAAGCTCTTTGAAAAGATGCTACTAGAAGAACTAATACCTATATTAACTGTAGGTCGCACTATACCAGATCACCAATTTGGATTTAGAGAGCAGCACGGCACAATAGAACAGGTGCACAGAATTGTAAACACAATTAAGCTCTCCTTAGAAGAAAAGAAATATTGCTCGGCAGTTTTCTTGGATATTGCGCAAGCTTTCGACAAAGTATGGCATGAAGGATTAAATTACAAAATTAAAACTCTTCTGCCTAGACAATTTCATGCAATTCTTGAAAACTACTTAGCCCAAAGGATATTCCAGGTGAAACAAAGTATGGCCACTACTGATTTAAAGGCAGGAGTACCGCAAGGTAGTGTATTGGGACCTGTGCTATACTTGTTGTTCCCAGCTGACTTACCAATAACTGAAAACATACTCACTTCAACTTTTGCTGATGACACAGCTATATTGTTTTCACACAAAAATCCTCGGTCCTCAAGGACGAATGAATGTAAATCAACACATGTAACATTCACCGTGAATAAACGCACATGTCCTGCAGTAAAATTAAACAATATCACAATTCCTCAACAAACAAACGTCAAATATCTCGGTCTTCATCTCGATAGAAGATTGACATGGAAAAAGCACATTGAAACAAAACGTAATCAACTAAAAATAAAATTTTCTAAAATGTACTGGTTGATCGGAAGAAAATCGAAACTCTCTCTAGACTGCAAGGTTCTACTATACAAAGCGATCCTAATCCCCATATGGACATATGGTATCCAACTATGGGGCTCAACTAGTGCCTCAAATATAGAAATTGTACAAGGAACGCAAGCAAAGATACTTCGTAGCATTACAAATGCGCCCTGGTATATTCGAAACAGCAACATCCATAGAGACCTAGGAATTAAAACGGTTAAAGAGACAATAAAATCATGCAGTCTAAAATACCATCTGAAACTGGAACCACACCCTAACGAATTAGCTAGAGAACTACTAAGGCAACCGAAATACAAACGGCTTCGCAGAGCAGATCCTCTAGATTTAATCAACTGAAATATTTAATAATTACACGCATGTTGACCTAACACACTTAAATTAAGTAATTAATAATAATTTAAAAATAATAATGCATACTAATATTAAGTACTAACATAGGTTAAGGCTTAAGTATAGTTTTTAAGAATTTCACACTTCTTGTTAGTTTCGTATAAAGAAGGATTCAAGAATAAAGCCTTTGGCAATAGTTAAAAAAAAAAATTGGTATGACGTTATAAAAAGTAAATCATCTTACTGCGTTTTAAATTTTTATTGTAAGATTAAGTTTCTAATGGTTTAAGGGTTGTATAAAACAAAGGAAATTTAAAATTTCCCTTTGAAATGGATAGCGGCTCCCGATAAATAGGTAAAGCAAAATATTTTTTTATCGATTTTTAACTAAAAAGTCGAATGAAAAATCTTAGTTTCGAATTAAATAAATTAATTATATGCAAAAATAGCACGCTAAATATAAGTTTTGACACAGAAAATTGCGTGCTCCGGATACATCTATCGGGCGCTAATAAAAAAACACGGCTTTTGATGATCGTGGTTTCGTGGGAAATGTTTTATTCAGGAAGCTGGGTTATTTTATCGTTAGCAGCAACAGAATCTTGTAAAATGTATTATTTTTCGCCCTCAAGATACTGTTTACCGCGGAAATGTCGAGCGGGGCGGTTTGCTGATATTATGGGTTTGTTGACCTTTTCATTTGATGACTATTTCACATTTATTATAAAGTCTAAGTTAAATGCACACAACTTAAAATTTTGACTTTTAAAGTTTAACTCGTAAGTTAAACCATTTTTGGAAATAATTTAGTAGTAATAATTTTCTTAATACAGACAAGCTTCAAAAATCTTACGGAGCTAGTAACGCCTAGTTCAAGCACGTTAAATGTTTGTATCTAACATGTCAACAATCCAATCATACAGAGGTATGCTCCGATCTTACGGGTAACGAGTCATCTTACATGATATGTTAAGAGCTTTTGATATGTGGAGTAAGAGTAGATAGTTAGATACCTATACAAATTGGGAACATTAAGGAAAACTGAAATAGTTTGAGAAATAGTTGTAATTTACCAGAGTGTCGACTAAAAAAATTCCACACAAACAATATTTATGGTTTAAAATTTTCGATCCAATTTAATTTTAACTGTCATTCCTATATGTTTAACTTTCAATTTAGCGCAACATTGCAAAGCATAAATATGATTGTTATTGCTATTTTTGCTAGTATTATTCCTAGCTACTATTTAAATGATTTCCATTGTGCTGGTGAACTTGGATGTATACGAGAAGATAACAAGTCAACTATATAAATGCAATATAAAACAAGCTTTTAAAAAACATCTGCATATTCTGTTGCGCTTTCATGCTTCCTTTTATGTACCCGCGAGTATAATGTACGAGTACGTACCTTGTGCACTCATATATTTCAACATATGTACAGTATATCAATTTCAGACATACTATACTCGTACATCCAGTGCGCACTATGTGTGTACCTGTAGGTAGATATATGTAAACCCGTACGTGTTTTAAATAAAGGATTTAATTGGAAATAAATTTGAAACTTATTTGTAGCATATGTCATTTCATCTAAATTAACTGTTAAGTAGTTTTATGTTTCTATATAGCAACAAGTTGAAGGAAAATATTTTTTGTACTCGACTCAACATGCACTAAATATTTTCTGCTTCGTCTTTGTTTATATCGTACACCGACGATGTTCATAATTCTTCAACTGTGATGTTTAAATTTGTCGTCTGTTGTTTATGGCTGTTGTGTGAAACTTATCTCGAATATTTTAATGATACAATAGCTCCTTTCTATTTACACATCTCTCAAGTAGCACAGACTGCTTTAGTAGAAAAAATTGTTTAACACTAGGATCAAGATAGGTAGTTAGATTGTTTCTTCTTGGATAAGATACTTGTTAGAATTTATTTAATTTTCATTCTAAATAATAATATTCTCGATACCGCACCTTTGGTAGCAGGCTGAGGCCAAGGCAAACACCCAACCCCTTTGACGTATCCCGAAAAGCTTTTCATTTATCCGAATAAAAAGTAGATAAAGGACGGTGAAAAAATATTAAATCGCCGAAGCCTTCTTGAGATTCTACGAAAATTCTGATGTCTGATTCCTATGGATATCTTAAGAATGGTTTATACGATTTGAATTTTTTTCTCGAATATCTTCGTCTATTTTTAATTAGGAGAAATTAAAAGCTTATGTAACCATTACCTGAAGGGCGTCGGATATTTCCCTTCAGAAATCACTAAAAAGCTATCCAATACGTTTGAGATCTGACAACAATTTTCCTTCAGTTCCTAAATCCACCTTACTTCGTGCCGTAGGCATCATCATTTATTATAGAAATTATATCTGTCGCATATCATTAAATAGGTCTTAAAGCAATGTCTGTTAATTTTGCCCGAAAAAACCATCCCGAAAAGACATGTTGTATGTGGTGTGTTTCCGTGATAAATTTAAATCTCAGCCCGAAAAAAATTTAAAAATAATCAAAATGTGAGTTTCATCCCGAAACTTTTTTTTGGCCAGAAAAAATATTTATCAACAAAAAAATCTAATTACGTTTTATATAAAAAAAAAACTTCATGCCATCCCGAGAATACTGGTAGAAATAATTTTTTGAATCATTGTACCACCTGCGTATTATCAATTTCCGTAAATTTTGAATTTTCCAGCTAAAACCTAAGAAATATCTGGTTTAAATGGGTAATGCTTTCACAGGCCTTCCAATTTGGCCCAGACATTTCTGAGATCGCTGCTGCAAAAATTCAAAATTTACAGAAATTCATAATAAAGCATGGTGGTAGAATAATTCAATAAATTATTTCTACTAATTTCCCACGTATGTGAAGATGGCCTGGAAACCATCCCGAAAACGCCTTTAAAATGTAGGTGTGTTTCTCCGCTAAATGCATTAAAAGCCCCTTCAGCCCGAAAAATTAGCAAAAATATGGAGAAAATCAAATTCCATCCCGAGAAAATAAAAACAAGCTCACGTAGCAAATTTTAAGTATAAAATCAATTAGAAGAAGAGATTTACCATACTTAAAAGAACCTAAATTAAAAAATTTTAAAAACAATAGCCTCAAATAAATTTGATTGAAATTTTTTTAAGGGCCTTAAGATTTCGATTCACAGAAGTTGGCAGATATAACAGCATATGCCTAATTAATGTACTGACCATCAGCATTAAGCACATAATTACTTATCATTTTACAGTAGGGACAAGTAGTCTCCCCAACTGGTGTAATATTCGCTTCTGTTAGATTAGGTATCAGAACTATGCTCATATGTCACCATAAATTTCTCCATTCTCAGAGTTTTGCAGATATAATGGTATATGCCTAATTAATGCACTGACCATCAGCATTAAGCACATAAATGCTCATCATCTTTTGCAGTGGGGATAAGAGACCTCCCCAGCTGATTTAATATTCGCTTCTGTTGGACTAGGTATTGGAATTATGCTCATATGTCGCTCTAAAATTCTCCGTTCACAGAAATTGGAAGATGTAACGGTATATTCCTAATTAATTCAAGGTCATCAGCATTAAGCACACAATGCGCTCATTACCTTACAGTGGGGATAAGGGGTCTCCCAAGCTGATTTAATATTCACTTCCGTCAGTTTAGGTATCAGAATTATGCGCATCTGTCACCATAAATTTCTCCATTCACGGAGTTTGGCAGATATAAGCTAAAAAATTATAATTTTTTTTTACTTTTTCGGGCTGAAGGGTCTTTTAATGAAATTAGCGGAGAAACGCACCTAAATTGTAAAGGCGTTTTTCGGGATGGTTTCCGGACCAGCTTCACATACGTCAATTTCCCTTGATATTTGATTGGTTGTTGGATGATTATTTGTCCTAATTCGCTTAATAATACATTAAGCCCAGAATTATTTAGCACAAACCATTTATGGGATCAGCACAAGAAACTTTTAAAATGTATGATTGAGGCATTAAACAATTCTTCCTTGTAAAGAAGATTTTATTTTTAAATGTGTAAATATGAATATCAATAATATTTACGAAAATTGTATAAATATAATTTTACAATTTACAGTAAACCCTGGTTATAAAATCCTCGGATATAACGAAAACCTCTCTATAACGCTCAACTGTATCGGTCCCAATGTTTTTCCTATATAACATACTGAAAATTACACTCACTATAACGAACCTCGTTATAACGATATAATGAACAACATTTCTTGTTCAAATTAATAAAACACTTGTAGATAAAATATAGATAAAATCTGTTATTGATGAAAATTAAATTTTTGTAATGGATCATTTTTTAAATAAGGTTTCAAAAAACGACATGATATTTGTTTTAAAACTATTTCTGGCGAAAAGGCATCGGCGTCCGCAACACAAGCTTCAGATTGAGTGCAAAAATTTCCTATAATTACGAACGGTTATCAATCAGATGATCAATATAGACGAGACCGGATTATATTATAAATTTATGCCGGATAAGACCATGGCTTTTAAACACGATGCTTGTTTTGGAGGTAAGCGGAGCAAAGATCGACTTACTGTGCTCTTAGGGGCAAACATTACTGGAAAGGAAAAGCTACCGATACTAGTTATTGGTAAATATAAAAACCCAAGATGTTTCAAAAATATTCGCATTCTACCGGTGTTATATAAATCAAATTTGAAAGCTTGGATGACTTTCCAGGAATGGGAATTTTCTCTTCGTCATATTGATAAGCAATTCTTTGCCAAAAAACGCAAAATTTTGTTGATAGTGGATAATTGTCCATCGCATTTAGAAGTTCAAGGTTTAAAATCTGTAACAGTTAAGTACTTACCTCCAAATTCTACAAGTTTAATACAACCAATGGACCAGGGTATTATACAAAACTTTAAAGTATTTTACAGAAAACTTTTGATCAAAAAAGTTATACAGAGTCTCGATGATAACGGTATCCTGCCTCATTTTAATCTATTCGATGGCTGTGGGATGATAAACTTTGCATGGGATTTGGTACAGACAAACACTATTTCTAACTGCTTTAAAAAGGCTTGGACTGGCGATGATGAGACGTCTACAACCATTGAAGAGAATTTCAACAGTGTTTGCCTTGAAATGGATGAATTATATTGGCAAAATCCATTAATGCAAACACTAAATGAAAATGTCGATTTGCACGAATATTTGACTGTAGATGAAAATGTTATCGTTACAGACGATAGCGATGAAGTAATTTTAAGGTCCATAGAAACTAATTCGGATGAAAATGTTGATGACGATAGCGACAATGAAATGGAAGTGCCCTCGATGAAAGACATAGAAAAACATTTAAATTCATTGCGAACTTTCTTAAGCTGCAATCCGGATTGTCAAATTGAACTTCAATATGTTAATAGTATTGAAAGAAAACTGGAGCAAATAAGACGTTAACTTTAAAACAGAAACAAATTACCGATTATTTAAAAAAATAATTGAATTAATATGAGCTATTTTAAAAATTAATTTTTGAATTAAGATGATATGATTTATGTTATTTATTTTTAAGTTATTACATATTTATGTATGTATACATAATTAGCGAAGACATATTCGTGGTCTTTAAAACTTATGTAACTTGACCTAATAAACTAATGTATTACTGTTGAAATATAAATATTTGTTTTTCATAAATATAATATTGTTAAAATAAAATATTGGTTTTAATAATTCCTCCTTATAACGAACAATAAATTATCAGACTTTTTATAACGAACCCTCTTTATAAAAAAGCACTGGATATAATGAATTAATTTTGCGGTCCCGAGAGTTTCGTTATAACCAGGTTTTACTGTATTATTTATTCGTATGTATTTTATGTATTGTAGTTTAATTTTATGTTGTAATGTCTTTCGAATAATTTTTTAGCTAAGACACAAAATTCAAAAGCCTTTTCGGGTTGAAAAAGAAGAAAAAAGAAGAAGAGAAATAGTTTACCATACCGACGAATTGCTGAATTTGTTTGATGCGTGGGGATACCAAGAATTCCCTAATCGCATTAATTCGTCTTTCGAACGGAAGAATACCAATAGAGATAATCTTGTGACTGATAAAGTCAAGAGTACTTAAGAGTTAATATTGAAGCCAAACTCTGAAACTCTGAAAATCTGAAAATGAGCTCTAGATCTGTCACGATTTCATTGATTAAGAGTTGGAATGTCTGTGCTCCGTTTCTGAGGCCAAATGGCATTTTGGCCAAATGAAGATGATATGCTCACACGAGATCGATTTTCAAGAAATTTTGCATGAATAAATTTTGAGAAGTTAGAGACGGAAAAACCCTTAATAGTCCACCATAAGCGTTGTTATTCAAACAACGAGTGTTGATTTGCTGTTGACAAGACTAAATAAAAATCTAATATCATTTTGCACGTCCCGCACAAATAAGGCGCTCTGCTTTGGTTGTCTTAGGTCTGCGGCTGTGACCCTATGACTTATTGGTTTAGGAAACTGGTATGTGCTGGGTCCTTCACCGTTTTAGCAAAGCTGCATGGTTTGATGAAACGTTATTGTACAAACGGTACCAAACCTCTTTTGAATCTACTATCTTCTAATTAGAAGATTGTATTTTGAAATATAAAGTATAATGGTTGTACCTGTGGTACTTTAAAGGTGGCCACCCAGCACCAAAAACACATTTAAAGTAATAATTAAATTTATTGACATATAATTTCCCATTGATTCTTGCGATAATTATTTCTACGTAGAATTGCCTGTATTGAAATTGGCCGCTACAATATAAATCAATTCCCGGTCGCCGACAGGTTTGACTTGTGGCCCCATAGATCCTTCAACGAATTGAAGGATATTCAAATTTAGTTCAACATCTACTGTGGGTAGGCGAAATTACATTTGAAAGTGACAGAAATGGACACTGGACATAGCAGTGCGAGTTCGCATCCGAGCTGCCCGTACGTTGTGGTAAAATAATGAAAGAAATCATACGGGTTTTGATTCAAAATGAGCTCAGCAATAAGTAGTCAAAGTGCTGTGTCTACACGTATTGCGATAATCAACAAAAACTTATTGAGCTTTTCGAAAAAATTTACGAAAAAATGAAGATCATAAAATAAAATAACTGTTGTGTTTAAATGTAAACCTCCACAAATTTTTGGGGGTTCAACCGCGGTGACTCGAAAAAAAACAATATCGGAGGATCAAAAGCGATATTATCGATAAAACGATCGGTAAAGTGGAAGAGAAAGAGGTGTGAATGATAATGTCGAAACGTAATAAGAAATTCAGAAGAGGAAATGATGATGAAACATTCAATGAAGATCATTTCTTCGACTTTTTCGGTCGAGTTTTGCGAGAATCTCGAATGATTCGCACCAAAGTACGACCCTCGGATCTGAATTTAGCGGTGCAGTATTACAACAGTTAAACGAAATGCGCCGCGATTTGATTGAAATAAAAAATGGTGCAATTAAAGATGGTGGTGATGGTGGCACTCAAGATACCGCTGAAACGAATGATAATATTGGGAGTAATCAGAATGGAGACGATGATGTGCAGTATGAGCGACGAATAAAATATCAGAATGTTCAAGATTCCATTACTATTTTTGACGGTCAATCGAATTACAGAACTCAACCTTGGATAGAGGAGATTGAACAAATGGCGAATGAAATGAACTGGACTTCCAACTAAAAGAAGTTTGAGAATTATCTGTGAAAATAAGTAGCGCGGAAGTACACCAACAAATGGCAGTCCGAATTAAGAAAAAAGAAGATACGTTGGACAACTATTTTATGTAAGAGGGAACTAGACGCGCTCGGTGAGGTAGAAGACCAATCTTTAATAGAATGTACTTTTAAGGGCATCGTGGACACTGTATCAAACAAATTGTTGTTGTATGGAGCACGACAGTGGATGAGTTCAACAAAAAGCTTAAGTTGTATGCCCAATTCAAGACGGATAACAATGTCGAGAGGGAAAAATCAATTACAGTAATATCCGGTATATTGTGTTACAATTGTGATGATAAGGGACATTCGTCAAAAAGATGCCCGAATAGAAGAAAAGATGTTAAATGTTTCGGATGTAATGAGTTCGGACATATCGCCACAAAATTCCCCAAGAAGTCGAATCAAATCCAAAATGAAACCAAGTTTATTCAAGATGATTTATTGACTAAAATAAATCAAAAACCAATTTATTTAAGCAATTATTTAGTTTTAGACTCGATTGTCGACACAGGAAGCGATCTAACATTATTACGAGAAGTTGTTTACGTGAAAAGGGGATCAACGTTAGACGAAGAAAAGACGAAGATTCTCGGAATTGGCGATTTCAGAAATTAATGTAAAATGTATCATCAGAAATGACTCCTTGTTCTTGGTCCAAATCAGGTAAGAATCGAGTTATTACCGAAAGACGAGTTCTTAACATGTTACAGAGCCGAAGAAATAGAAAAAGATTTGGTAATTGGAAACCAAAAACACGAAAAAGAAATTTGCTCGATGATAAACAACTACCAGCCAAAAAAAACAAAGAAAACTAATATTAGGCTGAAAATCCTATTGAAAGAAGAGAAACCTGTTTGGCAACACCCAAGACGGTTGTCGCCGGGAGAAAAAGTGCAAGTCGATAAGCAGATTGAGGAATGGCAGCGACAAAATATTATTCGCCCAAGTGTGTCTGAATTCGTAAGTCCTTTATTATTGATGAAACCAAACGACTTTGCATTGACTACCGGAAATTGAATAGGCAAATTATAATGAACCGATATCCATTGCCCTTAACCGACGAGCAGATCGATCGATTACATAGTTCCCATATTTTCACAACTTTGGATCTCCGAAATGGATTCTTCCACATTATGGTTGATGAAAATAGTGTCAAATATACCGCTTTTGTCGTTCCAACAGGTCAATTTGAATTTGTACGCATGTCATTTGGCTTAAGTACTGTGCCAGCAGTATTTCAAAGATACATACATTGGGAATTGAAAGATCTAATGATGAAGTCAGAAATTTTAGTTTACATGGACGATATCATTATTCCGTCTGGCAACGAAGAGGATGGATTGAATAAGCTAAGAAAGGTGTTAGTTATATGTCGCAGCGGAATATGGCCTGAAATTTAAATGTCGTAAATGCCAGTTCCTATGCCGTAAAATTTATTACCTCGGATACGAGATTATAGAAGGTTTTATAAAGCCATCAGAAGCCAAAACCAGAGCCGTGATAAACTTCCCGCAACCAACGACGATCAAACAAATACAAAGTTTTCTCGGGTTAACTGGGTACTTGTGATTTGTGCCAAATTACTCAGTGGTATCAAAGCCGTTATCTGATTTGCTAAAGAAGGATATAAAGTTCCAGTACGGACCGTCGCAGAAAACAGAATTTGCACAATTAAAACGATTATTAACTACGAAACCCTATCTTTATATTTTTCGAACCGAGATCGAGCTCCATAAAGACGCATCAACATTTGGATTCCGAGTGATTCTGTTAGAAAAAGGTCAATATGATGATCATTTCCATCCTGTTTACTACTTTAATATAACAAACTCACCGTGTCAAGAGAAGCATCGTTAAAAAAATTTCGTGTTTATTTGCTAGGGCTTAAATTTAAAATCGTTACGGATTGTGCCGCGTTCAAATCAACAATGACGAAGAAAGATATTACATCGCGAATTACTGGGTGGGCGTTAGAGCTGGAGGATTTGAACTATATGTGCATAGAGCCGGTACCAAGATGAAGCACGTAGATGCTCTCAGCCGTAATCCTGCCACTTTTGTAATACAAAACGAATTACTAGAAAGAATAAAAAAGACTCAGCGAGAAGACGATCATTTTACTGCAATCATAAAGATACTTGAATACGAACCCTAAAAAGTTGTATAATAGAGAGAGGCGTTCAAATTGAACGAATTAATCGACTGATAATTCCAGCGTTAACCAAATTGGCAATTGACTCACCCGAAAATTGATATAAATATACGGACAGACTGTAGAGATACATAAACTCTACTTGGCAAAGAAGCATCGGTACGACGCCATTTCAAGGGTTGTTTGGAGTGAGGATGCGAAATGTCGAAGATCAGGTCGAAGAGCACGCGGGTTCTATTCACACGAATACCAGTGCAGATTTTAGGAAGAATTGGAGAACTTCTTATCATGTTGGTGGCGATACAGGTGACGATGTAGATTCCGAAGAAGACGAGCTTCCCGAAACGGAAGAAGTTATTCAAATAAATTGAAGATGAAGTTTACAACGAAGAGCTATAGAAAATACTGTCCCTGATGAAAAATTTCTTTGTAAGGAGGAGGAGAACGTGCTCGTCGGGACGACGAAGATGCAGGAGGGCCGATTTTGTAGGAACACCCTGTCTCTTAAAAATAAAACAATAACATGTGTTGTACTTTTCTATAAAAAAAACTTGTATTCTTGAATGATGTGTAGTATTGGTAATTGTAACGTTTTGTGGGTAAATTTTATGTAAAATCTTAATATTAGTTCTTTAGTTGTAATTTTGATGTGAAAGAATAAAGTTGTATTTTTTCAGTCATATCGGGAAATATAGTTAAAGTGCTGTAAATTGAGTGAACTAAGTGATAATTATAGCAACTATTACACTATAACTTAGAAAACTGCAAAAAATTTCTTGTAACAAATTCTACATTGCAAGTGTGAGAAAAAGTGCAGCTAATAAACTATATCGAACACTTCTTGTAACAAATTCTATATTACTAGAGTGAAGAAAAGTGCAGTGATAGTGAAACGTACCGCAGTAGGCCGTTCGTGACCATAAAAACGTTTAGCTAAAAAGGGATAATACGTTCCGTCCGCACACCCGATTGATCTCTTGTGCACACAGTCCCGGGGTGCACACGTGAAAATCAAAATTATTTTCTTGTAAGTTGACACACAATACACAAATTTAGTGTAATAATTAAACCAAAAAATTAATACATAATTTGTAACGCTTCAAGTTTACCGTCTTACGACCGTATACCCTAACGCTAAAGAAATTTGTCCCCATTTCATGCACTAACCCCATGTGCGGCTTTGATTCCCGCAGCTCAGTCTTGTAGGGGATGTGGTCGTGGGTTTTTGGGGTTAGACGAAATGCGGGACCTAGATTACCGCACAATAACAAAAGAGAAAGAGAAAGATGGCCTAATATTTACCATCTAAAGGTTGAAAAAAAATGAAAAGTGGGGTCCTCAGACCCAAAACTGGCGGGTCCTACATATTTCAAGCGGATGTTTTACCCACGGTTGTTAATTCTGGTTTCTTAGGGTAACATAATTACCCTAAGAAATACGCACCAAAAAAAAATATTAATAGAGAAGCTTAACGATTAGTGGTTTAATGGCGTGGAGGAGGTCCTCAGCAGAAAGAGGGTGTCCCGCCTATGGGCAGGGTTACTTTCGATGCCCTCGCTTCTAGCAAGACTCAGCTTTGCTAGAAGCAACTAAGGAACCTCGCCACGATTAGAATGGTTAGTATCTCTACTGCACTAAAATCATACTTACCAAAAAAAAAAGAAAATTTAGTCTGCAAAGCACTAGACTAAAAACTCGCACTTTTAATTTACCTCCCGGATCAGTCTTTCAATGTATGTATTTCACTAACGTTTATTTTAAATTTTTAAATTAATGAACAAAAATTTTCTTTGGTGTCAAAAATAAATCAAACTTGCAACACTCCCACAAAACGAATTTTTTGGATATTTCACATTTATTGGCACTTGATTTGATTTATTCCCCGATTACATCAATTTATTTATGTAACTTAATGAACACTGTATAGTATCACGAGATAATAAACACATCCAATTTTCTTAATTAAATTTATTTCAGATTAATTTATACTTTTTTTTTTAAAATTATTATTGTATTTCACTAAATTTTACACATGTTAACAAACGCATTTTATTTTAGATATCAGGAAATTACCCAAAAAGAAACTGAACTCTCTACCTCTTCTAAACACAGCTGCACGGCTGACTGTCTAGCACGCCACTCCCCCTTCTTTCTTTCCGTTGTACATTTTATACCAAAAATTGAAAACAAATTATTGTACATTCATCAAAATGTACGAACGCAAAAACGTACAACAACGTGACATTGATTTTCGCTTACTCAATGCACGCGCAAAAATTTATTTACATCAACAAAAAATCAATCGATCGAAAGGTGCAATTGTAGGTATTTTCAATAGCAGAGTTTTTTTTCATGCCATTTACCTCAAGACATATCGATGCAAAAATAAATTGATAATGTTGCATTATATATTATTATGGTTTACGTTTATTCACCTACTGCATGGATATATACAGTAATCTGAGTAACATAAGCAACCAATAACAATGCGAAATACGGCATGGTAATTTCTTTTGGTAGAATTTGAGGTATCACCTCGAAGGTTATGCCGTATGTTAAAATTTGATGTTTGGGTTGATAACGGAACTGAATAAAATTCCGTTACAGCGTGGGGAAAACCCAAACCCTGAGATGAAAAGGGATCTCATGCCCTAATGAAAGGAGGACAGGAGTAGAAATTCAGTTTCCTTACATCCCACGTGGGGAACTCCCACACCCTGAGCTAGTCTCAGTGCCGGGCTGTCTAAATTAAACACCTAACCTATATCTAAATATCTAAATTATAACTATGGGCTACTAATTATTACTACCAATAAGCATTAAATGTCTAACCCTACGTTCTATCCTTGTTATCAGATCAGGTTTCCCTGCGCCCCCTCAGCCTGGTTTCCGCCTTCCCGTGGTGTTGGCCGTTGCCTTATTGGTCCCCGTTGTCTCCACGGTCTATTCCAGAGTTTGCATCCCAAGAGTAACAGAATTAAGGTTAGTACCAAAGCTGCCCCAGTGCCCGTATAGTTCCCGATGTGATGCCAATTGACTTGGGACCACGGTTCCTCTCTTTTTAGTTCTTGGATGGTTTGCTGTAGTTCGGACACCTCGACCTCTAACGCATTGGCGGGGAATGTTAATGTACGCCTCTCTGTTTTCTGCGTGAGGTTGAATCTTGGAACAACATCAGCACGGATTACTGTTTTGTAAGTAGTCGTGGCCTTAATGACCACCGAGGCCCCCCTCAAACTACAGCCAGGGTCTAGTGATAGAATTCCGCTCCCGTTCCTAGCCACTGCCTGAGATTGTTGCTGGCATTCCAGATCAAAGACTACTTCGCGGGGTAGTACCATGATCCACCGGTTATCCTTTAATGGGTGAATGTAAATCGAAGGTAGTGCTGTTCGTATGGGGCATCGGCTCGGTTGCTCATTGGCATGTGAGAGCAACGCCATTTCACAATGCTCATCTTGACTTTCAATCTTGTACGTTGGTCCTCCTGCTTTGCAAATTACCGTTCCTTCTTCCCAGCGTCTACACTCGTCCAACCTTTTTGCAGAGATTGGTTGGTACCACACTCTAGAGCGGCTAACCAAAACATACTGGTATTGTGGCTCGAGGTAAGCATACCCCCTTTGGTATCTTGTTGGAACCGGGATGGGGTGAAATATCTGGTACTCTTCCCCCTGGATAAGAGGTACCTGAACTTCGAAAATAATCTGATCCTCGATGATTGCTGCCTTGGTCTCCAGTAACCGATATACATTGATCCAGTGTGCTCTTGAACTAGGAACTTGCAGGTTCGTGGGGATCTGCTTACTTATTTCCCATAGTTGTTTTGCAAACTGCGAAGGAGGTAACAATCGCACACTTGCTCTCCCATGATGTACATCCGAGAGTATATCTATCAGGTCTCCTTGGACATCCTTATACATCCAAATGGCCGCAGATAGCTGGAATAACACGTCCATATACTCTTCATGCACCATCACAGACTCGATTTCCTCCTGGATTACCCGATAATGCTTTTCCATTTCCTCATGCTCCTTACGGATAATGTTTCCGGTCAAATCTAATACATGCATTTGCTGTTGGAGCATGGTTTGTGTTTTTAGTACACCGGTGTTCAGGTGTTTGATTTGCTCCTGATACCTCTGAGCATCTCGTTGGCCCAACACTCCGATTATGTCCCCTGCTAAATCTCCGAGGAAATCCAAAGGAGCCCTCTTTTCCCGTCCGTGTTGTGCTTGGAGAAGCCTATTACTGTCCTCGATTTGGTCCATCAAGTAAGCTATCGGACTTAACAACGCCTCGCAATGTCTAACGTACCTGGTCGCATTGGCGTTTTCTGCACATGTCGCTCGGAGATGTTCTTGCGTTAGTCTCATGTGCTCCCACTCCCTCCAGTAGCTCGATAAGTTATAGTACCCCACTATGGTCCAAATGTTGGTGGATAGTTTGGCCCTACCTTCCTCCGCAAAGTATATACCTGGCTCAGTCTGAAACTCTTGGAACTGCAAACCCTGATTACTCAAACTCGCTGCTGCCACCAGTATCGTCGTTAGCATCAAACACCAGTTGAAGAAACCCATTTCTAGAAATGAGACAACAAGCATAAGACCGTTGTGCTGATGAATGGCGCTAACCCAATCCCACTTTGCTGAACCATGTGCATGGAATGTGATTGGGTCAACCTCATCCTTTCCTTAACCTTACTGACTTAAGTACTATTTGACTTAACCTATGCTGACATGCTTTCTCGCGCGCGGCATGCCAGCCTTCAACTCACTACTACACTGACTATGTGACTACCGAGCCCACCGGTTCATATTCAGTCTAATGGTGAGGTAGTAACGAATTTGGATTTACCCCGACAATTGGCTCTCTGAGGCTGGAGGTACGTTTCTGCGGCCTCCTCCTTGAACTTTGCCTGAAGCATCCCCCTAAGCTCGTCCGATATGGCTTGCTTAGCTGCTTCACCCATACCTCTCACCTCGAACTCCACAAGAAGCTCGTCTTGATCTAGGTAATCTAGATTCATTATCTTATTGTCGTTGATTAAAAAAAAAAAATAAAAATAATAATAATAATAAAAAATTTTCTTGGCCTCAAATAAAAAAAACCTAACTAAAAAAAAACGTATTCAAAAATAAAACAACCATGGGTAATATCCCCCTTCAATGAATAAATTCCGCCAACGGGGATAAAAATAAGGATAAGATAAAGGCTTTGAAATTGAAATTTTGATGAAATTATTTCCTTGTTCCCAATGATGCAGCGGTAGTCTTAACCTGACATACAAGGTGATCCTCGCTGCTATGGTGAACTTGGAAACAGATGACATTTATGGTACCCAATAGACCATGGCAAGTTTGTTGTCCCCTTTTCTGCAGCTGGCAGTCTTACCCTGAACTCAGCAGAGGAGCTCACCTACATGGGTGACAAAAACGTTACCATGTAAGTCAACTGATGTTGATGAGACCTTTGCAGGCCTCTAACAACAGCTGCTATTGCTGTCTATTGGGGATGATAACACGCCGGTTATCACCAAGGATTTCAACAGTGTGTGGTATAATAGTGTTTAGCTTATGTCCGAAACCTCATCAATATCCGTTCACTGATAGAAAACCGGATTGGACAGCTAAACACATTATACCCTGAACGCGCCTACAACTAGCAATGGGAGGACTGGCAACCCCATCCCGGAGGATGATAAATTTTAAATGAAACGACAAAGTGGAATTTGCGCAATAACCTAACTATACACTGCTTGTTGGAAATCCATATTTTGAATAATAAAATTTGCCACAACTCGTAATAATTTCTTATAACCATTGTGGAATCAAACCGTAGGAAAATTTAGTGACAGTCGTGCAACTTACTTTAGGATGCGGAAAAGTAGTTTTAGTATCTGAGAAATGTGCAGCTCTTAATACCCCCGGTCTTATCACTCGGCAAGGAAAGAGATGATGCACATTGTTTCAAGGAAAAACCCTTTTCACCCTTACTAACATCCGTTGCACCACTGGTTGTTGTACACGGTACAGAAAACCGTACAACTGGATTATTGTTTGAGTTCGGTTATCAACGCATGCTCCAGCCTTCCCACCACATTAGATGAATTCTTAAACTCCTATAACTACCACGAATGTTGGTTTATCCCCCGGAGTGCGGGTTGGGACATGCCACGGATAAACCATCCATTCGGGGATCTAGCATAGAAGCTCAACTATCATCAATCTCTGTCGGTACGCGTATGACCCACCACGTATTAGGTCAGGCTTGCCGCTGCCATACTCGTATCGATAGAAATTTACATCTAACAATGATAAAAACCAAGCACACTGTTCTTTAAACCGATTTAAATTTTATTTAGAAGTATTTAACAATTTTTGAACATTACCCAAAAAGTAATGTCGAATATTAATTTAGACGAGAGTGTGAGGGGATCCTCAATTGAATTTCTTAGACTTATTGTGGTATTTGTTACCAGAATTTTTGGGCCGAATTATGGTCCCTGTTTTGGGCGCCACTGTAACGCTTCAAGTTTACCGTCTTACGACCGTATACCCTAACGCTAAAGAAATTTGTCCCCATTTCATGCACTAACCCCATGTGCGGCTTTGATTCCCGCAGCTCAGTCTTGTAGGGGATGTGGTCGTGGGTTTTTGGGGTTAGACGAAATGCGGGACCTAGATTACCGCACAATAACAAAAGAGAAAGAGAAAGATGGCCTAATATTTACCATCTAAAGGTTGAAAAAAAATGAAAAGTGGGGTCCTCAGACCCAAAACTGGCGGGTCCTACATATTTCAAGCGGATGTTTTACCCACGGTTGTTAATTCTGGTTTCTTAGGGTAACATAATTACCCTAAGAAATACGCACCAAAAAAAAATATTAATAGAGAAGCTTAACGATTAGTGGTTTAATGGCGTGGAGGAGGTCCTCAGCAGAAAGAGGGTGTCCCGCCTATGGGCAGGGTTACTTTCGATGCCCTCGCTTCTAGCAAGACTCAGCTTTGCTAGAAGCAACTAAGGAACCTCGCCACGATTAGAATGGTTAGTATCTCTACTGCACTAAAATCATACTTACCAAAAAAAAAAGAAAATTTAGTCTGCAAAGCACTAGACTAAAAACTCGCACTTTTAATTTACCTCCCGGATCAGTCTTTCAATGTATGTATTTCACTAACGTTTATTTTAAATTTTTAAATTAATGAACAAAAATTTTCTTTGGTGTCAAAAATAAATCAAACTTGCAACACTCCCACAAAACGAATTTTTTGGATATTTCACATTTATTGGCACTTGATTTGATTTATTCCCCGATTACATCAATTTATTTATGTAACTTAATGAACACTGTATAGTATCACGAGATAATAAACACATCCAATTTTCTTAATTAAATTTATTTCAGATTAATTTATACTTTTTTTTTTAAAATTATTATTGTATTTCACTAAATTTTACACATGTTAACAAACGCATTTTATTTTAGATATCAGGAAATTACCCAAAAAGAAACTGAACTCTCTACCTCTTCTAAACACAGCTGCACGGCTGACTGTCTAGCACGCCACTCCCCCTTCTTTCTTTCCGTTGTACATTTTATACCAAAAATTGAAAACAAATTATTGTACATTCATCAAAATGTACGAACGCAAAAACGTACAACAACGTGACATTGATTTTCGCTTACTCAATGCACGCGCAAAAATTTATTTACATCAACAAAAAATCAATCGATCGAAAGGTGCAATTGTAGGTATTTTCAATAGCAGAGTTTTTTTTCATGCCATTTACCTCAAGACATATCGATGCAAAAATAAATTGATAATGTTGCATTATATATTATTATGGTTTACGTTTATTCACCTACTGCATGGATATATACAGTAATCTGAGTAACATAAGCAACCAATAACAATGCGAAATACGGCATGGTAATTTCTTTTGGTAGAATTTGAGGTATCACCTCGAAGGTTATGCCGTATGTTAAAATTTGATGTTTGGGTTGATAACGGAACTGAATAAAATTCCGTTACAAATTTAACATTGTAATATAATAATTTCGAACATAAAAAATAATTTTTGATAATAATTAAAAAACCGTAATACACGCGAAAATTGTAAAATCTGTTAAGAATTCACAATGGCGAGCCTTGAGCAAATTCAAGATACATTAAAGCAAATCACTGGTGCCTTAAACGCCCAGATAGAAGTGACAAAAAAAAAATCGAACTGCGGCTGAATCGATTAGAACAACCTACAGCTTCAACGACACCCCTAAACACGTTAATCACGCCAAAAAAATGAGGAGGAGTTGAAGGAAATAAGTCGTTTGCCGGATTCCGTAAAGGAATTACAAATATTTCATGGAAATCCCACCCAATACCTATCATGGGTACACAACGTGGAGAATATACTCCAAGACTACGAAATCCTGAGCAATAAACCAATATACCGGGCTATATTACAACACATCCGTCAGAAAATCGGAGGGAATGCCGATTCAGCGCGGATCTCATACAATATTTTCAATGAGGAATGGGTAGCGATCAAGAAATGCCTTTCATCTCCGCACGTTGGAACACCAACTAAGTACCATATCACAACGAAACTTGACAGTAGATCAATTTTACGCAAATGTAAACCATCAGTTTTCGTTAGTTGTAAATAAAATAAAAACCGAAGAGTATTCACCGGAAACGATCAAAGTGTTGGTAGAAACATACCGCAATCGAGCACTAGACGTGTTCATTCGCGGGCTAAATGGAGAGCTGTCTAAAGTACTGATCATCCAGAAACCAGCCACATTACCTGAAGCGTACGCATCCTGCCTAGAAATTCAAAACCTGAATTTCAGAAACATGAATATTCACAAAAGAAATATTAACAATGTTGTAACAGCTCCGATGAATCAAATCTCGTACCCACAACCACAACTCTCACCCAAAAACAACGAGGCGCTATCAGTTCAACGGAGGAATTTGGCTTACAACATTGAACATCAGAAGCCAAACTACATCCCACCACCGAGTCCGAACTATCCTAAACCGGCAACACCGATGGATATTGACCCGTCGGTTCAAACACGACTGGTAAACTGTATTAACCGTCCCACGCCTCAATATCCCACGGTAACTAAACGGGAACATTCTCATATCCATGAACCTAGGAAACAGCAAACAATCAATCATCTAGAAGCGGAAATAGAGGAAGACGATTATAACCAAGTGGCATATGATAACACAGAAAATGACGTATGCTATGATGAACAGGGTACAGAAGATAAAACGGAAATAAATTTTATGACGGAAGCCTCTCTAGCGTACCTTACCTAGAGTACCGTCTTAAAAACGGAGATATACTAAAGTTTCTCACAAACACAGGGGCCAATAAGAACTTTATAAGGCCTGAATTAGCGGTTAATGCCAAACCAACGGAAAATCAATTCAAAATTAGATCAGCAGGAGGTGACATTAAAATCAGTGGACCGTTCTTTAAGAGCATTGGCATTGGGCGATAGTATTACCTATCGATTTTTTCATCCTACCAGGTCTGAAATCGTTTGGGGTATTATAGGAGATGACACGCTGAAGGAACTAGGGGCACTTATGGACCGGAGGAACAACGAATTGATTATTGTACCCAACATACGCATTCCGTTAAGAGAAAAAACATCATGCCAGGTCAACAATATGGAAATTCGGGATAGATCTTTCATCAGATACCAAAAAATTATTACACACAGTCGTCTCGAAATTTACAACACTCCTCGGACCTGTTAATAACTTTGAAACCGTAGATACGGAAGTACGTGCAGAAATCAAAACAACCAGTGAAGAACCGATCTATACCAAATCATACAAATATCCATACAGTATGAGACCGGAAGTGGATAAACAAATAGCCCAACTCCTTGCCGAAGGTATTATACGTCCATCTAAAAGCCCGTATAATTCCCCAATATGGGTCGTAGAAAAGAAATTGGATGCGTCGCAAATTAAAAAATATCGGATGGTAGTGGATTTCAAGAGATTGAATGCCGTGACAATAGCAGATTCCTATCCCATCCCGGATATTTCAAACACCCTAGCGAATCTCGGAAATTCAAGATATTTTACTGCCATCGATTTGACATCAGAGTTCCATCAAATCAAAATGAAGGAAGCCGACGTTCCGAAGACCTCGTTTTCCACCCTAAATGGAAAATATGAATTTCTCAGGCTTCCGTTCGGGCTAAAGAACGCGCCCGCGATTTTTCAAAGAATGATCGATAATGTCTTGAAAGAATATATTGGACAACTTTGTTACATCTATATAGATGACATTATTGTTTTCAGATGACGAACGGTGGAGGAACATCTGGCCAACGTTGAAAAAGTATTTCTGAAGTTACAAAAGGCTAACTTGCGCATAAACCTCGACAAAACGTAGAAACTCCGAAACGGAATTTCTGGGGTATCTCATAACCAACAAGGGTATTAAACCGGATAAAAGAAAAGTATTGGCTATTCAAAACATCAAGAAACCCGAGAACTCAAAAGACCTCAAATCCTTCCTGGGTCTCGCGTCGTATTATAGGCCATTTATCCGCGACTTTGCTCACGTAGCTAGACCACTAACCAACTTGACGAGGGAGGAGAATGCTCAAATTAAAGCATCACAATCCAAAAAGGTGAAGATTGACTTGAATCAAAAAGAGTTGGAAGCTTTTAACAATAACAAAGAGCTCCTGTCATCAACAGAGGTATTAATCTTTCCAAATTTCAACAAACCTTTTCTACATCAGTAATATGGGCACTGGACAACCTTCGCAACTACCTCTACGGAGCTCGCAAAGTAAAAATCCTGACAGATCATCAACCGCTAACTTTTTCATTAAGCAATAAGAATAATAAAGCAAAGTTAAAACGCTGGAAAGCTCGATTGGAGAAATACAACTATGGGCTTATTTATAAGCCGGGCTTAAAGGCGGAGCTTGAAGTGAACGCATTGTCTACCGTTGGAACTGTTCACAGTGCCGAAAAAGATTCCACCAACCTTATTCGATATTGTGACTCATCTATCAATGTCTTCAGGGACCAACTAATATTCCAGAAGGGTCAAAACATATACGCTCATGAGGAGTCCCATCCATCTTACCACAGGCATTACATCAGCCTACCAGAAATAAATAGAGAAAACTTATCCAAGATCTTACAGGAAAAGCTACATCCTACCATCATCAATGGAATAAAAATACCTGAGGAAAACATTCAACTTTTACAAGAAGTCTTTAAAAAAAAGACAGTTTTTCAAATTACAAGATACGTCTAACGCAAAGAGTCGTCGAAGACATTCGAAGTGAAGAAAATAAGTTCTCTATAATAACAGAAGAACACAAACGGGCACACAGGAATCATATGGAGAACCGAAAACACATTTTGGAGAAATATTACTTTCCGGGGATGGCCAGTTTGATTAAAAAATACACGCAGACCTGCGACACCTGCAACACGAATTAATATGATCGACACCCTCATCGCGTTGCAATCCAGGAAACACCAAAATACAACGAATCGGAAGAAAAACTTCAACAAGTATTATTTAACCGACTAACCATTCTTAAAGATGAAATATACGAGATAGTCAGAGCTGTTCAATTAGCCAAAGGAAACATCGTCAATACTAATATACTGAATAAACGGAAAATCAATCGATTAATTACGGAGATTGAAACATTGCCATACGCCAACGAGATCGAAGCAATTGAATACGCGGAACCCATGATAATTGTGAAAGAATCTTTCTCCTTTACGCTCTCTCCATGCCTAAAACCAGCGAACAGGACTACAATCACATCATAATATGGTCAACTTCCAACCACAACAAGCGTATATACACCGAATTCAACGAACTTCTTCTAAATCAAGATGAAATATTTGGAATCGTAAAAAAGTATCACACATTCGGAGAAATGACTATTTGTAACCTAAGTGGATTACAGAAAATACCAACAGATCACTGTATTTATCAGCTAATCAAAGGGCTCAATGCTAGATGCAAATACCAATTATGCGACCAACCAGTCATGGAAACCCTTGATGACCACACCATATTCCTGAGCAATTTTGATGGGAAAATTTCATATAATAACACGGAACAACACCTAAAAAAAAAGCTTTCTAGTACAATACGCCAATGAAACGATTCAAATTAACAACACGACCATCGAAAGCAAGGAAATAAAGACACGCCAAGTTTTACCCTCTGTACTAAGCACAAACATCACGGAAAACGGCTTCCAAATTGACTTCGGATACCTGCACAAACTGTATATTGGGTAATACTGCACAATTACAAGAACTATTCAACGAGCATAAAGAATCGGCTGTCATGGACATTGGGATCATAATCATCATTTGTGGCTTAGTCCTTGTTTCTGTGATAAACAAGGCAAGACTCGCGCACCGAAAGAAACTGCTATTTTCCCCAAAAACAACTCTCCGAGAAGAACTTCCCAATCAACAATCTGGAGTTCAACCCATTCAACTAAATTGTTGATCCACGGGACGTGGATTTTTAAGAAGGGAGGAGTTAATACCACCGTTATGTTGGATCAGCACAACGTGCCCATGCTAACATCATTATCAGCACAACGTGCCTAAATTGACACCATTGGGAATGCTTCATCAGCACAACGTGCCATTAGTGCACGCGAAAGCCAAAAGTGATGATTCAACAATAATAAATTTCATTTTACTTTAAATTTTATGTTAAATCTTAATATTAGTTCTTTAGTTGTAATTTTGATGTGAAAGAATAAAGTCGTATTTTTTAACTTCGAATTTAATCAGAATTCTTAACTTATATTTCTAAAAATAGCTACCTTCATATAAATTATTAAAAGACTAAAAAAAATTTCCCAAAAAGAAAAATCATCTTGATTTTCTAAAACACTAAATTATTTAACCTTACAATTTGACCTGAACTTTAGAATAATTTAATAAGAAAACAAACATTCTTTTATTAGCGATTTAGGTTTTTACACCTACATCCAATTTTTATCTAAAATACTTCTTGGGTGCTTTGTAATTTTTTGCAAAACTAAGGTTCAGATATCTGTCTTACATCAAATTCAACAGTTTTATCAGATTTGCAACAAATGGTTGTCACGTTTCATGTAACTTCTTATTTCTCTTCTAATTCGTCAAGCTACTTGAATAATTTCCATTATTTTTCGATTTGGTTTTTGTGGTTTGATGAACCGTTTGGTATATGGAATATTACTTCTTGATTATGTACCAAGTCAACTGAATTGTATCAAAAAAAAACTTTTAACCATTTGACCAGATTATTTTGCATGATCGCCTTTTTAGAAAAATTCATAAAAGACTAAAACCAACAAATCCGACCGATTTAACGACAAATCTCATCGTATTATGTACTCGAACGAAAATAAGAAAAACTTCTTCAAGCACAAAAATTATGTAAATTTTTTATTTCCGTTTTCTATATTCTCTATACACAAGAATGTTGAAAATGAGCTTTTCGCTTTTCATTTTATATTTTTCATTATACTAAATCAGTAATAAATTGCAAATTTTTATTTTCTGTCGGTCGTTCCAAGTAAATTAAATATTTATGAAAATGTACATCAACGATTTTATATACAAATATGCGAGACGGAAGAGAGCAACGGGACGATCTGTGCGACTTTGGTCATTTTCATATAAATGTATTATTGGAAGATTGCCGTATTATTATTAAAAACGAAATGCAAAAAGCATAAAATCCTCTTAAAAAACAACGAAACAAAAGTCAATTCAGAATTATGTTAATGATGTCGGAATAAGGATAATGATGATGTTTGCGAAAAACACGAATTTATCTAGCACACCCGCCCAACATAAAGACGAAAATTCACCCACGGTACATATTTTAATTGAAAAATGTTTTTTTGGTTTATTTGAAAATGTGTATGCGTGTTTTTAAGTTCAGATTGGTCGTTGCCGAGAACAAATTTTAGCTAAAATTTGTCCTTTTAGCTTCCTTTCTTCTTGTGCCTTTCATATATCTTCATCTTTTACATACAATTAATTAAAGATGAAACTAAATTAATGAGAATTTCCTACAGTGGGAGTTCCTGATTTGTAGAGGCAATATTAGCCAGGCTAAATGAATCGTAGCCATATAAATCGTATCAAATACCGTTTAAAATGATTTGTCGTTACAGCGATTCTTAGATGACTTCTTGGTAACGGTCTGAATATTAGTCGCATGTAAATTTCGTTTATTTCTTGATCGATTTTGTTCAAATTCGCTTTGTAAGTTGGAATTTGGGGATTGTGGTAATTAATAAATGGCTAAGTTCCGTTTCGGGTGACCATATTCCAGAACTTTTAGAAAAAAAAATTTATAATCACATTTCCATCCAACCTACCCAATCAATCCCATCATAATCGGTTAAGAAATAGCTGAGTTCCGTCCCAGGTGGTCATATTTCACAATTTCTTCCAAAAATCATTTTAGATAACCATTTTCATCCAACATAACCAATCCCAACATAATCGGTAAGAAATGGCTGAGTTCCATTCCAGCAGGCCACATTCCAGAACTTCTTTAAAAAATCATTTAAAACCCCCATTTTCATCCAACATGCCTAATTTAGGGATTAGGGATTTTTCTATTGTAATATTTTACAGGATTTCAAAATACGGGGATTTTACAATATAGGGGATTTGGAAAACATTTGATTTTGAGCCGCTCTCATTTGAAATCAGTTCTGTAAACTAGTTTTAAATTGATCTAGCAAGCTAAAATTTAAACCCTATCATGATTAGTGAAGTCTTCGCCAATTTGTTTCAGAAATTTCGAAAAGAAAACATTTTCATAACGTCATACAGCAAACCCTCCAAGGATATGATTAATTGGTTCCGTGTTCTTCGAAACCGTGTTGTTCGAGACTACAAAAAATGGGAGTGTGAAAATAAATAAAAACGTGAATTTTTTTTGTTATGGTAGGGTAGACCGGGGCAGATTGTTACATGGGGAGCTTGTTAAAGAGTGATTTGTTCAAAAACTATAAAGAAAATACACATAATGTGCATGAGTAATTTGATCTCTCTCTAAATTGTCAGTTGCCTAGAAAATTTCGGTGTGATCGGGCGTATACTGCAGCAGTAAAAGAGAAAAGTATGTTTTCACCTATGATAAGTAAAAAATGACAGCTCTTCTCTTTTTTGTTTTGTGTCTTTTTTAACTGTAATTTCGGTAATAATTGGCTATACATGAATCGATTGGGCATTTTAGTATAACTTTATACAGTTTATTTTATGATTATTCATCAATATATGCGTAAAAACGTGTCAGAAAATTCGCTTATCAGTGTGCAATTTGTCTAAAAAAAAATCCCGGAATCCTGGTCGACAAACAAGCAAGCAGGACCAGATTGGATATCCATTTTTTTAAACTGCCAGAACTGCTGTTCGCGTGCCAGAAGCGACCAGTATTGGTCATGCAATAGGGTTTAATTGTATTCGCGTCAACGATTTCTTTAATCTACTGAGTATAGTAAAGGAAAAATTTAATTTTGCTGCTAGTGATATCTCGAACGTGGATGAAACCGGTGTTACAACTGTACAGAAACTGTGCAAAGTTATAGCAGAAAAGGGAACCAAACAGGTTGGAGGGATAACATCAGCTGAAAAAGAACAACTGGTGACAGTTTGTGTTGCTGCAAGTGCCACCGGTTCTTCTATCCCACCTAATTTATTTACCGCAAAAGCGTTAGCAACATCATTTTATCCGTGATGCACCGAATGGATAGATAAGCTCCGGAAATAAATCTGGTTGGATGACAACTGAAGAATTCTTCCAATTTATGCAACATTTTATCGATCATGTTCGACCTTCTTTGACTCGTCCAGTCTTTTTGCTCCTCGATAATCACGAATCGCATTTGGCCATTAACACCATACACTTGGCTAAAGAAAACGGAGTTGTGATGCTTTCATTTCCACCCCATTGTTCACATAAAATGCTACCATTGGATCAAATCCTTTTAAAAAATATTTGTCCAATGTGCAAGATGTATGGATGCAAAACCAACCGGAGAAATCAATGACAATTTATAATATTCCGCAATTGGTGGCTGATGCCCTTCCTAAAGCGCTCACACCAAATAATATAATAAACGGATTTAAAGTTACAGGAATAGAACCAATTTTATTATTTTTTTTTTTTTTTTTTATATTTATTACAACTGATTTACAAATCATCTAGTAATTTATCAGCCCTTTGGCTAGTCCCCTTAACAATTTTATTATATTTTTAGTCGATCCTAATTGGGTCTTGTAGATCATGCGGTTTCTTCCTTCGCAGCCGTCTTACTAGATTTGAATCATCCAACATACGACGTATCTCAGCATTTTGGTGTAGACTAATACGTTGCATGTGTTTTCTCGCGTGTTTGCTTATTTCTTCACTAACGAAATCTATCTTCAAATCTCTATGGAGGTTGTCATTTCTTATGTACCACGGTGCATTAACTATTCCATGAAGAACTATGCTTTGGAATGACTGAATGATATTGACATTGGTTTGCTTTGTACAGCCCCAGAGCTGAATACCGTAAATCCACACAGGTTTTAGGACTTGCCGGTATAGTAGCAATTTATTATGTAGAGCTAGCTCAGAATTTCTTCCTAAGAGCCAATCCATCTTTCTGTATTTGATGTTTAACTCTTCTTTTTTCTTTTTCACATGCTCTTTCCATTTTAGTTTCGCGTCTAGAGTCATGCCTAGATATTTTGCCGTATTTGCATAGGGAATTTGCTGGGAGTTCAGTTCTACTGGTATCCAGTTGACCTTCTTGTTGGTAAAGTTTACGTGAACAGATTTTGTTTCATTAAGTTTTATTCACCATCTCTTGGTACAGGTACTGACAATATTAGTGGCATTTTGCAATTTGCTTGTAGATTCTTCTATGCAATTAGCAACTACTATGATGGCCGCATCATCCGCAAACGTCGCTATGTTAGTATCCGCCATCGTTGGCAGGTCCGAGGTGTATAGAACATATAAAGTTGGTCCCAGAACGCTACCTTGTGGTACCCCTGCTGATATTTTCTTTATTCCTGAGTATTCGTCACCTAATTTAACTCGAAAGTGTCGGTTAGATATGTAAGATTTTAGAAATTCATAAAACTGCTTTGGTAAGTCTCTTTGTAATTTATATTCCAAACCTTTATGCCATACTCTGTCAAAGGCCTGTGCTACATCCAAGAAGACGCTTGAACATACTTTCTTTTTTTCAAGTACGTCTTCAATTATGTTTGTAGTTCGGTGTACTTGTTCTATTGTTGAATGGTTTTCTCTGAAGCCAAATTGATGTGGAGGAACAAGATTTCTTTCTGCTGTTATTGGTTTCAATCTCTTCAGGAGTAGTTTCTCGAACAATTTTGAAATTATTGGGAGTAAGGAAATCGTCCTATACGAGTTTTTGTCATTAAGTGGTTAGTTGGGTTTAGGTATCATAATTACTTCTGCTACTTTTCATTGACTTGGAACGTGTTTAAGTCTGAACACTGCGTTAATTATTTGGAGTAGTTTACGTAGTCCTTTTTCAGGAAGAGCTTTTACTATTTGTCCTATAATTAAGTCATATCCTGGAGATTTATTTGTATTTAGGTTGAGATTGATTTCCTCTTTTAATTCTTGTAG
Organism: Nephrotoma guestfalica; assembly: GCA_963691935.1. Taxonomy (NCBI): domain Eukaryota; kingdom Metazoa; phylum Arthropoda; class Insecta; order Diptera; family Tipulidae; genus Nephrotoma; species Nephrotoma guestfalica. The sequence goes on from OY829915.1 coordinate 153,252,261, forward strand.
TGTGACAGGAGATATATTGCAGTTATCCATTTTATATACTGGAGGTATGTTTTCCTCTGCGGTTTGTCTAGGTAGTGGCTGAAACGTGTTCTCGAGGTGGGTTGTTTGCACAATGAAGCTTTTTGCTTTGCACTTATAGCCCATGTGCCATCTTCATTTTTTACTGGTGAAATTTGTAGTGTAGGTCGTTTTAAACTTGTTGTCGCATTCCAAAGGAAGTACTCGGTATCTTTTTCCCCAGTAAGGCCACTCAAGTATTTATTAATGGATTCGTTTTTGATTTCTTTAATTAGCAACTTTAGTTTATTGGATAAAAAACTAAGAGTTGTTTTATATTCTGGCGCTCGACTTCTTTGCCAGGCCTTTCTTGCTTTTCGTTTTGCTGCAACCAGTTCCCTAACTTCTAGAGGATAAATAGCACTTCGGCGCATTGCCTTTGAACTTGAGGGGTACTAGTCCACGCCGCTTCTTCTATACTGCTGTTGAGTTGTTCTAGTTCTTCTTCTAGCTCTATCGGGTTTTTAATTGGTACCTGAAGATCAATACTATCCTCAACAAGTTTCTGGAATTACTCCCAGCAGGTTTTTTTGGTCGTTAGCGAAGGTGGACTAGTTTTTTTAATAATCGTTGCACTGATTGTCATAATAACAGGCGTATGATCCGACATAATCCCCTCGCTGCTTTCTAGGTATATGTAGTTTTCGTCTATTCCTTTGGTGATAAAGAAGTCAATGATATCGGGTATTTTGTTTCTATCCGTAGGCCAATAAGTTGGTTGATCTCCATAATGAAAATCGCAATTGCATAGTCTTCCTGCTGCAAACAGCTCGCTTCCTTTTTTAGAGGTTACTCTTGATCCCCAGTAGGTGTTTTTTGCATTAAAATCACCTCCGATTATGAAACTTGATCCAAGTGATTTAAATAACGTGCAATAGTCTTCTTTAATTAAATTATATCTTGGGGGGCAATATATTGACGATACACTATATTCTTTGTTGTTATTTATAAATACTTTTAAGGTGACTACTTGCATAAATTCCTCTTCAATTTTAAGATCTATAAAGTGTTTGATGTTTTCTTTTATAACCACCGACGATCCTCCCCTTGCCCTTCCTGCTGGATGAAAGGCGTGGTCACAATTTTATCCATATATTTTAAGATATGAAGTTGAAGTAAAATTTGTTTCAGATACTAGGCATACTCGTATATCTATTTTTTCAGTATTTAGGAAAATTTCTAGTTCTGGAATATGTTGCATTAGCCCATTTGCATTCCAGGTTACTAGTCTTAATGTTTTATTTGTTGTTGTTTGCATCATTTTAATAGAGCATGGATTTCATTTCATTTAGAGAGTCTTGCTTATCTAACCTGTTGCTTAGAGCTTGAAGGCATTTCCGGCACATTTCACGCATCTAATTTCTCTTTGGCAATATTTTTGCGTATGATTAAAACCTTGACATTTTTTGCACTGCGGTATTAACCCGTTATTCTTTTTCAATGGCTCTATTTTAACTCTCATGCTAAGTATTGCCTTGATATTATACACATCTTCCACTTTTTGTTTGTTATTAAGAGTGAGCATAAATAGTGGAAGCTCTCTATTGTAAATTTGAACTCCTTGTTCCGTTTCAATTTTTTCTTTCTTAATGATGTGTACGGCATTTTCTATTTGTTAACCCTTTTGCTTGATATCCTCAATAATTTCCTCTTTTGCCCAGGTTGGGTGAAGACCTCTAGCCATAACTTTAATTGGGCGATCATTCTTATTCTCATATGTAAACCACTGATGCCCCTCGGAATTAAGCTTTGTAGCCAAAGCTCTATAAGTTTCAGAGTCTACAACATTAATTTTCCAGACGCCGTTGTTTAGAGATACGAGTTTGTACTCGGCTATCGTAATCGATTTCATAATCGATTGTATAGTGGAGAAATTTAATATCCCTACGACATTTATTGGTGGAGGTGATTTTTCATTCGGTTTAGCTGGTTGTTGTTCTAGAGCTAGTTGTTTCTTGATGATTAACTGATTTCTGGCAACCTCTTTTGAAGTTGATGGTAAAGTCTCCGCCATTTCTGGTGAGTGTTGCGCTTTCCTTTCCTTACTTGGTCTTTTATTCCGGTTCAACATCCAATTTGTTTCTGTTTCTAATTCTTCTTCATCCGTATGGAATGAATTAATGCCATCATCGACTGTTGGGCTAGGTGTCGTCCCAAGTTCTGCACGTGTTTCAACTGCTTTTTTGAGTTCTTCATTTTCTTTCTTTAAAATTGTAAATTCTTCTTTCGATTTAGTAGTAAATTCTTTTATTTCTCTTAGTTGTTCACGGAGTTCGGCATTTTCCTTCTCGTACTGAAATATATTTCCAGTTGAAGAAACAATGATTGGCCCACCCCAGAATCTGTTGGGCCTGCCTCCGAAGAGTGTGGATTTGGCAGCATATCTGCTGCTGTACCACCTGGGGTATTACATTCCGTATTTGTTGTATTCATTGTTTGTTTTAGCCAATTTATACCACTGGCATTTGGTCCCCGGTAGCACTTTGCTACTGTCGAAGCAGTACCCGCCCCCCGCGATGAGGACGCGGCTACCTTGGTGTTACCTAGGTGTACACAGAGACAGCCGAAGCCCTCTGAGTACCCTAGGCTGAGGGGCAATAGAACCAATGAATTAACCTAAACTCTATTGATTCACCGACAAGTGAATCGGTTAACATTATTGATCAAGAGTTATTACCTTCTATGCCATTGATACATATAGCTCCAGATCCTATCGAATATAACAACATTCAATTATTTTGCGACATCAATGGAGACGAGGTGGGTTATCTTTCACCGTTTCGAATTTAAATCAATTATAATATTTTTATTTAATTTTTTCTGCGTGGCCTCAGCAAAGTCTACTTAAATACAATTATAATTGAAATTGATCCGAATATAACTGCCGAAGAAATGTCGACGCCAAATAACGATGAATGAACCAATACTATCAACATTGTAAATAGACAGCGCCGCACGGGAATTTAATCCTGAACCGATTCGACCTTATCTTAAAGCTGAAGACAGAGCAATGAAAAGAGGAAGGAAAAAACGAACTGCCGGAATTTTGACGATTAGACCCAATAAAGATAATATAAACAAGAATGTAATTGAGCCAACCCCAAAGAAGCAGACAACTACAAAAAACTTAAATGAAAATACAGAATGGTTTTGTATAATTTGCCAGGATGCTTACGGTGAAAGTAAAGCAGGCCAGGAATGGGTACAGTGCATTAAGTGCAAGTATTGGGCACATTCCAATTGTTCGGGGAAAATGACCTCTTATAAATGCCACAAATGTATTGAAAATTGAAGTACCTTATTAGATTTTAGATATGTTATGGAAATGGATTACCTGAAATAATTTTAAATAACTTTAAGCTTGCTTGTAAGTTAACCGATGTGAACGAAGATTGAATTTTACGAGTATGTTCCTTATATGTGTTTGTCATAAATTAATTATCGTGTGTCATAAATTAATTAAATCTTTTCTTATTAATAATTTTCTTCTTGATTGACCAAAACTTAATGGAGGAAAATGTTTAAATATCGGGCGTAGCTATATACCCCGATATCTGTAACAACTTGCCCCTATAGCGGGGTAATTTGTTTCACGTTCCACAACACTATGCAAAAAGTGTAACAATCTGCCCCGGTCTACCCTATACAAAAAACAAAATAAATGAGAATCTACGAAAATCGTGTAGTTTGAAACCATGTAATTCGAGGGAAGGTATCCGTTTTCTTCGAAACTCGTGTTCTTCGAATACCATGTTCTTAGAGGGTTACCTGTATAAATAAGGGTTGCACTTATCTTTTCCTTATCCTACAATTTCATTTTTCATGTTTAGATGCAAAGTAGAAAATAATGATGTAAATAGTTTAATTAATAAAAATTATTTTAATAACTTCTTGACTTACTTAGCATTACAGTATTTGGTTACGTGAACAATATTTTTATCATGTGAAAGAAAATACCCTTTAAATTGTAACGCTACAAGTTCACCGTCTTACGACCGTATACCCTAACGCTAAAGAAATTTGTCTCCATTTCATGCACTAACCCCATGTGCGGCTTTGATTCCCGCAGCTCAGTCTTGTAGGGGATGTGGTCGTGGGTTTTTGGGGTTAGACGAAATGCGGGACCTAGATTACCGCACAATAACAAAAGAGAAAGAGAAAGATGGCCTAATATTTACCATCTAAAGGTTGAAAAAAAAATGAAAAGTGGGGTCCTCAGACCCAAAACTGGCGGGTCCTACATATTTCAAGCGGATGTTTTACCCACGGTTGTTAATTCTGGTTTCTTAGGGTAACATAATTACCCTAAGAAATACGCACCAAAAAAAAATATTAATAGAGAAGCTTAACGATTAGTGGTTTAATGGCGTGGAGGAGGTCCTCAGCAGAAAGAGGGTGTCCCGCCTATGGGCAGGGTTACTTTCGATGCCCTCGCTTCTAGCAAGACTCAGCTTTGCTAGAAGCAACTAAGGGACCTCGCCACGATTAGAATGGTTAGTATCTCTACTGCACTAAAATCATACTTACCAAAAAAAAAGAAAATTTAGTCTGCAAAGCACTAGACTAAAAACTCGCACTTTTAATTTACCTCCCGGATCAGTCTTTCAATGTATGTATTTCACTAACGTTTATAACTTGCAACACTCCCACAAAACGAATTTTTTGGATATTTCACATTTATTGGCACTTGATTTGATTTATTCCCCGATTACATCAATTTATTTATGTAACTTAATGAACACTGTATAGTATCACGAGATAATAAACACATCCAATTTTCTTAATTAAATTTATTTCAGATTAATTTATACTTTTTTTTTTTAAAATTATTATTGTATTTCACTAAATTTTACACATGTTAACAAACGCATTTTATTTTAGATATCAGGAAATTACCCAAAAAGAAACTGAACTCTCTACCTCTTCTAAACACAGCTGCACGGCTGACTGTCTAGCACGCAACCCCCCCCTTCTTTCTTTCCGTTGTACATTTTATACCAAAAATTGAAAACAAATTATTGTACATTCATCAAAATGTACGAACGCAAAAACGTACAACAACGTGACATTGATTTTCGCTTACTCAATGCACGCGCAAAAATTTATTTACATCAACAAAAAATCAATCGATCGAAAGGTGCAATTGTAGGTATTTTCAATAGCAAAGTTTTTTTTCAAGCCATTTACCTCAAGACATATCGATGCAAAAATAAATTGATAATGTTGCATTATATATTATTATGGTTTACGTTTATTCACCTACTGCATGGATATATACAGTAATCTGAGTAACATAAGCAACCAATAACAATGCGAAATACGGCATGGTAATTTCTTTTGGTAGAATTTGAGGTATCACCTCGAAGGTTATGCCGTATGTTAAAATTTGATGTTTGGGTTGATAACGGAACTGAATAAAATTCCGTTACAGCGTGGGGAAAACCCAAACCCTGAGATGAAAAGGGATCTCATGCCCTAATGAAAGGAGGACAGGAGTAGAAATTCAGTTTCCTTACATCCCACGTGGGGAACTCCCACACCCTGAGCTAGTCTCAGTGCCGGGCTGTCTAAATTAAACACCTAACCTATATCTAAATATCTAAATTATAACTATGGGCTACTAATTATTACTACCAATAAGCATTAAATGTCCAACCCTACGTCCTATCCTTGTTATCAGATCAGGTTTCCCTGCGCCCCCTCAGCCTGGTTTCCGCCTTCCCGTGGTGTTGGCCGTTGCCTTATTGGTCCCCGTTGTCTCCACGGTCTATTCCAGAGTTTGCATCCCAAGAGTAACAGAATTAAGGTTAGTACCAAAGCTGCCCCAGTGCCCGTATAGTTCCCAATGTGATGCCAATTGACTTGGGACCACGGTTCCTCTCTTTTTAGTTCTTGGATGGTTTGCTGTAGTTCGGACACCTCGACCTCTAACGCATTGGCGGGGAATGTTAATGTACGCCTCTCTGTTTTCTGCGTGAGGTTGAATCTTGGAACAACATCAGCACGGATTACTGTTTTGTAAGTAGTCGTGGCCTTAATGACCACCGAGGCCCCCCTCAAACTACAGCCAGGGTCTAGTGATAGAATTCCGCTCCCGTTCATAGCCACTGCCTGAGATTGTTCCTGGCATTCCAGATCAAAGACTACTTCGCGGGGTAGTACCATGATCCACCGGTTATCCTTTAATGGGTGAATGTAAATCGAAGGTAGTGCTGTTCGTATGGGGCATCGGCTCGGTTGCTCATTGGCATGTGAGAGCAACGCCATTTCACAATGCTCATCTTGACTTTCAATCTTGTACGTTGGTCCTCCTGCTTTGCAAATTACCGTTCCTTCTTCCCAGCGTCTACACTCGTCCAACCTTTTTGCAGAGATTGGTTGGTACCACACTCTAGAGCGGCTAACCAAAACATACTGGTATTGTGGCTCGAGGTAAGCATACCCCCCTTGGTATCTTGTTGGAACCGGGATGGGGTGAAATATCTGGTACTCTTCCCCCTGGATAAGAGGTACCTGAACTTCGAAAATAATCTGATCCTCGATGATTGCTGCCTTGGTCTCCAGTAACCGATATACATTGATCCAGTGTGCTCTTGAACTAGGAACTTGCAGGTTCGTGGGGATCTGCTTACTTATTTCCCATAGTTGTTTTGCAAACTGCGAAGGAGGTAACAATCGCACACTTGCTCTCCCATGATGTACATCCGAGAGTATATCTATCGGGTCTCCTTGGACATCCTTATACATCCAAATGGCCGCAGATATCTGGAATAACACGTCCATATACTCTTCATGCACCATCACAGACTCGATTTCCTCCTGGATTACCCGATAATGCTTTTCCATTGCCTCATGACGGATAATGTTTCCGGTCAAATCTAATACATGCATTTGCTGTTGGAGCATGGTTTGTGTTTTTAGTACACCGGTATTCAGGTGTTTGATTTGCTCCTGATACCTCTGAGCATCCCGTTGGCCCAACACTCCGATTATGTCCCCTGCTAAATCTCCGAGGAAATCCAATGGAGCCCTCTTTTTCTGTCCGTGGCGTGCTTGGAGAAGCCTATTACTATCCTCGATTTGGTCCATCAAGTAAGCTATCGGACTTAACAACGCCTCGCAATGTCTAACGTACCCGGTCGCATTGGCGTTTTCTGCACATGTCGCTCGGAGATGTTCTTGTGTTAGCCTCATGTGCTCCCACTCCCTCCAGTAGCTTGATAAGTTATAGTACCCCACTATGGTACAAATTTTGGTGGACAGTTTGGCCCTACCTTCCTCAGCAAAGTATATACCCGGCTCAGTCTGAAACTCTTGGAACTGCAAACCCTGATTGCTCAGACTCGCTGCTGCCACCAGTATCGTCGTTAGCCTCAAACACCAGTTGAAAATACCCATTTCTAGACATGAGATAACAAGCATAAGACCGTTGTGCTGATGAATGGCGCTAACCCAATCCCACTTTGCTGAACCATGTGCATGGAATGTGATTGGGTCAACCTCATCCTTTCCTTAATCTTAAGTTAGTTTATATCGATTTATATAAAATTTGTGTAAAATATATTAACTTAGCTACTACTCTAACTATCATGAGAGGAGGGCGCCAAATCAATTTTACTTCCACAGAAGAACAACTGTAGTAACTAAATTGAGTCAGCCTCATTCTCTCATTTAACTCAATTCTCTTAAACTAATACCGGTATCCTCTAACCGCGCGGGGAATACCGATCTTCACTTTACCGTTACATCACCTATGTAAATGCCCAATTATACATAGATGGTCTAATGGGAAAGTGGATGGCGTATGCGTCTGTTTTCTACGGCGGCGCTTCCAATTTCGATATAAAGTTTTCACTAGCGATTTCCAGTTGTAATACACTTCGTAAACGGACGTAAGTTTCACATAGTCCAATAACGCCCTAATGCCGTGCTCAGTCTCACAATGCCACTTCCGATTTCGAAAGTTCGGAGTCGATTGTAATACTGCGGCGGTTATAACGTTATTGGCCATTAACTTTAACCTTTTTTGGATGTTTTTCATTACTCTAAAATTAGCCCTGCTTCTTAACGAATCAGCTTGAACTACCGGGAACACTTCTTTATCACTATGTTTGTTGTAGGAATGTGAATTAGATTTATTAAATTTTTGCCAAATTAATTGACGGTCCTTGGTTGTGGAAATTGAACCCACTTTAATTGCACCTGGCCTTGATTCTAACATTAGAATGTTTGGTGGTAAACATCTAAGATATTTTGTTGTTAGTACTAAATTCAAAGGATTTATGTAAAAATGGTAAGTCATTGACGAAGTAACCTTGATTAAATCAGAAAGGAAAGTCGTCGATAATTTAATTACCTTAGCTGGTGGACTTGAAATGATTTCGATCGATTTGATGGTATTTCCTATCTGTAGTTTACATTTACCTCTGATTATTAACCTTTTATCTCTAACTCGACCGTTCTTTTTATCTTTAAAATATTCCAAAGAAAACCTTTTGGAAAATTCCCCTTCAAAGTTAGCTAGGGTTTCATTTTTGGAAGTGCGTGATGTACATTGTTCTATTGCCGATGAACATGTTATTTGTGCTGCTTTAGGTGATGATTCTCTACTTACTTTATGTTGAGTTAATCGACCAATTCTTTCGGCTGACGACGATTCAACGTCCACTTCCGTCTTGCGCATAGACGGTTGTTCGTAAAATGCCTCTGCCCTCAAATTTTTGCACACACGTTGGTTTTGATCTAATTTTTGAACTATCCGTGCATTTTGCTTACGTGTTCGTTCATCTTTAAAATAATTCCTTCGCGAAGGGTTCGAGTGTAATGAGTTTTGGCTATGTGCAATTTTCTCCAAATCTAATTTCGCCCTAGATTCATCTGAGATGATTTTCAAATAATATAAGCGTCTTGCAGCTACTTGTAACTTATCGGTTACTTTTATAAATGCTAGTAATTCCCACAGATCCCTTACAGCCAAGATCATCTCATTGATTATCTCTTGTAAAGGGAGTGTAAGCCGGATACGATCTAATCTACCTTGAATGTGTAGCAACTTTGTTGACACCACTGGCAATTGCTCATCCGCCGTAATAACTCCATTCGTTATTTGGCGGAACAAATGTTTGACACCTTCCAGCTTGTGAAAACATGTCACTATTTCTTGTTTAGGAGATCTGACTGCAGTTTCATGTACAACAAGATTATTCCCCTTAAGGTTCACCTGTTCTTCCACCAATTCTCTTTTCAAAGCGAGAGCCGCTTTATGGTAAGACACGACGGGGATCTTTCGACATTCACATTCGATTAAGAACTCGTCACTGTCTAGATGTTCTACCTTCATTTTTCAAAACAAAACCTTCCACTAAAGAAAACTAAACTAAACTAAACTGATCAAAAACATTAATTTAAAATTCAAATGAAATCAATAACAACCATGGGTAATATCCCCCTTCAATGAATAGATTCCGCCAACTTGGATAAAAATAAGGATAAGATAAAGGCATTGAAATTGAAATTTTGATGAAATTATTTCCTTGTTCCCTTTGATGCAGCGGTAGTCTTAACCTGACATACAAGGTGATCCTCGCTGCTATGGTGAACTTGGAAACAGATGACATTTATGGTACCCAATAGACCATGGCAAGTTTGTTGTCCCCTTTTCTGCAGCTGGCAGTCTTACCCTGAACTCAGCAGAGGAGCTCACCTACATGGGTGACAAAAACGTTACCATGTAAGTCAACTGATGTTGATGAGACCTTTGCAGGCCTCTAACAACAGCTGCTATTGCTGTCTATTGGGGATGATAACACGCCGGTTATCACCAAGGATTTCAACAGTGTGTGGTATAATAGTGTTTAGCTTATGTCCGAAACCTCATCAATATCCGTTCACTGATAGAAAACCGGATTGGACAGCTAAACACATTATACCCTGAACGCGCCTACAACTAGCAATGGGAGGACTGGCAACCCCATCCCGGAGGATGATAAATTTTAAATGAAACGACAAAGTGGAATTTGCGCAATAACCTAACTATACACTGCTTGTTGGAAATCCATATTTTGAATAATAAAATTTGCCACAACTCGTAATAGTTTCTTATAACCATTGTGGAATCAAACCGTAGGAAAATTTAGTGACAGTCGTGCAACTTACTTTAGGATGCGGAAAAGTAGTTTTAGTATCTGAGAAATGTGCAGCTCTTAATACCCCCGGTCTTATCACTCGGCAAGGAAAGAGATGATGCACATTGTTTCAAGGAAAAACCCTTTTCACCCTTACTAACATCCGTTGCACCACTGGTTGTTGTACACGGTACAGAAAACCGTACAACTGGATTATTGTTTGAGTTCGGTTATCAACGCATGCTCCAGCCTTCCCACCACATTAGATGAATTCTTAAACTCCTATAACTACCACGAATGTTGGTTTATCCCCCGGAGTGCGGGTTGGGACATGCCACGGATAAACCATCCATTCGGGGATCTAGCATAGAAACTCAACTATCATCAATCTCTGTCGGTACGCGTATGACCCACCACGTATTAGGTCAGGCTTGCCGCTGCCATACTCGTATCGATAGAAATTTACATCTAACAATGATAAAAACCAAGCACACTGTTTTTTAAACCGATTTAAATTTTATTTAGAAGTATTTAACAATTTTTGAACATTATCCAAAAAGTAATGTCGAATATTAATTTAGACGAGAGTGTGAGGGGATCCTCAATTGAATTTCTTAGACTTATTGTGGTATTTGTTACCAGAATTTTTGGGCCGAATTATGGCCCCGTTTGGGCGCCACTGTAACGCTACAAGTTCACCGTCTTACGACCGTATACCCTAACGCTAAAGAAATTTGTCTCCATTTCATGCACTAACCCCATGTGCGGCTTTGATTCCCGCAGCTCAGTCTTGTAGGGGATGTGGTCGTGGGTTTTTGGGGTTAGACGAAATGCGGGACCTAGATTACCGCACAATAACAAAAGAGAAAGAGAAAGATGGCCTAATATTTACCATCTAAAGGTTGAAAAAAAAATGAAAAGTGGGGTCCTCAGACCCAAAACTGGCGGGTCCTACATATTTCAAGCGGATGTTTTACCCACGGTTGTTAATTCTGGTTTCTTAGGGTAACATAATTACCCTAAGAAATACGCACCAAAAAAAAATATTAATAGAGAAGCTTAACGATTAGTGGTTTAATGGCGTGGAGGAGGTCCTCAGCAGAAAGAGGGTGTCCCGCCTATGGGCAGGGTTACTTTCGATGCCCTCGCTTCTAGCAAGACTCAGCTTTGCTAGAAGCAACTAAGGGACCTCGCCACGATTAGAATGGTTAGTATCTCTACTGCACTAAAATCATACTTACCAAAAAAAAAGAAAATTTAGTCTGCAAAGCACTAGACTAAAAACTCGCACTTTTAATTTACCTCCCGGATCAGTCTTTCAATGTATGTATTTCACTAACGTTTATAACTTGCAACACTCCCACAAAACGAATTTTTTGGATATTTCACATTTATTGGCACTTGATTTGATTTATTCCCCGATTACATCAATTTATTTATGTAACTTAATGAACACTGTATAGTATCACGAGATAATAAACACATCCAATTTTCTTAATTAAATTTATTTCAGATTAATTTATACTTTTTTTTTTTAAAATTATTATTGTATTTCACTAAATTTTACACATGTTAACAAACGCATTTTATTTTAGATATCAGGAAATTACCCAAAAAGAAACTGAACTCTCTACCTCTTCTAAACACAGCTGCACGGCTGACTGTCTAGCACGCAACCCCCCCCTTCTTTCTTTCCGTTGTACATTTTATACCAAAAATTGAAAACAAATTATTGTACATTCATCAAAATGTACGAACGCAAAAACGTACAACAACGTGACATTGATTTTCGCTTACTCAATGCACGCGCAAAAATTTATTTACATCAACAAAAAATCAATCGATCGAAAGGTGCAATTGTAGGTATTTTCAATAGCAAAGTTTTTTTTCAAGCCATTTACCTCAAGACATATCGATGCAAAAATAAATTGATAATGTTGCATTATATATTATTATGGTTTACGTTTATTCACCTACTGCATGGATATATACAGTAATCTGAGTAACATAAGCAACCAATAACAATGCGAAATACGGCATGGTAATTTCTTTTGGTAGAATTTGAGGTATCACCTCGAAGGTTATGCCGTATGTTAAAATTTGATGTTTGGGTTGATAACGGAACTGAATAAAATTCCGTTACAAAATCGAGGCGTAAACCTTATAAATATTATTAATGGATATTGATCCGTAGTGGTAGATTCCGGTAGATGCCGCAAATTAAAGGAACTAATTATTGTATTTCCCTTTCCTGAAGAATAAAATAACTAGGTTAAGATTTGCGCTTTAATGGACAGCATCTGATAAATTGAAGGAGCATAAAAGGTTTTTTAATCACAAATAATCTAGACTTTCAATTAAGTTTTCCTTAATTCAAGATTAATGGTACGGCCGACAATATCAGCCAAAAATAAAAATTACATAAAAAAAAATTAATGCCGACATTAAGTCAATTAAAAATACTTTCACGTAATTACATCCCAAATTTGTGTGTTATAAATCTAAAATTATGTCAGCGTGCAAAATTTTATTAATGTCCACCTGTTAAATTCTATTACGAGTATAGGAGAAAAAGAATTTTGGGTGGCTTTGTTCTAATCAAAAATTCCTTATTATTTTCTAATCAAGTCCCAATAAACTTGTTGTGTATAAAAATAAATAGGAAGAATCTATTATGCTGGGAAAATTAAATTATGTGTTTGTATTTGTTATTGAATTATTGTGCTTGCATTTGTGAGTTTGTTTGTGGTGAATTACAATAAACAGCTTCTCGAATCCGCCCAATGATTTGACTTTTTTTGTTGAAATGACAATGGATTTTTTATTGGCTTTGGCATATAATATTTGTGGCAATCGAATGACAACAGATAGTTTTCTTATTTATATTCAATACATTTTCTGGCAAAACTACTTTGCACTTTTGTTACGTTAGTACAAAGTAGTTTTATTATATTTGAAAAAAAAAATTATAAATCCACATAAGTTTTATTATTTTTGTACATCACCTCAATTCTAATTTGTGTATATCGCCGCCCAGACAAAATATTCATTAAAAAGAAACTAATTTACCACTTTAGTCGTTAAATACAATAATAAGTTTTATTAAACTTAGCGCGTGAAATAATGAATCGATCAACTTCTATTTTGTTTTATACAATTTTAAGATACCTACGTTCCTCTCTAGCACAGTATTACTAATATCATTATGGATCAGTTATCTACAAGTTTGGCTTCAATTTAGCATACCCTTTATGCTTTGTTTTTTTAAACATGTCTGTTAACTTGGCCCGAAAAAACGATCCCGAAAAGATTTTTTTTATGTGGTGTGTTTCCATGATAAATTCAAATCTTTGCCCGAAAAAAATTATAAAACAATCAATCATGATCCCGAATTTTTTTTTTCTGACCAATAAAAAATAATTATCAACAAAAAGAAATCTAATTACGTTTTATATAAAAAAAATCTCATTCGATCCCGAGAATACTGGTAGAAATAATTATTTGAATCATTGCACTACTTGGGTGCTATGAATTATTATGAATTGCTGTAAATTTGTAATTTTCCAGCACCAATCTCAGAAATGTCTGGACCAAATGGGTAGGTGTTACAGGCTTCTGAATCATTAAGAAGTCATCAAGTGGTAGAATGATTCAATAAATTATTTCTACCAGTAATCCCCATGACATCGTAATGAGGTTTTGCTATCTTATTATCTTATGATTCAGAAGCCTGAAACCACTTCCCATTTGGTCCCAGTGTAGTGCCGTGTTGTCTATAACGCGTAGATAATTAATATTCTACATGTGTAGATAATATATGTAGACAACTAAAAGAATGGCGTCGACAATGTAGAGAATGTAGAGAATGTCGAAAATTATTGATTCTGTTATCAATCAGTAAAATTCTATGATTTCTTTGTTTATTTAACCGTTTCGGCTTCATCAATTTCTTACATATAATAATTTAGTTGTGTTAGTACAATTATGTGAAAATGTGAAAGTCGTCAGAGACTTACCTGTTAACAAGTAGAACTTCGTACACAGTTATATTTTTAAACCAAATACAGTTCATTGAAGAATTAATAACAGCTGTCACATGTAGTGTAAATTTTATTCCGGTAAAACCTCTCAAATACCTTAATAGTTATTTGTAAATCCAGCAGGTAGAAAAATTTTCATATGCCGCCATATCTGTACGCCTCTCTTTTGTCTTAAGCAATGGATGTTAAAATTGGGTAATGAAGGTCGATCCAGTATTCATTTCGAAGATGTACATGACGGCCAGCATTGCACAGAGAATTTTGTAATTATATATAATCTCGGGCTCGGCGAATTGTAGAAAACGTTTTCGAAATACTAGCAGGCAGATTCCGAATTCTTTTAACGACCATTAATCTTGATCGAGAAAAAGCATCAAAAGTAGTAATGACATATTACCACTTACATAATTACTTACGTAGGAAGAAGGATGCGTATTTGGAACAAGATTTAGATGTCGAAGAGTGTCCTGGCCAAATTGATCAAGGTAGTTGTTGCTTAAGAACATAATTTTTTTTTTGAGACGTTCAAAAACTAAAAATCGTCGCCTTCTGCTAAATTAGAACGGGATTGATTCTGCGAGTATTTCATTACTGTAGGTGCAGCCTTATAACAAGACAGTATGATGAAATAATAGAAAGAAAATGTCAATCCTTATGGTAATTACTAGGTCTGTTTCAAGTTTCGAGTTCACATCTCGTACATTATAGAAATGCTCTCGTGCTGTATTTCGTGATTTTGACGATATGACAGATCGTCAAAATACCAAAAAATGGGGATATAAATGTCATCTGTACTCGTGTCCCTTTTTTACTTTGCGTTATCTTTTTTAATCCGTGCCTATTGTTTGTACGAAACAGATTTAATTTTTAGCGCACGTATTTTTTATTCGTGTAGTCTTGTCACAATGCCGGAAAACTTCTATATTTATTCAAAAACTCAGAATACAATTCTCTATTATTGCCGGCTACCGCCATTGTTCGAATTTCAATAATCCAGCTGTCATATTTATATAGGGTTATCCAATTCGAGGTTGATAAAGTAGAAATCTGTATACCGACATCTGTCAAAGATAAACGTCAAGTACGCTGTCATTTATTTAGTTGACATTCTGCCATTTAAGAATATGGAGCATTTAACAATCGACCAACGCGTTAAAATTGGGTGTTGGAAAAACAGGCCGTCGATGCTGATTTTTCGAACAAAATTTTCTTCAGTGATGAAGCTCATTTTTCGCTTGGTGGATACGTTGATCCTGTGATTTAACGCCTTTGGATTTCTTTTGTGGGGCTACGCGAAAGATCGTGTTTACGCAAACAATCCTCAAACTCTTGACGAATTGAAAACTAATATTCGTAAGGTAATGGCCGAGATACCGCCCGAAATGTGCCGAAAAGTCATTGAAAATTACCGCAAAAGAATCAAGGCCTGTAAGAAGTCCCGTGGAGGACATTTGAATGATATCTTGTTTAACTAAAAATGGCAAGGATCAATCTGTAAAATGAAATAAAAATTACAATACATTCCGAATATTTTGTGTGTTTTTTTTAAGTTTACTTTATCAAGCTTGAATTGGATAACCCATTATGATTGACAAGAACACTCTCAATCACGAGTGCGCAAGCTCATGATCGAAGGGGAAAAAATCAAGCATATTTGATATTTCGTCTATCATTTTTACAGGATTGGGTTTCAATCATCACCATACCCTCTCAAAATGATTGCGCAAACATGATGCAGTGTTGTGCCGTATTGTCTACACCACGTAGATAATCAATATCCTACATGTGTATACAATGTATGTAGACAATTAAAAGAATGGCGCTGGCCAGGTAGAGAATGTAGCCAATGTCGAAAATTATTATTTCTGTTAGCAATCATCAAAATTCTATGATTTCTTTGTTATTGGAACCATTTCGAGATAGAGTTCATTCTTTCTTAACATTTAAAAATTTGATTTTTTTCCTTGGGAGATTCAATGGTGGAAAGGAGGTGCAGCAACTTGCCGCGTGTCCGTGACAGTTATGTCGGCCATATCAAATAATCACTTTAAATGTAACATATTTACTTAATATATCTTATAAGGCTCGGAAAATGGAAAATTGATATGTTTTGTTTGTATGACAAAATGTTCAGACAAATAATGTTCATAAACGTTTCTAGGTTCATCGTCCTAATAAATGCCAAAATATGACTGTTAGCTTCACTGGATATTCAAGCAATATTTCCCTTATATCTCCAAATTAAGAGCATAGGGCTTCTATGCGTGATAGCAGGGACAACTCAACTGTGAAATCTAGATCATAGAGTTTCTCCGTTAATCTCCAACATTATCTTATACTATTAGGACTAGAAGTGTCCAGAGTATGCATCCTTGTCTTTACTTTAATTCTTTGTTGTTTTAGCATGCTTCTTTCTGTTTGCTTGTCTTTGTATTGAACTCGATTAGATATACGATTGATTATGAGTCCGATTAATTTCTTTGGGATGCCAGTTTCACAAACGAAGTGAACTTTCGAAGTCTATAAAGTGTAGATACAGTTTCGAATTCACTGCTCAATAATGATGGACATTTCAGCTCAATAATGATGGACAGACACTTCTGTTATTACTGATTTTAGAGTGTTTGCAGTGAACGATATGTCTCCTTTAATTATTTTAGCTTGTATATTTTTGTTCGATCCTCTTGTTATTCTTCATTTTAGCATTTTTTTTTTGTTTTAATCCATGTAATCTTTTCTGGGGCCGAAGCACTCCCTGCTCTTTCGCGGTTGGTTTACCCGTCTTACTTTACGCAATTCCTGCCAAATCGAAGACGTACGGCTATAGGACCGATTTAAGTTACCATCTGCGCATTGCATAGCTCCATGCCAGCCTATAGTACTGGACATGGAAGATGGGTCGGCCCATGAGTTTTGCACACCGATAGGGGGTCGTACTTGTGTTCCTGTTAATCAAAGATCGTAATCTGTTGATGAAAATTTCCTTTTGCATCCTGCCCTTATCGGGATTCGAACTCGGTACCTCCCGATTCAAACGCCAAAGCTTTAACCACTGTGCTATTTGGTCGATCATTTTAGCAATGACACCGCTAACTTTCCGCGCCGTTGGTGGATGGGTGTTAACAGGTTCGTTATTAACGCCCGTTAATGGCGGTGATTTGGTTAATTCGAAGATTTGTGTATCGTTGGCGTTGTCTCCGAAAAATTTTTTGTGCTTCATCTGTTGTTAAGATTTGACCAAATGCATCCCTTGTTGTTAGGATATTGGTGAATTTTCTAGTTTCCTGTTGCACGCATTGATTTTTTTCAGATTTAAATCTGAATTCTCGGTACCCGCCCGTGTGTGTTCGTAGCTGTTTCGATATAGGCTTCTTCGATTTATTTCCGCTGATACTCTACACTCAAGGCTGCTTTGCTTCTTCATTGGTTTGGAGGCTGAGCTGGAGCACTTCGCAGAATGTGTTTCTGGTGTCGTCATCTTTTAATATGTCAGTGTTTGATTTTTTTTCTTGTCGAAAGGCTTAATTTTGAATTGTGATATTACCAGTTCCCGGTCACTTAGAATGTCTCCATCACTCATTGCCCCATCTTGTAATGACGTGAGAAATTTCTTGTTCATCATTACGTGATCTATTTGGTTCGTTCTTCTGCCATCAGTTGATGTCCATATGTATTTGTGTATATTTTTGTGTTGAAATTTACTGACTCCTATAAATAGTTGGTTTGTGATGCAGAAGTCGATAAGTTGTCCTCCATTATTATTACGACCGTTTTCCATTATTGTTACGCACAAAGTTTAATACTTATCCATGTTGGTTGTTTAGGTGTGATCTGTTCCAATTTTCGCATTGAAATCTCTATCTTGTATGATTTTCTGTGTGTTCTTGTTATTGTGGATTGTAGTTTTTCATAGAACTGATCCTTAGTTGTTTCATCTACGTCTGTTGTTGGAGCATATCTCTGAATATTGTGGTTGTGTTTCGTAATTTTTAAAATAATCTGGTTACGATTCTCCGATTATTCTACAATTAACTGGTTTCTATTCCACTAAAGCCTTCTTTGCTTTAGCTGTTGTTAATATGCTCACGCCTTATTCATCGCGTTCAGAGTATATCGTAGTAGAGTAAATCCATCTTAGTTCACTGAGGCCGAGAATTTCTAGTTTGTAACGTTTAATTTCTTTACCTTAATTGTACTAGCCTTGATGCTTCTGTTAGGGTTTTGATGTTCCAATTTCCAGATTCGTGTTCCTGTACGATAGCCGAGTGCCGATATTTGCCAGGTTGCATTATTTATTCTAGTATTCATTCCTGTAATCAGCTCTCAGGGTTTCTGAGCAAAGTATACGTGCATTCCCGGTGGGGGCTGGGGTTCGTTCCATTCCATTATTCACTTTCTTCTATGATGTTCCCAAGCGGTGAGCGATGTACTAACCCAAGCAATGGTTGCTTCATTTTAGTGACGAAGTTGTTGTTGTGTTATTTATCTCTGCCACTCGCCCCACGTCAATCAAAATAACTCATGTGGGGAAGGACCAGGAAAAACAAACGTCGATTGATAATCAATTGGTGAATATTTCGGAGAAATATAATCCTGAGCTAACCCTAATCAAAATGTATTCTTGTTCAAAACACGATTAATCATAATTTTCGATTTTTATTTAATCTGGGTCGTAACACAACCAAAACCAGTAAAATCAATCAAAATCATTTACCCTATAAGTTTTGTAGCAACCAGAACTACGTTGCTCACGAAACGGACGGTAAAATCAGCAATAAAATATTCGTTTCGAAAATGTTCATGCCAGACGGCATATTTGGCACAGCGAATTTATTTTAAACCAGAACCGGACGATACTAAGTCGTATAGCGTTATGATAATCGATTAAGCTTTAGAAAATTCATTGCAAACCAACATTTTATTTGATCTCGTTATAAAACTAGCTCGATTTGGACCAGAATGAAAATTATTAATTTCTGTAAAGCCCGCTGGATACAGATACAAATCATAGAACATTCTCCCATTTTCCGGATTCCTTTTCGAAGGATGACATTGTGGCCAACATAGAATCGATACTACAAATCAGCATATGTGACCGAATTGTGCAAACGCCTGGTATGAAAGTTACGGGAACTACCAGTGTACGCTAAAGAAATGAAAACTATTTATGTATAATTTAATTTTACTACGCGAACGAAAATGAAATCGCTTTTGGTTGTACCAATATCGAAGCCATCGATTGACCAAGATGTTTCAATCTCACCTATTTGTTTTATAAAAATTTTGACGAATTGTCTACATATTACACCAATTCTCTACATTGTCTACTCAGAAATCAATTGTCTACATTTTTTTCAACGCCAACATGTATAGACAACGCGGAAACACGCGTTTACGCACATTTCTGAGATTGGTGCTGGAAAATTACAAATTTACAGAAATTCATAATAATTCATAGTGCCCAAGTGATCGAATGATTCAATAAATTATTTCTACCAGTAACCCTGTAACAATTGCAATTATCTCTGACTTGGCATTCGACCGATCAACTAGTTGAAAGAGCCCATAAACCACCTACAGCTGCCCATCAAGGGTTTGCGAAAACCCTCGAACTCCTGCAACGGAACTATTACTGGTCACATATGGAGGTTCAGGTAAAGAAGTATATTGGCGGTTGTGAAGTGTACAAAACAACTAAACCTGTGAACTTTGCAACCAGACCCGAAATGGGAACTTTCACCCAGAAGTTGTCCAACCATGGCAATTCGTTTACATTGATTTCCTTGGACAATACCCGCGAACCAAAAAGAGAAATACCAATATTTTAATAATCTTAGATAAATATTCAAAATTCCCCATCATTGAACCACTTAAAAGTACTACAGCTGAGAAGGTAGTTCAGTGTCTAAGTAAGATTTTCTCTATTTTCGGTGTTCCGGAAACCATATTGTCCGATAATGGCAGACAATTTGAATCCGTTTTGCTGTCCAATTTGTTGTCGCACTACGGGGTTACCCACCGATTTACTCCAAAACACAGTCCCCAAACTAACGCGTCCGAACGGGTAAATCGATCGATGTTATCCGCTATCCGCGCGTATATTCAGGATGACCATCAAACTTGGGATGAGCATTTAGATGAGATTTCAAGCGCTCTTCGAAATGTGGTTCACTCATCAACAGAGTTCTCGCCACATTACCTACTCTTTGGGCGACATAAAGTAGGACACGCGGCTACTTATGAATTGCTTCGAAAGCTGAAATGTTTAGGAGACAACCAGTAGAGCACGTCACCGTAGCTTTGAACCAGGCCAAACAGTATTCGTACGAAATTTTCCTCAGAGTGAAGCAGCTAAGAAATATTCGGCTAAATTGGCTCCAAGATTTATTAAAGGCCGCATTTCTAAAAGAATAGGAAAGGTTGCATATGAAGTTATGGCTGAAAATGGGAAAATCATGGGTATTTACCATGCCAAGGACATTCGCTGATCAGAAAAAAAAGAGAACATGCATGTCTGCTCCCGATCTGATGGAGACTGATTAGATTACGCTCGTTTTCATGAGAGGAAGCCCGGCTTTTGGAGACTTTCTCAGGGTGTGGGACAGCCCCACGATTGTAACAATTGCAATTGTTACAAGTATTGGGTACGCATTGGTTTTCCTCCGCCTCTGCATTATTATCATTATTCCGTTTTCTCTCGAGGTACTTTAGTACGTAAGACTCAAGGAATTTTGCAATGTAACATCGATAATGTCATTATCTCGTTTATAATATGGTTTTACGTCTGTTCGTTTAACGGTTCGCTCGAGTATATTGTTTTTTCTTGTTAGCAGATCTCATTGCAAAGTGGTAACTCGATCGTATAACATTCATTAGTGCATGAAAAATAATTTGTTGTAAAATAAGTGCGGTAACATCAAAAAATATTTTCTACGTGCAACTTACACCTGACCATCTATATATGTAATTCAATAAAATATACATTTAACGCGGAAAAGGTAAATTTTGGTTTAATAATTATTGCTATACATATTCAGGGTATAATCGGTTAATTATTATTTTTTGACTACCATCAATAGTCGCGTCGCGACCGAAGGTGTTACCGTTTTTTTTTTTTGGAAGGTCGCCCACACTACATCGCGTGATTTTTCCGCGTATAACGAATTACTAACCGTACTAAATCGGGCACCAGCAAACCAGAAACTCCGAACCAGAGTAAAACACAGGAAAACCATATTATAAACGGGCCGCTTGATTGAAATTGGATTCACGCGATCGAGAACAGTCCAGTCATATACAGTCCGGTCCTAACAGCGTGATACCAACGCCTACTGTTACGCGATACACGCTGGTTTTCGAATCTTGCAAGTGTTAACCCCATTCGGATTTGGGACGAGCCACCCTATATAGTGCAAAAGGGGGGGGGGGCATTAGTGTTAAATTATTTAAATCAAAATTGTCGTACAATCGTCGTACGTCCTCGAATTGGCCTACACTGGCGAAAAAGTAAGGACGTAAATAAGCAAAACCGCGAAAGAGTTGGGAGAGCCTTGGCCCCAGAACAGATACCAGGGATAAATAATAAAAAAAAAAAAAAAAAACTACATATTTAGTTCGCTTAGGTTAATTAGTGACTACCTTGTACCTAACTTTGATTGAGGATAGTGCTGTGATTTGTTGTCAAGTATATTGCAAAATTCCATGCGTCTTACGCGTCTTATCTAAGATTTCTGTGTAATTTGTTAAATCATATTTAGTTCAATTATTTATTTATAACTCAAAATAAATCTAGTCAAAATTGTAAATAAACGCTTTCTATTTATAATTGAGAATCGTGATCAGTTGTAAGATGTCCAGCTAGGTTAGTCAGTTATATCCTTGATGTTCGCCTAGAGTATGCTCGGGCGTGCCAAACAACACTACAGGCACGGGTGGGGCATAAGTATTCAACATGCACCACGTATTATATGACCTTGATACGCTAAGGTCCGGGTATATATTTTTAGTATCTAGATGGTTCTTCGGTTTCCCTATTTGTAGGATGTACACGCAAGCAGCACTTCTAGCTCCAGTGATGGTTGATATCAACAACTACGACCCTTCCGCCTGATTGCTAGCGGGCAAGCGTGCTGCGAGTTGGAGAATTTTCATATAGTGGAAAACCCATGCTAAATGATAAGATCATACGGCCACGTCATAGCACCAACTCGTTACAACCCCCATGATATCGGAATGAGGTGCTATCTTGTTATCTTATGATTCGGAAGCCTGAAACCACTACCCATTTAGTCCAGACATTTATGGGATCTGCGGATTAAATGTGTAAATATCAATATCAATAATATTTACCAAAATTGTCTAAATGTAATTTTCCAATTTAATATTTATTTGTATGGATTTTATATAATGTTTTTTAATTTTTTGTTATAATCTATTTCGAATAGTTTTGTTTTTAGCTAAGACACAAAATTAAACGCCTTTTCGGGCTGAAAAGACTTCTGGCTTAGTCTTTTGTGTCAGCTCCGCTGAATTCTGGAATAAGAGCGATGCACTCTAATATTTGCAGC
Organism: Nephrotoma guestfalica; assembly: GCA_963691935.1. NCBI lineage: Eukaryota > Metazoa > Arthropoda > Insecta > Diptera > Tipulidae > Nephrotoma > Nephrotoma guestfalica. Next base: position 153,275,049 of record OY829915.1, read on the forward strand.
TGGTTAACTTTGTAAGATTGTGGCGTGTCGAAGTTCGGTTTCGATAAGAATTCACGTTATACTGGTTCTGTTTCCATTTAATTATTTTTGGTTGAAGTTGATGTCATTGATTTGTTATGTTCAAATAGTGTCGATGATTAGATTTTAAAATGATGTACATTTGTGAATTTTAATATTTCCTACTGGTGAAAAGTTGATAATGATGACTCTCTGGATCTCCTTTTGTGTTATTTTGTTATATGGTTATGATTTGCTCTCAATGACAATTTAGAGGTATGGCTCGCACTGCGTTGTTAACATCTCAGTTTTTCCATAGCGTGGTTAGATTCTACTTTGATGTGTTTTGTGAATATCATACGTTTGTTTGCCTACAGGATCCAATGAAGTGCAAAAGTTTTCGCCCTCAGGATCCTGTCGGCAGTGCCAATGTTTTGTGCAGCGGTTTGGGGATTGGGTAGTTTAAACTTCATCTTCACTGTTGCTTATTAGATTTTATTAACATTTTTATTAGTTATTAGATTGATGGTTCACAATTATTATACACAACTTAAATTTAAACACTTAAAATTACTGATTATGACTATATATAATTACGGTTTATAACTATCCACAGTAACTGTTTATGACTATATCTTAAAACTAAAATGCTCGTCTTATATAATAAAATTTAGAGGAAATGAAAATGTTTAACAAGCACTACGGAAATCAAATGTACATTTTCCGAGCTTGTAAGGTTGCATTTTCATATTTTGAACGCAATTGTGTTTAAATTTAATGACCTCACTGAACAATGCTGAAAACAAATAAACGGATCGACTCTTTTCGGTATATTACACAACACTCTGAAGAAAAAGGTGATATCCACAGTTTCAAGGAGCCATTGTTTAACTTTTGGTAAAAAAGATTTCAAATGAATGTCCTGCCTATAATGTAAAATGGTAGCGCATTAAAAAAGGTTGGTGCAGCGACAAGATTAGAGCGACGGAAGTGGTCGTTGTAAAATCTTGGAATGTTGCAGGGAAATTGATGGTTGCCGCGAAAATTGTATCGAAAATCCCTGATGGTCAGCCCTTCTTTTATTGATTTTCCTACTATACATAACTAAATTTTTATTTTTTCAAATCAGTAGATACTCCTAACAAGTCGAGAATGTGTTATTAAAATATAACTGGCGAGACAGCTTTAACTTTTGTTATGGTAAATTTTTGGCTGACTATAAGAAACTATCACGATAGTAATATTTTTTGGCTGAGTTCTTATAAAATGACGTGAATTTAAATTGTTTGGGCTGATACTTGGCTAATTGGTTATGTTAGAAAATGCTTACGACAAACTACGCGATATTTGATTCAAACTTATAACACAAATTGGTTTTTAGCACGCTGCGAGATCATGAAACATACACAAATGAAATATTTAAACACTCGACATGTTACTGTTGCGGGTGGAATTCTAAATCAAAAGTTGCAGATACAGCAATAATTAATATTTGTTAGTGTGAAAATATGACACCTCATAGTATTCAATAAAGTTTTTTAATACAAAAAGTTTACGTATTCGAACTAACAAAAGTTATTCAAAATTAAATAAGTTTCTTAAAAATAATATTTTTAGTTTCTAGAGCTTTTGGATTTTTGCACAAATTGTTCATTGTATTTTTACTGTATCTTTTGATTATTTAATGTTATTTGTCTTGCAAGTACGAGTATACAGTTTTGAGAGAAAATTGAATTTCAAAAACTGTTACAACCTGCCTATCGATATTATAAAACCATGGTGGTACATGGTAGGCATTTTGGTATACTGGCAGAACACACAGTCATGTTCACAATTAAAAAGGGTTTTGATTAATAAAACAATAATTAGACACGTTTTATGTACTTCCACAAATTAAGGACTCGCTCAGTAGCTTCAAAACCTCAAACGATAGGTTGGTTAAGTTGGTTGGCCTAATAGATTGTTAGACTTGGTTAAAACTAGGCAAAGGTTAGGTTAGGTTAGGTTTCAGTGGTTGCTATCGCACACTTAGGCCAGTTTTGGCCCTTTGTGATACCACAGGATCCGACATCATTAAACTCCCTTTAATCCGATTTAGTGCTATTCACATAGCGTAAGAGATCTCGCACATTGCAGCTTTCGATATCAGAGAGCCTGTCCATAGTGTATTTGCCCAAGTGATCATGTCTTCTTTCAGCAAGCGGAGGACATTAGCATAAGAAGTGAACAAGAGTCTCGTCCTTGAATATTCTGCAGAAGTCATTTGCATCCAGACCCAGTCTTCTCGCATGATCTCCGAAAAAGCAGTGTCCGGTAAGTACACTTGCAATTCTACCTAAATTACGCTTCCTTAGTGTGATCAAAATCTTGGATCGCTTCAAGCTCAGCTCAGGCCATACATGTTTCGCTACCCTGCCAGTCGGACTGACGAGCCACCTAGCATTTGCCAAGGCAACTGCTTTCCTATGACTCACTGCATGGTTGTAGTTGGAAAGTCGTACCGTACCTTGCTAATTCGTTTGTCCTGCAATTTCCTTCAACGTCAGAGTGGCCCGGAACCCAGATCAACTGGATATTGAAGTATTCACGCATCTCGTTAAGGACGTGAATCCAACGCCTCCCTCGACGCCAGGGAAACTGAATCCAGTGAAAGAATGGCCGCTCGCTTCGCCATCATGTTCCTGTGTGATAATCTCTCAAGAGCTGGCTACCATACACTCACACCATACAGTAGTACGGGCCTTACCACTGCCGTGTAGTGCACCAGCTCCGGTTTCAGACCTTATTTCCTTCCAATGGCATTTTTGCAAGAATAGAGTGGCACTTCTTCACTCTTTCTATCGTGTTGGGTTTCCAACTGAGCTTACTGTCGAGAAGGATCCCCATGAATCTCGTCCTATCAGTAAGGGTCAGCATAGTACCATTTAAACTTGGAGGGACCACTACCAGAATTTTATATATCCTATTAATAAGGACCAGCTCTGTTTTAGATGGGTTAATCCCCAATCAACATCTGTTGGCCCAACCCGCAGTGATTGATAATGCATTCTGCGTCACATCTCTGATTGTACATAGGTGCTTCTTCAAGACAGCTACCGCTACGTCATCGGCGTAAGCAAACACACTTATTCCTTCCCCCTCCAGTTTCAATAGTAGTCCATTGATTACTACATTCCAAAGAAGGGGAGAGAGGACACCTCCCTGGGGTGTTCTCCGAACAACTTCTAACAATCCTTCCCTAATTTCCTCCACCTTCACGTGCGCCCTCGATATCGAGAAACACCACCAACTAGTTATTCTTGAAAATCCAGTGACTTCTCAATTTTCCGAACCAAGGTATGTAACGCCGTGTTCGTGGACTTACCCTTATGGTATGCATGTTGAGACTGTGCTCTATTTTTGGGTACAATTCTCGAACGAATATGGACATCCAGCAACCTTTTCAGTAGAAAATACGACAGAGATATTGGCCTTAAGTCCTTAAGTCACCTTCGGGATGAAGATCACCCTAGCCTCCCTCCATTTCTTTGGGATATACCCCAGCTTCAGACACCCTTTGAAGTTAAATTCCAGTCAGGGAATTAAGACCTCCGAGTTCTTCTGAATTTCTGCTGGCACAATCCCATCCGGACCAGCTGATTTAAAGAGCTTAAAACTTTTAATAGCCCATTTTATCTTCCGTGTGCTCCGAATATCCTCTGTACACAACAATTGGACGCCACAGTCACTCCTAGACCCACAGTCAACCAAAGGCCCCACAATCGACACATCCTCACTACCCGGGAAGTGAGTTTCCATCAAAAGATCAAGAGTCTCTTCACTAGAAACCGTTCATTTGCCATCCGGTTTTTTCAGGCAGCCTGGAATAGCTGGGCTAGTAGAAAGGATCTTTCTTAAGCGCGATGTATCCGAGACCCCTTCCATCCTATCACACAAGAGACTCCACGAATTCCTTTGCGCCTTTCTTGTTTCCCTTTTGTATACTCTGAGGCATTCCTTATAGAAGTCCCAGTTCTGACTTGCTCTTGATCTTGTCGCTCTATTGAAAGCAGACCCACAGACTTTCCGGCACTCCACAAGTGCCGAGGTCCACCAAACAGGTGTTCGCTTTCCCGTCAGCTTTGTTAACGGGCAAGGTTTCCTCATAGAGGTATTGCAAGCCCTAGTAAGAGTGTCCATCATAGAATCTAGATCACTACCCCTGTCGGGGAGTGCTGGGACTCTGGATGGAATCTTGTGCTCCAATACCCCCTGATATACGCGCCATACTGTCCTCCGGGCATATCTGAACACGCACTGATTTGTAATTTGGAGATTAAGCTTAAACGTTAGGTACCGATGGTCAGAGAAGGAAAGGTCCTTCGCCGCCCTCCATTGGGTTCTCGACCTATATTACTAATAATGAGGTTAGTTTTTAAAAAAAAATCGAAACGTAACTCACCTCTGTCATTGATGTCCGAGCTACCCCAGATGGTATGATGCGCGTTCGCGTCCCACCCTAGGATAATTCCCACCTTCCTCCTATTCGCATCCCAAACAAGTGTCCCCAGTAAATCTGGCGGCACTGGCTTCTCCTCCATGTATGCGGCTACAAGCCAAAATCTCCTCCCCTACATCTCTATACAAACCGCAGTTATGTCACATTTATATTATTTTCCACCAATATACATGATCTGCTCTTTTCTGTCCCATAAGCGAAAAAAGGGTGCATCACTTCGCTCGCAGACCACAGATCTTGTCGTCTTTAATCCAAGGTTTTTGGATCAGAACTCTCTCCTCCTAGATTTATTTGCACAAACCTGATCATTAGTAACAGTATTTACTCACCTTATCGCGACAGCCGTGCTACGTCGGTTAATCGGATCCGACGGAGTCGGCGGTATCCTTTGTCTCACTCCCTCCGCAGTCCCTAAACTTAAGGAGGTCCACATCTCTATCTAGATATAGTCGATCTCTAAAATCCCTAGTTAGCCCCTCACTTGAGTTCGCCACTAGCTGCGATGTTTCCTTTAGAGAGATACCACTCGTCGAACTTCCCTCAACCAGCAGGACTTCTTGCTTTCCCTTCTCGAGCAGCGCGGTGCTCGGTTGTACCCCGACCTCGTCCTTTCTAAACACCTTAAGGGGTCGACAGAGCTGAAGCCGAAGTTTATAATCCCTTTGGTTTTTGACAGGGGAGCCAGGGATTCTTTCTTGAAACTGCCCTTGGGCTCCTCCTGCTTGACAATCCTCCAGTTCCCCGTCGAGAAATCTGGATTACAAACCTGGATGGCTCCGTGGGAATCCAGACCATTGTTCTAAGTCTGCTCGGTATCTCCTCCTTCGGAACAGCCCTGAGTTTCACTCCTGGCCAAACCTCGCCTACCTCCTCGATCGCCTTCCTACAAGAAGGCCGACCTTTGATCCGCACATGCGGACAGTTTCAGCCGTCGCTGATACCAACCCGCGTCCCTACAAATTGGCGGGGGTCCCGGATTTTGTCCAAGGACTTTCAGTAAGCCTAGGTTCAGTGCGTTAAACCCCAACCTCCACTTCTCCCCAGTGATGCTCCCCTCCTCATGGCTCTCGTCCACGATGGCTAGCATCACCTCCCCTTCTTTCATGATATCGCTGAAGAGCTATGCTTCTTCGGTGACTGTCCGACATGGAGCTTGGCCCGTTTCCTTTCGGCATTCAGTCATCCATGCTTCTTCTTACTAGACCTCTGTCTTTTAGACCCATGGTCCTCCTTACGTGCATTGCTCCAACTATTTGCCCAGTTAACAGATTTCCTCTGCTCTTCAGTCCAGTACTCCTCCGGGACTGTAGCCAGTCTGTCCAAGACACGGAAGGCTGAACGCCTCGTCATGTATCTCCAAACTGAAGGAGCATTGACTTTCTCCTTTTTTCCACTACCGCTAGTTCCTGGCTTGCAAGCCTCGGGACCAGTCTTAGCCATCCTGACGGCTGGAGTCCCAGACCCCCCGTCCTCACCCGCATTTGAGAAGTGCTGGCCACTTCTTTAATTTTATTTGCTTTTTATCCATACTTGTTCCCACGAGTAACGGAGAAAATGGTGGTCTGCCCGTGCAGAGATCCGTATACATGGGTAAGGCTACATACAACTGGAGGTCGCCAGGTATCCAAAGGGCTCCGTTAAGGACTGAGCAATTATTTTTAGATCGGTCTCCAGCCAGACTGATCATCGGCACGGTTCGCATAGCACCTTGATCCAACCCATCCACCACCATTTAGCGTGACCCGCCCCACACCTAGATTACTTAATCACCCATTCATGTTTTCAAGAGTGAGAACCTGGAGGCGGTGGCGATAGTGGAGCCCTAGGCCAAATGTTTTTTTTCGGTTTTCGCGATGTTTATCTCAAATTTGGGTTTTAACTCAAATTTTAAGTATTGTTGGTATAAAAAAATTGATATTTGTGGTGCAATTGCAAGGGTGAAAATTTGAGAAAATATAAAATTACAAACTAAAAGTTCGAATCTTTGGTATTTACACTGAAGAAAATGTGTTGGTAAATTTTTTTTGAAAACATTACATACTGAGACTGTCACGAACCTTCTTTCCACCTCGTACAGAAATGGGGCTATATTATTTGAATTCTAGATGGCCTATACTAATTCCCGATGGTAGGCAATGAACATACCTGATAGGAATATGCAATCAGAAGTCCAACTTCATTGGTTTCTAGAACACTTTTTGTCAGAAAATTGTTCATTCAACGGTTTCTGTTGTTCAATGAAATTGGGCCAATTTTGGATTAGCACAAACTCGGCCACTATATTTTTCGGATGCTAATGAACACGACTTGGATTTTAGAACATTTTATTTCTATTGTTTAATTTGTTGTTAAACAAAAATATTATTGAACGCTATACCTCTGTGTTTTGTTTGTTTAATATAGTATCTTTCAGGGGCTAGTTCGGTCTTCCTCGACTTATGAATGAAAATTTATGAAAATTATATTTCTATGATAAGCACAAATTTTTAAAATTAGGCTTAAATTATTTCTGTTTTTTTTCTAGAAATCGGGTTTTATTCATTTCGTCTTTCAGGCGAAATTTGAAATTTTGTTTTTCCGTTTTTTCGGCTCCTGGACTAGCACTAATTTTTTCCCGTGCGCGCTAATTAGCACAAATTGGACTTAATCGGTATGCAAAGTTTCATTTTGAAATTCGAAAGTTTCCCAGATGCAGTTACCCACACCACATAACTAACTATAATTTACGTTAACAATGCAAGATAAAATTCAAACAATAAGTTAATATTTAAATTGATATTCCTTACGTAACGTCCGCCATAACATCGTTCATTGATTTTCTAAAAATTCGTATTTTAACTTTCGCTATGTCTTGCAGTTTCGCAAGGTCTAGAATGGTTGGTATAAAAGGGGAATATAAACAATTGTCAGGAGATTCAGACAATATTAAATATACTTTTTATCATCACATAGTCTAACGACGTGGCTTTGCAATTTAAGGCCAAGGAATGATAAGACATGTTTTTGAGGCATTTTTGAAGACATTGTAAATTATACATATACATATATGCATTAGTAAATGAAAATTTTTATATCGAAAGTGGTATTCTAAAATTTAGCGGGAATAATGATTTCGATCATCATTTTCTAGAGCAGGTTTCGGAAATTGTTGTTGCGTTTTAAGTGTATCATCACATTTAAAAAATAGAACTGTACCACACGAACTACGACTATACACCATCACCATTTTAAATTAGAAATAAATCAATTTATTTCCGTCTCGGTATGTTACTCATATCGTACCGAAAATAAATAAAAGTTAGAGCATCAAAACTTATGTAAAACGAGACATAAAACACTAACAACATTTATATACGTAAACAACAATATCATAATTTCCGTTAGGAATATACCTCAAAAAATAAAATTTTCCACGAAAATCCATAATAGACAAATAAACACAGACAATCTAAACCAGCATTGTTTTTCACTTAAGCGTCCTACGCTTTCGTTTTGTGTTTTTGTCAGAACAAATTCAAATGACTTCTTATATTAGAGACAAAATTATTTTCAAATCTTCATATTAACGTAACACAATTAACCATTCTAAAACATTTTGTATTTATCCGGATACAAAGTTACTATAATCGTAATCGATAAATGTACAAAGTAGAACTACCTAGGTGTGCGATTACAAAAGAAACACTTTCGTCTTCATTTATCACTTCTCACCTATGATCTTCATCCCAAACAGTAAACAATTTCTTGGTATCGGTATCTTTTGTTTTCTCTTTAAAGTAAATCAAATAATAACAATACAAAGGAAAAAATATAAAAATAAAATTTCCATTTATTTAGAATATAAATAAAATTTATTTATGAAAAATAAAAAGAGATCTAATATAAATTAACTTTGAACTTGTGTAGATAGCTGATATAAATTATGGAACAGAAGAAAAACGAAAAGCTTTTTTCTTTCACATTTTCGTTTTTATAATCTGTACGTGCGTATGTGTGTGTGTGTGTGTGCGAGCAACACAAAAGTATGTAAGCATTTACAAGAAAATTCATTAAAATTTCGTTTTCTACTTCTTCTTCTTCTTCTATTTTCTCTTATATTTCTTTATTAATATTTAAATTTCCAGCTCATGTGTCACTTGTACTTTGGTATTGTTTTCCTTTCAAAGCTTTTTACCATAAAAAACAAAAACTTTTCATGTTTTATGTTAAAATATGTTTTGTTTGTCCTACTTTTGTTTTAACAAGAGCTGTTTTTGTACAAGGGAGGTTGATGTTGCTTGCTGCTTTATATTTTGTCTTTAAAGCTCAATGAAATAAAAATTAATGGATTTAACATCAATTAGCACACAAGTAAATTAAATTGAAAGCTTTTAAGTCATATTGTGGGTATAGTATTGGAAGCATATTATGTTGTGTAATAGGAAAAGTTTTGATGGCTTTTTGAATTTCGAAGAAATTTAAGTAAGTGGTACATAAACCAATCTACATAGTTGTTGCTGTAACGTAAAAATTCGAGAAAGGATTGGGGGCTATATTTTTATTTTCACGAAAAACCAAGTAAGACTAGTGGAAAGCGGTTTTCACAATTTGATGAATTCGTATTTTTTACGATTCGCTTTATTGTTGACCAACGTTGTATTCGGGTTTTTTTCCATATCACATACGCTGATGTTGGCGGTTGAGAATGAACTTCCTCGTACTTTGCTATCATACCCGCTTTCATTAGTAGTTCTTGATATGATGTACCCTGGTTATCTTGTTGTATAAAAATGGCCTTTTTCAAGTGTTCCATTTAGATGCTTAACTTGTTCTATTGTTTTATTCCTGTATGCATAGGATGTGCCGATATGCCTACAGATTTTTTTTTCACTATATCCTTGAATAATTGTTGCAATGTCTGGGACTATTATCATATGACGGGTAACTTAAAGATTGTGCAGTGCACCTCGGATTACCTGCGGTTCACTTCTTAATTCAATCGAATGATATTTTTTATGGTTAAACGTTATCGTGCACTTACAGAAGTCTTCTAAAAAGTTTTTTGTTGGTGCACGGTTGTTTGGCCGGTAATTCGATTATAGAGTTTGATTTATGGTGTTGTTGATCTGGACTTTGCCTTCGGAACTATGCTAGATTTAATTTCTGTTTTTATGTGACATTACACTAACCTTTAGTCCCCGTTACTAGTGTTACTAAGCAATTATCACGAAATTCCTTTATTTAGAAATGTTTTTGTTCGAAATTATTATGATGTATCGTTAATAATCCTTTCCATTAGATTTAATAAGACGTTGTGGATGGTTAGGGCAAAGGTTAGGTTTCAGTGGTTGCTATCGCACACTTAAGCCAGTTTTGAACCATCGTGATACATTAGGATCCGATATCACTAAACTCCCTTTAAGTCCATCCAGTGTTGTTCACATAACATAAAAGATCTCGCACATTACAGCTTTCGATGTCAGAGCAGCTACCCATGTTGTGTTTTCCCAAGTGATCATGCCTTCTGCCAGCGAGCGCAGGACATGAGCATAGGAAGTGAACAAGAGTCTCCTCCTCCTCCTCGTCCTTGCAGTTTCTGCAGAAGTCATTTGCATCCAGACCCAGCCGTGTCGTATGATCTTTTCGGAGATCCGGCGGCAGTGTCCGGTAAGTACCATTACAATTCTACCTAAATCACGCTTCCTTAGTATGGTCAAGATGCGTGTGATTGCTTCGCTACCCTGCCAGTCGAACTGTCGAGTCACCTAGCATTTGCCAAGGCAACTGCTTTCCTATGACTCCATAGGCCTAACTACACATTCTCTCCCTAGTTCCAGTTGGAAAGTCATACCGTATCTTGCTGATTCGTCTGCCCTGCAATTTTCCTCAACGTCAGAGTGGTCCGGAGCCCAGACCAACTGGATATTGAAGTGTTCGCTCATCTCGTTAAGATGTGTGACAATCCAACTTCACCCTTGACGCCAGGGAAACTGGATCCAGTGAAAGAATGGCCGTCCAACTGTCCACTCAGATAATGATATCAGTCAACGATATTACACTGTGCTTCAACCAGTTCATGACCTATTCAATCGCTATAACTTCAGCCGAGTACATGCTGCAGTAACCGGGTTGTTACGGGGTGGTTCAACAACAACTCCGCAGATTCATCTAAATATGCAGAGGCCTCTTTCACGGTGATTTTTCCGACTAGATCTCAAGGTTTAGGGTCGTGAAGAAGGTGGGGCTTGCATATTCCTGGCCTACACCGTGGAACAGAACACAAAAATAAAAATGAAATTAAATGCTGAAACTAAATATACTCGTAAATGACAGCAAAATTATGTTGGCCGAAATTTGAGGAACATGATATAGTTATCATAATAACTGTGGTCTGCCCATCCAGGAACAACTGGATGTCCTTGAATGACAAGTACAATGTCTGCTGACGAGACCTGCCCGAATGACCCATCGACCCCTAGAAGCCGATGTCCAGCCACAACGAAGCAGCATTAAAGGGTAGAGACGTCTCCCCAACAGACAAAACCTCTCTTCACCCGGAGAGACCTCTATGTACTCTCCGACATTACACACTTCGACAGCTGGAGACTGCTGAAGTGCCACGGGGAGACCGTGTATATTTTACAGTCGTCCCCAAATGGACGACACATATGCTGGACTCGCCACTCCGACCCTGTGGATGTCCTGCCAAGGGAATGAAGGGGATTGACAAGCCCAGCCTGCAACTATGGAACCGACACGACAGGAGACTCCCCCCCCCCCTTATCATACCCATCCGAAAAATTTAATAATTTATTTTATCATAAGGAAAACAAAAACAAAAATAGGTAACCAGGAAAATAACGGAAAAATAAATTGAAGCCGATGAGGGAGAAAAAAAAACAATAAAACCGAATGCCAGGATACCTACCTGAAAATTGAAAATAAAAATAAAAATTTAAATTTAAATTTGGATTCAACAAATAAATAAAAATAAAAATAAATCGGTACCTTTGACCTTCGGTTAGGTCCCGTTAATAAATTTCCGTTAATAAATTTGGCCTAGATAGGCCGCCGTAAATGTTGGGCGTCTTCCCGTCGTAAACCGTAAATAATCGCTGGGCGTCTGCCCGCCGTAAAAAATGCTAGCGACGTTGTGAACTCTGTCTATGTTTTGGGCTAGACAGACATCTAAGGACATATAAGGATGTATTATACCAATTCGTATTTAAATGGCTCGAAGGACCATGTAAATCTGATAGATTTGCTCGAAATTTGTAAATCCACGATTTACCTAGATTCTTTGCTTTTTGGTGGAAACTTAATAAACTTACAACTGGTGTGGGAGTATTAAGCTTCATATAAAATGAGAACGACTTATTCACTTTAGGTTTTTATCAATTCTAGTTTCGTTTAAAAGAAGTTCATGTTATATACCGGGTGACTGACACGAAGTGTTACCAACTTGAGACTGTCATTGCTGTCAAACCAGTGATGACAGATCGCTCAAATTTACACTAATGACAGTTCATTCCATTGTTTAGAAGCGTACAAAAGCATTTTAGTGGGAAACATTCAGAAAAAAAGTTATCCGCAATGGAATTCATGTGTAATAGTGTGATTGCTCTATATTTGGCTGGAAAACCACAGCCGCAGATTGTTAACCAGTTAAAACATCTGGATGTGAATAAAATGTTTGTGTATCGCACCATAAATCGATATAACGATACTGGCAGCATTGTAAAACGTCATGGTGGTGGACCGAAACGCACTGCAACATCGCCGGATATCATTCGGAAGGTGAAGGCCAAATTGGCTCGGAATCCGCGCCGTAGCGGCAGAAAAATTGCTCGTGAGGCGAACACTTAGCTCGAACGGATGCAGCACATATTGAAAGATCATCTTGGACTAAAGGCCTTGAAATTCCATAAAACGCATGTTCTCACCGATGCTCAAAAAAAAGTTAGAGTGGAAAGTGCAAAGAAGTTGTTACGGCAAAGTGGCGATTTGCCGAATTTGGTTTTCTCCGATGAGTCACCGTTCGTTATTGAGCAATATATGAACAAGAAAAACGACCAGATTTACTTGCCCGGCCGTTCTACTGAAAATTTGGACCAACGGATTGCCACTCGAAACCAAGCGCCCGCCGCCGATGGTGATGGTTTGGGCCGCCGTAACGCCGTTCATCGCTCGTTTTTTTTGGACCGTGGTGGCATCAAGATCAAATTACCGGGATCAGGTGTTGGAGGGAGCGTTGAAGCCTTGGCCACAAAAACATTTCGGCCGCAGAGCCTGGACATTTCAACAGGACTCGGCGCCGAGTCATAAAGCGCGCGTCAATCAAGATTGCTTGAAAAACAACGTTCCGCGGTGCATTTCCACCGCCCAATGACCACCAAATTCACCGGATGCAAATCGGTTAGATTTCTCGGTTTGGGGTATTTTGAAGTGCAAGGTTGGGCAAAATAATACCAAAGTGTCGCCGGGAATGGGCCAAAATACCGCAGAGCCACTTTCGTGCTGCATGCAGTAGCTTTGTCGGCCGTTTGAAGGCCATAATCGGCTAAGGGTGGTCAAATCGAAAACTGCTGATGCAATTTGAAAATTTAAATATTCGTGAACATTTTTTACTTTGATTCAATAAAATTCAACAAAAAATAAAAATTCTGTGGCGTTTTATTTTGGCAACACTTTGTGTCAGCCATCCGGTATATACATTATCCGGTCACACATTATACTAATTAAGCAATTGTGCTGCAGCATACATAAAATATGTAAAACAAATGTAATGTACGCACATGTTTGGGTTATCACACCCGCGTGCCGTTGTCTGTTGAACAAAAGGCGCAATCACAAATACAAAACTATACAAATTGTTTAAGCGCATGCTCGTTTATATAAAAACCAACCTACTTAGTAGAAACTCGGCTCTGAAGTTGGTTGTATTAAAATATACTTGAATGCATCGAAATCGCTCGCCATATTTGATATATGTAGCTTAGTCATTGCTGTTTTTATGACATAAGTTTCAGTCATTTACAAGCTGTCGAACCGTGCGCATCAATTTAAAGAGATGGATGTCGATAAGCAACATTTACGTCTTGCATTCTATTCTGTTTTCAAATGAAACAAAATGCTGCACAAGCTAAGGAATTGATTAGTTCGATTTTGAGTGAACATTCTGTGAGTCATTCAACAGTAAAAAGTGGTTTGTAAAATTTCGAAATGGCAATTTTAGTCTTGAGGACGATCCACGTCCAGGTGCAGTAAAATAATTTGAAGGCGAATAATTTAAAGTTTTAATGAATGAAAATCCGTGTCAAACTCAAAAGGAGCTTGCCAAACAGTTAGGAGTTACTCACCAAGCAATATCATATCAAAAAATACAGAACTATAAACTGACCGAAGAAATCAAAAACCGAAGAGTTGACATCTGCTCTCAAATCATTACGGGTGATGAAAAGTGGTTTTTGTACGATAATCCTAAATGCAGAAAACCATGTGTTTTCATCTGTGTTCCATGTGTTACCATGTGTCTGTTGAACCTAGCCAAGTGTTACAGCTAAAAGCTACTAGACCCAATTCATCAAATTAAGTGATGTTCTGGAGGAAAATGACCATTTACGGGCCCAGGAATGCAAAAGGTGATATTGCTTCATGACAACGCTCACATACAGCAAAATCAATTCAGAAGCAGGAAATCATCTTTTCCTTAGGCTGGGAACTTATACAGCATGTGGCGTATTCTCCAGACTTGGCTCCCTCTGATTGCCATTTATTCATGTCATCATATTTGAAAGACCAGCGGTGCACGAAGTTGAAGATGTGCAAAAAGGGCTCGATGACTATTTTGCTTCGAAATCACCAAGTTTCTGTCGTGGGCATTCATCATCTAACTAATAAATCGCAAAAGACCATAAATAGTAATGGCGAATATTTCGATAATTAATCTTTGTACCAATTATATTTTCAATAGGGTGCTAGTTGATAGCCTCCTCGTGGTGCATCTTGGGCAATGTACTGTAGATGAACGGTTGTGGTATCCAATCCCTACGTAGTAGAGAAACAGTATAGCAGATAGTCAACAAAAAAAATGAAACGTATACCCGACAATAACATACTCCAGGTAGGTTCGAACATAGATTGTAAATCCCACCCCGATTTATCGAGCTGCTCCGCGGATTCTGGAGGGAGCAACGCGACATTTCAAAGGAAATCGTCGGTAGGCAACCAGGCTGATCCCGTTCCTAGTACTACTGAAAGCACGGAACAAGCGATAAATGAATGGCCGTTTGGTAGAAGAAGTACGGCACTTCATAGAACAAAACCATCAACTCCACCGCCAGAGAGCACCGCACTGTACGAACGAAACATTGAGAAGGAAAATACCTCTTCTATCAAGCATAAAAATTTCGAACCAACTTCTGAGGCCACGCCCAGTGCACAAACAGTTATAATAAACAACACGGAGTTAATAAATAAATTTGAACAAATGGAGAAATTAATCGCGCGGGTGAACAATGAAGTTGACGTGCTAAAGAAAGAAAACCTTATGCTAAAGCAAACAGTAAATAAAAATAACAACGCAGGAAACTCAGCATTATTGAACAACCAATTTCAAGCACTCACAGATCTAGACGAATATCACACGGATGAAGATGAGCTTGAAAGGGAAACCAACCGGAGACTATAGAAATCAAAGAGAGCAAATAAGAAACCAAGAAAAGAAAAAAACCCAAGCACCCAAGCAAGAGGAAAGCTGAATCATCACCAGAAGTTGAGCCAATTCAAACCCACATTAAAACTGCCAATGCAATTACTGCACCACAGGACATGAGCCAGAAAAGAAGAAACAGGTTCCACCCCGAGCAATATTCTAGGAATAACAAATCACGGTAGTATTCAGAAACTGATGAAAGAAGTAGTACGACATGACTACAAAGTAATATCGCTCAGTAATAGTATTTGGAAAATAAACACAACAGAGCCTGAAGGTTATAAAGCAATAGCTAGGAAATTAAATTCTGTTGGTCACCAGCGGTATACCTACCAGGATAAAAATGATCGATCGATCGACAATCAAGCAAAAATCATACACAAAAGTACTGCCATCGTGGAGCAAAATGTGTCAAATGTGCAAGAAAATACGCTGGAAACGACTGCACAGTTCCCCGAAATACAACACCGAAGTGTATCAACTGTAAAGGCCAGCATCCAGCCAACTGCAGAGGATGTGAAGTAGAAGTATAACTACAGAAAATGAGAGATAAATCACGCAAACCAGATACATCAAGATATGTACAATCTATAAAAAAGACAGGGAGCCGTCGATTGTAAATCGTCAACTCCTAATCTCAACATACAACGAGGGCGAATAAATGAAAACGGTACTTATGCACAAATAGTTCAGCAAACAGAGAAGAAACAGTTAAAAGTGGATTTCGTTTTACAGGGAATACTGAGAAATCCAGAGAACCTCAACAAAAGTCTTATCTCACAGGAAATGAGACTGCAAAACACACTAGAAGAAATGAAATCACAAACTGGAATGCATATGGGCTATTGCATCACATTCAAGAACTAGATATATTTTTAAACATGCATAATATAGACATATGTCTCATATCAGAAACCCATTTCAGCAAAACTTCATTCTGTAAAATAAAAGGATATAATTGCTACCATGCATTATAACCAGAGAACAAAGCTAGAGGTGGATCAGCTATCCTCATAAAAGATCATATAAAACATAACGAAGAACTTAAAGTCGAGAAGCTCCCCATTCAAGTCACAAGTCACAACAATCAAAATACAAATAAACAATAATAAAACTTGTAGTATCTCAGCAATACACTGCCCTCCAAGATACAATCTCAAACAAGTGGATTATACTAATTTTCTCAAAACACTAGGAAGTGTCTTCTTAAATGGAGGTGACTATAATGCAAAAAATATCTATTGGGGATCACGGTTAACGACTGCTAAAGGAAAAGAACTGTTCGCAGCAGGCAAACAACTAAAATGCGAGTTTCTCTCAGGCGGTACACCAACCTATTGGCCTACAGATATCAGTAAGACTCCAGATCTTATAGACTTCTTTATTACAAGAGGGATTTCAGATAATTGTATCCATGTAGAGAACAGTGAAAATCTATCGTCAGAACATTCACCAGTTATTATGATACTTAGCCAAACAATGATTATGAAAGAGAGCAACCCGAAATTAACGAGCTCCAAAACCAATTGGGAGCTCTTCCAAACACATTTAACAGAAAGAATTAGTCTGCAGAACCCAATACAGGGACCAGCCGAAACACAAGACGAACTAGATAAGCTTATCCATAATATCCAAAGTACTACGTGGGAAAGCACTCCTAGTAATAGTAAGGAAATGAAACGCAATGCTAGCTATCCAGAGGAAGTGAGAGAACTTCTTAAAAATAAAAGAAAAGCACGACAGAAATCGTAAAAACATCGAAACCCGGAAAATAAGAGGGTATTTAACCATTTGTGCAGCAAATTAAAATACCTAATAAATGACATTAAAAATCAGCCAGTTAATAAATACCTCAGCACTCTAACTGGACAAAAAGATACTGTTTATTCATTATGGAAAGCAACTGAGAATCTTAAAAGACCCAAACTTCCTCCAATTAAAAATAAAGAAAATTGGGATCGATGTGCCAAACAAAAAGCAGATTTGTTTGCAAATCACCTTGAAGAAACATTCCAACCTTACCCCAAACACACGGAAGAGAAAAATATCATCCCGATAAATAAACAGGATGAAATTAAATTACACCTGTAACATTGAAAGAACTAAAATGGGAAATCAAGAATAACCTGAATGCGTAGAAGGCTCCATGAAATGATCTTCGGGTCACGATAATAAAAGTGTTACCGGAGAAAGTGTTGAGGAAACTAGTGCTTATAATTAATGCAGCATTTCGGCTAAGACATGTACCAAGCCAATGGAAAGTTGCAGAAGTAATTATGATACTTAAGCCGAACAAACCTCCGAATGATAAAGCTTCATACAGGCCAATTTCTCTGCTACCGATATTATCGAAACTATTTGAAAAGGTGCTTCTTAAAAGACTAAAACCAATTTTAGATGAAAGGAATCTTATCCCCCCACATTAGTTTGGATTTAGGGAAAAACATTCTACTATAGAACAAGTACATCGAACTATTGATGTAATCGGGAAATCACTACAAAGCAAACAAATTTGCTCAACTATATTCCTTGATGTAGCCCAAGCATTCAACAAAATATGGCACCAGGGGTTAGATACATCTAAAATCATACATATCAGAGAAGCAGTTCAGAGTAAAGTATGAGAATGAATACTCCCAGCTAAATAGGATAACAGCAGGAGTACCACAAGGGAGTGTTCTTGGGCCAATCCTTTATCTCCTATATACTAGAGATACACCAATTACAGAAGCAACTATGGCGACTTCTGCCGATGTCACGGCAATACTTGCAACAGCAAAGAACATCAATGACTCCACTAGTAAGTTACAGAAGGCTACTAACCTGATATTTAATTGGACAAAGAAATGGTGAATTACATTAAATGAAGCAAAATCAATCCAAGTGAGCTTTACAAATCTAAAAGTTAATCATATTCCAATAAGGATAAACTCAATAGTAGTACCGCAGCAAACACTGCTAAATATTTCGGCATGACTTTAGATGCTAAACTTAGATGAAAGGAACACATAAAAAAGAAGAGAGAAGAACTAAACATAACATTTAGAAAAATGCAATGGCTCTTAGGGAGACAATCTGAACTAGCGATCCATAACAAACTGCTGTTGTACAAACAAATCCTGACACCTGTATGGACATATGGTAGCCAACTCTGGGGTTGTGCCAGGAAAACAAATATCAAAATCATACAAACAGTTCAAAATAAAATCCTGCGATGCATTGCTAATGCACCGTGATACATTCGAAACGACAACCTCCATCGAGATCTAAAGATCGAGCTTGTCGCGGATGACATCAAGCATCATGCAACAAAACACCTACAACGTCTGCGCCAGCTTAAAAATCTGAACATACGCTGTATGCTAACTACCACACCTACCACACCAACAAGAAGACTGCAAACAACCAAACCACTGGACTTATCACGACCAGGAAGTCAGTAGACATACGAGGCGAAAAATCTGAGGAGGAGTTACACGTAACTGGGGATAATCACTTGATTATGCAATATAAATTACTAAATGGGTACAAGACTCAGTCGTAATATAAATAAATAAAATTAAAAAAAAATATTTTCAATAAAGTTGAGTTTGGCCAAAAAAGCAGAGTTTCTACTTACACACCTAATATTTTAATCGCACCTGAGTCTATGAATTTATAAATATTAATACTTCTTACACCTAGTAATACATTTCAAATTATTCTTTAATATTTTATCGTACGATTTGATTTAAGTGCGGATTGCAAAAAAACACCTTTCCTAGTAAATTTCATTTCATGCGGTAAATTAAAATAAAATAATGTAATAAGTATAAATCGGTTTTATAGTATTAAACATAAAAAATTTAAGCTTTCGAATACAATAAAACCTGGGAATCGTATTTAATTTCTCGTCAACAGATTTTCATTGAAAAAAATATCCCGGTGTGCAGATATGTAGGTATGTGTTCGATTTACCGTTCCTATTTATCCAACTTTAAGTTGTATATTTTGAAAATGTATGTGAAAGCTTTTCTGACTGGATAATTGAACTGAGATGTATGGAAGTAAAATTAAATTATGTTCCCACTGGGGGGATATCAGTTTTATCGTTTCTGTTACCATCGTTATCTTGTTATAATCATTAGATTAGATTCCTTAATAATTTTATATGTTCGTTGCAAAAATTATTAGAGCATGCAATTAATTTATCGTTTTCTGTTGTGTGTCTTTATATCATTTCTAGGAATTATTTTATTTTCTAATTTCTAAGGTAGTGGTATATTACTTATTATAGAATTTTGTTAACATACTGTACCATCGGAAAAGTTTCTCTTTTATTACGTATACAACTGTGACTCACACGTTTATTGATATTTTATATTGTACGGTTTATTATCTGTTTTATCGTACGATCTTATGTAAAGCATAATCCGGATGCATCTGTACATAATACACACACATGTATGTTCTAATATTAAAGCTTCAAATTGCATTACGTTTGATAAGAAGCTTCCTTGAAAATGCAACTAAATTCATCTGAATAAACATACAAAATAAAACAACTAAAAAGCTCAACATCTATAAAAGTTTTCGGTTTAACAATTTTAAATGTATTTTGGTCTCGATTGCATTTATATTTTTCTTTTCATTGAAACTATTATTTTTTGTGTTGTCTGCAAACATTTTGTCGTTCCTCTTCTTGGTTATGAATGGACAGATAACTACTTTTATCACATATCCATAGACGAATATAAACGGGGACACTAATAAAATGTTCGAGAAAATGAAAGCTCTCTGGTTTTTAATTACGTAATGAGAACAAAATAAACTGTAATTTGGAAAATTGTTATATGTTACGAAAGCTTAAAGTTTGAATTACTTCAGACTACTTGTGTATACTTGTAGAAATAAAAAAAAAGTAATTATCTTCTTCAAGTATACTTGAAGTTTATTTTTTAAACGTGTAAACTATAGACAAGGATTTTCTTTTACAATGAATGGTGAATGACAATTTTTAATTAAAAACTTCACTGTGATTATTATTCGCCTGCGGTTACACGAGCGTTGCGAAATTAGGTTGAATTCGATTAGATTTTTTTTTTTAACTTTTAAAGTTGTTGGAAAAGACAAGATGTATATTGTAAACTCTCTCAAATAATTTGCAAAACAACCGGTTATTTTTTTAACATGAAACTTTCAAATATCTCAAATAATAACCACTCTACGAATAAAAGTTCAAACCGAAATTAAATCAATCCACTGGTGAAATATATTACCTAGACTTGGTCCCCATCCATCCTAATTGTAGGTGAAGTGGGGATAACTTCGAAATATTAAATAGGGACCCCTATTTTGCTTTCTTTAACGTAGTTTTCGTAGATTTACCATTCGCTAGATGGTCACGAGAATACATAACCGAACAGCAACGTCGTAATAAATGGGCAAAGGAAAACAGATCGCTGAAAGTTGGAGATTTGGTATTTGTCAAAAATGAAATAACCCCCCAAGTTAGTATTTGGATGGAAGAGTAAGAACATGTAAGGTTAAGACGGAGAAATATGAATTGATGGATGAGAAGGCGGCAACTACATCCGATGCTGGTTTTTTTACTTTATTTGCTTAAAAATTAGATGCAATAATTAATTTGGTTACCAAACACTTAGTGTTGTAGGTAACATACTTAATTAAGCAGCGCGCTGTTTTATGTTTTATAATATTAAAATATATACTTATATAAAAAAGGGGAGTTAAAAATTAAATAGACTGTAGGGGTTACTAAGGTAGGTGTTTATGTGCTGTGAAATGTGCGCAGTATAGCAGAGCATCACATGTGCATATGTATATAACTAAAATTGGATATGTACCACTGTAACTTTCACTATATGAGTTATGTAACCCTACTGCACCGTATCATTTATCTGACTCCAATTTTATTGTAAATGATGCACAACAAATTAATTTTTTACTTTTATTTAATATATAAGTTAATTAATCATACGAATGAAATCACTAACGTTATCGTATTAATTACAATTTTATAAATAAATATTTTATTATATACAAAAAGATTTGTTCTGAGATATGCCCAGAAGTACAGCCAATATTTTTCTGAATTAATTTTAACTATAAAAAAAATTAAGAATCGATTTTTAATACAATTATAAAATCGATTTAACGAATCATCGTCATACACATATATATACTACTCATACGACTCATTACTACGGTAGCAAATGAAACCAGTATTTTACCAATGATTGCATTATATTTACAACTTGCACAAATCATCATTTGTCTCAATGCACTTATTTGTTATTATTAGTATCATATCGTTCGATTAATTTCGTTTGCTAATCATCATTACCACAATTTAGGGTGCAGCTAGGTATGCTTGATACGATACTATTTTCTGCGACGTTTATAGTGAAAGGTGATCACTATAATACTCACTCCGCAGATAAAGCCTTATCGATTTAAAAATCTTCGTGACGTAGAGAAGAAAAATTTTGACAATTCGTGGTTAATTTTGGAAAGTTACCTGTCGTTGGCTAGATGTATAAACAGACGGAAGTATTATTTTTATCTCGTCTGTCGTGTATGCCGGTTTAAGTCTATCGATTGAAATTGATACATTCTTACCATTGTAATCCACAACAAAGTGTTTGCGAAATCTACGTTGGACCGTAAAAGGACCTACGTAAGGCGGTGTTAATCCGGTTTTTACTTTATCTATTCTGACAAAAACCTTATCACAGTCTTTTAAGTTTTGTGGTATGTATATGTTGTCTTGAATGTTATTTCGTGTGTTCGTTGGGGCTATGTTACGCATTGATTCTCTTAATTGTTCTATCAAAGATGTGGGATCGGTAGAAGATGCTGGATCAGATTGGATTACCAATTCTCCTGGAACTCTTTCCGGTTGTCCGTAAACAAGTTCTGCTGGAGTACAACCAAGATCATTTTTAATCGATGCTCTTATTCCCAGGAGAATAAATGGGAGTTCATCGCTCCAGTTTAAAGTGTTTGATCTGGCATACAAAGACGATTTTAAATGACGGTGCAAACGTTCCACCATCCCATTTGCCTGAGGGTGGTATGATATTGTTCTAATTCTCAGTGAACCTAATAATCCTAAGAACTCTCTGAAAAGATGGCTTTCGAATTGACTTCCCTGGTCAGTCGTAATTTCCGATGGGACGCCAAATCTTGAGACGGTATGTGTTCACGAAAGCTTTAACTATCGTTGATGTTCTCATGTCCGTCAGTGGTATCGCTTCCGGCCAGTTGAACCTTCCAGAAGGAATGTCAAAACGTCCGTGTTCTGATCTAGTATGTCGATTGATTTTAGATTTCTAGCAAGGAATGCAAGTTTTGGACCAGTATCCCGTATCAACGTTCATGCTTGCCCAAAAATATTTTGATGCTATCAATTTTCGTGGTGCACGTATTCCTGGGTGCGACAAACCGTGTAGTTTTTCAAAAATACTTTCACGCAATGCGCTAGGAATGTAAGGACGCTTAACTGGGGTCGATGATTCACACCAAATCGACAAACCAGAAACAAAATCAGGGATTTTTTCCAGTTTGTATTTCGAGCTCGCCGTCTGCGGAGCTTTGTCTATTAAGGTTTTTAGTTCATCGTCTGTATTTTGTAATGAAACTAATTTTGCTAGATCGATAGCTGTGTGACAAATACTTGACAATTGAGTTTCTTCAATACGTGACAATGCATCAGCTACTACGTTGTTTTCACCTTTAACAAATCGTATATCAGTTGTAAATTGTGAAATATAATCGAGCTGACGACTTTGACGTGGGCTTCTCTCCGATTTAGACGCGATCGCTGTAACGAGCGGCTTGTGGTCTGTATTGATAGAGAATATTCTGCCTTCTACAAAACATCTAAAATGTTTAATGGCACTATAAATTGCCAACAATTCTCAGTCAAAAGCAGAATACTTCTGTTCGGTTGGAGAAAGCTTTTTAGAGAAGAAACTAAGTGGCTCCCAATTTGTACCATTAAGTTGTTCTAGAGAGATAGATGCGTAGTGTTCCATGTTCCATAGGATGTGCAAGAAGAGTAGCCTGTGCGAGGGCGACTTTGGTATTATTTAAAAACGCCTCACATTCAGGTGGCCAGATGAATGGGTTATTTTTACTACTTTGCCTAGCTTGCTGAGATGGTAATAATTCACCATGTACACGAAACGCTGCACTTGCCTAATTGACATTGGTTGGGGAAAACATTGTATGGCTGCAATTCGAACTGCAGATGGTTTAGTACCGTCTTTCGTGATTTGATAGCTGAGGAAATTAAGGTATGGTGCTCCAAATTCACATTTGGAAGGCTTAATTGTTAAACCATATTCTGTTAGTCTATAGCGAATAAAATATTGAGATGTTTTTGATGTTCCGATATGTTTCTGCTACCTACCAAAATGTCGCCGATATAGACGTAAACGAAATCTAAACCTTTGTAACCTCGTCCATAAGACGTTGAAAGGTCTGAGCAGCATTTCAAAGTCCATATGGCATCCTAATGAACTCAAAGAGCCCAAAAGGTGTGGCAATAGCGGTTTTGTAAATAACTTGTGAGGCCACGGGTAATTGGTGGTACGCTCGCACAAGATCTATTTTTGAGAAAACAGTACAACCCCTAAGGTTAAGAGAAAAGTTGTGAATATGCGGTAAAGGATACCTATCCGGTACCGTGATAGCGTTCAATCGGCGGTAATCCCCGCAGGGGCGCCAGTCATTGCTGTCACGCTTTGGTACTAAATGCAAAGGTGAAGTAGCGCTGGATGAACTTTGTCTACACAAGCCTAGTTGCAACATATGTTCAAATTCGGTTTTAGCAATTATATGTTTTGCTGCATCCAATTTTCTCGGTCTCGAAAAAGGTATATGACCTTCGGTAACAATTCGATGCATTACGTTATGTTTAACCGGTAGGTCATATGTATTTTCTCGTGTTAGATTTGGATAGTTGCGAAGAATTTCGGCGTAAGGTTCTTCAACCGCGAATAATCGCGATACCGATTCATTTGATACTGCAGTGTCCATTGTGTTAACTGAAAGTGACGTATTTGTGTCTAAGAGTCGTTTATTTCGTAGATCTACAACCAGACCAAACTTTATCAAAAAATCTGCGCCTATTATTGGTCTCGTTACCGAAGCAACAATAAATGGATGTCTAAATGCTCGACGCAATCCCAAATCTAACTCTAGTAATCGAGTACCGTAAGTATTAATTACAGCACCGTTAGCTTCATTTAAACAGTTATCATCATCTCTAACTATAGGTTATTAAAATAACGGGTGTTTTTTTAGGAGGTTTGTTTTTCCGATAGATGTCGTTTTATTTTATGACAGTTGTTTTGACAGCTCAAAGTGGCATTTCTACTCAGTATTGTTTGGCAAATCATTATGAATAGGTTAACTCCAGAACAACGTTTTCAAATCGTGGAAATTTATTTTCAAAATCAGTGTTCAATTAAAAATGTTTATAGAGCACTTCGTGAATTTTATGGTGCACATAATCGTCCGTCAGAGACCACCATAAAGAACGTAATTACCAAATTTCGGTCTACATTCACTCTTTTGGATGCCAAGCCACCGACAAGAATGAGAAGAGTTCGTACAGAAGAAAATATTGCTGTCGTTGAGGCCAGTGTCGAAGAAAACGACAATTTATCGATTCGTCGTCGTGCTCAGCAAATTGGACTTTGTCCATCGACTTTATGGAAAATTTTACGTAAAGATTTGGGTTTGGTGCCATACAAAATTCAATTGGTGCAAGAATTAAAGCCACACGACCATCGTTTGCGCCGTGAATTCAGTGATTGGTCGTTAAATCAATTGAACGAAGATCCATTTTTTTACCGTAAAATTCTCTTCAGTGATGAGGCGCATTTTTGGTTAAATGGATACGTCAACAAACAAAATTGTCGCATTTGGAGCAAAGATAATCCACACGCCGTTCTAGAATTACCAATGCATCCTGATAAATGTACTGTTTGGTGCGGTCTATGGGCTGGTGGGATCATCGGTCCATATTTCTTTAAAAATGAGGAAGGACGACGCGTTACCGTGAATGGAAATCGATACAGAACCATGTTAAATGAGTTTTTGTTGTCAAATCTTGAAGATATGGATATGAATGAAATGTGGTTTCAACAAGATGGTGCCACTTGCCATACAGCACGTGAAACAATCGACTTATTGAAAGAAACTTTCAACGACAACATTATTTCGAGAAATGGTCCGGTGAATTGGCCTCCGCGTTCGTGCGATTTGACGCCACTCGATTACTTTTTGTGGGGATACGTGAAGTCATTGGTTTATGTGGATAAACCTCAATCGATTGACGCTTTGGAAACCAATATTCAACGTGTCATTGCTGACATACGCCCTCAAATGCTTGAAAAAGTGCTGGAAAATTGGACCTCCAGAATGACATTTGTGAAAAATAGTCGTGGTAGCCATATGCCAGAAATTGTGTTTAAATGTTAAATGCCAAAAAATTATCTACCAAATAAAAAAAAATTTTGGTCATTTCATAATTTTATATGTGTTTTATTCAAAAAAAAAATCGGCAACCTCTTAAAAAAACACTTTATATTATGGGAACTACCGAAATTTCTGCTCCAGTGTTAATTAAAAAATGATATTTTGTCTTGGAACATCTAATAATTAAGCGACGATTGGCACACGTCCCATTGTTCGTCGCATCTACAACGGGACGATCTAGTTTCCCTTTGAGGGTGATGCTTGTGAAAAAGATTTTTTACCGAATGAGCAACCTTGACATTTTCTTGCTCACTCTTTAAATTTTCTATGGTACCAACAAATCCAGTCACTACCACGTTGGTGTGACCTAGTGCGCGATCGAAACCGATTAGAACCTCTGCTATTCGATCGTTGTCTAGATCTGTTCCAATTAATCATCTCACTATTAAACTTGGAAGTCAGTAGATCTATAGATTTTTGGAGACTATTGAGAGTAATTTCTGATAGAAGGTTGTTTTATTTGGGTTGGGATGATACTCCACTAGCGATAGAATTGCAATTGAGATTGGGACGATTGATCTCGAAAATTCTACCTGCGAATTTAAGTAACTCGTCAACTTCGTCTTGCTCTCTTATTGCAATTATCGATCTAATAGCATCGGGTAGTCGCCCTAACCATAAAGTTTTTAATAATTGAGCGTTGACAGCTGCTGAAGTTCAGTGAAATCTTAGTGGCAGGCGGTATATGTGTTTTAGGTTTTTTTTGTAGAATTGCGATCTCATCACAACGGAAACCAGCGCATCCACTCCGCACTGGGTTTAAAAACATTAATTGTGGTAAGATAAAGGAATTGTAGATTAGTAACAGGGAACTTTGTGGGAAAATATGCTTCAGTTTTTTGATCGAGAATACAAAAGGTCGTATTTTAGCCTTAACCATATCGATATGGTCGCTCCATTTCAATTTTTCATCTATCAGTAGACCCAGGTACTTAAATTGATCCGTATACGTTCTATCTGAATTCCCGCATAACTAATCCTGTACTCTCTTATAACTTCCTCTGATAATTTTTTATTCGTAAATATTATATACTTAGCACCTAGCAGCGTCAAATCCATCTGCATATCTTCAAAAAGATCTTTAAGATTTGTATTTTCATACTTTGTAACAGCATCATCAGCATATAGCTGAAAAGTGCCCTTAAAGTTTTGTCTGCATATGTCGTTAATGTAAATGTTAAATAGGACCGGCCCAAAAATGGATCCTTGCGGTATACTCATTGCGAGACACATCATATCGCTTTCTGTTTGATTAACAACTACAACCTGAGGGCGAGCTTTAAGATATGATCGGAACCATGAATCGGCTCAAACTTCAGTCCCTAAAGTTTGGCGAGCATTATATCATGGTCTACCGAATCAAACGCTTTCCGTAAATCCAAAAATAAGCACGCTACAATCCGTTTCTTGTCAACATTTTCCGAAATGACACTTGTTAACTCAAGGCATGCTGTTTGTGTACTAGAACCTTCCGTAAACCCATACTGCTCTCTTGCTAAAATATTATTCGCCTTCAAAAATTGCATAAACCGGTTATCCACTATTCTTTCGAATACTTTTGAGACTGAGCCTAAAATAGATATTGGTCTATAGTTGGTTGACTCTAGTGCATCCCCACCCTTAAATACTGGTACAACTCTTGCCGTTTTTAGTTTTTCCGGAAACTTGCCTTCAAGCAACGAATTGTTAATCAAGCTAGTTAGCGCTCTCTTCAATTTTAATTGCAAAAATTGAAGGAACTTGTCTGATATGCCGAACCGCCCCGTGGCTGTAGCTGTTTTCATACATTGAATGACTCGACTAACTTCCTCTTCACTCACATTCGTTATGCATTGCATTGAATGCATTGGCAACTTCCCTTGCGTCCTCGCTAACGGAGCCATTTAACTTTACCGAAATATTTTTTGGTTTAGTTTCACGTTTCTTATTATAAATGGCCAACTTTAATAGGTCCCAAAATTGTTTGGAACTTCCATTACAATTTTATAATCTAGCTACATAAAAATCTGTTTTAGCTTTCCGTACTCGTACAATCGAGGATTTTATTAGATTGAACTTAACTTTTAAATGTTCACACTCAGGGTATTTTACAGATAGTTTAAATAATTTTTCCCTAGTTTTGATATCCCGGTATAAATCTAAGGTCATCCACGGTTATTTCAGACCCACACGTCGAGTGTCACGCTTATATTGCATGCAATCCTTTGCGATATTCTCGAGCCCGCTTACCAGATCCTCCAGATTTTCGACGGTTTCTATTTTTTGCCAAAAACGAATTTTCGTAGCCAAATCATGTCTACTACAATCGCTTTCGGAAATTTCTCTATAATTATTTGAAAGGACAAGGTTCCGTAGGTAAGGTTTTCCTTAGGTTTCCTATACATATTTTTTTATTACGGTTTCCCCAGTACAAGGAAATGCTGGATGTTAGTTTAAAATGGCAAACGAGAAGAAGAGCGATTTGTGTTATGACGTAAATCACCAAGGTCACCAAGGCGACGTTGTATTTAGTACCGCAAGGGCGCCAAGTTATTACGGCCATATGTCGGCCAATACGAAAGACAGGACATCGCGTGACATAATTCTCTTTATATTGTCGATATGTATGCGATCCTCTTCATTCGATTAAATAAAACCAAGTTACGAACCAAGAGTACATTCATATACGTGATGCAGTTGTTAATGATGGCATTGTGAATCGCATTGAATTGGGGGAAATGGACAACATTTGCAGGGAATCCACGACACATGCATGAATATGCACAAGATGCAATGATATATGTTGTGTGCATATGGCCGCCCGATTTGCCATTTCATTCACGTGCAATCCTACGTAGGATGTAATAAAACAAATTTTGTTAACTGGACAATCATTATCGGATCGTCATTATAATTAAACAAAAATTGAAATCTTCAATGGAGTTCATTGTCAATCAATTGAATTTCAATTGAATTTTAAAAAGGAGGCCTGCCACATGCACACATGTTAATTTGGTTGATCTAAAATGTCACACCAGATCAAATTGGCCAAGTCATCTTAGCAAAAATACCTGATGTCGACATTGATCCAGACTTATTTGAAGTTGTCACAAAAACATGATTCATGATCAATGTGGGTTACTAAACAACAAGGCACCATGGATCTTTAATGAGAAATGCATGATATGATTCCCTAGAGACATTCTTTCTGAGACTATCACTGGCAATGACGGATATTCACTCTATCAACGACAATCAGTTAAAAATTATGGTAAATCCATCACTTTCGAAGTATGAAACAATAATGTTGAAGTCGATAATCGTTGGATTGTACCGTATTTACCGCTACTCTCGAAAACGTACAAAGCACACATCAATGTCGAGTATTGCAATTCATTTGCATAATGCATGTATTTCATTTGCAAATATGTCAACAAAGAGAGCGATGTGGAATTTTTTGGAGTGGGAAATGCATCTTCATCTATCGAGGAAATCGGCCAATATCAACTGAGCCACCCAATAGTAGCCACGAAGCAGTGCGCATTTTATCATGTCCAATGCATTAACGACATGAACAGCTCGTGTACTTCACCACTGGAAATGCATGTACAAGAGCATTGTTACCACTGCCAACAACGTTATCTGCATTTTCTTATCGCCCGTTGATGATATGTTTGCAAACGTACGTGGACCAACATCATTTCAAGAATTAAGAACTTTAATGGTCAAGCATATGCAACTTAGCTTGCCAAGAATTAAATCATCTTTAAAATTATGAACGTTGGGACACTTCCTTCAGTGATGCACCGACTTCTTCTCAACCACAGCGCATGTTATTTGTTGCCAACGAGCTTCCCATCCAACCTTTTGGGAAAAGTAGAAAGACTACCTGAGTGAAGACATCCTAAATCGTTTGCGTGGAATGAATCAAAATCAGAACATGCAGTTCACACCAAACGTGTATAATGAGGCATTGTCATTGTACAGCACTGATATTTCCGTTGAATTTGGAAATCCCTAAGATACCAACATGCAATATTAATAAGAACTCTGGTTTGGGTGAAGTACTGCAATCATGTCAACTCATTATATTAGACGAATATACTATGGAGTACAAAAATGCATTGGAAGCGCTTCATCATACACTAAAAGGTTTTAGAGCAGCTGAACAGCTCTTTGCTTTGAAAAACTCTACCAGTTATACCACGCTCAATAGCTGCTGATGAACTTGGACTACAACTTCATTTTAGGAATGGGAAAATGGCAATCAATGAATTCATCATACATTGTCAACAAACTTCTGTAAAATCACAACAATCACAGACTAATGGATTCACATTTCCAAATATCGCACAGGATTACAAAAATCATAAGTGGCTCGGTCCACCTGCTATACTAGTAGCAAAAAACAACGATGCCAATGCTATGAATTTCATCATTCAAAGCGAAATACCAGGCGAACCGACAACGTTTAAGCAAGCATCGATACTGTAATGAATCAAGACGAAGTTATCAATTATCCAACTGAATTCTCGAATTCACTTGATTTGCAGGCTATATCGTCGCGCGTTTTAACATTGAAATTTGGCATGCCTATCATTCTCCTCCGAAACATAAATCTACCACAAAGGTTTAAGTGGAAAATTTAAAGAAGATGTACTGTTGCCACGCACCCCAATGATTCTGAAAGATATGCGACTCGTGTTTACTAAATTTGGAAAATCCATGCTTCTCACATGGACCGCTGTGTGTGGCCTGCTCACGTATCGGAAAAGTTTCGGTTTAATTTGTTTACGCACCAGGCGGAAAAACAAAAAAATATTGAAAAAAGCACTTCAATAGACAGAATTAAAACACAAAAACTTCCTTTCTCTGAGGACCTTAAATATATTAGCACATTAAATTAAAACAAAAACGCGAACGAAGTCAGCTAGTAGGATATAAAAGCTTTGTCGCCCGGAAATAATTAAGCGTGTAAAACCAAATTATTATAACTTTATCCTAAATCTAATTTTAAGGAAAATATTAAAGGATTGCTTTAGTATTTTGGACAAGGAAATTTTTTTATGCTTGGTGTTTCAAAACAGCAACAAAATTATCTCAAAGAATTTAAGTAAAAACCAAAGTTTAATTAACTTTTCTGCTTTCATCGCTTTTTCCTACTTAACTTTTATTATACAAAAATGAAGCATAACCAATATAATGAAGAAGCTTTATTTTGATTTTAAGTATGCGAGCTTTAATCTGTACACATAGAAAATAAATGAAATTAAATATTTATAAAAATTGGGATTTTCCTACAACAACACCAAAATATTGTATTCAAAAATTAATTAAAATAAAAAATTTTGTACATAAAGAAATTCAGATATGAAAGAGCTTTTGTGATTATGAGCAAACAGGTGTGTAAAATAATTTTGTAAAGTTGTATACTTGTTGTTGTTGTTTGGTGTATGTAGTTATAGGAAAACGATATCGTTTCGTGTAAAACTGTTTTAATAAAAAATTTCAACAGAGCTTTTTATAACGGGTGATTTTTTAAGAGCTTGAGAACTTTTTTTAAAAAAAACGCATAAAATTTGCAAAATCTCATCGGTTCTTTATTTGAAACGTTAGATTGGTCCATGACATTTACTTTTTGAAGATAATTTCATTTAAATGTTGACCGCGGCTGCGTCTTAGGTGGTCCATTCGGAAAGTCCAATTTTGGGCAACTTTTTCGAGCATTTCGGCCGGAATAGCCCGAATTTCTTCGGAAATGTTGTCTTCCAAAACTGGAATAGTTGCTGGCTTATTTCTGTAGACTTTAGACTTGACGTAGCCCCACAAAAAATAGTCTAAAGGCGTCAAATCGCATGATCTTGGTGCCCAACTTACCGGGCCATTTCTTGAGATGAATTGTTCTCCGAAGTTTTCCCTCAAAATGGCCATAGAATCGCGAGCTGTGTGGCATGTAGCGCCATCTTGTTGAAACCACATGTCAACTAAGTTCAGTTCTTCCATTTTTGGCAACAAAAAGTTTGTTAGCATCGAACGATAGCGATCGCCATTCACCGTAACGTTGCGTCCAACAGCATCTTTGAAAAAATACGGTCCAATGATTCCACCAGCGTACAAACCACACCAAACAGTGCACTTTTCGGGATGCATGGGCAGTTCTTGAACGGCTTCTGGTTGCTCTTCACTCCAAATGCGGCAATTTTGCTTATTTACGTAGCCATTCAACCAGAAATGAGCCTCATCGCTGAACAAAATTTGTCGATAAAAAAGCGGATTTTCTGCCAACTTTTCTAGGGCCCATTCACTGAAAATTCGACGTTGTGGCAGATCGTTCGGCTTCAGTTCTTGCAGGAGCTGTATTTTATACGGTTTTACACCAAGATCTTTGCGTAAAATCTTCCATGTCGTCGAATAACACAAACCCAATTGCTGCGAACGGCGACGAATCGACATTTCACGGTCTTCAGCAACACTCTCAGAAACAGACGCAATATTCTCTTCTGTACGCACTGTACGCATTCGTGTGGTTGGTTTAATGTCCAATAAAGTAAACTGAGTGCGAAACTTGGTCACAATCGCATTAATTGTTTGCTCACTTGGTCGATTATGTAGACCATAAATCGGACGTAAATCGCGAAACACTTTTCGAACCGAACACTGATTTTTGTAATATAATTCAATTATTTGCAAGCGTTGCTCGTTAGTAAGTCTATTCATTATGAAATGTCGAAGCATACTGAGCATCTTTCTTTTTGACACCTTGTCTGAAATCCCGCGTGATCTGTCAAATACTAATGCATGAAAATCCTAACCACAAAAAAATCACCCTTTATATTCGTATTGATTGTAACCTTAATGTCTCATATGTAGATAAAATGTACTCAGACCCGAATAAATACGACCTTTTATTGATACCGCTCTGGATATACCATCTGACCCTGGATACACACCCATTCATCCAATGGGAAGGATCTGTTATCCTTCCCATTGCCCATTTTGTTGCTGGAAGGTGTTCATCCTTTATTAGAACTAGCTGACCAATCCTGTAGTTGCTTTTGGTTCTTTAAATGTGTACCTTTGTTGTAGATTGCATAAGTATTCCTTTGACCATAATCTCCAAAATCATTGAGTCATCTTTGAAAGTAAGGCCCACCTATGTTTTGCACTTATGTTGGTTTTATCTGACTAAGGGAGTGAAATCAATGGTATTCCGATTAAAAAATGGCTAGGTGTCAAAGCATCAAAGTCATCTAAATCGCTTTAAATAATACGTCTGGAGTTTAAACATGCTTCAATCGAACTCCTCGTAGGTTGTTTCACCGATTACTTTTTTAAATGACCTTTCGTTGATTTGACTCCAGATTCCCAAACGTCCCGAAGTGGGGACTACCGGGCGGGATGTAATGCCAGTTTGTTCCATGGTTAGCTGCTACCTGAGCTGCGTTGTCGTTGCCTTATTGTATAGCCACCTGTAGCTCTTTACTAAGTTGGTGGCGTTGTCACTGTTTATGTTTAAAGGTGTTCCCCTACTTGAGGTAAATCATGCTGCTAGGAACGCTACTGCTGTTAGCTTATTCACCAGTTCCAAACGAATTGCTTTAGTAGGGAAAAAACAAATGAATAACGCGATATATCTGACACGGCGAGCATAAGAAGCAGCAGGCAACGAATATTTATATTTAAATTTACCACGGGGTGAGAATTGGTTGCCCAGTTCGAGCACTTTGTTTATATCTGCAACACGTCACACAATGATATACTATACTACGTAATAAAATCCGACCTTGCAGAATCCAATATTTTCTTCTTAAATATTGTGTACAAAGTTGCACTCCCCTATGACATAATTCTTTATGAGCCTTTCCCGCGATTTCCTTAGCTAATACACTTCTGTAATCTAATATAATTGGTTTCCGCTGATTTAATGGCAGCTGTATATTGTCTAGTCTTCCCGATATTCTCAGTATTCCTCGATCATCCATCCATGGTGTCAACATACACAGTCGACTGGATTTTGAGGACGTATCGCTTCATAGTCAACTGGAAATGATTGTTTCTGCGAGGCAATTATCCAATAAGGCGCAGAGCATTTTCTATTTCACAAATTGATAATCTTGACATATCGTTCTTAACATGATTTATTGTGTCAGTTACAACGTTGCTTTGATTTGGTTCTGGTGGTTTACGATTGTCCAGTAATTGATTTAGATTCTTAGCATCCTTACTAATCCTTCGTCTACGAATTGGTTCAAGGCATAATTTACAAAATTGAAGAACATATGCTGTGATGCGACATACGACTTCATATGATGATGTTCTATTCATCAAATCAATTTCTTAATCGCAGTTTACAACTGTGGTCAATAGGACATTATCAAACTTAATTGGTGGCTCCGTACATTCCATCTTAACTAAAGCATTTGTTTCCTTATTGGATGATTTTGGAGCCCATACTGGCAATGGCTTGCTTCAGCATATTCGGACCCTCCCACCATGAATTATTGTTTAATAAATTTGTAACCTTTATCCCGCGAGATATCAAATCAGCAGGATTATGTTCAGCTCCAATATGACGAAATTGCTCTAATGTTGAACCTCTTAATATTTTGTTGACTCGATTAGCCACAAACGTGTTTAATTGATTAATGGGCTTCCTAAGCCAATGCAGCACTATTTCTGAAACTGTCCAGATGTAAATTGGGGATGCTGCAAACATTGGTATTTCCCTGATTTTAAGAAATAATTTACTACTAAGCTCCACCGCGCATAATTCTAACCTTGATATGGTCACCAGCTTAATTTGTGCAATTCTACTTCTGGAACATAACAACCTTGCTCTCCACTGGTTATTCGTATAAACTCGTACGTAAACAGCTACGCCATATGCTTTATTTGAGGAAAAATCCTTCCATTCTTTTTGTATTGACAATCCTAGTGGTTCATCCCAGTTATTGTCTTGTAAAAGGTTATCCAATTCGAGGTTGATAAAGTAGAAATCTGTATACCGACATCTGTCAAAGATAAACGTCAAGTACTCTGTCATTTATTTAGTTGACATTCTGCCATTTAAGAATATGGAGCATTTAACATACGCAAATTGGGTGTTGGAAAAACAGGCCGTCGATGCTGATTTTACGAACAAAATTTTCTTCAGTGATGAAGCTCATTTTTCGCTTGGTGGATACGTTAATAAGCAAAACTGTAGAATTAGGGGCTCAGAAAATCCACAATTGATTGTAGAGAAGCCATTACACCCGGAAAAAGTCACTGTTTGGTGCGCATTGTGGTCTGGTGGTGTGATTGGGCCGTATTTTTTTGAGAACAACCATGGACGAACCATTACCGTCAATTCTGAGCGCTATGGCCGCATGTTAACCGATTATTTTTTTACGAAAATCGAAGATTATGATCTTGACGATATGTGGTTCCAGCAGGATGGAGCAACCAGTCACGTAACAAATCGAGATCTTTTGCAAGAGAAATTTCCTGGACGTTTGATTTCGCGATTGGCTGATGTCAATTGGCCTCCAAGATCCTGTGATTTAACGCCTTTGGATTTCTTTTTGTAGGGCTACGCGAAAGATCGTGTTTACGCAAACAATCCTCAAACTCTTGACGAATTGAAAACTAATATTCGTAAGGTAATGGCCGAGATACCGCCCGAAATGTGCCGAAAAGTCATTGAAAATTACCGCAAAAGAATCAAGGCCTGTAAGAAGTCCCGTGGAGGACATTTGAATGATATCTTGTTTAACTAAAAATGGCAAGGATCAATCTGTAAAATGAAATAAAAATTACAATACATTCCGAATATTTTGTGTGTTTTAATTAAGTTTACTTTATCAAGCTTGAATTGGATAACCCTTTATTTCAATAACTTCCGCTTTCAATGTTATTGCTTTCTGATTCTACTGAGGATAACATATCGTCCATGTAAAAATCATTTTGTACAACATGCGATGCTGTTGGCAGCTCCGTTGCACCATCAATCGCACATTGATTTAACGCCTTAACTGCCAAATATGGGGATGATGCCAATCCAAAGATTATCACTGTGAGCCAATATTATGGGTTCCTCAGATCACTTCTCCACAAAATTCTTTGTAAAGAATTTAAGAAGAACACTGCTGGGTTGGATTTCCACCTGGCGGAAGATATACGAATTAGATATACGAATTGCAAAAGGATCCGCGTAATCAATGCCGGTATTGGAGAAAGGAGCAGATGGAGTAACTCTAGCTTCCGGTAACATACCCATTAACTGTTTTGAATGTTGCTCTTATGAATCGAAAACATTTTACACAATTGTGCTTTGTTGTGCGTACGAAACGTATACCACTCAAAATCCAATATTGTGAACGTAATTGTGCTAGGGTTGCTTGTACTGTACGCCTCCGTGTAATACAAGATCATGAGGTTTGAGTAAATAAGATTTTTTGGTAAAATCAGTTGATGCTTTGATCATATTAAGTATGATTTTTGGAACCTTAGTGAGATTTTTATAATCTGCCGTCGACCC
Organism: Nephrotoma guestfalica; assembly: GCA_963691935.1. Taxonomy (NCBI): domain Eukaryota; kingdom Metazoa; phylum Arthropoda; class Insecta; order Diptera; family Tipulidae; genus Nephrotoma; species Nephrotoma guestfalica. Next base: position 153,311,286 of record OY829915.1, read on the forward strand.
TTAACAAACCATTTTCGTCCATGAATGGATTTAGTGATCATAGTTTCCTGTTATTTTTGGCTTTATTCGTTGTTTTGAGGAATTTAATGTCTGCGGCGAATTATGAATCTTGTATTGTTTTTATAATTACATTGTGTGATCTGGTTAGTTCGTCTACACTGTTAGTTAACTTGGTACCTCTCCAGGAACTTGATGTTCATTTTTTAAGGATAGTATATGTAGCAGTACGCTATAGTTCTTTTGATTTTAGGAGCCGATGAAAATCGTTAAAAATCAGCAATTTGTTTTGGTTTTTTATTGGTTGCTTCTTCAGTTGGTTCAAGCGCTAGTGGATAATTTGAGTGTTTTAACCAGCTTGGTCCTTCACACCAAAGTCTACGTGAAGCTGCATCTGCGGGATTATAATTAGATGTTTCATAATGCCATTGACTTGGCTGCATATAAGTGACTAAATTTCAGCTATGTTACCCACAAAAGATCGGTATTTGCTGGGATTGCTTTTTATCCATCCAAGCGTTATCATTGAATCCGTCTACGAATATGTAGTAGCGTGTTTGAAATCCGTGGCATCTTGAACTGTTTTTAGTAACTTTGCAAATAGTACGGCACCGCATAATTCCAACCTTGGCAATGATATTCTGTTTTTTATATGAACGACTTTGGTTTTTGCTGCTGTTAGATAAACGTCTGAGGTGTGCCTTGGGAGTTTGTTGTTTTGTAGTATAACACTGCTGCAAATGCCTTCTCTGATGCATCTCCGAATCCATGTAGTTCACTTTATCCTTGTTGCCCGTGTTCTATCCATCTGCTTATGGTAATATTTTCATTTCCATGAATGTTGTTAATTCTTTTTTGTTATTTGCTGTATGAATTGTGGTTGGACTTCTAATCTTCTAATATATCCGCTCTTAAAGTTATTATTGACGCGATTGAGTAGTTTTTTATCTCATCATGTGCCAATTGACATAAGACTGTAGCGGCTAAACATGTAGATAACGCAGTCCCATATGTTATTATTTTAAGTTTAAACGTTTTGATTTCTTCTTTTGGCAATTCTCTCCACAGCAGCCGTTGATTATTTTAATCGTCTTCATTGATAACGAATTTATAGTTTGTTTTCTCCATCGCATTAGAATTGATATTAGATCCTATTGTAACGTTGGACCATTCAACATTAAGTCATTCAATGATTCACCTGTCATTGTTTTTGCCGACCCATCGAACACGACTCTTAGTTTTCTAGTCGTGCTGTCTGATTTCATCACTGCGTGATGTGGAAGATAATATGCTACAGTTGAGTCTTCCTCATATTTTAGTATCTCCATGTGACTAAGTTGTTCATATTCACGCATAAAGTCTGCATAACATTTTCCGAAATTTGGTTCTCTTGACAACCTTCTATCGACATGAAGGAACCTTGCTTTGTCATACGTTTAGAATCTTCTAAATGCGTAGTTGGATACTTCTGGAATACGATACGTAATTGGTAGTGCCCATCTTTCAGTCGCGCCTGTGCGTTTCACGAAAGAATTCCTCACACCCTTTCTCTGGTTTTGTGAGAATGCGTGGGGGATGCATTTCGCAAAAAAATTTTAGTTGTTCATCTATCTCAGTTAATGAGACGTGTCAGTTGTATTTTACTCGTAGTTCTGTTGTCTTGTTGGGTGTACACATTCTTCCTAAAATGATTCCGTGAGCTGTGCTGCTGGTTCGATTTATTTCCATTTATGCATTGGCTTCATCATCTGCGTGCAATAATCTGCACCCAGTAGTATATTAATCGGTGCGGTAATATGATAGTTCAAATTGGCAAGTAGCAGCTCGTCCAAATCTTTCCATTTTTTCAAACTTAAATGGTGTTTCTGGCAGATTTTTGCGTTTTCATCGCATTGTTGGCTATCGTTTGCCGGTGTTAATTTTAGTGTTCGTAAGGATTCTAGTAGTTGAAATCGTTGTGACATCAAAGCTCCTTTGGGTTTTTTAATGACATCTCATATGATTTGAGAGTTTGGTTGTCTAATTTTTTCGTTGGCACTAACCAAGCATCCCAATAAATTCCTTATTGCGTGTAGGTTTTCCCTAAGTAGGGCTAAAAATGGCGTTGATATGATAGTTTACTAGTAATCTTTTGTTTTGAAATTTGTTAGCCCTTTCTTGTTGGACTGATGGCCATCTTGCGATGGCAGAAACGAAGTGTAGTGTAATGTCGGCTGACAATTTTTGGCCAAGTCGTACATTCGAGTGACTTTTTGAAATATTCTTGATTTATTAGTTCATCTGCGACTAAATCTCATGCAACTTTAACATCCGCACCCATCGATTCGAAGTGATCGGGCTTCGTGAACATATTTCAATAGATCGTATTTTACCGAATAGTAAAAATCATATGATTATGCCATTCGATGGCCGAATCGGAGACACATACTAAAATAGTTTTCTACTGTTCGGGTCTTTTAATTTAAGCAAAAAGAAGAAATACTGAAGTGCTTCTCCATACGTACCCCTTCTAACATATACAGTTCATTAAAAGCCAATGCAATGGACATGGACACGATACCTTTCGAAACGAGATATAAATACGATTGCGGTGACAAATTGTTGTCACTATTAAAATTTGGAAATTCGCCAATGGTTTCTCGGCTGGATTTAAATAGTTTTCGCCATACGTCTCCAACATCATTGTCTGCAGACCAGAATACGTTAAGTTTTCAATATTATATCAGGCGCGCAACTAAATTTCCAGATTTCACACATAGTTGGTGCTAGCGACACATTTAGTTGTCGTTTATGTCAGAAGTTGTATTTTGTTCATAGCGTAAACAGTTGTTTATGATAACCAGTCGGCACTGCATTTGCGGGAAGCTTTGCTTTTCTGCTTCAACTTGAAAAAAAAACAATGCAGCAGTAGCAGGTCATTTGCTTGAGGAGGCCTACGGCGAACATGCACCATCGAAAACTACCTGTGAAGATTGGTCTAAACGCTTCAGAAGTGGCGATTTCAACATTGAGGACAAGAAGCGCTCCGGCAGACCGAAAACATTTGAAGATATCGAGCTGCAAGTGTTATAAATGATACGCAAACTCAAGATCAACTTGCGGAGGAATTAAACACGATTCGCCCAGGTATTTCCTAACATTTATATGCTATGCGAAAAATTCAAAAGGAAGGAAAATGAGTGCTGCATGAGTTGGCTGAGAGACAGATGAAAAATCGTAGAGCCACTTGCGAAATTTTGCTTTCATGGTATGAAAGAAAGAGCTTCCTGCATCGAATTGTTACGGGAGATGAGAAGTAGATCTTTTTAAGGATCCCAAACTCAAAAGGATTACTCATGAAAGTCACGAGGCTTTCACGACTAACTAACAATGGCGAAACTAACAATGGACAACGCTACCGACAATAACTCATCAATCTGAGTCATGCATAGCCGAAAAACGGCCAGAATGGGACAAGAAACACGAACGAGTGATATTGCAGCACGACAACGCTCCATGTCATCGCACTTCCATCGTCCAGGACACTATCAAAACTCTGAGATGGGATCTGCTATCGTACCCGCCTTATTTGCCAAGCTTAGCTGTCTTGGATTATCACTTGTTCCGGTTGATGGCGAACGGCTTGCCAGGGCTACACTTGGTTAGTTTCGAAGAAGTGCAAAATTGGTTGGATGAATTGTTTCGGTCCAAAAAGGTTGTTTTATCGTCGTGGTATTCATGAATTACCAGCTGATGGCAAAAACGTCGAAGAACAATATTTTGAATAAACCATTTTTTATATTCCTATTGAAATTTTTCATTTTTCTATCTTCAAAAAAACCCGGAAATTTAGTTGCGCACCTAGTAAGACGAAAGGATGACTAATAATTTTATCTATAAGAAATTATCGTAGGTGCTGAGTTCCGAATTTGGCGTTTATATTGAATTTTAATTTGCATTTCATGTTTCACACTATTATGTCGGTCAGGCTCCTGGCATTTCCTTCTAGTACGGCACGTAGATCAGCATGTCCAGACTCACTAAATTCATAGTGGATCTTTGTTTCTCGGAAACGATGAAACATAATCGTCCACATTTCATTAATGTTTATATCGTGGAATTCTGATGCAACTTTGGCAAATTTCTGCATCAAATTGGGATTACGGCCCAATTCTTCGCCTTCTTCCATCACAATTTTATTGTAATTGCATACTTGAATGTTTAAAACTTGATAACTTGATAAACATTCTGATTCCAGAAAGCTTGAGGGCCCATTGTAGCAATGAGTTTAAATGCATGTTTTTGTACAGATGAAGCCCGGGTTCACTAAGTACCTAACCTCACTTTATATTTCACAACTGTTTGAAGGAGTTTTAAGATCTATTTTTCAATTAAACGTTCGAATTTCTTAATATTTAGATAAAAAGTATAATAAATTCGCTTCTTCTCTTCTAGAAATGTGTATAGGCTTATACAAATGATAGTAACCAGTACATATTTACTTTTTCGTTTTGACAAATAAATGACACAGGTAAGTTTAGTTCTACTTTTCCACACTGAAACGTGCTGTCTAGTTATGGGGTATTATCATCTTCATCTACCATGAAAACTTCAATTACCCGTTATTAAATAGTGGTTAGGCGCCAGTCTACCTGCACGTTGAACCCAGTTATGCTCAGATGTGAGTAGGGCGACGCGAGCGAGGTTACACCACAAAATATCGCAATCGAATTCACTTAGTTCACAATATACCCACGGAAAAATTAAGAAAACAACATGTTGCAAAAATAATATGATAAAAGGATGACTCAACAGGTGGACGAATTGTGTACGCTATGCCCCTTCCATCCGTTTCCCGTTATTCGGCTATAAAGCATCAGCGTGCGCTTCGTATTTCCCTGATAATGCGCACTGCATAAACAAAACTCCTCTCGTTGTGTCTTATCACCCCAGCACTCCATTAAGGCCTCAACAAGTAAATCCGGGACTCACTGACTGCTATTCGACTAGGCACATTTCTTGAAAACGGCGACTATATTGAATGCGTATTTGTGCATCATTTGGTTTTAACTCGTAAACTAATTGAATCTTATATGGTAAAAGGTGTACCTCAATACTTGCTTGCACCCGAGCAATGTTCACACTATTTCGAACTGCACGAGGTCTTCCAGGCCGCGGAAGATCACAGACAGCTCCTTGTTACCGAAAACGATTAACCAATCGGTAAATTGTTGGAGCGCTAGGTGCAATTCGAACATGAAAGAAATTTCGATATGACCTTGGTGTCTGAATAATCGAATGTCGGCTTTCAAAATACAACTGAACAACTTTGGTTCTTTGTTCTGTGCTGAGTCTTTCCATCATAAATTTCTCAAGTTTTTCAAAGTTAATTCTGAAAAAAAATGAAAAAAAAAAAAATACGTAAACACAAAATTTATTCACTAATTAAATCAGAACGTCACTTATGCGCCATCCTTTATCTCGAAATTACATTCACATTTATCACATCGCACAATAATTATCACCGAACAATAAATATCGCCTTCTCCTACAAGATTGCCTTTCTATCATATCGTGGAATATACCATACTTTCCCCTCATGCAAGCGAAAGTCGGGATTCTTGTGAGGATGATCGTTAACCTCTTGTTTGAGCTTCTCATACACTGGCATCTTCTGCACATCGACATCTACTTGATTGCATTCTACAGCCCGCCATAATGCATCAGGCACTACATTTAGCTTTCCTTTTCGATGTCGGAGTTCAAAATCATGTTGTTGTAGACGCATCGACCAACGAGCCAACCTTGAATCAGGGTCCTTAAGGTTTCTGAGCCAAACCAAAGAAGCACAATCCGTCACCACTTTAAAATGCTCGTCATCGATATACGGCCGAAACTTTTCAATAGCCAACACCACCGCCAAACACTCCCGTTCCATGGCCGGATATACTTCCTTTGCGTCGATATCAGTTTCTGGCCCATATAGGCTATTACTCTCGCAAATCCATCCACATCCTGCGTCAACACAGCACCAACTCCAGTGTCCGAGGCATCCATCTGCACCATGAACGTCTTCGTAAAATCTGGATTTACCAAAAATGGAGCAGACAAATATTTCGTGCCTGATAGCTGGCTCAAGATTCTATTAACAAATGGCAACGGGTACGTATCCTTCACCGTGACTTCGTTTAATTTGAGTAAGTCCAAGCAAACTTTGATTTTACCGGAAGATTTTGGCGGGACCAGCCGGTTCCACGGCTCCCAACCGTATCATCCGACCCGTGCTCGTGTTTTTACCGGGTTCGCATTTCCCGTATCGATATTATGTTGCAACAACTTTGTACAGCCCAGCTAGTCAAGGCGAGTGACTAGAAAATTGTGTATTACCATCTCTAACTCACGCTTTTCACGATTGTCTAACTCGTATTGTTTACACTACGCTTTGCTCACTCGTCTTAATCAAGCGGGGCCAGATCCTGAACGTTTCCCAGAAATCTATCCCACAAATCAGATCCCTATCAATCGATAGTATCACCAGAGACCTGATCACTCTCCAAATTGTGCCGATTGCGAACGGGATGTCAACCGCATGTCCCACGGAATGCACGATTCCATCCACTGTTTTTACGTAGATTTTAATAGGAACCAGTCCAACCCAAGCTTCTTCAATCGTGTATTCATATCACTTCCACCGAGTATGGTGCAAGTAGCACCATAATCCAACAAGCCAGTCACTTCATATCCCAGTATCTCTACTTTTATGTGTGGTCGGTTATCTCCCTTTATGTTCACAATACACTTGATTTGTTGTTGACCACTTTATCAGTTATGTCTTCATCCGGCTTGTTGGCAGTTTCTTCTGATCGAACCCAGGTTAGAATTATTCTGTTATTAGACTTTCTCCCACGATTTCCCCCTCTGTTGGCTTACTCAAGTGTTTCACGTCCCTCTTGGTCTACGCTAATTATCTTAAGGCGTCCGTACTGTTATTATGTTTTCCGCTGCCTCCGTTTTCATTTCCCTTGTAACGAATTTTGAGACCACGATCGTGTTAAGTGGACGAAGCAGGTCCCCAATCGTCCGCTCCACCGTTTCCCTTTGTCATATCCCCTTTGTTCGTCATTACATCCGAACACCTCAGCAGCCTTCTAGGATGATTTTTAAGACATCGGTCAGCCATGACGCCGTCCATACCACAACACCAGCAATAAATTATCTCTCGAGGCTTCGGACATTCGAAATGCCGATGACCTTTCGTCAAACAATTCCAGCAAGAAATCAATGTATTGTGCCTCCTTGTAAAATCTTCTTCGCTGCTTTCCTGGTATCATCTGGAGTTTAGTAGCAGTACTAAACAATTTTATATCAGTTTAATGTTGTGCAGATTGTAAAAGTCTTCAGTTCAACCTGTTTTATATGTACGGGCTATACTAATTTGAGTATAGGCTCGAATGTCTACTATTCCACAATAGTAGTGGATATATTGCGGAAACTCTAGGATGGACTGTTAATAATGGGTTTAACCTCAATTGGTAAATTTTATTTTTATTTTTATACAATTTTAAAAATGTTTTCTATGTACGCTACACTTTTTTGTTAATTTGTGTAGCTACACTTTTAATTAACGATAACGATACGTCGTTGTCACAAAGTCACCACCGCATCTGTTAGACCGTTACCCACAATCGAAACGTGGTTCCAAATTTGTAGATTTTCTTCTCGAATGAACGAATTCAATATTAAATATGTTAAAAAATTTACTGAATTAAACCCCACGTTGTGCACCAATTGTAACCTGCTGTCTAGTTATAGGGGTATCGGTAGACGAAAACTTTAATTAACCGTTATTAAATAGTGGTTAGGCGCCAGTCTACCTGCACGTTGAACCCAGTTATGCTCAACTTGCGATCGAATTCGTTCAATTCACAATATACCCACGGAAAAAATGAAGAAAACAATACGCCGAAAAAATAATATGATAAAAGCATGACCCACCTGTTCACCTTGTGTACGCTATGCCGTTCCTATCGGTTGCCTTTTATTCGGCTATACAGCATCAGCGTGTGCTTCGTATTTCCCTGAAAACATCTTTCGTTGCACAAACAAAACTCCTCTCGTTGTGTCTTACCACCCCAGCACTCCATTACGACCACAACAAGCCAATCCGGAACCCACTAACTACCAATCGACTGGTATTATTAATACCTTGTATCCCGATGGTAGCACCTTGTTCTTCTTACACAAGGCATTTACCATGAATAAAATATTTGTTACTCTACTTTAATTTTCGACTCAAACATAAGAAAACTCTAATATGTAGCAACGTAAATTGTCCGCATTGACTTTTTTCCAGTCCGCTCGACTTGGCGATCAAAATTTGATTGTCATCACTCTCCCTCTTCTTCATCGTCTTCACCTTCCACCCATAAAAATTTGATATTTTAATTTTGTCGTACTGCTGCTTACTAATATCCGAAAATTCCATCTTATATTTCCAAAATACCTTCTTAACGACATCTCATTCCTCCTCATGATGATCGTAGAATTTTTAGCAGTTTTAATTTTTTTCCTCGCCTAGATGAATGCTGCTCGATCGAATGCAACGTCTCTCATGGTCATACAATTAAAAATAAAAATTAACAATTTTATTGTTTTATGATCTTTTATTGTTGGACAATAAACAAAATTACATCAGTTCAATTGCAATCTCCAGCAACAACAACCAATTGGTATCATAGCAACTTTATTTATTTGTCAACAGACGAGTCTTTAAGCTGGGAACGGAATTCTAAGATCGAGGCCGGATAGGAGAACGAGGAAGGGAAAGTTAAATGGTGAATCCGATGCTGGTTCATGCGACTGCACGAATCTGATTGACGAGTGACCTGATCAACCCGCGCTACCGTTGGCTATTAACGTTACGAATTAACCCCTACCAGGCAACCGTTACAACACAGATGTCACAAATTGTGTTGATTTTCGAATTTTTTCGATTTTGTACTAAAAGGGTTAACTGCATTCTTGTCCTATTTTGAAAATTTTTGGTTCACGATTTTATAAGGCACTGTCTTATATTGATTCTTTTAATTATGTTATACATCTAAATATATAACAATGATATAAATAATGTTAAAAAAAATTGACAATCGCGTATTACCACCATTGAACACGGTTGGTAAACAATTTTGCTAAAAGTACAAAACATATACGAATAAATATATATTACATACGCTTTATAAATACACAAAACATCAAATCATATAATTGGTACCCATTAAAGTTGATAAAATATTTAAAAACACGAAAAAGTTTCGATAGTCAAGCAACATACCTCCCCTCCCTACTAAATACGAAGTTATGTTTTCTCCCACCCTAGTTTAGCGTAATAGACGTAAAATACGTTCACATATGTCATTGATAAATTATTCATCTGGAAAATTTTTAGGATGTACCAGCATATTCGTATAAACATGTAATATGTATGATTGCATAATAGATACGAGTACATTACCCATACATATGTACAAAAAGCTTTTTTATCTGTGCAAAATATTTTTAGAACTTTTGACTTTTATAAAATAAAACAAAAAAGATTTTTTATATTATTTAATTAATTAATTATATTTATAGAGAAGTTTAAATAATTAAATAATATTTTTTTTTCTTATTTAAATATTTAATTTAATTAGAAAGAATTTCGACAAAAAATAAATGAAAAGGTATTTCTTCAAACTTAAGGTAAAGATTTTGTATTAGGTGGTGGATTTAATTAATTGAAATTTTCTTTTTGGCGTTCAGGTTGCTTTAGGGTGTAATGAAATATTTAGACTTTAGGATTGTTTTGTTGTATTAACTTGGGTTGTCTAGAAATAGAATTTCCGTTTTGTAATTATTTAAAACCTCTGTTCTCTCTCAAGTAACACACCTAATTTTAGACATTTTACATTTACAGGTACAAAATATTTATGAATTTTAATTTCAAGTTGCATTCATCAAAGGCATTTCGATGGTGTATGACGAAAATTTACGAAGAGGGGCCCGACTTGATTAAAATAAAAAATCTACAAGATTAATTCATGATTCAATCATCGAAAATCAACATTGTTTACAAAGTTTCAGTTTGTTGAGTTCGAGGGCTGGATTAACAGCACCCCTTACCATGATATTAATATCATCGCAGGTAAAAGAGCAAAAGTATTAGTTTCAATGTGGGCACCGACAACTCGCAAGAATGTCTTGATAATGCCAGAAATATAACTAAGAATTCCATCCTAGATCCACCACTAGAAACGGAAAAGAGGAATTGGCAACAAATGTGGCTAATATTCTCTTAGCGTGGCAATCTTGCTTTATTAACTGTATAAGACATTCTAATCTAATCGTGCTGCTCCTCCTAAATGTTGATTGTACTGATGGATCAAGTGAGGTTGACTGATTTTCCTTTTTAGTTGCTGTGAGTAACGTCGAGCAAACTGAAACTATTATCATGCCACTTACATATTATTATGTTAGTCATTGATGTGATAATCATAAAATGATCACTCTATCCTCCTTTTCACTGTCTTTTTTGTTAAGTAACGGACATTTTCCCGAACGATGTTCTCTTATTGATCTAGTGACATGAATATTTATCTTGCTCAATTCATTTGCCATTTAACAGATGGAAATTTCCCCCCATTCCAAGTTCACCTTGGGGTGCGCTAGTTATACAAGCCCTTCGCTTTGCAACCTGGGTAACGCTAAAAGTATAACCCCGTGAGTACGGGCGAGGTAAAACCCTAGCTACTTGCCTTGAGAGAGAAATACCCATGGCAAATCCCGAAGCGTCTGTTCTCCATGTTAGGGCGGCTTTGACAAGCGTCTGTTCTCCACATTAGGGGCGGCTGTAAAAAAATTCCTGGCAGTAGGTATAAAATGCTAAGGGAGGGAACCCGGAATCTAAATACTCAATGGAGTCAATCATGAAAAACAATGTTACGGTGCAGAGAATCGGATGCCAGTACCGGTGCCCGGTTTAAGCGATTTAAACAAAGCGAATATTAAAGTGTATAAAGGAGTGACAAAATTGTATATCAATCTATATATAAAATCAAACAAATATCGTATTACAAAAGTCTTTATAAAGACTATACACCCATCGACTATTGTATCCTCACTATTACCTATAAGTGGTCGAGGGGAAGCAACGAAGAAGTGGTGCCACCGCCTAGGGTGTAATAAAAAATCCACTGCACGGCTAAACATAGTGCAGTGACGCAAGTAGTGTTGGGAGGGGAATCCGTGCGATTTTAAATATTTAATATATTAAATATTTCAACAAGCATACACTAAAAAAAAATTTATTTTAGTGAATTACCCAGAGATATGGGTAAGGGTTCCGCGAGCACCTAAAAAGGTGACGCTTGACGTGAATCTTAATGATTCTAACTCGGATGCCGAGCTTGTCGGGAATGATGAGGACCCGGCTGAAGTTGAAACTACTTTGCCAAGCAATGGTCAGTTAGCACCAACGTGCGAAAGACCCCATGAAAGCCTTATGATGGAAATCGTTTCTCTTGAAGCGATGATCGGGCTTACTAAACACACGAAACTTACAGGGGCTAAGCTTCGGGAATTAAATAACCACATTAAGAATATCAAGATTCAGATTCTAGAGGTGGTTGCGGAAACTAATCTGGTTGTTGGAAAACTGAAGGAAGCACGCAACCATAGGTGCACTTGCACCTATTGCAGGATTCAGTTCCAAGTGCCTACCCAGAAAATACAAGAAAAGTAGTAACTCACCAAAAAGAAAATGAATGGCAAACGGTCGGTAAGAAACGCAAGAAACGGAGAAACAGAAAGTGTTGGCAGAATAAGACAGAAACAAAACGGATAATTATCTCAGCTAGAGATAATGATTCCAGCCTTTCGACTACCGAGATTATCAAGAAAATCAAGGAAATCATACGTCCTAGTGAATCTAACAAAAAGATTCACTATGTAACTAACGCTGGACCTAATGTTGTTGCAGTTATTGTTGATTCTTCCTCGGTTTTGAAGGTTTTCACGGAAAACGCCAAGTTGGAAGGCGTGGGTCTAAGAGCCACCGAACCAGAACCTGTTAAGATATTACCTAAAGTGGTTATCTTTGATGTAAGCTCTGAGCTTGATGGCGACATGGTTAAAAACTGCCTAATAAACCAAAACTGCCTAGATCAAAAAGATTTTAAAGTTCTGTATAGAACCGGTGCGAGAAATAAAAAGACCGCTCACTGGATGGTAGAAGACGAACCAGCAACCAAAAACATGTTGCTGAAGTGTGGAAGACTGCACGTGGACTGGGTACGATGCCGTGTGAGAGTTTGTGACTCCAACTAGGAGCTTTCGGTGCCAGCGATATGGTCACATTGCAAAGAATTGTGGTTTGAATTGAAACCATATATACCTACGAGCACTACCTCTGAAGTTTCTGGTGGATGATTCATCCAGTACGACTGACGGAAGTACAAACACCTTTACGAAATTGAACAACCCTTTCTTAAGAAGTAGTATGGTAGTATAAAACCGGCCGCTGCAAGTACTGTCAAACAATCAGTTTCAACTTCATTGTTGAATATGAAGCCAGAAGTGGTAGATGGCCCGATGAATATACTCCTTGAAAACCACCATGACCCAAATTGGCTTCGATCGCTATATTACTGTAAAATGGAACAGAGATAACCCAAAAAACTGAAAAACTAATGACAATTAAGAAATCGAACAGAACAGAAACCAAAGGGTGTTTTTATAGGTTCACAATTTTAAATTAAAACAGAACAAAGAAAAATATTTTGAATATCAGTGAAACTAGGATAGATAATTTTATGCTTGCTGGCTGGCCCGTCCATGCCGTAGTTTGGAGCTCCAATTTTCGAACACTTTTCACAGTAATTGCGACCAGATCTCGCTAATAACTCGCCAAATGTTGTGTTCCAAGTGTTCAATCGTCTCCGGTGTATCGGCGGAGACAAGTGACTTAACATATCCCCAAAGAAAATAATCGAATGCAGTGGAATCACATGATCTCTGTGGTTAACTAACAGGACCATTACGTGAAATTAGTCTTTCATCAAATGTTTCTTTGAGTAAATTAATTGTATCCCGCGCTGTGTGGCATGAGACACCGTCCTGTTAGAACCACACATCAGCAACGTTTATGCCAGCCAATTGGGGTACAAAAAAGTTAGAAATCATGTCTGTATACCGTTCACAGTTGACTATAACATTCCGCCCATCATTGTTGTTGAAGACATATGGACCAATGATTCCGACGGCCCATAACGCGCACCAAACAGTGATTTTCTCTGGATGTAATGGTGTTTCGGCAAAGGCTTGTGGATTATCTTTAACCAAAAGTGAGCTTCATTGCTGAACAAAATTTTGTTTGGAAAATCAACGTCAATATCAATTTGTGGCGGCATGTGCGACGGTCGAATGGCTTTAATTCCTGCACAAGTTGAATTTTGCAAGCACGTAAACCAAGATTCTTAAAGATAAAATCTTTCATAAAGTGGATGGACACATCTCCAGTTGCTGAGAACGACGTCATATTGATTGATTTAGGTCTTGCTCAATGCTACGCTGTACAGCGTCTATCGCTTATTCGGTACGCACTGTTTGACGTCTTAGTGGAAGCGTATTATCATTTAAAGTATACGTGGTGCGTAAACGATCCATAGTTAACCAAATTCCCCGCTCTGATGGACGATTATGACGATCGTAAAATGGACGTAATACACGATAAGTTTGGCGAACAGAATCATTATTTTGATTAAAAATTTCAACAATTTGCAAGCGTTGCTCTGGCGTGAGTCTATTCATTATGAAATGCAAATCAAACTAAAGACAAAGCAAATGTCACCTGTCATCGATTGTCAAACAAAACAGTATTGCCAAAGATGTGAACCTCTAAAAAAACACCCGCTATTATACATACCGATTGAAGTCTTCAAAGGGTCTTCTGTCGTTATAAAAGAACGACGTTGTTTGACGGACGCGTTTGTTCATGTAGAAACAACCGAAATCCTGGCTGCGTTTGTTGAATCATGCACTGCATGAAGCAATCACAACCAATGGCCAAAGTTGAACTGGATCTATCCGAAAGCATTTTGAAAAAGGGAGAAGCTCATCCAATTTATAAACTAAAGTACCTCATACACAGACGCATACTGTTGAAGAACCAAAGAAAAAGCCCAGACCAATACAGTGTTTAAACTGCCAAGAATATGGTCACTCAAGGACTTATTCCGCAACTACACCAAACCAAAAGCTGCCCAAAACCAAAAAACTCATCAACAGAAAATAAATGCAGCAATTACGGTGGAAACCACACTGCAAACTACCCAAGGTGCAGTTTTCAGAAATATTATTCAGTTGTCGTGTCCCAGACGGCAGTATAAGACTACACCAGATGTGCAGAACAATATACCTTCGCATACACCAATAACTCTCATTCACCCAGAACATTAACCAGCGAACCAACATACGCAAGCGTTCCCCAAGGTGAATCCTCAAATGCTGAACCTACTCTGAATAAATGCATGCAAATATTGCAGTTAATGACAACATCGCCAAATATGCTACGAGAAATGTTACAAAATCAAACCATTATCATCCAGAAACTAGATTGTCGCCGATAAATTATCTGAGGATATGCCACTGGAACACAAACGGTATAAGGCAACACAAACTCATCTAGCAAACACGAAATTGATATTATGCTACTTTCTGAAACCCACTTAACCGATAAAGCCAATTTCAGAGTAAATGATTACGAAGTTTATGACACAAAACATCCCCTGGGCAGAAGTCGAGGAGAAACTGCTTTTATAAAAGCAGATTTGCCAATATGTTCTAAATGAATATAGCACTTAGGAAATTCAAGTAACCTCTGAATTTCTGGGCCTCGATAAAGAAAGCTTAGTTATCTCTTCAACTTATTGCCCTCCATATAATCATGTTTCGGCAAATATTTACAAAAAACATTTGCTACTCTGGGTCAACGTTTTGTGGTTGCCGGCGACTTTAGTGCCAAACATACCTACTAGGGTTCAAGATTGAAGTGTTATTCAAGACAACCACTACGATGACGCATTGCTCTACTAATTGTCGAAAACTTCCCCGGCGTCATTGATTTTGCAGTCACAAGTAAAATAAAGCAAGAAATAATCCAGCCTAAACCACTTTTAGAATTATCTTCTGACCACACTTCGGTCTTATTGGAAATTCAAGATGTACATCAGTTCGCGTATCGGCTAGACTTCTACACTGCAAACGGATAATGATATAAACATTGCTATATGGAAAACTTTAATGAATTACTGGTCAACGCAGCTATTTCAGCCTCGCCTATTCCAAAGAGTCAACATACAAGACACACCATAACATCCGTTGAAATAGAAAAAATTTTAACAGAGAAACGTCGCTTAAGACGCATCTGTGAAATTAATCGATCGCCAGATACAAAACACAACTTTAACAAGGCCAAAAAACTGCAAAGCCTACTACAAACAAACAAGATGGATTATATGCAAAACTGTCTTACGGAATTATCTCCCCATTCCGACAGAAATTATTCAATATGGAAGGCCACAAAATACCTTAAACCTCAGAAACCAAACCCGCCAATTCGTCTATCTAACGGTGTATGGACTAGAAGTGAAGAGGAAAAGTTAAAGCCTTCGCTGATCACCTTGAAAGTGAATTCACTCCAAGCCTTGAATTATCGATGGTTCAAACAGAAAATGTAGCAATCAGACCTAAGAGAAAATTGTGCCTTTGGACGACTGGCTCAAATATTCCATTCAATTTATGAATCAGGATATATCCCTGGAAATTGCCAACTATAAAAATGATCCCAAAGCCTGTCAAGGACCTACCAAAAGTCTCGTTATATAGAGCCTTAAGGCCACCCATAATCTCGAAAGTATTCGAATAAACAATTATCGAAAATATTAAACCGGAACTACGAAATATCACATCTAATCATCAATTTGGTTTCAGAGACGAGCACGAAACTATTGAGCAAGTTCACAGAGTAGCTGCAGAAATGAATGTTGCCCAAGCATTTCATAAAGTTTCGTACAAGGGCTCATAAAATTAATCTTAAATTACAAGAAATTTACCAGATTATTTGTCAAATCGCAGATAAAATGTCAAATTACAATACCTCGAAATCGGGTGAGAAAAACATTCTGGCTGGAATATACCACAAGACGGTGTGCTTAACTCAACGGTATATTTAATTTTCACTTAAGACGTCTACATTCTCAGATGATACGGCAATCGTATGTAGCCATAAAAATCCACAAACGGGGGCCGAAACTCTGCAACAACAAATCTATGACATGGAAATCTGGGAAAATAAATGGAAGATAGGTCAATGAAGAGAAATCGACCCACGTAACATTCACATTGAACTAAAATTTTTCCTGTCTTCATTTATTTCGCGGTGAAATTAAAACATTTTTAGAATCTGTTCAACTCCTCTACGAGATACGTATACGTAACCTTGGTATTAATTAAAATATCAAAAACTTTCCTAACGATCTTTCTAGAGATGTTTACGGGGTTCATCTACATATATATGAATTTACCCAATTAGCATATCCCAAATAAGCGTTAAACCCGACTATTTCCCGGCTATAAATAATCAGAGATGATAATAAATCAAAAATTTTAATTTATTTGGTTCACCATAGTGAACCTACGTGACAAAGACAGTCAGTTCTATTGCATTGAAACGCATCAGTACGGCCTATAGCCCAAACAAAAGCCACAATAACGCATTCCATTCTCCGCAGGGATCAAATTAAAATGGAATGGAATTTCTGGTAAATCCAACTCTCAATTTATATATTAAACATCCTCGTTAATATAAAATCCAAATATTTAGGCAAAATAAATTAAATCCCGCTTCGTCAATGTTATTTACATCACATCCTGCGCCCATCGGGATTCGAACCAGGTACTTCCTGATCCAAATGCCAAAACTTTAACCACTGTGGGTGTAGCCAAACAATCCAACCATTTTAGGTGCCTCTTACGACAAGCAATGGGTGCTGTAGTGGAATTGTAGGCGTAGCCCCCAACCAATAGCCAAAATAATTTCGTTATGCGGATAAATTAGGATTTAAGAAAATTATAAATTTCATCTAATGTGAAATTCGATATAGCCATGAGACTATTCGAGTGCTTGGTGTTTTAACGAAAATACCAAACCAAATAATCGTATTATATTCATACCGCCATTTCATTGCGAGTTTGCAGTATGTTAAATTTTCATATGTAAATCGATATGTAATTTTGCTTTATTGTTGTTTAATGATGTCAAATTTTGCTATCAAACAATTTTTTACATTATCATCATCAGATGATTGATTAAATGTTTTGTATATAAAAAATTAAATTAAATTGAACAATGATTTGTATTTTTTTGCATGCAATATGGAATATTGAAAATATATGGCGTGTTTTAACAGTAACGGAAGAGACGGTTTTATTTTTCGAATACTGTACCCATATGACCCAATATGTAATTTATTAAACGAGTATGCATGATGTGAGTAAATTTTAAATTTATCTGCATTTTTTTTAATTATATTGAAAATCCAAGGTTGGCCCATCTAACGTTTGCAATTTCAGCTACCGATTATTTCGAGTGTGGCAACACTTGCGTTATTCTTGTTATGACTGGAAATTAGTAAATGTTTGACATTTACGAAATAGGCCGCTTTACAAAATTGTGAAATATTGATTTACTTTCAAAGTGGTGATTGTTCTACCCAAACTGTAAGAAATTTACGTGGAAAATTCAGTAGAAATGAAATGCCTACAAGGCAATTTGTGGATCAATTTGTAAAGCAAGTTCGTGAAACTAGATTGTTATTGGATAAACCAACCGGTACGCGACAACTCGGCGAAACCAACTCGGTGACGGACCACTCGGCGATGGACAACTCGACGATGGTCACTCGGCGACGGTCAACTCGACGATGGTCAACTCGGCGACGGTAAACTTGGCGACAACCAAC
This sequence comes from Nephrotoma guestfalica, assembly GCA_963691935.1. Lineage (NCBI taxonomy): Eukaryota > Metazoa > Arthropoda > Insecta > Diptera > Tipulidae > Nephrotoma > Nephrotoma guestfalica. The sequence goes on from OY829915.1 coordinate 153,329,315, forward strand.
TCGGCGACGGTAAGCTCGGCGACAACCAACTCGGTGATGGTCAACTCGACGACGGACAGCTCGGCGATGGTCAACTCCGCGAAAGTCAACTCGGTGACGGGGAAAAATTGAAAATAATCAAAAATGGAGATAAAAACGGACTAATTACGTGATTGCTTATTTTTGGTCGCCACAAAGTGTAAACAAAATATGGTGCAGGTACATCTTCGAGGTGTGCTTGTTTAGTTTGTCTGTGTTTAATTAAAAATAGTGCCTTGTGGAATAGATATAATATTAGCATACAATAAATTCTAGTTGCATAATCAAATTGTAAATATTAATATGTTTAATAGCGTAATTGCCACTTAAATGGCACTTAAACGTAAATTTTGGCGAATAAACTTTTATTCGATAAAAGCTTTCTTTTGTCATATAAAAATTAATTTTATTATTAATGCTTAAAAAATAAATATACAAAATGTTGGAGTTTTATTTAAAATATATCTTTTGCGACATAGAACACGTATAATTAAGAACTACTTCTAAAGTACTTTTCTCAAACTGATGAACTTTTTCCCACTTTCCCATCTTTTTCACGACAAATGAAGTACTTTTCTTCCTTACTTGGGCACCATTTTTGGAAGTAATTCTACGTTTGCTGGGTGTCTTTGGAACTAAAAAAAATAGGAATCACTAAATTAGAATTTAAGCGTAAATGTGTTGATTTTCACTATAATTGTTATTTATAAATAAAAAAACTGAAAAAACTCGGAAACTAATTTCTATGCCACAAAATCAGAAATACTAAATTATTTTAGCAAGGAATAAACAGAAAATCTAAATGTCCAAAGTAATTTTTCACAATCCGTTTTATTTAATTATTTATACCTAGATTACAGCTTTTTCATTCAGAAATAAACCAAAATACTTAACCATACATGCTCACATTATACAACAATCATCCAGTCTACTGCATCAACAGATAGAGGTTTTTTTGAGAGGTTTGGTATTTCACTCCCCTCAATTTTTCCGAACTCCCAACATGAAACTTGACCTGGAAAATTTTCCAGCGATAACCATCAACAAACCGATTCAAATAAGACCTTTTCCAGGTATAAAACTTTAAACGTTAAGTTTCTACAAATTTTTGAAATTTCTACGTGTATTTCACTCCCCTCAATTTTCCCGAACTCCCAAAATGAAACTTGACCTGCAAAATTTTCCAGCGATAACCATCGACAAACCGATTCAAATAAGACCTTTTCCAGACATAACACTTTAAACGTTAAGTTTCTACAAATTTTTGAAATTTGCACGTGTATTTCACTCCCCTCAATTTTCCCGAACTCCCAACATGAAACTTGCCCTGCAAAATTTTCCAGCGATAACCATCGACAAACCGATTCAAATAACGCCTTTTCCAGACATAACACTTTAAACGTTAAGTTTCTACAAATTTTTGAAATTTACACGTGTATTTCACTCCCCTCAATTTTCCCGAACTCCCAACATGAAACTTGACCTGGAAATTTTTCCAGCGATAACCATCGACAAACCGATTCAAATAACGCCTTTTCCAGACATAACACTTTAAACGTTAAGTTTCTGCAAAATTTTCCAGCGATAACCATCGACAAACCGATTCAAATAACGCCTTTTCCAGACATAACACTTTAAACGTTAAGTTTCTACAAATTTTTGAAATTTGCACGTGTATTTCACTCCCCTGAATTTTCCCGAACTCCCAACATGAAACTTGACCTGGAAAATTTTGCAGCGATAACCAACGACAAACCGATTCAAATAACGCCTTTTCCAGACATAACACTTTAAACGTTCAGTTTCTACAAATTTTTGAAATTTGCACGTGTATTTCACTCCCCTCAATTTTCCCGAACTCCCAACATGAAACTTGACTTGAAAAATTTTCCAGCGATAACCATCGACAAACCATAACACTTTAAACGTTAAGTTCCTACAAATTTTTGAAATTTGCACGTGTATTTCACTCCCCTCAATTTTCCCGAACTCCCAAAATGAAACTTGACCTGCAAAATTTTCCAGCGATAACCATCGACAAACCGATTCAAATAAGACCTTTTCCAGACATAACACTTTAAACGTTAAGTTTCTACAAATTTTTGAAATTTGCACGTGTATTTCACTCCCCTCAATTTTCCCGAACTCCCAACATGAAACTTGCCCTGCAAAATTTTCCAGCGATAACCATCGACAAACCGATTCAAATAACGCCTTTTCCAGACATAACACTTTAAACGTTAAGTTTCTACAAATTTTTGAAATTTGCACGTGTATTTCACTCCCCTGAATTTTCCCGAACTCCCAACATGAAACTTGACCTGCAAAATTTTGCAGCGATAACCAACGACAAACCGATTCAAATAACGCCTTTTCCAGACATAACACTTTAAACGTTCAGTTTCTACAAATTTTTGAAATTTGCACGTGTATTTCACTCCCCTCAATTTTCCCGAACTCCCAACATGAAACTTGACTTGAAAAATTTTCCAGCGATAACCATCGACAAACCATAACACTTTAAACGTTAAGTTCCTACAAATTTTTGAAATTTGCACGTGTATTTCACTCCCCTCAATTTTCCCGAACTCCCAACATGAAACTTGACCTGGAAAATTTTCCAGCGATAACCATCGACAAACCGATTCAAATAACGCCTTTTCCAGACATAACACTTTAAACGTTAAGTTTCTACAAATTTTTGAAATTTGCACGTGTATTTCACTCCCCTCAATTTTCCCGAACTCCCTACATGAAACTTGACCTGCAAAATTTACCAGCGATAACCATCGACAAACCATAACACTTTAAACGTTAAGTTCCTACAAATTTTTGAAATTTGCACGTGTATTTCACTCCCCTGAATTTTCCCGAACTCCCAACATGAAACTTGACCTGGAAAATTTTCCAGCGATAACCATCGACAAACCGATTCAAATAACGCCTTTTCCAGACATAACACTTTAAACGTTAAGTTTCTACACATTTTTGAAATTTGCACGTGTATTTCATTCCCCTCAATTTTCCCGAACATGAAACTTGACCTGGAAAATTTTCCAGCGATAACCATCGACAAACCGATTCAAATAACGCCTTTTCCAGACATAACACTTTAAACGTTAAGTTTCTACAAATTATTGAAATTTGCACGTGTATTTAACTCCCCTCAATTTTCCCGAACTCCCAACATGAAACTTGACCTGCAAAATTTTCCAGCGATAACCATCGACCAACCGATTCAAATAAGACCTTTTCCAGACATAACATTTTATACTTAAAGATTTTATACATTTTTGAAATTTTCCCATGTACGAGTACTTTATGCATACCTTGTTAAAGTTAGCCGAAAGTTGCCAGCCGAAAGTGAAAAAATCGATAATGCAGATAGTGTCTTGACTACTAGAGCCGAAAGTTAAATAAATTATATATTAAATTGAAATATCGTAGTCGAAAGTGACTAATCTACTTAACCAGCCGCAAACATATATATCGGGACAAACAACAAATACTATTTCCAATCTAAACGATATTAACTAATAGTTTCATGTGTTTATTATAGCAGCATACGGCCAACTTTCAAAAATTTATTTTATATAGATGTTATAGATTTAACCAGAAAGAAACCAAAATGACTATGCTGATTCGATAGCCCATGAGCATAGGTAGATTTCGATTATAGGTTAGGGGTAAGTCTGATGGGGTTATAGGGGTGAAATGTTTATTTTTCACATATTCCGACGATAAAATCGTTCATTATTCCAGATTTTGGGACATGGACACCAATCTGACTATGCTGATTCGATAGCCCATGACCATAGGTAGATTTTGATTATAGGTTAGGGGTAAGTCTGATGGGGTTATAGGGGTGAAATTTTTATTTTTCCCTAATTCCGATGATAAAATCGTTCCTCATTCCATATTTTGGGACATGGATACCAATCTGACTATGCTGATTCGATAGCCCATGAGCATAGGTAGATTTCGATTATAGGTTAGGGGTAAGTCTGATGGGGTTATAGGGGTGAAATTTTTATTTTTCACATATTCCGACGATAAAATCGTTCATCATTCCAGATTTTGGGACATGGACACCAATCTGACTATACTGATTCGATAGCCCATGACCATAGGTAGATTTCGATTATAGGTTAGGGGTAAGTCTGATGGGGTTATAGGGGTAAAATTTTTATTTTTCCCTTATTCCGAAGATAAAATCGTTCATAATTCCAGATTTTGGGACATGGACACCAATCTGACAATGCTGATTCGATAGCCCATGACCATAGGTAGATTTCGATTATAGGTTAGGGGTAAGTCTGATGGAGTTATAGGGGTGAAATTTTTATTTTTCACATATACCGACGATAAAATCGTTCATCATTCCAGATTTTGGGACATGGACACCAATCTGACTATGCCGATTCGTTAGCCCATGACCATAGGTAGATTTTGATTATAGGTTAGGGGTAAGTCTGATGGGGTTATAGGGGTGAAATTTGTATTTTTCCTTTAATTTGACGATAAAATCGTTCATCATTCCAGATTTTGGGACATGGACACCAATCTGACTATGCTGATTCGATAGCCCATGACCATAGGTAGATTTCGATCATAGGTTAGGGGTAAGTCTGATGGGGTTATAGGGGTGAAATTTTTATTTTTCACATATTCCGACGATAAAATCATTCATCATTCCAGATTTTGGTGTGATGAGTATTTTATGTATATACAAATTATATGCATGAGAAACTTATAAATTAATATCGGTATTTTAGTTTTAATTGTAGTTTGTTACGAATGTTTACTTATTTTCGGCTGATTTTGTTGGTTAGTTACTTTCGGCTGGGATTTCAATTCAATACATATTTTTTTTAATTTTCGGCTGAAGTAGTCGAGACACTATCTGCATTATCGATTTTATTTTCATTTTCTGCTGGAAACTTTCGGCTAACTTTAACAGTATATTTGACACATCAAATAAAAAATATACATATATAAACAAGATGACGCGCATGCGCTCAAGCAAACCAATATAAATAAAAAAACATTACTATGTTTTCCGGTTTGCTCACCTCGCGCTGTCATTTTTGATACAAAATCGACACTGATGAATATATACGTTACGAGTATAGCCCGACCAATTTTAGGCGTTTCTTACTAGGGGATTCAGGTAGAGATCAACCAAACCCGCAACGTATTCTGATATTTGGCAGGGAATATCACTAACGTGGAGTAAACATGTGAAGGAGTTATATTATGGATGGAACTTTTTTGCTCTATCCTCCACCGTTTTGTCAAATTTTCGTCATACTGGTTAGAAAAAATAGAAGTACAGTTTTTCCTTTTAATCCCGGATAAAAGAGCACCCGATTTGGTCTCTACTTAATCCAGAAGGTATAAATGTGGATTACGAGCTCGCAATTCATTCGTACAGTATTTCCAGAAACCAACGTCAATGGTTGCCTATTTCACCTAGTGAAAAAATCTACGAAAACATTTGACATCTCTCATCTTTTATGAAGATATAATATACGAGTAGATGTCGATTTCGCATTGCATGACGAAATGATCACGTGTATTGTATTTGTTCCTGAAGACGATATTATCCATACCATAACAAGCCTGGAATATTATTTACCGGAACACATATATCGAACGCCTGCGGAATAATGACACCAGAGATGTAGCAATATTTCCATACGACATTTGGTCAATTTACCAACGATCACTAAAATGGTAGCTAGCGATAGAACAAATAATTTTTCTGAAGCTTGTCATCGCAAATTACAATTGAGCTTTGGCAGTGGTATTGCTCAAATGAAATGCAACAAATGTACGTCATGAATGTCCACCGAAACGATGAAGGAGCGGATTACAGAATCTTAAGCAAAGTTATCAACTATGATTATCGGAGCATAATCAAATACCTTCGTGGAATATCGTACAACTATAACATGGAGTGAAAGTTAGCTATATCAATGGCGCACTATCATCAGCCCAATATCGATAATGGATGACATTGTATTATGTCATATTACTGCAACGTTGAATAAGAAGGGCTCGTCACAATTGTGCATGCCCGCTACATTTGTTCATGTTTCTCGCACTTCGGGCGGTAATACTTCTATCCTTCACATCTCAGCTCAATATTACACTGGGTTCCAATTGGTGCCGTGTATTGGTGCGATCATGGGCCCGTTAAATTCATTTGCACCAGCTGGTTACCTATATTTGAAATATTGAATCCATTAGCTACGAGTAAATCGCAAAACGTTGTTACTGTAATATCGACTATCGAATAACAATTTATTCGCTGAAATTTACATACTGATACTTGGTCAAAATCAACCTGCAAAAATTGGCAATTACGCTATTAAACATATGAATATTTACAATTAGATTATGCAACTAGAATTTATTGTATGCTAATATTATATCTATTCCACAAGGCACTATTTTTAATTAAACACAGACAAACTAAACAAGCACACCTCGAAGATGTACCTGCACCATATTTTGTTTACACTTTGTGGCGAGCAAAAATCAGCAATCCCGCAATTAGTCCATTTTTATCTCCATTTTTGATTGTTTTCAATTTTTTCCCGTCGCAGAGTTGACCGTCGCCGAGTTGTCCATCGCCGAGTTGACCATCGCCGAGTTGACCGTCGCCGAGTTCACCGTCGCCGAGTTGACCGTTGCCGAGATGACCATCGCCGAGTTTGTCGTCGCCGAGTTGGTTTCGCCGAGTTGACCGTTGCCTTGTTTACCGTCGCCGAGTTGACCATCGCCGAGTTGTCCGTCGCCGAGTTGTCCGTCGCTGAGTTGGTTTCGCCGAGTTGACCGTTGCCGCGATGATCATCACCGAGTTTGTCGTCGCTGAATTGGTTTTGCGGAGTTGACCTGTTTCGTAAACCAACAAGTGCACGTGCATTTACTGCGCGTACTACCGAGAACATTGCAACTGTTGCTCAGAATGTGTCTGAGCATCCATCAACATCAAGAATTGATTTCACGCAGTTCTGTGATGAGAATTTTGCATAAAGATCTCGGTATAAAGGCGTACAAAGTTCAATTAGTGCAGGAGCTGAAGCAAAATGACTATGATCAACGTTTTCGGTTTGCTAATCGTGTGTGATTTGTGTATGTTTGAGTGGGTCCCTGAACTGTTTAGAATCGCAGTTGGACCCGGTAGATGAAGCTGCGATCAATCGAGATTTTTTTCTTTATTTTTTGGCTAATTTTTTTATTTGTTATTTTTTTACTTTTTTTTCACATATCAATCAGAACAAAAAACCCCAAAATTTCACCCTCCACCACCCCTAAATATTTTACTGTTGTACGACACGACCACGATGCGTATCGCGTATTGCATTAACGCGATGTTTAGCGCGAATAACAGGTCGATACGACCTGGTGGACGGACTGCACATTCAGCACTACAGTTGACATTGAACGTTCACACAAATTCAGACGCAATGTGCAACATAAAGAAGCGTTCCGGCATGATAGAACGATGAAAGATCTCAACGATAATACCAGACTTTTCAGTGGCGCTCTATTGTTGCTGCCCGTGATTTCAGACAGACATTACCGGTCATTCCACGCGCTACATATGCGGACGTAGTTAACGCATGTTTGAAACAATCATATACGTACGGCGAAATCTCAATACATTACGCCTTAACATATATATGCGTGTTCAGCTGTAAAATGATTCATTGGCACTGTCATTCCCCGAACAATTGCTGAACATTGACAATGGAAAAATTCGATTGTATGGAAATACACAATACATCAAATTGCAAGGCAATTTTTGCAACATGGTAGCCACGAAAGATGCTTTGATTTGAAGCATATTCCCAGATTTGTGTTCTAATTACATTAATCATGTCTGGTTACGTGAACGAGCTATTCTGGCCTCAAAAAATATCGATGTTAACGCGCTATTAATTTTAAAATACAACAGTCATTGCCTGGGAATGCCACTACATAACTTGCGAAAATATCATTTTGCTGCGGAATTTAAAAGCACCAAAGCTATGCAATGGTACGCGATTGGTCATAAAAACAAATCATGGGCAATGTTCTTGAAGCTACCATTTTAAACGGCTAGTTTCAAGGTGAAGTTGTTCTCCTGCTACTGATTCAGACTCGCCCATTTCATTTAGACGCCTGCAATTTCCAATTCGCTTGGCACTCGCAATGACTATTAATAAGTCACAAGGCGAAACAATGTCGCGAGTTCTCGCGTTGGCAAGCCATCAAGTTTGTTCATTCACCACACGAATTGACGAAAAACATTGTTACTTAACTCGTTTTAAGATAAAAACAAAACACATATTATTTTTTTTAGTTTTAAGATTCAACATTTGTTTCAATATTTTACCTTTTTTACGTTAATAAGAATATGACTGTCATGGAAATGATTTGAGTTTTTTCTTTGTTTGCTCAAAGTAATCAAAATAAAAATCGTTCAAATTTGCATCATATGTTATTGGTCAGGCGTCACATTCATATGCTACCCGCACTCCATCATCGGTGTACATGTGGTTCAGTGGATCCATAGTGTAGAAGCGTCCATTTACATAAGTTGCTACATCTTCAGTTGCCTGTAGATCTATTATGAGCTCACGGACCAACTGAGTTCCACGCAGTCTTCTCCACACAGCTAATACGCTAATAGCAATCTCACGGAAAGTCCACCAAATGTGCCAGTGACACGCCCGGCCATGACACGAGAATTGAACTGCGCAGGATAAAAGTAAAGTAAATCACACAATTTCGAAACGAAAAGATTAAAATGTCAAACTCAATATCTACTATCAACTATCTTTGCACATCTGCCGTCTATACGATTTAGCATTTATGGACCACTCTTTGAATATGGCAATTTTAGTTATGTAGTTTCTTCTCTATTCTCCTCAATGATACGCGAATAAGGGCATAGTGCTTATGACAGAGAGTAGTTTACAGCTTAATCTGGCGTTATTAAGCATTTCTAATGTGATCTGCCAAGCTTGTTTTTTTAAATTTTCAATAACTAAATTAATAAATAGTTAATTCATATCAGTAAAGTGACCTAAATGGGTGAAGTATAAATTACTTCTTTTGGGAGCAACATACTTCTTTTTCGAAAACGTTATCCACTGACACAAAAAACTGCTGGTAGGTAAAAAAGTCTTAAAATTTTTTAAGGAGTCTTTAAAAATTTCCGGTTATATGAAATTACATGGATTTGCTTTGTTGTTTGTGCCCCAGCCACAATTGCTGATGTATAAAAAAAAATTTATTACCAACGATTTAAAGACACCCGAAAAGTCGAGATTGAGGATTAAAGTTGTAATCCTTGCCTTGCCAGAGCCGAATGCAAAATAAATTTGAAATATTCTTAGGGTTTCGAACTAAGCAAGTTTGGTTCTGTTTTGCACTTATTAGTAATGTAGGTTCACCTCTAAAGCGCTAATAATGGCTGCGGGCCAATATTCGGGTAAAAGTCAATTTTAATAAATTTTTCGGTAAATTCATTTATTTTTCAAAAACTCTATGACAAACTGTAGTAGATAGTAAATGATTTACTCGACTATTGGCCCGCAGCCAATATTAGTAAACTTGGGTTCAATAGGGAATGTAAGGAAGTAATTTATGCCATAGTTTTTCCCTGGATTGCCCACCCTCTTTATTATATAAATTAAACTTATGCAAAGCAATCAATTATTTCAATTATGTGGACGAAATTTTGCTCACCAAATAATTGACTTTGCCCCCTAAGCACGAAATAATAAAATATTACGGAAAATGTTTAGTTAAGAATTGTCAAACTAAATTTTGCCCACCCCAAAAACCTTCATGAGGAATAGTAAAATTTTAACCTAAATTTTTGAGTTAAATTAAAAGAATGTTCGTAAATCACTATTTTTTGTAGATTAATTTTGCCCACCAAATTATTAGTTTTACTCCATAGACGTATATATTGAATATCAAAATTTATTAAAATAAATGATTTATGTTTTAGACTTGTCCACCTGTTGTTGAATTTGTCCACTCAATAATTAGTTTTACCCACCCTTTTATACCTATGCACAGAGAGTACTAAAATTTCAATATGTATATGCTTTTGAATTAATCAATGGTAAAAGAGTTTATGTCTGTCTTCGAGTATTCACAGCTAGACAAAGCTGACCACTACCAACAACTTCGTGTTGCAGTTTCATTTGTGTTTGATCCTCTTAATGCTAACGATGACATAATTCTTCTAGGTGCATCGTGGCTGAAGACAAGTGCTACACAATAGCAACTGAAGTTTCAGCTACCTATGAATACCTTCTCATTGATATTGTTAATTCAAATGATTTGCAACGTCATACTTAAAATTTGGAGCTTGATTGTAATTTTTACCGCGTACAAATTTCAATTAAGCTCCTCTGTTGAATAAAGAGCGTCGCTCAGTGCGGAGTAAGAAGAAATCGGCGGCAAGGCGAACCTATTGAAATGAAATTTTTAAGGATCCACGTCAGTTCTTTAAATTCATAAATTCTAAACGTAAATCTTATGTCAATCCCTCCATTCTCAACTATCTCAATAATTCTTCTAACGACAAGTTGCTAATATGTTCGCCTCATTTCTTTCATCCACATTACAAGATAGTAATTTTACACCAGATTTAAATTGTTTTGAATAATTTGATAATGACACATTATACAACTTCTTTGAAATAAGAAATATCATTTTGAGTCTGGATAATGTCGTTAATTATACGTATTTTGTCCGGTCCTTACGATATTCCACCCATAGTCTTATTGCGATGTAGGGAGTCTCTCTCGATTCCCACCTGTGCGCTTCTTAATTTAACTTTGAAACGCGGTACTTTTACTTTACGGTATACGTAATTCCGATACACAGAAAATTCCATCTTCCGATACCACGAATTGTAGACCCATCGTAAAAATGTCTTATCTTTCAAAAAAGTTTCGCACGTGTTATTTACAATCGGCTTTATGAGTGCTGCAAACCAGTTACATATGTGAAACACATCATGGCGTCCAAGAGGGCAACAGTACCTTTACCAATTTAGTTCCTTTTATCTCTATAGGTGCATGCTATTTTTAGTGATATAAGCAAGGCATTTGGCAAGATTCCTTATAGTACCATACTAAGAAAGCTTAAAGCTATTCGTTTTTTTGCTCATAGGCTAAAATGACTTGACTCTTATTTGAGTAACCGGGAATATCAAGTACTTTTCCGGTCCGCCTTGTCCACAAGATATATAGCAACATCCAAAGTGCCATAGGGCTCTCGTTCGGGTCCTCTTAGTTTTATCGTTTCCACTAATGATGTACCATTATTTATCAGAAATTAATATCTAGACTGCTTGCCAATTACTGCAAAATATCACGGATCATTTCTTCCACGTTAAACAGCACATTGCTTCAGGACGACGGAGATAGATATGCTAGGATGAATGCAGCCAAGTGTCAGGTAGTGTCGTTTTTTAAGAAAAAAGTAAATACTCCTAACTACGATACACACTTAATGGTAAATTATAAGAAACGATAATACTTGCAACTTGGATATTGCTCTCGACGATAAGTTAGACTTTAAAAGTAATATGCTCGTGTGATCAATACGGCAAATTCAACTTTAGGACATATTAAGCGCCGTTCGAAGAAGTTTCGCGGCCTCCGTCTGTCAAAAATAATATTCACTACTTATATTAAACTCACACTTAAGTATGCAACTCAGATACGGTCTTCTTACCACGAAATAAACATAAGCAGGATCGAAGCGCACCTTAATCAACTCCTTAGTCAACTTAAATTTTTGTGCCATTGCTGATATAAAATTTATTCATCAGAATTTAACTATTTCAACTATTTAAGGTTACATTTCATCGCAGGGATTATGACAAGTTTGAAACCAATCACAAGAATCCTCCGAGTGATTAACGCAAACTAGGTCAATTTTGAACTCCAAGACAGTAAATTTACGAATAAGAGGAAGTTCCGATATATTGTTAACCTTGTTATTTAACCTTGTATCGGGTTTCGGTTCACTCTTGGACGTTTTTCATGATCTGTCAACGCAAAACGTCAATCAACTTAACATTTTTATCATGGTGAAGTTCAAGAACGGGCAACGTATGGTAATTATTAAAAATTACTACCGCAATTCTGAATCGGTGGTCGCATTTTTAAGAGCGCTTGCACCAATTTTCGGTCTTTATAATCGTAATCCTACCAAATAGGCTATGGTATAGTGGTTAAATTCGAGTTAAAATATTCACTATTGGATGTTTCTGTACCAGTCAGACACCGCACCGTCGAAGTATCGAAAATATCACAGCCGTAAGTACTTCAGTGCAAAATAAGCCAAATCAGTCGATTCTACGCCGTTCAAAGGAATTGGGGATCCTCTCAAACCTCATTGTGGAGAATTTTGCGTAAAGATCCTGACTTAAACCCTTTTAAGATGAAATTAACTCAAGAACTGACCCCTCTTGACCCTCTGAAGTGCCGAAACTTCTCCAATTGGGTTCTGCTAAAGTTTTAAGAATATTCAGAATTTCATCTAAAAATCAAACACCAAGTTTGATTCCAATTTAGACGAACAAGATGGACAATTAGCTGAGCTACGTAAAGAACAAAGCCTTCCCTAATGATAAAAATGCAAAATTTGGTTAGCAGAACCTAAAACGAGATCAAATTAAGCAAGCCCAGTAGCTTCAAATGCAGGGGCTTAAACGAGAGATGAAGAATCTTAAAGAAGAAACTAACGGTCGATTCATTCCTCACAAACTATTTGATATGGCCAGCTAAATAGAACGTTTTCAACAGAAGCAGTTGTCGGAAGTTCAAGAGAAAATTTAAATCATCAGACATTAGATGGCCATATCCCATTTTAAAGTGCAGTTCCAAACGGCAATATAGCATAATTGTTGGAGTGCAGGGGAGTAGCACAACGCACTCATTTTGGCTCTCCGAGGGAAAGCTGCAGATGTATTGCATACTGTATTCGCAACAAAAAGGAGCTATGAGTGGATCGTAACTTAATTGGAACTGAGGTATGACAACTTCACACGTCAGAGAACTCTCGGTCAAATGCAGAGCAAAGTAACATAAAAAGTCGGTTTAGGTTAAGTTTTCCGCCCTATAAGTCTATCCTCGAATTTTCTGAAATCGTTAGAAAGAATCGAGAATAGAGTACTCTCCTCAGTAACATGCAGCATGCTGACAGATTTGGCAGATATGTGAAACGGCGCTACATGAGCTTGTTACTGGGATTGAAAGATCACTGAATAACAAAGAATTTCTCATTAGTTCCTGAACATTGCAGGAGCATTTGAAAGCACATCTTTTGTTACTACATATTATAAATTCATTTATCAGATTTGATATCGACAACGCTTTCACCAACTGGTTTGATTCGTTGCTCAAACCTCGCATTGCCGAGGTTGAGTTGGATGGGCCCTCAGTTGCTGTAAAAGCTATCAAAGGATGTCCACAGCATAGTGTACTTTCTCCATTGCTATGGCACTTGGTGATCGATGACCTTTTGGTAAAATTTCAACAGTTCGGATTATGTGCCCAGAGTTATGCTGGCAGCCTTGTTATAACCATCTCAGGGAAGCATCAGAATGTCATGTCTGATCTGATACAAGAAGCCTCCCATACCGTGGAGTATTGCTGTGTTAATAATAATCTTCATTTTAATCTATAGTCAACAAAACTGATGGTGGTATTTGGTATTTGGTGAATAAACGCAGACATGAGGATGGCTTTACTTTACCCACTCGTTTTGGAAGGGCGATCACTAATTCAGATCGCGGTAAGCATGTAGATGTCATTTTGAATTTTAAATTATCTTGGAATTCCCATCTTGAACATAACCTACAAAAAGAGATTGCAATAAATTGACAATGTCGCAGAGCTTTTGGCACTTCCTGGAAATTATCTCCGGATATATTGTGCTTCATCTACAAGTTGCTAGCTCTACTATTGCATGGTTGTCGGTAGTCAACTTAAACTGTTCGATTGTGAAACTTAATGGCCTACAAAATATTACGTGCGTAAGGTTACTAATGTTGCTTTGTCGTCTACTCCACTTATTGCCACGGAAACCGTTCTTTTCCTTCCTTAGTTGCGGGCCTTTATTTTGGGCCTGCACTGCTATCGCTTGAAATGCAACGAAGCTTGGAATATATTAGAGGCACTCATAGGGCACCAGCAAATTATAGATAATTGTAGCTCGTTAATTCCAGAAATAAATATGGTTAATGACAGGTTACTTCCTGAGTTCAATTTCCCTAATTCATATTCCCGGTGAATAATCCTTCGAGTTAAAATCACTGGTTTATTACTCAGATGGTTCGCGAGATTGCCTTGGAGCGCAGGTTTCTATATCTCCCCCAAACCTTGTCTTTAGGATGTCTGGGTACTCATCCTCCAGCTTTTCAAGCAGAGATCACAGATTTAACTCTATGTGCTTCCGAAGCGGTAAGTTGTGATGTTGGAAACCTCTACATTGTCCTATGTACTGACTGAGCAAGGCAGTGCCTAACGCTTTTAGTAACCCCGTGGTTAATTCATGTGGGTGACATGTCCACTCAGACATATTGAGTGCAAAGAGATTACAGATTCACTGGCAAAAGCTGGTCACGCTCTGATTTTATAGGGCTGGGACATGTCATTCCTTTATTATTTAATAGTAGTAAAGTCGCAATCAAACATTTCTTCTTGCATCTGTTATGTTAGCAATGGCTGAATACAACCGCTGCCGCAGAGTGAAACTATTTATTGCTTTGCCAAATTATCTCTTACTTAAATGAGAGTATGCCCTGAAGCAAGAAGATAAACAACGAATTCTTGTTGCGATTCTGACTGGGCATGGTCATTTCAAAGAACATCTGGTTTCAACAACCGTGTGAAATAAATGCTTAGAGGCTAACGATGATGCCGTTCATTATGTATGTATCTGCACTGCTCTAAAAGGGAAGGAAAATAGCACATTAAGAAGAAAACTGGAGAGTTAAACATCAAATATATGTCATGTAACTGATGTTTCTAACGTTAAAGTTTGACATTTTAGGCGGAAATTTACTCAGCAAATTTTATTATATCGCTCTATTTGTTGTTGTTATAGTGGCCGCAGTTCGCTCAATGACGTGAATGACGCTCAATAACGAATTACATGAAGGTCGCTTCGCAAAAACTGGACATGTCGCAACTAGAAGTCTTCGGCGAAATAAGGAATACCAACCGCCCACGACGAATCATTCTCAACTACGCCAATGTGCGCTCTCACACATCGGCACAAACAACTGAATATTTGAGCGGTCAACACATCGAATTAATGGGTCATCCACCGTATAGTCCTGATTTAGGATTCAATTACTTCTTTTTCCCGCAAATCAAAAATAAGTTGTTATGCATACAAAATGCATGTTTGGGAGGTACCTCAATCGGAGTGGAAAAAGTGTTTCGGAAATTGGTTCGAACACATGCAAAAGTTTATTAATCTTCATGGATGATATTTTGAAAAAACAATAAAGTCATTTTTGATAAATAAATATTTGTTTTTGTTCTCTAATCCCGAAATATAAAAGGCAACCCTCATATACTAGTTCATTCTGTAAATTCTGAGCTCAAAATACATAACAAAATGCTTCTATACAGGCAAATTGTAAAACCAGTGGTTCCCAACGTTAGGGTTGTGTCAAGAAGAACAATGTACAAATGATACAATGCTTTCAAAATAAAGTGCTGCGAGGGATTGTCAATGTCCCCCTCAATTCTCCTTAAAGATGGTATACTTCATCAATAGGTTATTCATCGTCAAACGAGAAACTAATTTAAGATAGATAAATTACTAGATGATCTCTGACTCCGCTATACTGAATGAATAGAAATAAGCTGTTATAGTGTTATTGCGTCCATGTGGGTATTGTGACGAGTGACTAGTTCTCTCAGGAGACTGTCGATTTTCGAGTTGCTTTGGAACAGATATTGAGTTTGATTTGTTTTTTAGTGCAATGGAATTCCTTCCTCAGAATCCGTAGGGCTGGCCTCCATGGGAAGTGAATAGTCCAGTATGGTCACGAGAGTACCACCTGGGGTATTTCTATACTAGAAAATTTATGTTAGAAATAATCAATGCCGGGTCTGTGAAATTGTGAAATTAAAAATGTTAATGTGAGCAATATTTGTAGATACAAGATTAAGAGAGAGAGTTTAAAAGTTGCCAGCAACGAATTTTTTTGGGTTATCTCTTATTAGTTTTATGGGATAGGGTGTATAAGGTATACAAAAATGTAGATATACCGAATACCCAAAAAGTCTTGAAATGGCCAAACATAATAGGTCATATAGAAAGTCTCCACGTTTTTTGCTACTAGATGGAGTTGATGCCTATATATATCGTGCAACACTCACCCGATGGTCTCAAATGTAAATGTACTTAAAATGTGACATTTCAGCGTACATTTTTTGAGAAGATAGGTTTCTAATTCGTTGCTTGTATAAAAAGTTATATTGATTTGAAAATGAGTGAAATATCTGAAGAAATACGGTATGTGGTGGTTTTTTACTATAAAAAAGATAAAAACGCTGGAAAAGCATGCCGAATAGTTTGTGAAGTGTATGGCGAGATTGCTGTGAATGAATGAAAGACCCAGGAGTGGGTTGCTCGATTCCGTTCCGGAAATTTGGATCAGTCACTGAAAAAGTCATTGAAATTTTGCAACCACATAACAGTTTGGAATAATTTGAAAAGAACAGGCTACAAAAAAGAAGCTCGATGTTTGGATGCCACGTGAATTAACGCAAAGAAAATTTATTGACCGAATTACCATCAATGAAATGCTGCTGAAACGCAACGAAATCGAATCATTTTTGAAACGAATCATTACAGGCTATGAAAAATGGGTGAAATACGAGAATAACAAATACAAGCGCTCATGGTCAAAGGCTGGTGATCCTCCACAAACAACTTCAAAGCCTGGATTGATGGCAAACAAGGTTGTGTTGAGTGTTTGGTGGGATTGGAAGGGAGTCGTCCATTATGAGTTGCTGCAACGTGGCGAAACCATCAATTCGATTCTGTACTGCGCACAACTCGACCGTTTGAACGAAGCAATCCAGAAAGAGCGACCAGAATTGGCCATCAGAAAGGGAGTTGTGTTCCATCTATGCAATGCGCGGCCACACACATCTCTGATAAATCGGAACAAATTGACGGAACTTGGTTGGGAAGTTTTGATTCGGTGGTTCGGTCTCTGCAAAACTCTCTTGATGGTAAATAATTAGTCGACCGAAGCGCCGCTGAAAATCCTTTAGCCAAGTTTTTCGACGATAAACCACAGAAATTCTACACCGATGGAATTATGAAGCTACCCGAAAAGTGGCAAAAGGTCATAGATAATAATGGTCAATATGTACTTGATTAAAATTTATATTCAATTTTTTGTTCAAAAATGTACCAAAAAACCGCGGAGACTTTTTATATGACCAAAGTTTAGTAGAACTTAAAATGTAAATATTATCTTTTCAAACTAAATGACATACAGGAGCCAATCACCACACCAAACACACAGACAGGCCTTAGCAAAAAGAATATTTTATGAATAACGTGCTTTCTAATAAAACCTACAGAACCTTCGGTATTACGTTTAATGTAAAAATTATTATGTCAACATCGTCACATCCTAAGCACATATTAAACTATTTTATTATATCAACACACTATAAAAATTACTCAATTATAATAATTTTCGTCTTATCATTCTCAAATATCACATATTCTATCTGTATTCCCGTAATATTCGGAATTGAGATAATGCGATTGTCGATATTACAAATATTTATGTGGAATGGGCATGCATATACTAAGCGGGAGAAGAAATAATAATTCGTATCGAATTCGTCGCGTACCAATATACATCTTAATAGTTGTGGAATTTGGTTCTGGGTGTGGGACCTAATAAACCAGAGTGATATATCTCTATAAATATTGACCGCATATTTATAAAAAGATAGCCTGGGAGATTAAATTATTAGTTAATGTATCTGTATCTAAAGTATTCCACCACACGTAATATACGGAATACAATAAATGGCAACGAATAAATTATTTTGCTTTATTTCGAAATATTATTTGTGTAAACAAAGCAAAGAAAAGTTTTCTATTTTCTGGCTCTTCCTCAACCGTTTTTCTATTTTAATATTCATGAGTTGTCCTATGCTTCGTCTCTATTCATAACACACGACTGCAATATGGAAAAGCAATTCTGTTTAACTAAAATATATCTCAATAAAGTTTGTCAAAACCAATAAGAAGATTGTTCATATAGCAATAATTGAATTTGAGATTAATTAGAATAACTGGTGACACAATATAGTTTCTAGTTAAGATGTGTGCAAATCATAAATTTATACTTGTAAGCGTCGTAAATATATAAAAAATTAGATCAACGTAACGAGATTTCAATAATCGTTTGCAAATTGTATTTCGCATCCAAAATTTATTAAATCAGTGTTTTATGTATAATTGGAATTGATGGAGACTACAAGAAAAGAAAAAGCACACGTTTAAAAAAATCTGAAAGGAACACGCAATACATCCGAAAAGAGATATAAATACCTTGTATTTCAAGATCGACAAAAAATGAATTACCAAAAATTACAAAATTTTATTTTATTTCCCCTACAGCGTCACGTCGTTATTGTCAAACCATTATATCAAAAGATATAAGCAATTTCAACGCAGCTACGTACCACAAACACAAAATTATTTACTCGTCTCATCCCGTGTTATGCGAGTATTCTGGTAAAAATATTGTTGTTCCATTTTTATTCCAATCTTCTATACCTCGAGATAATTGGCAAAAGACTGGTTGAATTTTTTTTCAAACCATTCTAGGTGCATGCGGAGTAGTTGAAATTCTATGAAATTAGTAAAAGACCTGTGCTGTTATGCGCTACCAAGTTGGTTGCTGTTTTCGTATCATGTTGGTCATTTCCCATTAAACACAATATTTTATACTTGCTTATACACTCCGCGACACTTGATTACCCTCACTTGAAAATTTTCCATAAAACCTAAGATAATACGGCTAATAATTTAAAAATTTAGCATCACCTTTGTTTTTATCTTATATCTAACGTTCCAAAGACTAATACGCATACTTGCGTGCAATGCGAAGTGGAAACTCCTCATTTCAATTCTTTTGCTGATTTTAACTGCGACACTTGATTACCCTCATCTGTGAAATTAACTAATAAAACCCATTACGTTCAATTGTTTTGATATTTTTTCTTTATTTAATATTTAGTGCGTCCTCCATTTTTTCTTACAGCATCATAAGGTCTATGAGAAATACTTTCTCGAAAGCATCATTCACAGCTGCCATAAGGTCATTCCGGCATTCGTATTGTCTCCCATTCGAATAAATTTGTCTCGATAACCATCCTCAAAGATTTTCAATAATATTTAAATCCGGAGACAAAACCGGCCAATTCAAAACTGCCACGTTATTTTCTTCAATTACCACTGTTTCACTCGTGCATCTGTGTGGATTGCTGCGTTATCCTGCTGGAAAAGCCAGAGATGGCTTTCAAACATTTTGTAAAAATTGACTTTTTGCACTTCTAGGAGCTCGATGTAGCCTTGCGAGTTTTGTCGGCCTTCCAGGACAACCAAGTAATGTCTAAAACCATATTTGGTCCATATAAGTTAAACTTTTTCTCGTCCGAAAAAATAATCTGGAACCATTATTCCTTGCAATGCAGATGTCCGTGGCAATATTCCAATCGAGCACTTCTATGTTACTGGAGCAAACGTGTTGTTTTCATAAGTTTTGTCGCCGGAAATGTAAACACTGTTTTATTATCCTCTGAACAGTACAGACACTGACTGAGACTCCAATTTTCTACTTTATTTTTTTTTTTTTTTGCAGATAGCATCGCATTCGAAGCTTCGCGCAAAATAGCTCTATGTTCCCGTTCTGTTGTCGCCCTTGCTGTGCGACCTCTTCGATTTTTTCCGTAATTTTCTGGAACTTTGAGATAGTTGTTGATGGTTCAAGAATTGCGCCCAATTTTTTTGGAAATCGCACGATTGGAATAATTTTCTTGTTTAAGCGCAAGAATCTTTCCAATTTTTACCTTTGTTAGGATTTTTTCTCGACCCATTTTCATCACTATTAACTGCAGCTGGTAATGAACTTAATAAATTGATGATAAACTATTAAACTGAACACAACTAAATTTATGTACACGCACCTTACGCCTTACTTAAAAAACTTAATAAACTTAATAAGTATTTGAAAGTGAAACCTAAAACTTGAGAATTATGAAAATTTAGTGGTTTCATGGTGCAATTTTGTGCGTCTAACGGAAAAATTTGTGCATGTATTTTGGGAGATAATGTGGGATTTTTGACGTGATTATCACACCAGAAATCCCACAGATCCGCTTAATCATTAGAGCATATGTTTTGCTTTAGTTTGATTGTGCAAAACTGTGCATGCCAAAATCAATTTAGTTCTCATCCAGAAATGGTCAGAAATTTTCCTAGAACGGCTTTATCTGCCCATTTACATGCGTTATGCAAATCTGTTAAAGTAGGTCAACTGTTTAAGAAAAAGTCGTAGTTTTCTAAATGTTTAGTTTCTTTTCACAATGTTTAGACTAGATGTATATAACTTGATATAACCAGGATTCACTGGTGCCATACTCCATATCAGCCAGAATTGGGAATCGAAAAACCTTAATGCAACCCTGCACTTAATGAATGATTTTTGAAAATCGCACATTTTATTAATGAAATCACTTAAACTGCTTGTACTGAACATATTGACCAGTTTCATGATTGAGTCTAGTATTAATGGTGGGTAAGGATGACGATGTAACGCCAGGTGGGGATGGTTTCGATGATTTTAATGCGGAGATTGTTTATGTAAGGAGAGTTACATAAAACTTGAAAAAAGTGATAATGCCTGTAGTGCTGAGGTGACGGTGAAAATCAAACACGAATTTCAACACAAGGATGATGTCGGTAAGTATCTGAAGGATAGGGCTAAGGCAAGTGGTAACTACGGATGGCATACTGCTATGGCATCAAGAGTAATCGAAAGCGGTGGTTAGTGATTGGCAATTCACAAGAATGCTGTTCAGTGTGGACGGCATGTGTTTTGCAACAATCCATGCGGCGGAAGGAAGACGTGTGGAACATATCTCCTAAGGGTTGAGGAACTAGTGAACAGTGGTGGCGAGCAAGAGCCATATATTAGTAGCGGATACTAGTTTTCAGCAGGAAGTACTAGTCGCCGATGCGGTCATTCTCGATATGGGCATTATGAGAGTGGATTGATACGTGTTGAATGCTGGACACTGAGCTGCGGTAATGTCAAAATACAAATTCGACTGGGCGTTTCAAATGTAGCAAGCATCAGGCGAGCAGTGATTGACCACCGAGAGAAACTATCACCAAATGCAGAAACGATAATTTACGGAGTAAAGGGAAATTCTGGGTCACTCAGGTTATAGGTTGTAGAAGCCAATGCACCAAAACAAAGAATTAGAAAGTAATGATCGGAAAGTCTTCGTAATACGCATGGAATACGTGAAACACTTTCATAAATACCTCTATGGTCAAAATTTTAATTTACGAACATACCATGGACATTACGATGGTTTCTACAATTCAACAATCCGGAGGGATAGGTGGCGTATTGGATCAAACGTATGTAAAGACGTATGTAATGACTTTAACACGGAACATCGAAAATAAAATACAAATGGAAATGTTAACGCATTGTCACGGCAGCCATGTCAAGTTGGACATAAACACTGTGGATGAATGGAACGAAAGGAGACATAATCGATGTATGGCTTATAAAAGTCCATCAGATGAACAACGGACAGAACCGGATTTATCAATAATTGCAGTAAAGACGACGGTCGGCCAACATGGAATGAGATTTCAGATAAGACACCCTTAGTGAAGGTCTGTTGGGCATAGTAGGAATTCTTCTTTAAGAGAATAGTTGTTTAAAACGGGTATGGGAAGCTCGGATGATAAAGTTAAAGAATTATTAAAAGTGGTGCCGAAAAATTGAATTAATCAAATACTTGAAGAGTATCATGGAAAAGTAAGTGGAGGCCGTCTCGGAATTAGTAAAACAAACAATTAGTCGCTAACGATTTTATTGGTCTAGGTATAGACAATCGGTAGTGATCGTGATGTAGTGGGTGGTATCAAAAATTTACCAGTTTTATTAAAAAAGTATTTTTCCAAAAAATTATTAAGTTTTTTTCCAGGGCTAATTAGTTGCCACTTTTCATTAACCTTGGAGCATTGAGTTCGTCTTCTTGTACAGTTAGAAATCAGATTGGAGTTATCAGAAATTTATTTATTTATATGATCTGTAATTTTATTGCTTTAATATTCATATGTTGCACTACATTTGCCTCCGCTAATCATAACAAATTGGAGTTCTTCGGCAACACCAATAAGAAAAAGTTCATATACAATAAATCATTGTAATCATTTTAATCAATATTGAATGCATATGTTACATCATACAGAATTTCCTAGTTGCGTTGTGCGAATCATAAATGTATGCTTGTATAAGCACGATAAATGTATAAAATTCAAATAAACATAACAAAATTCTATGAAACTGAATCATTTATAAATTACATTTCTTATCTAAAATATATTAAATCGCTGTATTATGTATAATTGGAACTGCTAAAGACTACAAGAAAAGATGAAAGCACGTGCGTTCCAAACATTCAAAAGGAACAAGCAATACATCCTTAAAGATATATAAATATCTTACTCGTATGTTTCACAATCAACGAAAAATAAAACACCAAAATGTTATTTAATTTTCCCCCACGGTCTCACATCATCAAATCATTATATCAAAAGATACAAGCAATTTCTACGCATATATAGGGTGTTTTTTAGAGATTCACAATTTTAAATTAAAATAGAACAAAGAAAAACATTTTGACTATCAACTAGCCTTATTGGAAACATAATTTTATGCCATTATTACTTGAACATGATTTCGGCCATGTGGCCGCCGTGGCTGGCGCGGACATGGCGTAATCTGTACGTACACCTCATAAAAAATTTGTAATAGAGATTTACTCGTACAGCTTTACGCAAAGCAGCGCAACCATGTCAATAAGAAATATCACACACTTTGAGGAATCAGGGGTGGGATCATGATCATAGGACGTAGTTTGAAGAAGGTATTGAATTTTTATTTGGAGAGGCAACAATAATTTGGCTAGTTTTATTCTGTTTCTAAAAATATTTTAAGGTGATTGCAACCACACGATTTGCTGTTCACATTAGGTGAACTTTGTTGAGAAATGAAATATTAGAGGCTAGTCAGTGCTAGCAGTGTTGGTTTCCGAATTTATCATAGCAGAAGAAAAAAGTTTTTCTTAGTTGTTGTTCTTAATCAGTAGTGATTATGATTCAAATTCGATTTACATAATCCTTGAATTTGTTTGATTTAATAAAGCGGTGGCCTCTAATATTTTATTGCACAATAAAATTCAGCTATTGGGGTCGATTCCGGGATCTAAAATTGTATGTTTTCTTATGTTATTTTTGTTTTTTCAATACAAATTCCAATAGGAAGCGGGGAAATAAAATAACAAAACAGCAATTGTATGCCACGAGAATAGGGCCCATTAATTGCTGTATAATGTGTTTTCTGATTAAGCTCCTGGGTTTCTTGAACTTACAATGCAATTCAAACAAAAATAAAGCAGCACTTGCATCTCCACGCAAAACTTAAGAGTGGCACTTGTCTACGATATACCATAAAGTTATTTTCATTTTATATTGGATGCTTGAGCGAAGCGGATAGAATAAAAAATCTAGTAAATATTGAAGCACAAAATAAAATTCTCCGCATTTACTCAGGAGTTTATTTTTATTATGCAATTTGCTTGCAATATTTGTTGTAGTATATTTTTTGCGATTGGAATTCTTGGCATACTTAAACGCATCAGGTAACCCAAAAACACGGTGTATGAAAATGTTTTGTACAACACATGATTTTTGGAAATTTACAGGTCCAAGTAGGTCAATTTTTCCAGTGAAACCAAAATGTTGTAAACAAAAGTTAATTTCAAATTGCATAGCGTAATGTTCAAGTATGCCATGATTTCTGATTAGAAAAAAATACAACAAATATCTTATGGTTCTAGTAAATCGCGTGATGTGGAAGGGCTTGAGAAATTGGTTCCATTTCTATATTTGTATTCTGTTGTGAAATCGGTAAATTGTTCTTTAATTTCCGTGCAACTTTCACTACCATCTGAAATAGCCGTGCGGTACTCATGATTCCCAAACCAGGAATGGATTAGTCCAGTGGTACACAAAACCTTTTAACTAACTTACTTAAATACTGGGATGTGTTAATATGTATGTATAATTACAGTGCACATTTTATCAGCTCTTTGCCTATTAAGGCAAACTGTCTAACATCTAATGAATTTTTTTGTATTAAGAAATGGGTGATCCCTTCATAATTTAGATTTCAATAAGAAATAAATTTTGACCACGTTTTTCTCGTGGGAGAGCCGTTACTATCGGCACTTATAAGGAAAATAGATATTTATTGTTATTCATTGGTCTGGGTGAGTTTCTTCTGTTTTGCATGGTTCTGTCTAACTTTTTAGTTTTAATAACAGAAAATACGTACATTTTCATACGTATTAGCTTGCTCTAGAAATTATGTTCATCATAAATTTATCAGTAAAAAAAATATGTACTGTATGTATTGAAAACGTACATCTGGCAACCCTAAATCTGGAGATCCAATTTTCGATCACTCTTCGCAGCAATTGCGGCCGTACTTCGCTAATAACTCGCCGAATGTTGTGTTCCAAGTGTTAAATCGTCTCTGGTTTAGATTTATTATATCTAAAAAAGTTAGAAATCATGTCTCTATACCGTTCATCGGTATAGAGTTCATCATCGTTTTTGAAGACATATGGACCAATGATTCCGCCGGCCTATAAAGCGCACCAAACAGTGATTTTCTCTGGATGTAATAGTGTTTTGGCAAAGGCTTGAGGATTATCTTCACTCTAAATCCGACAAATCTGTTTATTAACGTACCCATTCAAACAAAAGAGAACTTCATCGCTGAACAAAATTTTGTTTGGAAAATCAACATCAATATCAATTTGCGCTTCAGCCCATTGGCCGAATTGGCGACGTATGCGATTGTCGGATGGCTTTAATTCCTGCACAAGTTGAATTTTGTAAGCACGTAAACCAAGATCCTTAGATAAAATCTTCCATAAAAAGGATGGACACATCTCCAGTTGCTGAGAACGACGTCAAATTGATTGATTTGGGTCTTGCTCAATGCTATACGCTGTACCGCGTCTATCGCTTGTTCGGTACGCACGCTTTGACGTCCTACTGGATGCGACTAATCATTTAGAGTATACGTGGTGTTGTAGCGAGATTCTGGTTTCGAAGCCGGACATGTATTTGCTGGTAGCTCTATATCGTTGCAGGGTGGTATTGCTTCGAATCTCGTACTAATTTATTACATGCCCATCATAAGGGTTACTTGCGACCGTTTCTTACCGTAGTTACTTTTAACCTTCACATCATCCTCCTGTATTTTAACTTAATACCACATTATTTCCACAATTTCAAATTTATTAAATTCATTAAATATTTATTGTGTTATTAAATTCGATATTATAAATTATAAACTAAAATAGTACTAAACCTAAAATGACCGATACGTCAGTTCGAGTAAAAGAATTTGTCATGATAAAAATAATAATAATCGACCTTACAATATCTACTTTCAAACGACGCCAATTTCATGCCACGCTATATAGTAGAAGCACGTATTGGTATGGATATACTATATAGACTCGTATGCTCAAGGCCACTCAAATTGTAAACAGTTTTAAGAAAAATAGTACCGGTTCAAAAACTCACCCGTTTGATTTTTATCCGCTATCTTCCGGTCCTTCCAGGAGCGCTCGTGGTTGAACTGAAGGTGTCTACAACACTATATAAAATTGAATATGACAAAAAAAACAAATACTTTTTTTTCACTTATCACTGTACCCAGACACTTAATGCCTTGCCACTCGGTCGAGCCTATACAGCACAACCGATTTAAATTTTTCACAAGCAAGGATGAGGCCACTTATTATTATTATTTTCCTACACAAACTTAAAATTCTCGGTTTAAATTATTGATAACTATGTAACTTATTTATATAAGATTCTACAACTTAAGATACTATAATGTTCAGTAAATCACAAAAAAATTAAACTGACAACTTAAATGGAGATTCCTACCAACAATTCACTTAGTCACACTTTTTCTTTACACCAATTTTGGGGGATTAACGGATGCAACACAACGGATGTTATAAGGCTGCACTTATTGGTTGTTTTGCTATCTACCAAACAGACGAAATGTGGTTGACCTGCCGGGCTACTTTTACCCCCGAGTTCAAAGAGGTTGTAAATGTGGTTAATTGGGGACCTCTATGGCTTCCCGCCAACCACCACGGTAAATTGAAACTCCCGTTGAATTTTATTCGATAGCCTTTACAAGCGCGTTTGATTTGTATGACTAAACCTAGAAAAATAGAACCATTCAATAAAGGGCCGGCTACCCACTCCAAGGCTTACCTTAATTTGGTTGAATTCTCCTTAATATAAATAATAATATAGGATCAGCTGCGATATGGTGTGATTCCACACTTTTATGCAATACAATTCTTCTTACTTTGTACTTGGTGTTCGTACTGTTTCCCAAGTCAATAATAGAATTCGAATGACAAATAATATTTTTATGATCGTTTTGCCGCAAGCAAGAAGAAACCGTAAATTTGATTGGGGGCTAAAGCGAACCCTAATGTAATGGTAATGAACATAATTATGGTAATTCATGACTCAAACCACTGCGATAAGGTAGATTAGTGTGTATGATAATATCTTTATGGTCACTCATAACTCAAACCAACTTCGATAAGGTAGGGTGATAGACAATATCGTCATCGTAAAGCATGGTTTGGGGATAGAATATTATAACACACAACATTCAACTTTTGGAAACTATTATGTAAATTATTATTATGTATATCATTGTAAAAAAAAATCCAATCGTTACAGTGTGTAAACGATCCATAGTTAACCAAATTCCCCGCTCTGATGGACGATTATGACGACCGTAAAATGGACGTAATACACGATGAGTTTGGCGAACAGTACCATTATTTTGAATAAGAATTTCAACAATTTGCTAGCGTTGCTCTGGCGTGAGTCTATTCATTATGAAATGCCAAATCAACTTAAAGATGTAAACCTCTAAAGAAAACACTCTTTACCATTTTCATTCCGGTGCTAAGTAAATAGTCAAAATCTGGTTGAAATTTTTTTTATCAGACTCTAGGCCTTGGGATAATGCTGAGTAGTGAAAAATTATACTACATTGGTAAAGTCTGCTCTAACAGAAATCTTGCGTGGTGTTGACTGTTTTTCTATTATACGCTACCATGACATAGATGCTTGCTATTTTCTTATCACGAAAGTAAAATACATGCTACATTTATTTTAATTAATTCATGCAGGATTTCAAAATTATTTGTTTACAAAAAGTTGCTTCAAAAAAAGTTTGAACAAAAATTTTCTTCGTTTCATGTATTTTATATATTCAATGTACTTGGTATATTCCCACACTTCATTCAAACCCCTCTTTTTCACGTGTACATAATTTATTCGTAAATCAACATTTGATTTTCAACGACTTATGGATCTTAATTTTCTAAGTTCAAAAAGTTTTAATAATCAAAGTTTAGTGAATCAATACTCTGTTGCTTTCACTAATATAAGCAGGGCCGTTCTATGACTTTTTTGGATTACGATTTTTTATGAGAGTAATAAGGTATTCTAGTTATTTTTATGTTAGTTATTTTTATGTGTTTTTCCTAGTTTACGTTATTCTAATAGACCGGGCTCAGAAACGGATTCATGGGTTTACACAGAAATGAGTCTCCAGAAAGTCAAAAATATTTTGAACTATCAGTACATTTGTCACCATTTCTGTGACTATATAATATTCCTATCTTGCTGGATAGGAATATTGGGAATTAATGTGGTGAAACCAGGAAGATGGATATTTATCAGTATAATTCGCCCATCAAACACTATGAATACTCTACTATGATAAATTCGGATGCTCAAGGGACTTTCCATCAAGGAATTAGAGTTTCCAAAGAACAATCATTTTTTTAGAATACAAGACACACCCGCCAAACAACCGAAAAACCTGCAAACCGAGCGACTCAACATGTAAATTTAATGATGGTTTCACTTTCAATATACGTACTACAGATGAGGTTGGTGATGTCAACGCTGATAGATCATTGGATCTTGTCTCCAGCAACGAAATTTACACTTTTAAAATTTCTGAAGCAACCTCACCTTTTGTCATAAATGAAATCAATCACAAATCTTTAAATATCGTATTTGACTTAGCTAAGTTTAATGGCCAGTTCGCAAAACTTGGGACTACAAAGTGACCTAGAATCCATCAACTGACATTATTTGTCTCAATTCTAATTGCTTTAAACGAAAATATTGACCAATTTAATGGCATCATGCTGCAAGGTTACAAACTTTATGTACCTATGTGCCACAAACCACTAAGTGTTCACCGTCAGTGGTTCGATGATAGACTCTAGTTAACATAAAAGAAGTCAAAAGCGTATGCCAAAATGTTGAAACGCGGGTTAGAAGCGGACAAATTATGTTTTTTTCAATATAGTAACGAATTTTGAAATTTATTTCAAATCAAAATACAGGTCATATCTCGATAAAATTCAAAAATAAATCAAAGTATTAGGTGTGCAAGTAGAAACTCAGCTCTGAAGTTGGTTGCATTAAAATATACTTGAACACATCCAACTCGCCCGCCATTTTAGATATGTAGCTTAGTCATTGCTGTTTTTATGACATAAATTTCAGCCATTTACAAGCTGTGGTTCCATGTGCATCAATTTTAAGAGATGGATGTCGATAAGTAACATTTACGTAATTGCATTCTATTCCCTTTTCAAATGATAAAAATGCTGCTCAAGCTATAGACTTGATTAATTGGACTTTGAGTGAACATTCTGTGAGTCATTCAACAGTAAAAGAGTGGTTTGCAGAATTTCGTGATGGCAGTTTTAGTCTTGAGGACGATCCACGTCCAGGTGTAGTAAAACAATTTGAAGACGAACGATTTGAAGACGAATAATAAAGTTTTACTTCATGAAAATCCGTGTTAAACTCAAAAGGAGCTTTCAGAACAGTTAGGAGTTACTCACCAAGCAATATCACTTTCATTGCATGCAATGGGAAAAATTCAGAAGGAAAGAAAATGGGTTCCTCATAAACTGACCGAACAAAACAAAAAACGACGCGTTGACATCTGAATGAATTTGCTTTCTCGGTACGATTTTGTACGATAATCCTAAATGCAGAAAACCATGGGTGGATCCAGGCCAGTCATCAACATCAGTTGCAAAATTGAATATTAATGCCAAGAAAGTGTTACTGTGTATTTGGTGGGATTGGAAAGGAATCATTTACTACGAGCTTCTGGAACCTATAGTCAAACTATTACAGCTGTCCTTTATCATGTCCAATTGGTTCTGGAAGAAAAAAGACCATTTACGGGTGAAGGAATGCGAAAGCTGATATTGCTGCAGGGCAACGCTCATCTACATACAGCAAAATCCACCCGGGAACTCATCTTCTCCTTGAACTAGGAAGTTTTACAGCATGTGGCGTATTCTCCAGATTTATCTCCCTCTGATTATCACTTATTTAGATCGATGTCATCATACTTGAAAGACCAGTTGTTACGAAAG
The DNA here is from genome assembly GCA_963691935.1 of Nephrotoma guestfalica. Classification (NCBI taxonomy): domain Eukaryota; kingdom Metazoa; phylum Arthropoda; class Insecta; order Diptera; family Tipulidae; genus Nephrotoma; species Nephrotoma guestfalica. Next base: position 153,359,257 of record OY829915.1, read on the forward strand.
TTCAAGATGTGCAAAAATGTCTCGATGACTATTTTGCTTCGAAACCACCAAGTTTCTTTCGCGAAGCATTCATCATCTACCTGATAAATTGCAAAACACCATAGATAGTAATAATGAATATTTCGATAATTAATCTTTATATAACAGTTATACTTTCAATAAAATTGAATTTAACCAAAAAAACCGAGTTTATGCTTGCACAACTAATAAATCCAAAATAATTTTGGAAATACTTTAGGAATAAACGCGAATTTGAAGGGTACTCTCTAAATATGACCTACAACAATACACGCTCCTTAACGCCAAAGATACACCTGACATGTTCGCGTCGTTTTTTCAGATTGATTGACAAGCATTACTAGTTCATTGTACAAACAACCCGGCAACACAATGGATCAATAACTCCTCAACAACTCCTCTTTTGAGTATAACATTTTATCGGCTTTAAAGATGTTTGGAGACGGCTGTGGTCTGGAAAATATACCTCTTCTATTCCGAAGAAATACGCTAACATTTTAACAGTTCCATTATGTTGCCTATTCAATCACTCCCTAAGAAACGGCGTGTTACCCGAAAATGAAAAATTTCAAAAATTACACCAATTTTTAAATCGTATAAACGAAATGACATCACATGCTATAGATGATTATTAACTTCATCAATTCCTAATTTTTATGATGATTTTTTATGATTTAATCTTTGCAATCTGTTCTGGGGCCGAAGCACCTCAACTCTTTCGCGGTTCGCTTTTCACGCCCACCTTACGCATTGCCTGACATATCGAGGACGTACGGCTATAGATCCGATTAGTATATATATAGTACTGGCATGGAAAATAGGTCGGCCCATGAGTTGTGTACTCCGACAGGGGTCATAGTTGTGTTCATTTCCATCACCGATCGTAATCAGATGATGAAAAATCGCTTTTGCACCCTGCCCCTATCGGGATTCGAACTTTTTTTCATACATCGACTACAAAAGTTGAAAAAAAATTAAACGAAAGACTACGAATGATACAATTTGAATGAAACCAATTTTTTGTGCCTTAGCTATGAAAAATCGACCAAGTGTTCCGATCTTGAATCCGAGCTTTAAATTTCAAACAAAATAAGTTCACATCATATTTTAAATTTTACCGGAAATTTGAGTTTTGATAAAAAAAAACTTTATTACACCAAAATTTGGCATCTGACCAGGTGGATGTCATTTGCAATAAAAGTTCATACTAAAGCTTTTTCCATAAATTGAGAGATCTATACGAAATGTGGTGAATGACTATGTATCAGAAGTGGCAGCTTTTCCAATTTTTGTGATGAAGATCACCAGGATTGACCTTGTTGATTTTCAGAAATTTAAGCAGGAATAATGATTTTTGGCAGTTTCTATCACAAATTCGGTAGGTTAAATTTCTCGCTTTAGAGATTAGGTGTGGTGTATTCGAAAATCGAACGTTGGCCACAATAAATACAGATTGTGCCATCTACGAACGACTAGTATGAACTAATCATCAATTTAGTTGAATCGGAAATTAAGACACAAGCATTGCGCGGCACAGCAAACCTAGGTCTTTTCTTTAATTTGAATTTGTAATTACAGTACTCGCTATCATTCAGAGGATTCAACAACAAAACTCCAAAGAATAAAAACCTACAACTTAAAGTTTATGTAATTTATTTTAACACAATAATTTAGTTACAACCTTAAATATCAATCAATGTTCCTCTTGATTTTTTACTACCACCTGCGGGATCATTAGGATTTTGCTCTTGATTTTTCCCACTTTTCCTCTTCAATTGCTTTTCAATAATTCTTGCATTATTAGCGTAACTATCCGCAATTTCCCTGGCTTCAATCTCATCTTCCTCCTCATCAATTGTTGATACGGTTACAGAGCTAAATTTACCCATGTTCTTTGTATGTTTGGTTACAAGAACTTTTCGTGGCTGTATAATTTGCTTCAGGAAATCACTGCTTTGAACTTCATTTTTAGACTTAACTACCGATCGTTTTAGAATGAATGTCACATTACTGTCTGGCGTGTGTCGATAATATAATGGCAAATTGCATCTTTTGCATTTTTGGCGAAATTGCTTTTCAATGCCTTTACCTTCTCGATTTATGTAAACAGGTTCATCTTGTTCGCAAGTGAGTTTATGAGCATGCAGTGAGCCATCAATTACTCGCGCACCATCAGTTTGCCGCAGTGGTAATTTTTCCAAACAGCAATCTAATATTAATACCAATTGTCCGCACAGGCAATAATATATGTTTAAAGGTTTTGTTTCACTGTATTCTTCCTGATCTTTAGAATCAGAGCACACGATACTTCTCGATACTACTTTTGGCATTTTTGGCAAATAAATAAAGAAAACGAATTTTGACAATAGAATTATGAGCAAATAATTTAGCTACTCATCTTGGATGCCATCTAGTAAGTTCAAATTCCAACTACTAAATGTCAATATTTGTGTTTTTTTTTCGAAATGTATTTATTTTTTGATAAAAGTAGAAAAATGTAATTAATAAAATGTTAATGAAAAATTAGCAATTTACTTATATAATAATAAGATGTATAGATTAAAAACGTTAACTAAATTATTCATATTATTTATTATTGTTATATTCTTTTTAATCCTGTGGAATGTTTTATTTCCAAATAAACCAAATTTTAAGCATACATGCATTATGACCGACGATTATTTAATAAAATTAGAAGAATTACTGCTCAAAATTCATAATATTCTGGATAGTGCTGGTATTACACACATATTATGTTATGGTACTTTATGGGGCCAAATACGCATTTCAAAATTATTGCCATGGTCAAAGAAAGGAGATTTTTGTATGTTCCAAGAGGAATTGGATCGCATCGATGACGATTTCTTTAGCGACATATTTACACGAAATAATCTAAATATAAATTATGATAAAATGAATGGAATGTTTGTGATTAAAGATGATGTTTCTGTGATTAAACCAAATAGTAATAATAATAATATTGATGGACCCTTCGTTGAACTAATTGTGTTTAAACGAGATGAAACGGTAAAGTCATGATATATGTAATCTGAAACTGAAAATGCTTATGTTTACTACGTTTTTAGCAAAATGTTTACAAGCGAACTGGTTGGTTTAGAGGCATTTTGCCCCCAACGTGTGACTGGACACCATCTTTAGACTGTTTTCCATTATATTTGATGCAAAAACCTCTACCAAGCAAATTACTTGGAACTCATTACTATCCTGTTGGAATGGGTGGAATTGAGTTACAAAAATATCATTACCCTGACAATTGGTGGAAAGAAGTTCGATTAAAGAATTGTAATTTAGATTAATCTTAAAAAATTTTGTGCTCTAATATGTAGTAAATTAATTACTAATGCTACAATTGGTAAATAGTTTAGGTATTTAGAATGTTTAACAAATATACGCTATTTAAATTTTATTAAAGTTGTTTATCCATTGTCGGATTTATTTACAAAATTATGTTTCCCAGGGCTCAACGAAACACGATGGTAATTCCATTTGCTACAAAATCGTTGGCAATGATTTAGAACGCGAAAATCGAATGGGAATGGGATTGTATTGTCAAGCGGACATGACAGTAATTGTATGCTTTTACTTTTGCTCTATCTTCCTAGTTTAGAAATCTCGAAGTAAATCGAATCTGTAAACTTGTTTATCATAAAATAAACCGTAAAATTTTAAAAGATCAGTACTTTTCCAAGCTCCATTCGAAAATATAACTGAACAAGATACAACTTCATTGTGTAGAGTTTTATTGTAGACATTTTTGCAATTGTCATTGAAGTTGTCAAATAAAGAAAAATTCATAAGAGATAAATAATTTCTATACAAAATAGAATTTTAATTAATTTACGTTTAAATTTATTAATAAGTTCGTTAAAATGAGTAAAGAAGACGAAAAAATGGAAGTTGATGTTGATTATAATCCAAATGATGCTGGCTCGAACAGCATCGCCATGGAAAATGGAAGCTCAGCCAAACCAGGCACATCGAATGGTCCTAATGTAATGGCAAATTCATCAATTGTACCATCGGTAACTGTATCACTTCATCCACTTGTTATAATGAATATATCTGAACATTGGACAAGAATACGAGCTCAAAAAGGTAGCCGGCAACAGGTAATTGGGGCGTTAATCGGAAAACAAAAAGGCCGCAATATTGAAGTTATGAATTCTTTTGAACTGAAATTTGAGACTGTCGACGATAGTATAATCATAAATCGTGATTATTATAATACAAAGGAAACCCAATGTAAGTATTTATATGTTTTGTGTGTTTTTTATAAATGGTATATATAAATTTCGAACCTTTTATGTTAGATAAGCAAGTGTTCAGTGATTTAGATTTTCTTGGTTGGTATACAACGGGAGAGAGTCCAACGGAGAGCGATATCAAAATCCACAAACAGATTTGTCAAATTAACGAATGCCCAATTCTATTACAACTAAATCCAATTTCACGAAATGTTGATGTAAGTTTACCATAAATATTTTTGTTGAGATTACTAATCATAACCTCAAATTGTTTGCATTGCAGCATTTGCCTATTTCTTTGTATGAATCAATCATCGATATAGTGCAAGGAGAGGCAACAATGCTGTTCGTACCTTTAGTTTATACATTAGCTACTGAAGAAGCGGAGAGAATTGGAGTAGATCATGTTGCTCGTATGTCAACAAATGAAGCTGGTGAAAATTCTGTTGTCGCGGAACACTTAATGGCTCAACATAGTGCAATCAAAATGTTACATTCACGGGTGAAACTAGTGTTGGGTTACATGAAAGCTGTGGAAAATGGAACACTTAAACCAAACCATGAAATATTACGGGAGGCCTACTCATTGAGTCATCGTTTACCGGTCATTCAAAATCCGTTATTCCGACAAGAATATTATACACAATCCAATGATGTAGCCCTTATTACGTTTTTGGGCATTTTAACAAAAGGCTGCAATGATATGAATCAGCTTGTGAATAAATTTAATGTCTTGTATGATCGCCAAGGAATGGGTCGCCGAACCCGTGGACTTTTTTTCTAAATTAAAATAAAACCATAAAATTAATTGCTTTCACTTTTATAATTTACTAAAAAAGAAAAGAAATTTGAATAAAGATTAATTAATTATATCCATTTTATTTAACTGCGGGTTTGGATGAGCTGGCGCCTGCTGCCGATTCACTCTCATCTGACTCTTCATCTTCCTCATCATCATCGTCCTCCTCCTCGTCTTCATCGTCATCATCATCGTAAGAATCGTCTCCAGCATCGTCATCAGATTGATATTGATATCCAGAATAAGAACCTCCCGCTGCTCCGTAATCATCATCGTCATCATAGTCACCGCCTTGACCTTGCCTACCAAATTTATGAGACCTAGTCGACATACTAAGTTCTTTGGTCTCAGAGGTATCATAGTTACACTTAGGGCATGGAATAGCTTTATTCTTATCGTATTTAAACCCTTTGCGCTTAACGTGATCCTCGCAATAACAAGTTTTGCATCGTAAACATGAATACTGGCCAATTCGATTACATGATTGGCACTTATAATTTTCAGATTCCAGCACCTGGCAGGACGCCTGATGTTCAAACTGATCATCTTCACACAAGAATCCCTCACAAAATGAACATTTGTATACTCTACCCCCATGCTCCCAAACTCCACGCTCGCATTCCAAACAGGTGGCATCACGTAAAGGACACGAACAACAATGAGTTTGAAGACATTTTCTGCCATGACATACCCAAGCTTCACAAAAGTCACATATGGCTCCAACCATATTTAATCCTGTGGTATACACCCCCGGGTGTTTGATAACACAATCTCCAGTTTTCAACATACATTTAACCTTAGCACAATGAGCGCAAATCGGAAGACGTTGGAGTGACTGACAAAAGTAGCAAAATGCGCGAGACTTCTGCTTTCTGTACACATAGAAAATTATACACATATAGGCAATTATAAAATCATTATCTCGAATAAGTAAAAACAGTGGTCGACTTTACCTTAGACATTTATCACACTCCATTGGAGCATTACATGGTGCATTGGCTAAAGATAATTCCTTTTTTCTAATTTCTTTTTGCCGTAACTTTTGCTTTTCAGCTTTTTTGCGCTGTCCCGTTTTCTTTTTAGGCATTTTTATTTAATTTAAATTGAAAAATTAAAATATTTTCCCCAATCCCACGTTTACGTTTATTTTATTTGACGTTTGATCATGCTTACTCTACCCTCTAAACAAAAAACTGAGACCGCAGAATTACGGTACATAATCGACCATTTTTACTTCTATTGGGTACCCCCCAACAAATTAACCTACATTTCGCAAAGCAAGGACAAAAAATTGAGTCGATATTTTTTCATACAAAAATAGCGTTACCACGTTTCTGTCTATTCTGTGACTGTGACTATGAGCGAATCATTTTTGTTGTTTTTGCTTTCTCCAATTATTTACCCCATTTGCATTTTCTTCTGCAAAATGAACGAGATATAACATTGCATTTTTGCACATGACAGACAAGAAAAGAAATATATCCATATAAAACTTTGCAAGTTTTGAGCCACTACATCACCAAACAACTACAAAAATGAAAATGTTGCCATAAAATATATTCGATCCGAGTATTTGTATGACAACATTTTTAAAATTAACAAAAAAAATATTATTTTATATTTATAAATGTTAAGAATTCATAATGAAAACAGATGCCATAGATAAAAATATAAATTTCGCATTTTAATTGAAAAATTATTAATTTAATTTTAAATTAATAATTTTCCAATAAAAAAAATTATGCCGTTATTATATATGTTTATTTCTTTCTCACATATTGAATATTTTTATATAGCGGATGCTTCTTATTTACCTGCAAAAATTTGCAGAAGAAAAAATTGTCTACATGTAAATGCCCTATTATGCGGACATAGTCAGCATGCAATTTTGTCGAAAATTAATGGAATAAATATAAATAAATATATTAATACCAATCTTTTATTCAATATATGTTAATATATAATAAAATAATTGTGAAGTGCTTTAAGGCCTAGTTAGATAGACGAAAACCAAACGAAAACGAAACAGACCGAAACGAAAGGCAAATTTGTGATGGTTATATAGCCGAATCGGTTTTTGACGGTTTTGACTATTACATTTTCTGTTCTTTGTATTCTGATAAATACAAGGAAATAAAATGGTTTTTGAATTTGCTATTTTTGACCATTTTGATTATGTATATTATTTTATATATGTTTTTGTCATATAATTCTTCGTATTTTCTAACATTTTCTATTAAAATTTTCGAATCAATTTCATTATTAGGTATCTCTTCTGCCATTTTAATTTTTTTGTGTTTGACGTTTGATAAAAAAAAGCCCCAGTAAACAAAATATTCACAATTTATGAAAATTACAACAAATACTATCAATCATTGAGAACTTCGACCGAAAACGAAACGAAAAGAAACGGAAATGAATCAATCTATCAGTTCGTTTTCGTTTCGGTTCGTCTATAATGTCAAATTCTTTGGAAGCAAAAAGATCAAAAAAATTTGATTATAATCAAAAAATGTTGATCACAAATCCCTTCTCATGTTCTTTCGAAGAAAATAATTGATTTTTTTTTGATTTGTAATCAAATTGCAAAATCCCAAATTTTTGGAGGATTTGTTTTGAGATCAAAACAATATGACACGTCAATGTCAAAACAAACAAAAAGAGACGCGTCATTTTCATTATCGGCAATATAATTTGGTGTTTATATTTTGACGTGCTTTACTACATAAGATAATAGTGTTTATTTAAACTAAATATTAGAAATAATGTTAATTTTTGTGGTATTTAAAGTGAATTTGGTGTAATTAAAACCAAACCTAACCTCCCAACAAACATTTTTTGTTGTTGTTTGTTTTGATTTCACTTTAAACAAATATAAACAAACCATTTTTTCTTTTCGTGTTCTCTGGACAACAAAATAATTGAGTGTTTTACAAAAAAAATCAAATTCAAGTTAAAATATAGCTTTCCATTACAATTATTTAAATTAATATATTAATTACATAACACAATATATTATATAAATAATTAATATATAACGTAAACTACATAATTACAAAATTTAAATAAATATTATATGTAGTAAAGAATTTTTAAAGTATTTTAATAATAAATATTTTCATTTGTATGCCGCCAAGTTAATTTTTCAAATATTACTCATACTAACTCAGATTTTTTTTTATTTATATAAATCGGCCTGTATTGTAGTATTGTTTCGATTCATAAGTTTTGTAGTATTGATTTAATTCATAAGTTTTGTTTCGGTCCGTTTCGTTTTCGTTTCGTTTATATAACTAGGCCTTTAGCAACCAAAGTTTTTTATTCAAATATGTATTTATATCAGATACTATCTTGGTGATGCCATTTTTGGTTCCATGGAACTTTGATTTTTGAAGAATTTTGCCGGCTGTTGAGCTATTATAAAACACACTCATCGTTTAATGACAGCTTGTTTATTTATTTACATTTAATAAAATGCATAATTTGATTTTAATAAGAAAATATGAAAAATCGGATGAAACTAAATTAAATATGATAGTTAAAGACTATGTAATGTCTAAAGCAAACGATGCATTTTGGTTTTGTTTGTTCCGTGAGGTAAAAAACTTAACTCGCCAATATTTTGATCCATAATAAAGTAATGTTTTTTGCTTTCCACTGTTTATAGATTACAATTCAGCTAATTGTTCTAATATCTGCAATTTTATTCATATTTTTTGGAGTACCACTAATTTATTGTATCGCCACACTTCCTGGAGTTATTATGTTTATGTATTTGTCCGTCCAAATTAGTTATTTTAACAAAGCTATAGAATTGACTAATGAACCCTATAAAGTTAGTTGGGTAGCTGAAGTTTATGAGCCACTTACGTTTCGCCAATCAAAAATCGAAATGGAATACGGTAAAATAGAAGCGCTTAATTTAGAAACTATTCCAGAGCTTAAAAAGATGAGAAATCAAATAATTGGTACGGTAAGTGTGAAATCGCACCAATTACTTGAAAATGCTGGTTGGGTGTTTCGTTTGGCGGTTGATCCACAATATAATTTCGCCAGAGTTACAGAGTACCTTATGGAGCATGTAATCAAACATTCCAGAGAAGATGGGCTATTTTCAATTGAAACTGTAACGCCGGAGTGCCATGATGATGGGCGAGAAGTTTTACTTCGGTTAGGTTTCTCGATTAGGCAGGTGTACCATAAAAATGTTTTTGGAGGGATATTTAAATATATGAAATCTCAATTAGACTACGAATACGAAGAAAATAAGAATAAGTATTATGAGAATTTCATTCAAATTGACTGAGAGATTAAACTCGTATTGCTTACGTAGACTGCTTAAATTATAATAATTTAGAATATTTATGTTTTATTTTTAAGAATCCAAGAAATTCGAAGTAGCCCTATAAAAATGGGCAATGGAAGATATTTTATGGCTATTTTATTATAGCACAAGTAAACGTCAAAAAATAATTTTATGACTACAGAAATTATTTAATAGTTCGTAAAATTACTTATTTTTTAATTATCTATTATAATCTTAGATATTCAAATTAGTTCTACAATAAAAGTAAAGCATTATAAATTAGTTTATTACATTGTTAATTAATTTATAGCAATATGTCCGAAATTGAGCAATTGATTTCGAACAGTACAAAATCAAACGGTTTTAAAACGGGGCCCGTTAGTGGGAAAATTCTCATCGGACTTACTGGAGGCATTGGTCTTGGCCTTAGTATTGTATGTATTCCCTTTGTATCTCCAGCATTTCGTAAATATTGTCTACCTTACGTGCCTGCCACGGCGAAACAAATAGAGAATGTGCTTTCCGTTATACCAAAGGGCCGGTTGAACAAACTGTTAGATATTGGATCGGGGGACGGCCGAATTGTAATATCCACTGCCAAGTGCTCGAACTTTGTGAAATCTGCCCATGGAGTTGAATTAAATCCTTGGTTGGTTTATTATTCCAGACTATCGGCTTTTTCAAATGGAGTATTCAATAGAACAAAATTTTTTCGGCGTGATTTGTGGAAATTCGATACATCTGTTTACAACTGTGTGGTTATTTTCGGAGTGGAGCAAATGATGCCAGCCATCGAAACAAAACTAATAGCAGAATTAAAATCAGATACCGAAATCATCGCGTGCCGGTTTCCATTGCCAACATTAAAACCGAACAAAACCATTGATTCTGGCGTAGACACTGTTTGGAGCTATAGTATTAAGAAATGAAACAACAGGATTTGTTATTGATGGTTTAATAGGTTTAAGGGTTTTGATATAGTATCACTGATTTTAGAGTAAATAAAAAATACAAAATATCAAAAAAAAATGTTTAAAAGTTTCTTCCTAGATAAACTCTTGAATTAACCGATTCATGGAAAATTTCTTGAAATCCAAGTTTTGTGTAAAATTGATGAAGGAACCGATCTGTTTGATTGATGCATACATGAACGCCGAACGATCCGTTGGAACGGAGTGCTGCAAGTAATATTGTGACAAGACGTTTGGCTACCGATTCTTCAATATCGATAATGTCTTTAATAATCGAGCATGTCATAAACGATGGATGAGTATTCAATACTTCCTGTGGACTATCGTATTTAAAGTTATGGAAGTGGTTAATCGATTCTTTCGCGGCGGGGGTTAGCTCTGGCGAATCGAGCAGAGTTAATGGATATTTTAAGCACATCGCAGGAAGCCAGCACATTTCTTGATTTCGATAAAATGTCTTTGCGTCAAGAGCAGCACACGCATATCCAACAATTTTACTAAAACTGTTTTCGGCGATTAGACAGAATTCAGGATTTATCGTGATGAAAGGTTGAACTAAGCGATCAGTAGGGATTGTTTGTAAACTTTTGCTGAATAATTCAGTGCAATCAGATCCATCCCGACATGTTTGATGGCATATTGAACAAACAGCTTCTTCATCCATGTGATTGTAAGGACGAAACGTATAAAAATTAGTTGTTGGTGTATCTGGAAGTTTGTACAGAAACAGATCATTTCCTGAATCAACCGGGATTAATCGTTGTAAATCTGCTGTCAGTCCCCCGCGAAAAACCCATGGTTCTTGATCCCCTGACATAAAAGTTTCTTTCCAGCCTTTACTAAACCAAGTATAACTTCCTTGGGTGTATGAGTTTATGTTTGCTGGAAATTGGCCTAAACTGAGCCATTTTACAAAACCTAACAGCAGTGTCATAACACTAGCAATATCCCAGACGTACGAATACAAATCGTAACAAAGCTCTTTATTGGCACAATTAGCCAATTTTTTGCCTAATCCAATAACGGCATGACACAGTCTGGTAAATTTTTCCGAGCGGCGATACCATTCCTGCACTTCGGGTTTTAATTCAAGGTTTTTCCTTGAGTGTGCAGCATTGTTTACCAAGAGATTGGCATTTGTTTTGAGCCAATAAAATTCATTTAGGATTTGTAGTGCCTTCGTGCCATGTTCGAACGGCAAATAGAATAAATCGCATAGTAAATGAAGATCTTCAGTAACAATATCAGCCTTATCATAATCCTCCAAAGCAACTGTAGGTATGGTTGACACATCCGACATTTCTATCTGCATACTAGCAACCGATGATGTTGAGTTATTTTCGGACATGTTTACGTCATCCGATAATAGTTTATTTGGCAAACTTTTAGGTGAATTATTCAGCGAAATAAGACTATTACCACCACATTCCATTGGCTCGATAGTACTACTTGGGGACGGATTATCCATTTCGGTATTCATCTTTTGCTCGCTTATGATCGCATCATCATCATCAATAACATCATTATTGTTTTCATTATGGTGTTTTTCTTTTACTCCATCGCCGTCGACATCGCAAATCGTTTCTTCGATTTTATTTTCTTCCGATTTCGAAATGGTATTTTCAATTCCGCTCTGCTTTATCGACATGATGGGAATCGTTAAACTTGAAACGGGAATTTTATCAGGAAGAGATAAATTAGTTACACTTGAAACAATTGGGTTGCGGATCGTATCGTTCGTGATTACTTTTGTGGATGATACAAGAGAATTCATTATTAGATTTGGAATCTGTGGTAGTGGTTCCGAAACCACAGAACTACAAACTTCAGCGAACGCTTGTAATTGAGAAGTATTTACTTCCGGCATCGACATTTGTGCAGTTGTTGTAGACGATGTGGTCATAGTTGTTAAACTCATACAAGTGTTAACCGATGGGATGATTGGAATTATTGGCATTACCACTGAAAATATAACATACAATTAAAATTGTATTGGAAAATCAGGTAGTTCAATGAGTACTTGTAACTGGGGGATGTGGTTTTGTGATTGGTCCCCAGGCTTCCTTTGCAATAAAAAATTCTGGTAGCCAATCCGTAATTGCATTTCTAAAATTATTCAAAAGTTGTAAATCTCATTATAATTGAAACAATTTACTTACTTTAATGCAGTTCGAGGATGGTACACATTTTTCGATAAATAAATTGGAGCCTCTTCCAATCCCTCTTCGTTTTCAGTTTCTAATTTTATATCCGCTGAGATTGAGCAATTATTTAGTTTCATATCCGAATTGCATTTGGACCAATAAGCTAAAGTATGTATTCCTATGGTATTGGCGTAAAACTCACAATTAGGATTAGTGACAACACCTTTCAGTAAAGACTTCAATTCAGGTGACCGGCCTGAATATGGACCCAAGAATACTCGTTTTTGATCATAATCATTGGCATGCAAATTATCCCAAATGACAGGTAGTCTCTGGAGAACGTCACTTATTTCTTGTAAAGATTCAATTGTTAACCTTTTCGAAATAACTTTCTGACCGGTCCATAAAATATTGATTTCTTTATCTAATTTCGATCCAATAGTACTCAAATATTCGGATTGCGATACAGTTGGAATTGCCCGAGAACTACAATATTGCGTTGGACAAAATAAAAATTTTGGATTATTTAGATGACTAAAAACTTCATTTGTGACAGAAACTTGAGCTTGGGCAAAACTTTGAAAGACTTCTTTGTCCGACTTTGTCATTTCTGACTCAATATCATCAAATAACAGTGCAAACGCTTCACAACCAAATTGAGATACTTGTTCTAGTTTACGTTTCAGTGCTGTTAACTCTTTTGTATTACTGTAAGTTATATCTAGCCCAGGTGAGAGCGCATAGTAAAATGCTATATTTTGTTCCTTTGCCGCAGCTATTAAACTGGTTAAATGATCGGCTTCTTCTACTGTATATAACTCACGCCAATATGCTCTATGTTTGTAATCATCTTTCGGGGCATACACGTACGAGTTCATTCCCCACAATTTTAATCTGTTTAGAGTACACAATGTGAAAGTGAATTAAAAATTTGAAAATTACCAAAACATAAGACATACTTTCGAAACAAATCTTTCCGCTGCTCTGTAGTCCATGGCCGCCCATAAAATCCTTCAACCACACCACATATAAAATTACCATTTTGTGTGTCTACGTTATCATCGGAATCTTTAGTTGCAGTCATCACGATCTCTTCATCTTCCACCATATTTACTATTTTTGTAGTCAATTCAACACAATGCAGTAAAACAAAGTTGTGAAAAGTCTTGGGAAATCGTCGAACTCAAAACAACACAGACAAAAAAACAATTAATTTTGCTCTTGAAAATCCCTTGTTAAACCAAATCCCAAACGTGTTTATATTATCGAACAAACAATTACATTATATGTTAGATTTAAATTAGTTTTAATTTTTTACTTAAAATCGGAAAATCGAATTATTTTAAAATACACAAAATGTTTGATTTTTTTTGTTTGACACTTTAAAAGTCAAGAAAAGATAATAACCTAAAAATAAAACTTTCCATCACGAGGTGCCCGATGTACGAGGGAAGCGAACCAATTCTGTTAGATCGTTAATCGATTTTCGATGTTTTTCCGATGAATCTTTTGTTGCATCTGCATGGAACATGCCTAATGTGGGAACTATAGATAGAATAAAAAGAATAAAAAGAATAACGTAAGAAACGAAGACAAAAAATTATTATTCCAATTTGACATTACGGCCATAGATGACTTGAAATATTAAGTTCATTCATATATTTTTGTGATATATTTCCTACAATTATGAATGAAACTACAATATTTTTGAGTATAAACGTATTTATATCAACAAATATATGTTTTTAAAATTATAAAAATTGTTTATATGCGATTTAAATCACCACAATTCGATAAAATATTTTTTTAGGTTAGGTTTAGAAAAATACAATTCTACAGTGTATTGAAAATTATTTCTGATATTATATTCATATTAGCATATGCATACATGAATATTTTATAAATAGAATAGATAAAACACACGAATAATTTAAAATTCCCTTATATAAAAAAGTAAATATGCATATTACATTCGGCGCACTAAAATTTATTTGGGTTTTGTTGTTGTAGTTATTAAGTTTTTTATTCTTGGGCGAAAATTATCGCTCGGTTATTCTTTTTAAGTGACAGCAAAAATGAAAAAAAATTAAACGCAATTTCTGTTATTCTTTTTATATTTATTATTCTCAGTATAGTCGATTGCATGTAAATCCTCTCTTTCGCTCTCTTACGTTATTCTTTTTATTCTTTTTATTCCATCTATAGTCCAGCCATAAACTTTGAGCATCGATAGGATCCCATCACATGAATTTTTATTAAACCATTTTCTTAAATTAGCCCATGGTAACTTATGGGTAATTTTAATTTTTTAATAAGGGTACCAATGTTATTCAAGTTACTATGTCTATACAAAAATTAATGATATTTTCGTTGGAAATGTCTGGCAAATAAACTAATGGTACTATTCCACTACAACAGCGTTTTATTTTGCAGGCAACTAGAACGAGATAAAAATATAGATTCTGTCTGTGTGTGACCCGTACATCCCAGATTCAGCTGTCAGTGTAAAGAAACGTATATCATATTCGTTCGAAATGCCAGGCAACAAAAACTTGCCCGGATTCAGCTGTCAGGGCAACATTTTGACATTACAAATTCGCTTACAAAAAAAAATCTTGCCCGGGTTAACTTTCGCTATATTTTGTCAGATTTTATAAAAAAAATTACGCATACATATATACAAAAGTAAACGTCACAACATAAATATCAAAACAAAGACACCGCGTCCGGCGTCATTTGTACAATTTAATTTTAAATTTATTTGTGCATTTAATAGATTTATTAAAATTAAGGATAATTTGTAATTTTGTTTATGCGACGTATTTTCAAAATATCTTTTTTACTAAAATGTTGTGTTTATGTGCGAAATTATATAATTTCTTATGTTTTTAATTGAAAATTATTGATATTGAGTGGTAAATAAATTAATAAAATTGAGAAATGGGAGACACTCTATTGAACATTTTAATTCTTTGCTTTATAATTTTTTATTATACCGATGATAACAAGCTGAAATGATAAACCCGGCATTTATAATAAACAATTTTTTGTCTTTCTTTTCACAAATACTACTACAAAAGTCAGGTAAATTTTATTCATGTTCGTTTACATAAAATCCGGGTAAATTTTTGTTGTAAAAGTAAACGCATATGCTATTACACTAGATGAACAGTCAGGGTAACATTTTGACATAACATGTTCGAAAAAAAAACACCCGGAAAAGTTACTTCGTGTAACTTTAAAAAATCACGATATTTTATCCGATTTTATAAAAAATTTACGCATACATATGTGCAAAAGTAAACGTCAAAACATAAATGTAAAAACAAAGACACTGCGCCATTTGTCCAATTCAATTTTGAATTTATTTTCGATTTTAATAAATGTATTAAAATTGTAAAGATAATTTGTAATTTTATGCGACGTTGTTTCAAAATATCTTGTGTTTATGTGCGATAACTATATAATTTCTAATATTATTAATTAAATTTTAATATTGAGTGATAAATAAATTAACATAAATTTGAGATGTGGGAGACAATATATTAAAAATTTTAATTTTTTGCTTTATAATTTTTATTATATCGATGCTAACAAGCTGAAATAAAAAAACCTGTCATTTATAATAAACAAATTTTTGGCTTTCTTTTTACCAATACTAATACAAAAATCGAAATCTTTACACAGAAATCGGAAAGTCCAACAAAATGAGCACAAGTTTACATTTCACGCAATAATACTTTTATTCAGCAAAATTCAATGGCGTGTTTTTCGCAGATACGATATTTTTGTTGCTTCTTTTTGTACAATTTGTACTTTAAAGTTTGTAATTTAATGTTCCTAATACTTCCAAGTTAATACAAAGCCAAAAACAACAAAAACTAATAAATTACCCTAAAGTTACTCCACATCTTCGGAAATGGATCGGGTAAATTTTGTCAGCAAGTTACTCAAAAGTTACCATGGGATATTTCCGAAAACGCTTATTATAGGATAGCATAAACCATTAATTTTTGTTTTATGATATATCCGCTACATTTCTAATAAAGTTATCCCGATGACCCTATTATGGCTTTTTCAGAAATATGAAATGGGGAATTAGTAACAACTGAGAACTGTTTTTCTAGCAGTTTAGAATTTTTTATTCCCCAAATTTTATTCTGTGGTCCTATATCGGCAATTCCTCGGGAAGTGAACTGGGGAAAGATTTTACATATAATTTCTGTTTAAATTATTTTTTTCTTGCCTACTGAGGAAAAAATATTGATGTAAATTTTTATAAATTGGGAATAATGTTTCTTTAGTGAAACTAGCAGGGAAATATATTCCCAATTATATTTTGTTTTCAAAAAAATTACCACTTAGTTTTAACCTTAGTATTTTAGTATTCCCGAAAAAAAATAATTTAATCAGAAATTATAGTATGTAAGAATTTTCTCCAGTTCAGTATTCTCGGGGAATTACCAGAATAGGGATTCGTATATTTTTGAATTATTATTAAATAAACATTAATTTATCTTAAAAATATATATTAAAAATAAAGTAGATCTCTCTACACACCAGACATATTTATTTCCGCCATTCGATCTGCGAGAAAAAAGAGTGAACCTTTCCATATTAACGAATTGTTATTTGAAGACTTCTTTAAAATTAACTCTCGCCAGTGATACAGGTCCTTTAAACATGATGGATTTGATCCGAACTAAAAGTTTTGAAAGTGGCTAGAGCACTATCTACATCGATCTTATGTAAACATTCATACAACGAAGACTTTAAAGAAGTGATCACTGTTAAGAGAAAGAAAAAGATCCTATTTCTAATGTTACGTTGAATAGCGATTTCTATTCTAAACCAGGGATCTCACAGAAACAGAAGGATATTATCTGTTAAATTTAGTCCAAAAAACTTAATTCCAAAATATTACAGAGCTTTTAATGAAAATTTGTATTTTTATTGCCTTTAAAATTTTATTATAATTTTATTGTCTTTGAAACTTGAATTGTTATTATTTTATTGTTTATTTGAATTAAGTTGTGATATCTGATGAAAAGTGTGATATTGAATAAAACTCTTTAAGTAAACAAACCTTATTTTTATCTGATTTGAGGAGAACCAAAGTGGCATAACTTCAAACGATTCTAAAAAAACTGTGAATTTAAAATTTTTTCCCAACAATAACATCTTATTTCTAGTTGTGCCACGTGTTTGGAAACATTTGTGTATTAAGATTGTTATAAGTCGAAGTAGGTTAGTTTTCAGGCTGTAGGCGAGCCCACAGCCGTTTCTTATGTTTCAACATACGTTTGTTTAATAAAATACAATAAATCTCACTAATATATTTGTTGTTCATGCCGTTATGCAAATTAGTTAAGGAAGTTATATATGTATAAGAAATTTATTTATACTTCAAATGTATGTCCTCAAAAACTTGCATTTTTGAGTTATGTCAAGGTAGCAGGGAATGAGCGATATAAGTATGCAGATGTAATAAATTATTAAAGACGGGATTTAAATTGTTTATTATGGTAAGGAAACGATAAGAAATAATTAATCTGGCAATATGAAAATGTACTGAACTTGGTGTGCGGAAGAGTACTTAAAGACGAAGGCATGAAAACAAACGGATTACTAATAGTATTTGTCCTACTTTAATATATTCGTTATTGACGGTTAAAAAAGTTAGAACCACTTATCTATAAACGGGTTCAGGTTGAAATTGCATATTTTAAAACGGAATTTGAAAAAAACGGCATTTCTCAAAACTGCATTTTTCAAAACGGCATAAGGTACAAAACGGCATAAGGTACAAAATAGCATTTTTCAAAATAGCATATTTCAAAACGGCATAAGGTACAAAACGACATAGGTACAAAACGGCATTTTTCTAAACGGCATTTTTCAAAACGGCATTCCACAAAATTGCATTTTTCAAAACGTCATTCTTCAAAATTGCATATTTCAAAACGACATAGGTACAAAATCGCATTTTTCAAAACGGCATTCCTTAAAACAACATTTTTCAAACAGGCATTTTTCAAAACGGCATTTTTCAAAATTTCATTTTTCGAAACGGCATTTCACAAAATTGCATTTTTCAAAACGGCATATTTCAAAATAGCATATTTCAAAACGACATAGGTACAAAACGGCATTTTTCATAACGACATTTATCGTTTATTTAGATTCTCTTTAATACATACATATATAAATAAATTTTAACTTAATATTAATTACATACCAAAAGATGTCATCGGCAATTTTTTTGTACAACCAAATAAAATTCGAGTACAAAAATATAACGCACGACTGCAAACGAAAAATAGCTAAAGATGGTAATTTAACTTTGTTCGGTTGGTAAAAATTGAAATTGGTAAACTGGAAAATTGGTAAAACTTAATAATTTTGGGATTCGACATTAATAACAATTAATTATTACAAGTTTGAAATGCAGTAAATATTAATGTTCGATGCTGCTGAAATATTCGATTCATTTTAGTAAGTATTTCCGTTGCATTTCGCCCACTGTTTCGAAGTAACATCAAATTAATAAAACTATTACAAACCGTTTTTAACATAATATGTATACCAGGTGCCATATATACCTGGCTTCGATGTAGTATACAGGATATTTTGATGTAAACATATGCCATACCCCATATTATATAGGTGCGATAAACTTAAAATTGTTGTGATTTCTAAAAATGTACTATCTTGACCGATAAATTAAAATGCATGAAAATACTTGCATGAGATGTATTCCAATATGAAGTAATCTGCTACGACCATGCAATTGTCGTAACTAACTAGAACTTCGAAGCTCTATATAAAAATTTAGGTGAAGGAGAATATTATATGCATTCTAAATCTTCAAATAATTTGTAATTCCAATGAAGGTAAATTTTTCTTATAACATACCTACTAGTTTTTATAAAAAATATGTAGAAGAAATTTGCCATAATCAATTTCATTTGTAAATTCAACTCTACCACAGGAACATGTGAAGTTTGATCTTAATCGACCAAGAAATAGACAAGTTCCTTTTCATTTGGCTTTATCCTAGAATTTGATCCAAGAATTGTTCAAAAATTTCATTCATGTCAAACTTCATCGTGTTCCGTTAATAAAAATTCGTACCAGTTGGCCATATTCCAGAATTTAATGAAAAGATTTCTAGATTTATAATCGATTGAAATATTTCATTTTATATTATGCAGTTTTAAAAATGTCGTTTTGAAAAATGCCGTTTTGTACCTATGCCGTTTTGAAGTATACAGTTTTGAAAAATGCAATTTTGGAAAATGCCGCTTTGAAAAATGCCGTTTTGTACCTATGCCGTTTTGAAATATGCAGTTGTGAAAAATGCCGTTTTGAAAAATGCCATTTTGAAAAATGCTGTTTTGAAAAATGCCGTATTAACCCTTATGCCGTTTTGAAATATGCAGTTTTGAAAAATGCAATTTTGTACCTTATGCCGTTTCGTACCTTATGCCGTTTTGAAATATGCTGTTTTTAAAAATACTGTTTTGTACCTTATGCAGTTTTTAAATATGTCGTTTTGAAAAATGCAATTTTAAATTATGCGTTCTGAACGGATTCCCTATAAACACATGGATACGATATCAGTGACAAAAACCATATAAAACAACAGCAAAAAATGAGAGCATATTTTTCGTTTATATACACCTCTTATTGCTTTAAAAAAATATTTCCGAACGTTAGGACAGTATCGAGGATAGATTTACACCCCAATTGTCATAGTCGTCTCATTTCAAGTAACGTGACTAGAGTCGTGTCACGTCGCACAAAAATTGGAATTGTTGAAGTCGATTCAAGCGCCACGACGGCAATTAAGAAAAATAAGAAGAAAATACTAGTCACTTCTTTTTCTCCTGACAATTAAGAATAAAATACATACTTGTCACTTCTTTTTACTTGTAAAAATTGATCTGACAAGAATGTTATTTAAAGCAAGATTTTTCGATTAAAATGACTATAGGCGTAATAAACGACTATGATAATAGTAAAAATTAAGTGACGTGACTACAGTCGTCTAAAATGATGTGATACGACTATGATAATTGGGGTGTTAATTTCGAAATTTTCTGAAATTGGATTTTTATTACTATAGTCAATAAAAAATAGTAATATCCAAATGATTTAAATTATATATCAAATTTTACTCATTTAATTCATGTGATACCGCTTTTGTGTGCAAATTTCTTCTTGCGATTTCCCTTGATATTTCAAATGCGCACCTGCAAATAAACCTCGAATAAAAAATAGAGTTCGTGTCGTCAAAACGTCGAACATCAAAAACTCATAGGAACTAGTTTTCTGTTTACATAAATTTGATTTTCGTTCGAAAGCTCGAACTTTAAGAAAATAAAAAAAAAAAAAAAAAAAAATTCTTTCTTTGTCACAAACGAAGAACTATTTTTGTAATTTTTACTTTTGTTTTCTATTGTAATGGGTTTTATTGTGATTGTTCCGTACATTGGTCTATCCTCAGTGATCTCGAATTAAATACACAGTCATAGGAAATTATTCCATTTTAGCGTCAATCTAGTGACAAACGACTATGATAATCGACACCTACTTATACACAATCAACTTCCCAACCACCCCATACTTTTTCGTCCGTTATCACTGGACCGCGTATAATTTGAATTTTTCACTCAGAGATGGAAAATTTTGTAAGAATCCCAACAATCAGTTTCGAACAGATGAGATTATTGATTTGAAAAAAAAATCAGTCAGAATCATAGAAAACAAAAGTAAAAATTATAAAATAAATTCGTAAAAAACACGAAAAGTTAATTGTGAGAATGAAACATAGATGAAAAATATGAAACAATCGATTTCGTTAGGCTAGCAGTAATTCGCTAGTACTACAAATACATGGTGTTGTCCTATATATACAGACAAAATATTCCAATGTAAGTAATACAACATCAGTCGTCGCGACCTGATGAGAAGACTGGTTTTTTCAAATCAATAATCTCATCCGTTCGAAACTGATTGGTTGGGATTCTCACAAAATTTTCCATCTATGAGTCAAAAATTCAAACTATTTTTCCTCTACATATAGTATTTGTCAAGTCGTATCCATATGTATATAGATAGATCAGTGGTTAGAACAGCCCGCTAGAGGATCATGTTGCAAGTACCAGACAAATGGTGCAGTGGTTAAAACTTTGGCAATTGGACCGGGAGGTACTGGGTCGACTCCCACCAGAGGCCGGGATGCAAAACGACAGGTTGACATGGAGTAGGCATTACATGCAATGTAATAATTATTTGGTGGTATACTGTAATAATGTGAGTAGATGAATGGGAGGTGTTGGGTGCTCGTGATTGGAAAAGAGGTAATTTTCAAAGGACATTAGATCCACAGGATAATTAAAAGTCAAGCAGGATGTTTTTTCATTATATTTATAATTCACAAAACCATTAAAATTATATTTTTGAACAATAATTTTATAATGGTTGTTATATATAGTCATAATTCAAGACAAATTAAACCAAGTTAAGCTATCATAAGTAAAACGAATAAAGTATCGCGAATGATGCACAAATATCAAAATTTGTAGTTATCGAAGTTTATTGAAATTCCGCTAGATGGGATTCGTCCAATTATCAATTGTGATTAAAAATGAGATAGTTGCTTTGTATGTATAAGTATACTGCTGAATTTTTTGTTGACGTCCTTATTATTCCACTGGAGCAATCAGGTTTCCGATCAGACCTGAATCAACTACATTTTCAGTCTCTGTGGGTTATCAGGGTAATGATTTAAGAATTGTGTTTGACGGCCATATGTTGTGCCTTGTTTAACGTAATGAATTTCTAAATTTGTCTCATCCATATGTAAATAATACCTTGTATTTAATTTCTGGTAAGATTATGATGATAAATCGCTTACTGACAATGATGAGAAAGCGATTAGTAGGTTAATCGGATCAACCCGTGAGAGTAGCGTTTAATTTCCAAAACATGTGTCAAAATCAAAACCGGCTCCCCGAATTAAAAAAAAGCTGACTTAAAAATGGTGTTTTTTCCGATTTAAAGCCAGCGTTTTTGTTTCATTTTAAAATTGACTTATAATCTGTAATGAAAATGAAATAAAAAAAGCTGACTTTGTTAATGCATATCATAAGTCATTTTGAAAATGATTTAAGAAGTATGTCTATAAATGGCATAAAATGTGTCTTTTTCAGACATTTTGAAAATGAAATAAAATATGTATTTAAAATCGATATAAAACGTAAAATCTACTAATATGTGGCCGAATAAACGCGCTTAGTTGTTTGTAATGCAAAATATGCATTTTTTAATTCAATTTGAAATTTGCAATTTTGCACATTTTCATTAATGAAAGCATAGTTGAAAATTTTGAATAAACAAATTTAAATGTAAATGAATTTAAATTTAAATTTAGTACATTTTGTGTATGTGTATTAAAAACAAATGTAAATTTTATGTTTATAATGTGAAATAAAATATGCCATTTTTAAGTCATTTTGAAAATGAATTAAAAAATATATTTGTAAAATGACATAAAATATGCCTTTCTTGGTCATTTTGAAATTATTATTTTTTTTTGTAAAAAACCTTTGTTAAGTCAAAAAATTTGTTAAAAATATGCTTTAAAAAGGTCCTATTTTTAGGGGCTCCCAGTCAACATTTTTAATTTCAGCCTTTTTTTAATTCAGGGAGCCCTCAAAACCTAAAATATGTATGTATAGAAATTTACCCCATTTACATGCAACCAACATTTTGCTTCTGCAAAATGAAAGAGATATAAAATAGACTTTTTGTACATGAAAGACAAGAAAAGAAATATATTCGAGTATTTGTATGGCAACAATTTTAAAATTAACAAAACATTATTTTATATTTATGTATAAATGTTAAGGATTCTCATTAAAAAGAGACGCCATCGGCCAAAGATTAAAATATAAATTTCACATTTGGATTAATTAAAATAAATTAATAATAATGCTATAAACAAATTATGGCATTGCTATATATGTTTATTTCTTTCTCGCATATTGAATATTTTTTTACATCGGATGCTTTTTATTTACCTGCAAAAATTTGCAAATGAAAACAATTTTTTAAGAATAGCCGCATTAACTTACCAGCGAACATGTTAAAGCAAACCATCCGATTCAAAAAATTCGACCAATTCGATGTTCGAACCAAATGAGGTTACCCATATTGGTTGTAAAATAAAATCCATAATTATAATGGCGGTTTATCAGTATTTGTCGTATTAAAGTTTTGTCTGCTTAGTAAAAAAATATATTGAATTAAGAATTTGTTTTAATACCAAATTAATTAAATAAATATATAATTTGTTGCACAATTGATAGTACATATTAAAGCTATAGATTCATAAAACAATTGCGGCAAACATAGTGTCAAGAAGTGTACCAAACAAAAACTTGAAATTACAAGAAAAGCAAAAGAAAAACATTAGCGTGTTAAAGGGGGACGCTATAGTTTTTTGAAGCAAATTGTTTCTGATATTGTATTTGTTGTGCAAAATAATCTAAAAAAAAATGATGAAAAAAGCAAAGCCACCACTATTGTATGATCCGTTAATTATACCGCGGGTTAAACAGGTAAACCTTCGAAAAGAACTTTGGTTTTGTGGAGCGTTATGTTGATGGAGAGTGAGGTTATGTTTTATTAAATTTGTTTAATTGCATTTTTAGTATCTAGAAGAAAATGTTCATCAAACATATGTGGATGTTACAGTAATGGCAAAGGAGTTACAAGATCGTTATCGTGAATACAGTAGACGCAAAACAGTTCCATTCCGTATATTAGTAGAACAAGCTTATAAAACTGTTCTACACAGCTATGGATTAGATAGTAATCCCAGTTCGGAAAATGATGGGGATGGAAATTCAGATTTAGAATTGATGGACGAAAATAGCCAACCAAATCATATGACCGACACAATAAACTCAATGTATATGAATAACAAAAATAAAAATGCAGCTCAAAATTCTGACGAATTGATCGATATTAGTAGCGATGAGAGTGGTGATGAAGAAGGAATACCAACTACAACATCGAGTGAACCAACGATACTCTCCGATAAAAATGATTTAAAATTAATGAAAGGTTTGGAATATCCAGCTGTACCTGGGATAACAATAACAAAATTAAAAAATTCATCCCACTGTAATTCAACTGGAGCACAATCAAAACATGAACGAAGTTCAGAAATATTAAAAGTTCCAACGCTTCGAAAAATGGGTTCAAATTATCCACCACAATTGCAACCGCCGTCAATGATGCAAAATGAAAAATCGCAAAACTCAAGGAAGCAGGAATCACAAAAAAATGCACGTTCGCAAAATCATCAGCCGCAACAAGATCAGTCACTAGAGAACAGCCATGCTAGTAAGAAAAGAAAAACTGACAGTGGCGCAGAAGTAAGTTATCAGGGAACAACCTCACCAAAAGTAAAGAAATACAAATCGACAGTTGTCCCAAAAACCTCGAACACATTTTTTATGGATGTTGGCGGCATGGACAAAATTTTAAAGGCGTTGTGTGAATTATTGTTACATATCAAACATCCAGAAGTTTATCGCCACATAGGATTACCACCTCCACGTGGTTTTCTTCTTCACGGACCACCGGGTTGTGGCAAAACACTTTTAGCCCAAGCAATTGCCGGTCAGTTAAATGTACCATTAATAGAAATAACCGCAACAGAATTAATCGCGGGTGTTTCTGGTGAATCCGAGGAAAGGATTAGGGATCTATTTGAACAAGCCATTGCGCTCGCTCCTTGCGTTCTTTTTATTGATGAAGTTGATGCAATTTCCTCGAATAGAATGCATGCTTCAAAAGATATGGAAAGACGTATTGTTACGCAATTACTAAGCAGCATGGATGCATTATCGAGTCAAGAAAAAGGCGATCAAGTATTAGTTATAGGCGCTACGAATCGTCCGGACTCTCTAGATCCAGCTCTACGCCGTGTCGGTCGGTTCGATCAAGAAATTTCACTTGGTATACCGGATCGTGAAGCCCGTATTAGAATATTGGAAGTAATTTGTGATCCGCTACAAATTGAAAGGCCTTTCGATTTTGAGAAAATCGCGGAATTAACACCCGGCTATGTTGGTGCGGATTTACTAGCATTGGCGATACGGGCCGCATCGTTAGCAATTAAACGTGCATTCCTAGAAAAGGAGGAAGAAGTGATGAGACGTAAAATTCAACGGGTTACTAAACAGAAACCATCAATTCCACCTGTGGTGAATTTGGTTGATGATTCCATATTAATGGATGTGGATGATGTTGTTGCTGAGGTAAAAGCGATAAATAATGAAGCTCCACCGAAACCTGACGAACCAACGACATCTGCAGTTTCAACCGAAAATGGAGAACTAAAAGAAGCTACTGCCACCGTTCAGATTGAAGATGATAAAATAATTGAAACTGAAAATCCAAAAGCAAATGATAAAGTAGAGGATATCGCAGAAGTAATGGATGCAGAGACTACACCGGCAACATCAACAACCGAAGACAAAACTGTTGAAATGGAAAAGGAAAAAGTTGATTCTACCGATGTCGATGATGTTGTTGAAGTATCTGAAGATAAATCTGAAGAAGTTACAGAAAATATAATTGAATCAACTGTTGCAACTACTGAAAATGATAAAGAACCGGTCAAAATACAAGAAAACGGAGAGAAAGAAGTCGTTGATACATCCGAGACCCTAGAGGAACAATTTTATAATTATCCGGATGTAAAATTAAACTTATCCCTAAACGAAATGATGAATTGGTTATCGGAAGAAGAAGCACCTATAAGTGGCGCAGATTTAGAAAATTTATGCATAACGTTTGCAGATTTCCTTGAAGCCGTAAAACACGTGCAGCCCTCTGCGAAACGTGAAGGTTTTATTACAGTTCCTGATACAACATGGGATCAGATTGGATCGTTACGAGATATTCGCGAAGAATTAAAATTGGCTATTTTAGCTCCAGTTAAATTTCCACATAAACTTGAAATACTAGGATTAACAGCTCCGTCTGGCGTATTATTATGCGGCCCGCCTGGCTGCGGCAAAACATTATTAGCCAAAGCTATTGCGAATGAAGCTGGTATAAATTTTATTTCAGTAAAAGGACCCGAGTTATTAAATATGGTGAGTTACACATAAAATAAAGTAAATTGATTGGTGCTTAATTAATTAGTAAATAATTGTACATTTTTAGTACGTTGGAGAGAGTGAACGAGCCGTGCGCCAGTGCTTTCAGAGAGCTAGAAATTCCGCACCTTGCGTTATATTTTTTGATGAATTCGATTCGCTATGTCCAAAAAGGTCAGAAACTGGAGAAGGCGGCGCAAGTATGCGTGTTGTGAATCAATTGTTAACCGAAATGGATGGTATCGAGGGTCGCAAGGGAGTATTTTTAATGGCCGCATCAAATCGACCTGATATAATTGACCCGGCTGTGTTACGTCCAGGACGTTTAGATAAAGTTTTGTATGTTGGATTGCCTAACGAACCCGATAGAGCTGATATTCTTAAGGCACTGACAAAGGTTAGTTTTAACAAAACTCATGATTATTAATAATTTATATAATGATTAATTGTTGTTGGCCATAGGACGGCACGAAACCACTCCTATCTAATGATGTTGCATTGGAAGAATTCGCAAAATTAACCGAGGGATTTACGGGAGCGGATCTGGCCGGACTGGTCCGACAAGCGTCTTTACATGCACTAAAAGATTCAATAACAATGGATACGACTATCACAATCGACGTCGAAGATGATCTCAAAGTGACTAAAAATCATTTCCAACTTGCTTTGGAGCAAATTAAACCATCTGTTTCAGCAGAGGTACGACAACAAAAATTTAAATATTTTTACAAAACCATAAAACATTATTATATTTGTATTCTAGGACCAGAAGCATTATGAAAAGCTTAAACAAAAATATGCGGCGCCCAATCAACTGAAGAATAAAAACCAACCTATAATCCAACCATCTCTTTAATTAGAAACTTAATTCATACATTATTTTCGTTTAAATATAATTAGTAATTTTGTGTTAACTGTAATTTTTTTTAAATGAAACCATTAATGATGAATGATTTTCTTCAAAATTATTTGTACAAAATGAAAGTAAATAACAGAATTTATGAAACGAGTATGTTTGAATTAATATTTAAACACTGAAATTGGAATAGAAAATACACACACCGTTTTAGAATATTTATATAAATATAATAATGTGTTGTTACAGTTACCTTTTAACGGATTTCTTTGACTCCAGAAGCGCGTCTTGTCATTTCGGTCTTATTATTTTGTAACAGTTTAGCAAACGATGGTTTAACATATTTTTGATATTTTGCAATAGTTTGCTGTGCCATTGCTCTTATTCCTAGCCAGCTTTCCTTTGTTAGGCGAGAAATAAGTTTTGGTGATGGATCAAAACAGCCACCTCCCAATTCAAAACAAAAAGTATACGGAATTTTCATACACCCATAGGCATAATCACAACTACCACCACAAATAATACGACGGAACTTTCGGGAAATAGTACCTACACGATAAATTGATCCCGTCTTCTCTTTTATTGCACGAACGCCAATTTCAGCCATGGTGTTTAATTCTTTCCAGTCAGGGGGTATTTCCCTATTAAATGTGGTATTGTAGTTAGAAAAATGGTTGGTCGCTTAATGAGAAATAAAGTTGGTTTAATTTTATACTTACTTTGAGAATCCCCAAGGATATAGTATTGATTTCGCATGGCTGTGTAAACTCATGTACATTTTACAGCGATCTTTGTTTTTTTCCATAATTTCTTTGACGATCATTGTCTCCGGTTCCGAAAACGGTTTATCACCTCGATAAGTGATTTTCTTCGGATTACAACAACCACCGTCCCAATGAAAATCGAAATTTCGATTACAATCCGTTCCAATATACAGTGATGATGTGGGTTTCCGCGTTTTACGCCAGAATCGATTAACAGCATGACTGTACTCGTAACCATCGGGATTAACGACCGGCAGTATAATCCAATCAAAGGTTTGAACTAAATCAATATTATATTCGGCTAGTTCGACTAGCAAATATATACAGTAGAGTGCCGTTGAAATTGAAATCCACTCTCGGGCATGTGATCCGGCATCAATAAATATAATATTGCGATTCTCGTTAAAATTATTCGAAATATGAATATACTTAATATTTCGTTTCTCGTAAGATAATCCCGCGTTTATCACTTTCACGTAATTGGGAAATGCTTTACCCAATTCATCTAAATATTTTTCAATAACCTTGTACCGTGGATAATCTTTCAATATTTTGAATTTGGCACCGATACCACAGGTCCACATATTATGTACATGAAAATCACTCTTTTAATATAAAAAAATACCTTTGTACAGTATAATACCGTTCCTCCCCGTTAAAACTTTTTACTTTTACTAATTTTAATTTTTTTTTTAACTGAAAATTTAGTTTGGAAATATTTTGGAAGAATTATTTAATTATAGAATAAAAAGTCACGACATTTTGTTGACTAAAAATACTCGTAATGCGAGTCTACAAACGGGAACACAATTTTCGTTTTTTGGGGGAAAATGCAAAGACGTCTGAGATATGATAATAAACTAGGCTTCAAAAACCGCACAGTGAATATTAGTGAATTCACGACTTCCGGCTGATTTGTTTGATGTACTTAGTGATTCTGTGAACGGTAGGTTAATAACAATGATATTGCGAGCGATTAACCTCCCTAAAACAAAATATTACCCAAGGTATTTTTGAATTTGTTAAAGTTTAAGCATTCAACCGTAAATAATTACCGTTATTGATCCCAAAATATAGTTGTACCTTATTTGTTTTTGATTTCTTATCAGATTCAAAAACATCGTGTATTTCTATAGTGGGAGTTATTTACAAATTTAAAATGTAATAATATTTTCGGCTTTTGCGGTTTCGTTATTGCTTAACATTTCTGTAAGGGTTCATCAATTGGTTACGATTTTGGGATATTGTTATTGTGCTGATTAATCAGGTTTCTAAAAAACATTGGTTATCCTACATTTTTGAGATGTAATTATGGTTACAATAATTCGCGAAAAACCGGGAGCAATTTTGAACCGAGGAAATAAGGTGGAAGCCCCAGATTCATACCTTCACTTTGGTGCTCTATGGGTAGCGGTAAGTTGGATTAGGCACGGGTCTAAGTTAAAATGTTAATCGCATCATGCTATACCCACTATGGCGCGCTTCGGATCATACAGCCTTATGTGTGTGTTGCGGATATCTGCGCAAGTGGTTGCTCATTTCTCCGTTTTTCGTGGAACATACTATGAATTAAATATACCAAATATAAAGGAAATGTACGGGTCTCTTAAAAATCCGAGAACTAATTGCTTACGAGAAATTGTTCATTAAACCGACTTTTAAAGGCAGAACGAGAAACGGGATTAATAATGATCAAAACTATCTTTATGGTCACAGACACGATTAAAGCTGTTCCATGATCATTCTTTCAATGACCGTTGATACATCGATACACATCAAGTAGAACGAATAAAAATTAAGGTGAATTAAGTAAAACTAACTAGGAGCGCGGATAAAACGTCACATATTGGTCCGTACAGCTTGCATCAGCTGAGCAACATCAACGGCTAATGCGACACGGAACTGGCTATAATGTATAATCTAGTCGTATCGAGTACGTTTTTTTTCAACATAAGGAGATCCACAAAGTCACGTGACGATCAAGCGATGGAAGAACAGAAAACCAAATTTGTAATCACGTCATGATCTGGAAGAGACATTCCACCTGCATAACTGACGTTAGATCTTATAGAAGCATCGACATGGACAGTTATCAAATGCTTGTTCTGTTCAAATATAAAAGCAAAGTATCATCCACATTTAACAGAGAAGCAAAGAAAATCGTGCGCTGTAATATCGATGCACCAAGGAATGAAGGCTCTCTGCAAATCTGCCAATCAACTATCACTGAACATCTAAACCGGAACAATGAAAATTGCGAAACACCGAACCAAACATCCAGGAGTAGTGGCTAGCTATCCAGACAGCCATAACTACCGAAGCAGAAAAAACTTTTGGAAGATAGACCATCAAGAGCACGGAATGATTTGTTCGACGATCAGTGCCGTCAAATCGTTAAAAATAAACAAAAGCTGCATGAAAATGCTGAAAAAATGCAACCAAATACGGACCAAGATCCACAGCCATCAAAGACCCAAATGGAAAGTTGAGAATAAACATGGCTGATGTTTTCTCAGTACGGAAATCCTACTTAAAACTTTACTAAATCGGAACAACAAGATGCGACTCCTATATAAGCTATAGCCCCGGACGAGGGATACTCGTCCCGTATCCCACGGTAGTGGAAGTAGATGCAATTATTAGTAGATTAAAAAGTGAAAAGGCACTCGGTCTTGACGGAATCCTCGCAGAATTATTAAAACATTGAGGAGCCGTGGGGCTGGGTCTGAAAGTGAACAGCAACAAAACTAAATGTCTATCAATGTGAAGCATTGATACGGCAAATCTCGGAACGGGCGACCATAAGATTGACAACGTGGAATACTTCAAATATCTCTGCTTTAATATCAGGTAGATATTAAAGCGCGCATAGCAGCCGGGCATCGAATCAACTACGCGCAGCTCAGGTTGTTGAGATCAAAATATATCGTGTAAGGTCGCACTTTACAAAACACTTACTAAGGCCTGTGCCAACTTTTGGACGCAAAATTTGAACCTTGACCACTAACGATTGTAGAATATTATGGGGAGAGGGGGATTTATGGTCAAGTTAAGGTTGCGAACATCGAACATACGATTCAAATGAATTTAAAAACTCAGAATTGATGAATTTGATCGATCCTCATCACAATGAATGATACGAAAAGTGTTAAATCAACAAGCAGTTGGCGTACGTTTTAGAGGAAGACCTAGACTACGCTGGTGTGACGACATCGAACAAGAACTGCTAACAATACGTTGTCGAGACTGGAGAGAGCACGCGAAGAACCGAAATAGTTGGAGGACCACCGTGCAAGAGGCTAAATCTCTGGATGAGTTGTGAAGGCTGGAGAGGGGGAGAGAAATATCTTCTTATTCTCAAATGCATCCTCAATGACATTCATTATTCTGTGAACTTGTTCAACAGTAGAGTGATTTTAGCCTAAACCCAAATTGGTATGTTGAAATTAAATATATTTCTTTTAGGTTTCAGCAACAAAAGTGTCTTTGTGCCCATTCAGGGCAGCAAATAGTGAGACATCTGTTTGTCACTTTTAGCCCAGGGTCTGTCATCATTTTCGATAGGTGACACTTGCATTTTAACCTCTTCGTAGCTTTCCAAAGTGAGTAAACGTAATGCTTTAGGTCAGAAAGACCTCGGAGTCGCTTATTTTTGCTTTCAGTCTTTATTTCCTTTAGAATTTGTTTTAATTTGTTGCACGGACAATTGAGGATATTTTTATGTTGTCTATATTTGTATGTGTATATTTTTATGTTAAGCACGAGTCTGCTGCCACATTTTACGAGGTTTCCGTTTCTCGAGGAATATTATGTTTCCTTAAGGAGTTGGTATGAGAAATAGATGAACTTTTCCATTCTGCTTGTTGGATAGTATTATTGAATACTTCTAGTTCATTTTCCAACTGCATCTCTGTTCTAATTGGTACTCGGCGATTTATTCGCTCTTCCATTAACTTCTTGAATAAATCCCAATTGGTTTTATTGTTTGTTAATTTAGGCAAGTTTTATTTTTTTATTATATCATTGTACTCAGTCATGATCACAGGTGAGTGGTCACATGATAGCCCTTCACTGTTTTCGATACTCGTTTATTCCTCTAAAATTTTTTTGTTACAAAGAAGTTAAGATCTGGTATTTTATGTATGTTAGTAGACCAATATGTTTGTTTATCATACTTTTCTTTAGAGGTTGTAAGTCTAGATCTCCAATAGGTGTTCTTTGCATTGAAATCACCACCTATGATAAAATTTGGTCCAAGTGATTTAAACAGTCGACCGCCGTTCCCAGTGACCGGTAAGCATTATTTAAATTAAATGGCTCTTAGAATAGCCAATACTGTGCTGGGTTTGGAACAGGTGAAGGTGCTATCTGCACCCTGCCTGACGAATTCAGGTTTCTTGTATCTTCGTCTGATACATGCTTATATGCAGATCTCTGTTGCAAAAATTTCGGCTTGCAAGACGGTTGGGGATATTTATAAGCTTGCGGAGCGTGACCCTAGCTCGGGTTATTCTAGCTTCTGCCCTTTAGTGCACTGTTGTTGACACTGAGATAAACTTCCTTTTTTGCTTCCTTTGGCACCAGTATTTACTAGCCAAAACAGGTTGCGAATCATCAGAACTAGATCAGCAGCATAGTCTGCATCAAAAATTAGAAAATACACTTAAAAAATCCATAAATTTAAAAATTGGCCAACAAAACATAAAATTGAGGTGATTTACAAAAATGTTTAATGTTTTTTTTTCATCTTGAGGAGCCTTTAAAATCAAGGTTACATGACAAATGCTAGTGGAGTATTGAACAATTATTTTGAGCTTCATTTGGAAAATCTCGGTTGATCGATGCTGGTGATATTAATTTGGATAGGATGACAAAATTAAATTTTTAAGTAGAAATGTTCGAAAGGGCTTTTGAAATTCGTTACCAATACGCTGTTATAACGAGAAATCATAAAATACAAATGTGTTATCAAGAAGTTTTTAAACTCATTCAATAAAGAAATGATTGCAGTTGCAAAAGGTGTACGATTGTTTTTTAATTACACAGACAAACTGGGCACCCTGAGGGTAAACCTAATTCAAGTAAGCAGAATTCAATAGTTCTAGTCCCATTTCAAAGTTAGTCCCCATTTTTGAGATATCGCTTTCGACATGTTTCGGCTCTGAGTCAAAAATTTGTCTAAACATACACTCATTTTCAGGTTGTAGCTTTTGAACCATTAAGATTTTCGTTATGCTTTCTTCAGCAAAGGTATTGGGCAAGCCAAGACAAACAACTTGCCGAACAACATATCAAGACCGAAAAACCACATCTACATTCACATTTTTGTGTTAGTTTTCTTTTTTCTTTTCTTTTTTTAATCTCTGCTATCTGTTCTAGAGCTAAGGGCTCTTTCAACTCTTTCGCGGCTTGCTTATTTACGTCCTTACTTTTACGCCTGTATCGGCCAATTCGAGGACGTACGGATATAGGTCCGATTTTATTATACCATCTGAACATTGCATAGCTCCATGCCAGTCTATACTGGCATGGAAGATGGGTCGGTTCATGTGTTTTGCACTCCGACAGGGGGTCATAAATGTGTTCCTTTTCATCACAAATCGTAATTTGTTGATGAAAATTTCCTTTGCATCCTGCCCCTATTTGGATTTGAACCCGGTACCTCCCGATCCAAATGCCAAAGCTTTAACCACCTATGCTATTTGGTCGGATTTTTTCTTTTCATTTCGACGAAAAACACTTTTTTTATCATTTTTTGTCTATTTATTGAATTTAAAACGATTGAAATCGATCGAATAAACATCGCATCGACAAATATAGATACAATAGAAACTATTTAAAAGAAAGTTAAATTGATTCAGTTGATTTTATTAACTTTTTTAAACTTTTTTAATTTTAATTTTCTGATTCGTTCGTGTCGTCTTAGGGATCTTCATCCTGTTACCAAATTCCAACAAATGTCACACAAGAGTGCATGTAGCTTTTTGCCGCTGTACCAATGTTCGAGTCTTGCCGTAACTTGGTGAAAACGCTCGCCGTGCTCATCGGTTTCGGCTGGTTATTGTTCGGCGAATTTTTACACATGACAATTCAAAAAATGTATTTTCAATGGCATTCGAACGTTTATATTTATTATGAAAAGTGGTCAGCATATTTTCAATATATTTGCGCCAATAGTCGGATCGATTAATTCCGAGAACATTTTTAATAACTTCTTTTACACATTCCCATGCC
Organism: Nephrotoma guestfalica; assembly: GCA_963691935.1. Classification (NCBI taxonomy): domain Eukaryota; kingdom Metazoa; phylum Arthropoda; class Insecta; order Diptera; family Tipulidae; genus Nephrotoma; species Nephrotoma guestfalica. The sequence continues at coordinate 153,393,797 of OY829915.1, forward strand.
ACAAGCTCTCTTTCACTGAGAGCATTTTCAAATGCATCATCGTTCATCAAACGTCGAATATCTGCGACGAAAAATGCGACGCAATTCGGTGAACGCATTTTTTAACTACTCCAAGCTTGATATGAAGTGGTGGTAACAATAGTTTTTCAATTGGCACAAGTGGGGCCTCAACGATGTTGTCGTATCGCATTCTAATGTTCTCACGTAAAGGCCAGTTCCGTTCGTTGTATTGGTCGCCTTTAAAACGTGTATTACATAAGCACATAAAACACATGTTTTTAGTGTAACCCAATTGCATGTTAAATCTGCACAAACTCTCCATTGATGGTCGCAGTATTTAATCAAATCAATGATTTTTTTCATTGATGCATAAGTTCCCTTTGTGTTTGTGCTGAGTGCAATTGGAATGGAATTTTTGAGTTGGTAACGTGAAGGAGAACTGCCTTCAAACTGCTTTTGGAGGAGTCGACTAACAATCGCCAATCTTCGGGAGTATATCCATTGTGCATTGTGAATTCCAAACCACTGATATCAGTACAAAAAGCGAGTGAAAAAATTCGTAAAATGACGATGATGATTTATTGCTCCATATATTCGAATGTTCTGCTATAGTTGCAGGCGTCGTACCATAATATCCAAACGATTTTGCGAGATTTCAATGCGATTGCATAGCGTAGTGACATTTGATGGTTGATATATTGATGCAAATGTTTCTTCGGCTTCATCAGATTCAAATGGTGGTGGTAAATATTTTTCAGTTGAGTATCATCTTTCTGGAACAGGAATTTCATTTGCATGCGGCAACGGTAGTTGCATTGAACTGGATCATGTCCTTGTGGATCTATCCATATCATCGGGACACCAAATGACATTGCGGCTCCAGTGTTTTACCAATTTACACCACTAATAACTTTTTGTGACAAGTATAGTCGATATAAATCAGCAGTTTCATCACTTATTTTGCGGCGATTGCTCATAATTGTAAATTTTCCACTCACATAACAAAAGCACTTGAGTTTAAAACGCCTATCCATATTATTTATTTCACCAGATTTCACAAGCCGATTTTCACTTTATTGGTTTTTGTGTTTCTTTTGTCGTTAAGTAAATTGTTGGTGTTTTGTATATTTTTAGGGTGTGAATTTTGACGCAATTTGACTCATGACTCATGAGAAATTTGTATACGTACAGTATACAAATGTCTCATGACTCATGAGTCAAAATATGCCCAAAATTTATACCAAGATCTTCTAACCTGTCTAATTTTGGTCCGTTTTTGATTCTGTGAAAAATGGTGCGAAGCTTGATTTTATGTACTTTTTTAAAATTTGGTTATATCATTGATGTGTTCTTTGCATCTCATTTGAAATGAGCGTCCTGTTTGGCCTAAGTATGCCTACTTCCAATTGTATTTATCCTGTGTATACGGATCTCTGCACAGGTGGACCCATGTTTCTCTAGATTGCAAGGTAGGAGCCACAGTCTTCTGTGAGAAGCTTTTGCCAAAACTGACAAGACCTTGCTTTTTGGGAAGAGCGCGAGAAGGCTGGGTCTACAGTTGAATAACTTTGTAGAAGTTGCATGGACGAAGAGGAGAAAGAGACTTTAGATAACGTCATATGGTCGTGTCCGGCACTATCATACAGAAAGCATAGGTATTTGAACGTGTACAATATGGCCAGACACTCTGGAGTACGAGATATTTTGCGCTACGTACGTAGCTCCGAACGGTTTTGAACAGGGGTAAAGGGGAAATAGGTTCCTGTGGTATCACAACGAGCCACTACTGGCCTAAGTGTGTGGAAGCAGCCACTCCAACCTAACCTTACCTAACCTTGGCCTAAGTAAAACACACATATATGGTGGATGCAATTTTTCGGTCTTGATATTTTCGGCAAAGTTGTTTGCCATGACTTGCGCAACGCATAACGAACATCTTAATGGCTCAAGATCTATCAACGTGAAAATGAGTGTATATAAACATGTCGAAAGCAATATCTCTAAAATGGAGACTAACTTTGAAATGGGACTAGCACTATTGAATTCAGCATACTTGAATTAGGTTTACCCCCTGGGTGTCCAGCTTGTCACTTTTTCCAACTAGCACAGTGTAATTCTTCAGAATATTTTTGAAGTTAACTTTTGATAAATTAAAGTCATATAGGTCATCGATGATGTTGAATGATTTAGAGTTAGGCAACCTGAGGTAGTTTTCTCCATAGTTTGTGGAATGATATTCTAGTGAAAAAACGCATGGTTTCGAAACGTTCTGCAAGGCACATGAATTGATATGTTTTCCAAAATGTAAACTGAATCAATGCGGCCAAATAAAACATTACTAATAAAAGCCGCGCCTAAGAGAAGTCGTTTATTTTCAATCATGCATATGATTGCATGCAACGGATTACAACAGCCACTTTTCTATAACAAAAAAATCAGATTTTTTTTCCATGGATTCCAGACCGATACAGCGTATTCCAGTTGAGATCGAACGTACGCGAGATAGAGTGAACATAAGGTTTGCATATCTTTAAATTCACCTGTCCATCCTTTAACAAATCCAAACATCACATTCTCTTTTGCAATACAATTTGCAATATGCCTATTGCAACGGGCATTTTCGGCAAATGTAACACTTAAATCTGAGCTTGTTTGAAGTAATTAACGGATTTCTTTTACGATGAAAAGAGGCGATTTTGCATTTCTTAATATTTAAGTAAAGGGAGTTTTGGTTACACCACTCACTTAATCTATCGATGTCTTCTTGAAGTTTCTTCGTATCTTACATTCCATGTGCACAACGTGTGATCCTTGGGGAACGCTAGACGTAACTTAATAACGTTTGATGTCTCATTTCCCATTATTCCAAACTGTCGCCGGTTTGATAGATATGACTTGAACCTTTTTATGTAATAGAGTAGAAACCCACATACGAATAAACTCTGGAGTGCCAGAGATGATAGATGAAATCAAATGCTTGACTGTTATCCATGTACGCTACTGCAACTTGATGGTGGTTTTCTATCTCGTTAACTATTTTACTGGCAAATTCAACTAGATTAGTTAAAGTGGATCGGCCAGGCATAAACCCATGGTGGTTTATTCTATTCTGATATTATCAACATTATTTTGTAAAATCCTCATTATAGTATGTGATGTAATTTGCTGGTTGCTTGCTATCTTCTCTTATCCGATTTGTTAGATGCTTTTTCAGCATCGATTATTTATAATTTTATGTAAACAGCACAGTTGAGTTGGCAATTAATTATATATCCATATTGAAAAGAGCTAAAATTCGATAATTATACTTAAAATTGTAAAACAATGGGACCGCCCGACGCAAAAGCCAAGGTCTAAAGTACGTTACACTTTTTATTTTTTATTTTTTTTAAATAGAAACCCCAATTAATACCCCCATTTTCCTTCACGCACACTACCCCTTCACACAATTACAGTATACCACCTACACATTGCAAGCTCAATGTCAACCTGTACACTGACATGAACGGTGGGTCGGTGCTGAATTTTGCACTCCAACAGAGGGTTATAGTTGTCTTTATTAACACCACCGATCGTAATCGATGATTGAAATCCGCTTTGCATTCAGCATCTGGTGGAATTCGAACCCAGTACCTCACGGTCCAAGTGCTAAAGCTTTAACCACTGCACTACTTGTCCGGGTTACACTTTTATAACATCTCTGAAATTTCTGGAATCGGCCATAGTGTAGCAAGTATTTTGACGAATATTTGAGTTTTTCAAAATTTTTATTCTTTTAAACTTGTGTGGAGTGACGACATATGTCGACGCTTGGTCACATCTTTGAGATTTTTTTAATCGGCTATAGTCGCGCATATGCAAACATTTAAAGAATTAATTTTTTTAACAACCCCAACCTTTATTTCATTTCCGATGATCTTTTTAGTAAATTTTTGCTATTTACACTTTTCATTGCAACACTTTTTAGAAGTTACACTTTTCATCAATTTGTGTAGCTACAGTTTTCGTTAAAAAGTTCACTTCGGTCGATTATCTATATGAATCGTTTTCGCACCACGTTTATTCTAAATAATAACATGCGTCCCGTAAGAGCTCATAGGGTGCGCACCGAGCCGGCTGTGGCAGCTGTAGTGCGTAGTATTGAAGAGAACGAACTAACATCTTTATGAATGATTTTGCGAAAGGATTTAGGTTTACATGCTTACAAGATTCAATTTGTACACCAGGAATCCAAACTTTCCATACAAAACTTTTTTCAGTGATGAAGCTCATTTATGGTTGAATGGTTCATCGGACCATATGTATTCAAAAATGATGCTGGTGAAAACGTTACAGTCAACGGATGCAATTAATTTACTGAAAGAAACATTTGATGAATTATTAATATCATGAAATGAACCAGTCAACTGTTCACCGCGTTCGTGTAATTTAACACATAATATAAGCCAGAGACTATTGACCATTTGGAATCTAACATTCGATGCGTTATTGCCGCAATACGACCAGAAATAGTGCAAAGAGTGATCGACAATTGGACCTCCAGATTACGCCATGTACGTGCTAGCCGCGGTGGCCTTATGTCAGAAATTATATTCCAACATTAATGGCATAAAATTATCTTTCAAAGTCACGTTTATGGATGTGGGTATGAAATGAAACTTAGCATACCGATTAAGTCCAATTTGTGCTAATAAGCACTCAAGGGAAAAAATTAGTGCTACTTCAGAAGCCGAAAAAACGGGAAAAGAAAATTTCAAACTTCGCCCGAAAAACGAAACAAATAACCCGATTTCTAGAAAACAACAGAAATAATTTAAGCCTATTTTCAAGACTTTCTAAAGGCAGCTAAACTGATGAAATTTGTGTTTATCATAGAATCATTTTCATAAATTTTCATTCATAAATCGAGGAAAAACAAACTAGCCCCTAAAAGATACTATATTAAATAACAAAACATAGAGGTATAGCAATCAATAATATTTGTGTTGAACAACAGATTACACAATAGAAATAAAATGCTCTAAAATCCAAGTCATAAGCAATTCAGATAGCATATTCTTGTCAGGTATGTTCATTGCCATCCGAAAAATATGGTGGCTGAATTTATGCTAATCCAGTATTGGCCCAATTCTATTCAACAACAACGACCGTTGAATGAACCATTTTCTAACAAAAAGTATTCTAGAAACCAATGAAGTTGGAACTTCTGACGGCATATTCCTATCAGGTATGTTTATTGCCATCCGAAAAATATGGTGGCTGAATTTATGCTAATCCAGTATTGGCCCAATTCTATTGAACAACAACGACCGTGGAATGACCAATTTTCTGACATAAAGTGTTCTAGAAACCATTGAAGTTGGAACTTCTGATTGCATATTCCTATCAGGTATATTCATTCCCATCCGAAAGATATGGTGGCTGAATTTGTGCTAATCCAGTATTGGCCGAATTCTATTGTAGAGCAACGACCGTTGAATGAACAATTTTCTGACGAAAAGTGTTCTAGAAACCAATGAAGTTGGCACTTCTGATTGCATATTCCTATCAGGTATGTTCATTGCCATCCGAAAAATATAGTGGCTGAATTTGTGCTAATCCAGTATTGGCCAATTCTATTGAACAACAACGACCGTTGAATGAACAATTTTCTGACAAAAAGTGTTCTAGAAACCAATGAAGTTGGAACTTCTGATTGCATATTCCTAACAGGTATGTTCATTGCCATCCGAACAATATAGTGGCTGGATTTGTGTTAATCCAGTATTGGCCCAATTCCATTGAACATTGAACAACAACGACTATTGAATGAACAATTTTCTGACAAAAAGTGTTCTAGAAACCAATGAAGTTGGAACTTCTGATTGCATATTCCTAACAGGTATGTTCATTGCCATCCGAAAAATATAGTGGCTGAATTTGTGCTCACCAAGTATTGGCCCAACTCCATTGAAGAATAACGTCTGTTGAATGAAAAATTTTCTGACAAAAAGTGTTCTAGAAATCAATGAAGTTGGAACTCCTGATTACATATTCCTATCAGGTATGTTCATTGCCATCCGAAAAATATAGTGGCTGGATTTGTGCTATTCCAGAATTGGCCGAATTCCATTGAACAACAACTGATGCTGAATGAACAATTTTCTGATAAAAATTTTTCTAGAAACCAATGAAGTTGGAACTTCAGATTGCATATTCCTATCAGGTATGTTCATTGCCATCCGAAAAATTTAGTGGCTGAATTTGTGCTCACCAAGTATTGGCCCAACTCCATTGAAGAATAACGTCCGTTGAATGAAAAATTTTCTGACATAAAGTGTTCTAGAATTCATTGCCATCCGAAAAATATAGTGGCTGAATTTGTGCTAATCCAGTATTGGCCCAATTCTATTGAACAACAACGACCGTTGAATGACCAATTTTCTGACATAAAGTGTTCTAGAAACCATTGAAGTTGGAACTTCTGATTGCATATTCCTATCAGATATGTTCATTGCCATCCGAACAATATAGTGGCGGGATTTGTGTTAATCCAGTATTGGCCCAATTCCATTGAAGAATAACGACTATTGAATGAACAATTTTCTGACAAAAAGTTTTCTAGAAATCAATGAAGTTGGAACTCCTGATTACATATTCCTATCAGGTTTGTTCATTGCCATCCGAAAAATATAGTGGCTGAATTTGTGCTAATCCAGTATTGGCCGAATTCTATTGAAGAGCAATGACCGTTGAATGAACAATTTTCTGACAAAAAGTGTTCTAGAAACCAATGAAGTTGGAACTTCTGATTGCATATTCCTATCAGATATGTTCATTGCCATCCGAACAATATGGTGGCTGAATTTGTGCTAATCCAGTATTGGCCCAAATCTATTGAACAACAACGACCGTTGAATGAACATTTTTCTGACAAAAAGTGTTCTAGAAACCAATGTAGTTGGAACTTCTAATTGCATATTACTGTCAGGTATGTTCATTGCCATCGGAAAATATAGTGGCTGAATTTGTGTTAATCCAGAATTCTCCTAATTCCATTGATCAACAGAAACCGTCGAATGAACAATTTTCTGACATATATTTTTCTAGAAACCAATGAAGTTGGAACTTCTGATTGCATATTCCTATCAGATATGTTCATTGCCATCCGAACAATATGGTGGCTGAATTTGTGCTAATCCAGTATTGGCCCAAATCTATTGAACAACAACGACCGTTGAATGAACAATTTTCTGACATAAAGTGTTCTAGAAATTATTGAAGTTGGAACTTCTAACTGCATATTACTGTCAGGTATGTTCATTGCCATCCGAAAAATATGGTGGCTGAATTTGTGCTAATCCATAATTGGCCCAATTTCATTGAACAACAACGACTATTGATTGAACAATTTTCTGGCAAAAAGTGTTCTAGAAACCAATGAAGTTGGAACTTCTGATTACATATTCCTATCAGGTTTGTTCATTGCCATCCGAAAAAAATAGTGGCTGAATTTGTGCTAATCCAGAATTGGCCCAATTTTATTGAACAACAACGACTATTGGATGAATAATTTTCTAACAAAAAGTTGAAGAACACTTTTTGTCAAAAAATTGTTCATTCACACAATGGAATTGGGCCAATTCTGGATTAGCCCAAATTCAGTCACTATATTTTTCGGATGGCAATGGACATACCTGACAGTAGTATTCTATGTGAATTGCTTATGACTTGGATTTTAGAACATTTTATTTCTACCGTTTAACTTGTTGTTCAACATAAATATTATTGAACGCTATATCTCTGTATTTTGTTTGTTTACCATAGTATCTTTTAGGGGCTAGTTTATTTTTCCTCGATTTATAAATGAAAATTTACGAAAATCATATTTCTATAAAAAGCACAAATTTCATCAGTTTAGCCGCCTTTGGAAAATTTTAAAAATAGTCTTAAATTATTTCTGTTTTTTTCTAGAAATCGGGTTTTATTTGTTTCGTCTTTCCGGCGAAATTTGAAACTTTCTTTTCCCTTTTTTTCTTCTCCTGAACTAGCACTAGTTTTGAGCACTATTGCACTATTAATTTGGTGAGCACTAATTAGCACAAATTGGACTTAATCGGTATGCAAAGTTTAATTTTGAAATTCGAAAATTTCCCTGCTGTAGCTATATACCTACACCATTCGTGGCCATTACAATTATTTTTCTGTGTTTTATTTAAATTCAAAGTTCTATACTTCGAAATGAGGATTATAGCATTAAATGAACGACCACGCGAACGAAGTTGCGGGCAACAGCTAATAATTTATAAAGGTTAAAGAAACAGGGTCCCACCCTATCAACGTAAACGATGATTATCTGTAAAATATGCACATATGTTTTGAGGCTTATAAAATTTTCTATGAATTGAATGTTGTAGACATTCAAGAATACCACATTTGTGCTAAATATGTATAGATAATACATTTACCTGTTAGATCAGTAGCCTTGGCACACACCAATGATTTACCAGTATTTTTTTTTACAAATTTATAAATCAAACATTAATTAGTCTCGCGACGGCATTCCAGACACAACATAAAACTAAAAACGTTCACCTCTATTCTTCACATATATGCGGTATATGATTCTTACGGTTTATCATGTAAACAATTTTAAATTATGTATCGATATATAGGTAGCTTATTGACACCTTTGAAAAATACTAGAATAAAAAAACAACAAAACAAAAGATAACAATGAAACAATCATTTACTCGCCTTTTACCCCCGCGCTGATATAAAACACCCAATTGATTATACGTGGATATAAATAACCAAATCAGAAACCAAAAATATTTTAATAATTCAGTTACTTTCGCAACATGATCAAGTTAAACGTGTTGTGGTTATTTGTGGTAATTTCAACGGTCGTCGCGATAAGTGCAACCCGTAAATCATATAACGGTTATAAATTATATTCCATCACCCCGAGCAGTGAACAACATGTTGAAATTTTACGTCAAGTACAGTATGAAACGGATGGCATTGATTTTTGGGATGAGGTGAATTCATCAAGCCAAATGATTCGTGTTATGGTGGCACCCGATCAAATTTACATGTTTAACGCGATCATGAACGAACATGGAATTCAAAGTGTTATTGTTAATGAAAATCTTGATCTGTAAGTAGTTGAAAATGATATGACTTGACAAATTTGATTTTTCATATCACAAACAAATTGCGCACGTTTAATTTATTTTTAGAATGGTTGAAACACTTATGAAACGAGATCGTCGTCAAGCCGTTAATATACCAAAAGGTACTATCGATTTTACTCATTTTTGGGATTGGGATGAAATTGCGGATTACTTGGATGAATTAGAAGAGCAGTATCCAAGCATAGCTACAGTAGAAACCATTGGTCAAACGTATGAGGGTCGTGATATTAAAGCAATTTCAATTTCGTTGAATGGTAATGTGACCGGCGACAATCCCATCATACTTATCGATAGTGCTATGCATGCAAGAGAATGGATTGCACCAATGGTTGCGCTTAAAATCATACATGAACTTGTCGAACATAGCAACGAGTATGGCCACTTATTAAATGGAACTGATTGGATCATTGTTCCCGTTTTAAATATTGATGGATATATTTATTCATTTGAGACTGATCGCTTCTGGCGCAAAACTCGTTCAATTAATCAAGGAAGTAATTGTATTGGAGTTGATCCAAATCGTAATTTTAATTATCAGTGGAGCGCAATCAATTCAACACAATTGAATGACGTAAGCAATTTGGTAGATTATTTTACATAGAGATATCATAATTTTTATTTATAATTTTTAAGCCGTGTAATTTAATTTTCCGAGGCCCATATCCGGGTTCAGAATCTGAAGTTCAAGCCATTAGCCGATTAATGGAACGGTATGAATCAACGCGCCTCTATTTGAGTCTCCATTCATATGGACAATATTTCCTATATCCATGGACGTATGCCAGAATAAGAATCGATAATTATCTTGATCATGAAACCGCTGCCAATTTAGCAGTGAATGCCATCTATGCCACAAATGGTACACTTTACAAAACTGGAACCTCATTTGAACATTTATCCCTTTCGTCTGGTGTCAGCAAGGATTATGCCGTCGGTGTTGGCAAAATTGATTACTCGTTTACAGTCGAGTTACCAGGTGGTGGAACTAGTGGTTTTGATATACCAGCGTCTCGGATACCAGGCGTTGTAACTGAAACTTTTAATGGAATTGCCGAATTTGGAACATATATTAGTGACCAGTTTAATTAAAATAATGTAAATCTACTTACATACCAAACCACCCCACAGTTTTAGTTAATTTTTTTTTAGTTATTTCATTGTGCTCAAATGTAATGGAGAGATTTGTATAGTTAGATAGAGGTTAGCTTCCCGTAACTAACTGGTACATAAAGTTTATTAAACATTATATGAAAATAAAAAGTTTTATTGCATGTTTTGAATTTTTTTTACATTAATGATGATATTTTATAGGTAGAGCTATACTCGTATGTATGTACAATACATAGTTGGGTACGTTAGTAGTAATAAGTTATTTTAATCAGAGATATGGTTATGCCAAAAAAAGCAACCAAATTATTGATATAACTTATGTAATTACCGATGGTGATATCACATATACATAAAGCATAATTTTCATGTCATGTTATTTAATAATTACAAATTTCCAGAAAAGCATTTGACAACAGTAGAGGAATATAAATATGGATGGAGACAATTTTGCGGAACAATGGAAAAAAAATTTGCAAATACATATTTGAATTTTGAATGCATGCATTATGTACGAATGTGATGTAAGTGCTTAGCTCTGCTAAACACTTTATAAAACCACTTTAAAAGGTTTAGATATTTTGGTGCCTGATGCATAAATCTTAATCGCAACAAAAATTGTTTAAGCCACTTCCACATCATCCAAGTGGTAGAATTGCAATGCGTTTTTACTTTCTTTTACAAAATAAAATACCCAAGTGAAATATGTCCCAAAAAATCCCAAATTTGTTGCATGCAATAAACGTTGCACAATCAATAGGTTTTCGCAACAAGTCTAATTTAATACATAGGTTCAACAAATTTCAAAAAATTTTGTAGGTTTTCTGGAATGCTTAAGACATGGTCTATTAATAGGCCCAACAAATTTCAAAGATTAACATCTTAGTAAGTTTTCTGGAATACTTATGATAGGTTCACTTAACGGGACAAATGAATATAACGATTTCTGGGGTCGGCGATATAAATAACGGGGCTTTTACAAAGGGGTTGTTGAAAAAATTTCAATTAACAAACTTGTTCAACAAATTTCAAAAGATTGACATATGGGTAGGTTTTCTAGAACGCTCAAATGCTGTCTTCTAGAGTATACTGCACAATAAATATTCGTTCAAAAGGGACAAACATAACATTTCCATTTATTTTGCATGTGCGTTCGATTCCTTTGCCCAAATTATGTATGCCATGGGGCAGGATTCTGTACGTCTATATAATAAACTAAACTCACTCCCGGAAAATCAATTTGTAATTTTTGTATTAAAATACATCACGGAAGGCTTAACTGGTGACTTATATGAATATCGTACGAATATTTTATTAAGATATTTTAAAGTTGGTGTCCAAAACATCAGTGATACTAATTTTGACGTTTCTACAAACGTGGGACAGCTAATTGAATATTTATTTCCAAAGACCGTCATAGTAAAATTTTCTTGCACTGATTCATATACAGATTTATTTTATCTACCCTTGCAATTGCAATATTTCAGTGACATTACATTGGAAGATTTTAATAAACAAATTTATATTCCTAATATATCGTGTCCAGTCTGTAAAACAAAACTTTGTAAAAAAACATTTAGTTCAAAATTTGGAATTGTAACGGTAGTAGTTCAACCGCTTGATATATCAACGATTTATAGAGTTCAATTAAAGCGAATTCAGAATAAGTTAATGTTGGGTGGAGATGAGCGCAAAATTAAAGCTGTAATCCATTTTGATGTATCTATGAAACACTACAACAGCTACATATTGAGACCAAATGGATATTGGGAGATTCATGGTGATCTTCAAAAATGGATTAATACTCCAGATACTACGATCGTAAATCCCTCCATATTATTTTACGAAAAATTATAAAAACAGTGTTACCAATGAATACTGAAACATAATAAAGCGAACTTAATAAAATCAAATAAAAAAATTTAAAAAATTACAAAAAAAAAACAAAAAAAAAAATATATAAAACAATAATAAAAAAAATTAAAAAAAAACTAATAAAAAAAAAAAGTATAATAATCCAAATGATAATAATGAATTAATTTTTTATTTTGCCTACCGATTTTCATGAAATTTACTATTAATTTTATATAATAGCTATGGCATTACCGAAAAATCCAATCCATCAAAGTCGAAGGATAGTATCAGATTAAGTTGTTCATAAAGCTTTAGTTTGTTTTATAATTTTAACTTAACGTATAAATGCCATAGTATGGGTGGCGAAGGCCGAGATTCATACCTCCACGAGGTGCTACCTGGGTAATTCTAAATGAGTCAGGCAATGTAGCATGATCGACGACCTTTTACTGCAAAACACCGGATCGTCCGTCTATACAAACTCAATTTTAAAACATGTTTCTCAATAACAGTGTAAATCAAAAAGAGTTAAACAAAAAGTGTCAAACGAATAATTTGTACAATATATCCTCACATAATGATGCAATAAAACAACCCACATATGTCAATCTTTAGAAATTTTTTTTAAGTTTCTATTTTTGAACAAAGTATTAGTAAACATCGAAATTATGTATTAAAAACTTCTATTTACAACCTGGTCAAAGGGGAGGTGTGCAACCTGTACCATCATTAGTTTAACAGTATTAGCAAGAAAACTTATCTAAATGCAAAATTTTGAAATTCGTTGAGCAGAAATTTCACTATGTATAGAGCCTGTTATTTATATCGCCGACCCCAGGAATCGTTCGATCCATTTGCCCTGTTAAGAGAACGTATCACGAGCGTTCTAGAAAATCTACCCATATGTCAATTTTTTGAAATTTGTTATTTGAAATTTGTTTCAACATCCCATTGTAAAAGACCCGTTATTAATATCGCCGACCCCAGGAATCGTTCGATTCATTTGTCCCGTTAAGAGAACGTATCACGAGCATTCTAGAAAACCTACCCATATGTCAATCTTTTGAAATTTGTTGAACAAATTTGTTAATTGAAATTTGTTGCGACATCCCATTGCAAAAGACCCGTTATTAGTATCGCCGACCCCAGGATTCGTTCGACTCGCGCTGAAAACCTATCATTTAATTTTATTTCAAATCAATCCATATATTTTTTGAGATTTCTGTGTAACAACAAGTTTGGGATTTTTTTTTTGGGACGTATTTCACACGCATAATAAAATAAAGTATCATGAAAATTTTCGATTTGACTGGCACGAAGTTATCCCATACTTTGATCCTACGACTCTTAAAAAATATCACTAGCCGCACAGGTGTGAAAAAACTCGTCAGACTTTTTATTTGTTATAAAGGGTTTTCCTATAGAAATGATACAAAAAACACATAAATTATTTAGTGAGACCAAGATTTTTTTTATTTGAAAGATTACATGATGCCATTATGTATGGAAAATAACATCATTCAAATGACCACCACGACTCCTCCGTACGTACTGCATTCTGCCAACCCAATTTATAATCACTTTTTCACATAAATTTGACTGTATTTCTACACTAGTACGTTCAATGTTGATTTTTAATCGCTCAATTGTTGTTGGATTATCGACATAAACTTGTGACTTAATAATCCCCAAAGAAAGAAATCACAAGGTGTTAAATCACACGGCCGGGGAGGATAATTAACTAGACCAAATCTTGAGATAATTTCATTACCAAATTTTGTTTTCTTCAAAGAAATATGGACCAATCACCAGCATGAATTGCACATCACACAGTGACTTTATCGGGATGTAATGGTGTCTGAAAAGTTTCGTGTGGATTTTCATCACTCCAAATTCTGCAATTCTGTTTGTTTACATAATCATTTAACCAAAACTAACTTCATCACTGAATAAAATTTTTCGATAAAAATGTTCATCATCAAATGTAGAATATTATTGTTCAACAGAACACGGCACGTGGATGTGATAACCCCAACATTTGTTTTACATATTTTATGTATACTCAGCACAAATGCTTAATTAGTATAATGTGGGAGTACATAAATTCTTCTTAAAAAAAATCAGAATTGATAAGAACATAAAGTCGTTCTCATTCATATGAAACTTAATACTCCCGCACCCGTCGTAAGTTTATTAAGTTTCCACTAAAAACCAAAAAGAATCTAGGTAGATCGTGGATTTACAACCTACGATAAAATCTACCAGATTTACATGGTCCTTCGAGCCATTCGAATACGAATTGGGATAATACATCTATAAGGCGTCTGTCTAGGCCAAAACATAGACAGAGTTCAAATAAATAAATAAACGGCGTAACACCAGCGTTTAAAATAAGGCTGAAGGAATTGTTACGACTTAACGTGCGACGGGATGACGGTAGACCTATTAGGTCTTACGACGATCAAAGTCGAAAGGACTTCATAGCTGTATACCACAAATATTGTGAAGATGACGAAAGATTAATTGCAGATGAAAACATCAAGCCGCCAGAACAGTATCTCGAAGAAAGGAAGGAGATGCAACGTGCGTATTTAAAAGCAATTGAGGACATAAATAATTGCGTAACACAGCTACCCGTCAATCTGCCAAAGTTACACCATCAATCAGTTCAATGAAAAATTCATCGGAGCACGACGAACAACTAGATAGGTTAGAACAGCCAAAAGAGGATCAATTGAACATCGGATCTGGTGAGTTTCTGGAAAAAGAAGAACACGATTCAAACGATGCCGATACGCCATTATTCACGAATAATGATTCGATTACCAGAATCGAAAGCATAAAATGTACCGATACACACGAGTCAAAGCAAACATCAAGTTCAGGAGACCGCCAAACTAATTCAGCGGAATCTGGCCTAACTTTGTCGCTAAAGCTGTTCAAACAACAAGATGTCAGCATGCGGTTATTATACCGGAAAATAAATGGTATAAAGGCGAAACTGGCATCAAAGGAATACTCGGAAGAGTATCTAAAGATGAAAATCGATCCGATCAACCATGATATCAAAGAAGTTGATCAAATACACAAAAACCTCCTCATGGAAGTCGAGGATGAAAATAACCATGAATACTTCATTGAATATTACTATGGAACCCTAACAGATGAGGTAGAGGCATTAGTAATAAAATTACACCAGCGGATCAATCAGGAGAAGATAGAGCCAGCAACCGCATCATCATTACAATCATTAAAGCTACCAAAGGTGGAAATACCAACGTTCTACGGTGAATACGAAAACTGGCATGCATTCGAAGATATATTTACAAGGCTCGTTCATCAAAATAGGCAACTATCAAATACACGGAAGATGACATATCTAAAATGAGGGATGCCGCGCAGCTAATTAGCCACTTATCAACCATTGGTGATAACTATGAAACAGCATGGGAAATTATACAGGCCAGATATCACAACAAACCTACTTCAGTGCTATGTTATCATCGCATAATATACAAAATGCAACAGCATCCAGCATCAGAATGTCACACGATACTGTGGTGGAGATGTTGCACAACATCACAAACTTGAAGCTAGATAATCCCTTTGAAGCCCTAATCATATGCCTCGTGATGAAAAAGTTAGACACAGATACATTGGAGAAATATGAAAGCAGCCTGGTCCGCCCAAGATTCCAATCGCGGAAGGCAGTCGGAGGACAAAAACTGAACATCGCACGGTTGGCCAAACCAGAGATCAGCGTGACACGGAAAAGTTTCGTAAACTCTAAGAGCCTCAGCAAATCGGCGGAGAAATACAATGCGACTGATTGCAGGTATTGTGGACGACGGCATCATTCTCTCAAGGAGTGCTTCCATTTTCAAAACCTGTCCATCAAACGAAGAATCGATTTTGTGAATTTCGTGCCGAAATTTGCACGAACTGTCACATAGTCTAAAAATACCATGCAGCAAGACACCCGGATGCACCAGCTGCAGTAATTGACATCACCACTTATTGCATGAGCCAGCGCCAAGCCCTACAAAAACGGTGTCTGTCAGCACGTTGGATGGCAATCCAACAACACTGTTAGCAACGGCTGTTGTAAAAATCAACTCTATCTACAGGAAGCCGTTCAATGTACGAACGTTAATAGATCTAGGATCCCAGGTTTCTCTAATTATGGAGGAAACAGTTGAACGGCTAGGCCTACCAATACAGCAAACATCGGTTAGGATCTCAGGAGTTGGAGCTAATACAACTAATAAGGCAAATGCGAGTGTCCAGATTTACCTTCAACCTCATTTTGATTCCTCATACAGATTGAAGGTCGAAGCATACGTGTTACCAAAGATCACCACAAATATCCCGGAACAACTGATCGCCAGAAGGTCTGACGATAAATGGAGTAGATTATGTTTAGCGGATCCAAATTTTAATCGCTCGGCACCAATTAGCCTACTGTTAGGGGCGGACATTTACAGCGACTTTATCGGGAACCGAATAATTAGAGGCAAACCAAGCGCTATAAGCACAAGCTTGGGATAGATAATCTCCTGGCCCTTCACAAAGCACAATTCAACAGCAGATCGAATAGCAGCTCATACGATTAATAAGACAGAAGGAAACATGGAGAAATTCTGGGAATTAGAAGAGGTTCCGAAAGACAGTAAAAGCTGGTCGGTAGAGGAATCTTCATGCGAAACACTGTTCAAACACACCACCAATCGAGGTAAAGATGGCCGATATAGGGTACAATTATCCTTGAAAGAGAGCCAATTGGATCTGCTCGGAAGTTCACGACAGCGAGCACTACAACGATTTCTACACCTGGAAACAAAATTCAGTAAAGATCCAGAATTGAGATCACTATACATAAACTTCATGCGAGAGTACATCCAGATGGGTCTGACCAAGGCAAAGGGAAATTTTATATACCCCATCATGTATCCTGAATGAGGCCTTATGTGTCGGCCCTCTACTACAGAATGATCTATGGGCGGTCTTTCTTAGATGGAGAAAACATCAGATAGCGTTCTCTGCAGATATCAAAAAGATGTACCGGCAAATACTGGTTCAAGAGGAGCATCAGAAATATCAACGAATTTTATGGAGAGAAAGCAATCGTCATCGAATATAGGTGAATATCAATTAACCACAGTAACATATGGAGCATCTATCTGGCGAAGATGAACACAGCAAGCACCCCAAGGCAAGCCATATCCTAAAGCATGACTTCTATGTTGATGACGTTTTGACCGGTGCAGATACATTGGAATTGAGGGGATATGGGACATGGGAATGGAATTGAGTAAGTGGTCAAGCAATCATCCTAACATATTAAAGGGATTACACAAGGATGAGATCTTGAGCGGCAATCTTACCATCGCCCATGAGCAATCAATCAAAACCTTAGGGATAACCTTAGTCCTTCGACCAACTGCTTCATATTCCAAGTACGGATGAAGTTGTACGATCAACTCAAGCTCGAGCTGAATTCCGCGCGACAAATTAAAATACCCCGCTATCTCAACTACGCGAAGGACAACTGTACGTTCGAACTTCAACGATTCTATGATGCGTCCGATCATGCTTACGCGGTTGTACTGTACAGCAAAAGCACCATCAATGAGCAAAGTACAATCCATCTTTTGACTGCGAAAACCAGGGTAGCACCGGTAAAATCGAAATTGACGATACCTCGGCTCGAGTTATGCGGCGCGGTACTGTTGAGTCGGTTAGTTCAACAAGCAAAAAAGATCCTGGAGGTTAACATAAGTGTAACAACCTTATGGACCGATTCCATGATTACGCTGGCATGGATTCGAAAACCATCATCATCTTGGAAATCATTTGTCACACATCGAGTGGCAGAGATTCAGAAAAATACCAGCATTCAGTCATGGCATTATATCCGTTCATTAGACAATCCAGCCGATTGTGCTTCCCGTGAAGAAATCTCAAAGAAATTAGCGACACTCCAGAGATGGTGGAACGGCCCGGAGTTCTTGCAGTACGCGTTCACAACAAGCAAAGATTCGGAATACGAAACAGCCGTGGAGAAGAAAAACTTAGTCACCACACATCTGCATGTGAAAAAATAGAGTCACCAATTCAAACCTTAATCCAAAGACAAGCATCCCTCAGGCCGCTCATACGAATAACAATTTAGATATTAAGATGGCGAACTAAACGAAGGAGACTAATCGACCAGGAAGAGTGGGACTTAGCCTTGTCACGGCTAGTAGTAGCAGTTCAACAAGCGGAATTTGCAGCAGAACATTCGCTACTGAAACAAGGTAAACGAATCAAAAAACATAGCAGAATTATTACGCTCAACCTATTCCTCGACCAGGGAAACATAATTTGGGTCCCTATCCTACGAGGAAAAACATCCCGTCATCCTACCGTACAAAGGGCCATTCACCAAGTTAATATTGGAGTGGGGACATAAACAAACATTACACGGAGGCAACACGTTAACTTTGGCGTTCCTTCCGAAAAAATTCTGGATCATCAGAGGCGTCCAAGCCGTCAAACATAATAATCATCAATGTATCCGCTGCCATCGGTTCAAAGTCGCAACCCCAGATCAACTTATGGGAAATTTGCCAATTCCTCGCGTTACTGTATCACGCCCGTTCACACACACTGGAGTGGACTACGCCGGCCCGATCCATATTCGAACTAGCAAAGGGCGCGGAAATAAATCGCATAAGGGATATATGTGCATATTTATCTGTTTAGCTACCAAAGCAATCCACATCGAAGTGGCCTCAGATCTTTCAACAGAGGGATTTATAAGCGCAATCCGACGGAACTAATTTTGTGGGAGCGCATTTCTTGCAAAAATCATTTAGGAATCCTATTTCCAACGAACAAACCCAATCCGATCATAATCGGTTAAGAAATGGCTGAGTTCCGTCCCAGATGACCATATTCCTGAATTTCTTCCAAAAATCATTTAAGAATCCCATTCCCATCCAACATACCCAACCCCATAATAATCGGTTGAGAAATGGCTGAGTTCCGTCCTAGGTGGCTATATCCCAGAACTTCTTCCCAAAATCAATTAAGAAACCAGTTTCCATCCTACATACCCAATCCAATCATAATCGGTTATGAAATGGCTGAGTTCCGTTCCAGGTGGCTTTATTCCAGAGCTTTCTCCCAAAATCAATTAAGAATCCCATTTCCATCCAGCATACCATATACCATCATAAATGCTGTATAAGATAGCGGAAATCTCTCAGCCGAAAATAAGAGATTTCGCTACTCGCCGCAAGTGGCAGCACAATCACAAAAGAGAATTTATTTTGTTATATAATTACCAGGGGAAATTTTTTGTTCATTTTGTATATCTTTTTTCACTAAATAAAACATCCCAGCGGAATAAAATATTAAAAGTGATCCTTAAAATGACAAATTGATTGATCTCCGAAGTAAAGGAACTCGGTAAATGAAATCTTGAAATTTAACAATATTCCGTCTTTCCGCCATTCTAAAAGAATGACGATGAAATTTGGATAAAAGTATTGATCAGGGGTCCATAACTTAGGACAAAATTCTAGGATCTGTTCATGCTGGACTAAACTGGCCCATTTCATAACCAATACTTTTGAAAATTTTAATTTTTTTATTAGTTTATTTTCAGTTTTT
Source organism: Nephrotoma guestfalica (assembly GCA_963691935.1). Lineage (NCBI taxonomy): Eukaryota > Metazoa > Arthropoda > Insecta > Diptera > Tipulidae > Nephrotoma > Nephrotoma guestfalica. Next base: position 153,413,593 of record OY829915.1, read on the forward strand.
GGCCGATATCTCAAAAACTTCCACTAGTAACCAATACTTTCGATTGTTTTTCTAATAGCTGAGGCCATACTGAGACTACGAGGAAAATTTGGGGAAAATTGATGGATTACAATTTTCACTATAATTTTTTGATTTTCTGCGGCCATATAAGTTGTTTTCATTTTTTGGCAATTTTCCCCAAATTTTCTTCGTAGTCTCAGTGTGACCTCAGCTATTAGAAAAACAATCGAAAGTATTGGTTACTAGTGGAAGTTTTTGAGATATCGGCCAAAAACTGAAAATAAACTAATAAAAAAATTAAAATTTTCAAAAGTATTGGTTATGAAATCGCCAAGTTTAGTTCAGCATGAACAGATCCTAGAATTTTGTCCTAAGTTATGGACCCCTGATCAATACTTTTATCCAAATTTCATCGTCATAATTTTAGAATGGCGGAAGGACGGAATATTGTTAAATTTTAAGATTTCATTTACCGAGTTCCTTTACTTCGGAGATCAATCAATTTGTCATTTTAAGGATCAATTTTAATATTTTATTCCGCTGGGATGTTTTATTTAGTGAAAAAAGAGATACAAAATGAATAAAAAATTTCCCCTGGTAGTTATATAACAAAATAATTTATCTTTTGTGATTGTGCTGCCACTTGCGGCGAGTAGCGAAATCTCTTATTTTCCGCTGAGAAATTTCCACTATCTTATACAGCATCCATCATAATCGGTTAAGAATTGATCGAGTTCCGTCTCAAATGGCCATATTTCAGAACTTATTCCCAAAATCTTTTAAGAATCCCATTTACATCCAACATATCCAATCCCATCAAAATCGATAACCGAAAAATGGAAAATAAAAAATTGTTCGTTAAATCGAGCGTCCGTTAAATTGGGGTGAGTTAAATCGAGCGTTTACTGTACTCGAACTCAAATCTTTGACTTAATATCTCAAGGTAGCACGGTTTCAATCTGTCCAAGGAAATTTTGCATTGTTAGCCCCGAATTTCCAACATAAAAAATTATTCACCTCGAATGATGACCAAGTATAGACCCTTGTCTGGTGGCGGCGATCATTTTTTGTGTACTGAAAAATATTTCATATTAAATTGACTTTAAAAATTCATGAAGTGCTACTGACGCGTGTTATGATTCTTATGTTGCTCATATATATAGATCATAACCCCACCACAAAAACATAAACCCAGAGTAGTTATAGGGGGTTTTTGTAACTAGTATTCTGTAATGGTTGACAAAAGTCCATATGCGAAGTGTATGTCGTTCTTGAATAGTTGGATATATTTTGAATTCTTTGATATAATATGTCTTACGTCTACCATCCCGATGACTCTTAGACCCAATTTGTCGCAGGTTTATTGAGAATGCTCTGTTAATTATGAAATATAGTTCTCGTGTCTATTGTTATGTTATTTTGATTTAGGTTTCGATAATTTAGCACTTAAAATAGTTTAACACAATTTTAAAATTTCTCGGAACTATGCTATCTAAATACTCGTATTGTTTAGATATCTATTGTTGATAACACTCCACTATTCGAATGTAATACAAAATAATTAACTTTTTAGTCCAGTTAAGAATCAATCTTAGAAGAATAATCATCATGGCAAGAAACGAAATTGGGCTAGTTTTGTCGTTGATTGTCGCGAACACAATTGCCACATCACACTATGACGGTAATAAAGTTTATTTGGTGAAACCACAAAATCTTGATCAACTGGATGCCTTGAAATCATTAGAAATTTCGTTGAATCTCGATTTTTGGGAGGATTTGGTACGCACCGAAACAAATCGTGCTTATCGTATTATGGTACAGCAAAAAAATCAATCGGCATTCGTCAACGAAATGTATTTAAATGGAATTTCTTATCGAGTTCTCGTTGAGAACGTGGATGAGATGCTTTCAAAAGAAAAAACTAGAAATACTGAGGCGAGAAATAAAGCTCGTTCCCGAAATGTCGAAGGATTGGATTTTACCTATTTTTGGACGTACGATGATATAACTGATTATTTGGACCGGATTGCAAAGGATTACAAAGATATTGTTGATGTTGAAATATTGGGCAAATCATTCGAAATGGTTGAAATGTTTGCGGTAAAAATTTCGAAAAGTGGTAAAGTTAATGGTTCACGCCCCGTTGTTGTAATTGAGGGTACATTACATGCCCGAGAATGGATTGGAACAATGGTTTGTATGCATTTGATCAGTGAATTGGTTGAAAATAGTGAGGCACATGATGATTTCTTGAATGGAATCGATTGGGTTATTGTACCGGTTGTTAACGTCGATGGATTTATTTTCTCACATAACGAGGTAAATATTAATGTACGCATTAATGTAACGCAGGTACGCATTAATGTAACTCAAATTTTTATTTTCGTATGCATAATTTAAATTAAAGGAGCGATTATGGCGTAAAACGCGCTCAACTATTGCTGGTAGTGATTGTTTAGGGGTAGATCCAAATCGAAATTTTGCTTATAAATGGGAAGTGCTATCGGGAATATCTCAAGAGGTAAGTTTTTATAATACATATCTAAAATTAATTTAAAATATTACGCATATTGCAGCCATGCGATATAATATGGCCGGGAACGGCACCAGAAACTGAAGTTGAAGTGCAACTACTAAGTGAGCTAATTGGACGTTATGACAACACAGTTCTCTATTTAGCTATTCACTCATACGGAGATTATTTATTATATCCATGGAGCTATGATTACATAGCTATTGATAGTTATCTTCAGCACGAGGAAGTTGGTCAACGGGTGCGATCTGCAATTGATGCAGTAAATGGAAATTTCTATAAATTGGGGAGTTCTGCGTGCACGCTGTACCAAGCATCTGGAATTAGTATTGATTATGCTACAGGTTATGCCAAAGTACCGCTTGCTTTCACGGTTGAATTGCCTGGAGGTGGTGCAAATGGTTTCGATATTGAACCGGAAAAAATTGAACCAGTTATTGAGGAAACCTTCCCAGGGTTGCAGCAATTTGCGTTATATCTACAGGAACGTTATGTCGTGAATAAAGTTTGAGTTCGCTAAAAATCTAATTTATGTTTTATTATGCGTTTTTATCAATTATCGGTTTCAAAACACTTGACTTGGAAATTGTGAAATTGACTCAGCTTGAAATAAAATTTGTTGTATAGGCTCGTGCTATCGGTTACCAGCATGGAACCTTTCATGAGTAAGTTTGTATTATAATTTATCGTGACGTGAATAAAATTGCATAATTAATTTACTTGGTGTAAGTATTTACACTCAGGTGCAGCTAAAAAAGACATAATTTTTCTAAAATGTTTTAGAAATCACAAAAGAATCTAAAATCACAAAAGTATTCATTCACAACGTACATTCCTTTCAAAAACGTCTCAGGTGAGGATCAGACTGCAACGGAGAAAATGTTCTTTGAACGAATAAGCGAACATCATATTCGAAAAAGATTCTATGTAAAGCCTCAACCAGCGAAAACTTAAGAGCTTAAGTTGTGTTCTGTTTGGACCACTTAGGGGAGCGGTATGACCACCAAAATTATAGAGGTCGCTTTTTATTTATGGCGAGAAGCCTATCAAATTTTGGTGATTGTAGCACTAACCGAAATGGTACAAACAGCGTGCAACTTAAGCTCTTAAGTCTTCGCTGGTTGAGGCATAATACAAAAGCACGAGAGAGACAGAGGAAGAGAAATAAATAGAGAGATGGGGAGAGAAAAAATGGTGTGTCAGAGAGATAGTTTGAAAGGGAGAGAAAAAGTGAGAATGTATTTCACTCCAAAGTGGTAATACAAATCTGTTCTAAGATTCTTCCGTTCACATTTAGTAGATACAAAAGCCTTCTACAAAATATTAAAATGATGTTCATTCTCATTATTGATTGTACCGAACCATAATTAGTCTTAAAATACCACAATAATTTTACGTGAAATATTAGCTCTTCGATGCAATTCATCGAACGCGCACTATGCAAATGGGTAAATATTTATTATTAAGGCACATGAAATCAATACAGAGTAACAACCAAACGTCGAATAGTCGACTCAGCAGGACGGTTGGGGCGAGAATACAGGTCGAGAATTGAAATGTAGATTTTCATTTCAAAAGACATGATAGAAAGGAGAACATCAGAGACATGTCATACACGTTTCGCTTAGGATATTCTCGTAAAAGAAGAAGGGTATATGACATGTCTCACACATTTCGTTGGACATCGGTAGTTATTGGACAAATTATTTGACAAACTCATTTAACTTGTCATATATTAGTCGTTCCGTCAACATACCATAAAAAATCGACAAAAAGTCGATCGCCACTTGCTTATGGACGAATTTCCAACTGATTATTTTATTTTGAAGTTTTCTAATTGCAGTAACGCTGTGTGATGTTTGATAGATAATTGTTTGTGGATGAACGGATTGTAATCTTTCCGTTGAAAAAAGATTTCTTAATGAAAAGTAACCCGACATTGCAGCAAGCGTCAACAAGCTTTACCTCAATAATATATTTAAAAAACCGGTAATGGTTGCTTTACCTAGCTAAAAAGTTTAAGGTTTTGGAAAATACAATGTGTTACATAATGATTGGGATAATTTACATTTTACACATTCTATGTTATATTCTTAAGCGTGGGGAGTGGGGGAGGATGTCGTGCTTCAATCAAATATGTAACGGGTGTTTTTTTAGAGGTTCACATCTTTAAGTTGGTAACACTGTTTTGTTTGACAACCAATTTGATAGCTGACTTTTGCTTTGTCATTAGTTTGATTTGCCATTTCATAATGAAAAGACTTTTTTATCAAAATAATGGTTCTGTTCGCAAAACTTATCGTGCATTACGTCCATTTTGCGGCCGTCATAATCGTCCATCAGAGCAGGTAATTCGGTTTACTATGGATCGTTTTCGCACCACGTATACTCTAAATGATAATACGCATACAGTAAGACGTCAAACAGAGCTTACCGAACAAGCGATAGACGCTGTACAGCATAGCATTGAGGAAGACCCAGATCAATCAATTCGACGTCGTTATCAACAACTGAAGATGTGTCCATCCAATGGGCTGAAGCACAAATTGATATTGATGTTGATTTTCCAAACAAAATTTTGTACAGCGATGAAGCTCACTTTTGGTTTAACAAGTACGTTAATAAACGGAATTGTCGGATTTGGAGTGAAGATAATTCACAAGCCTTTGCCGAAACACCATTGCATCCAGATCACTGTTTGGTGCGCTTTATGGGCCGGCGGAATCATTGGTCCATGTACTTCAAAAACGATGATGGGCGGAATGAAATAGTCAACGGTGAACGGTAAAGAGTCATGATTTCTAACCTTTTTGTACGCAAATTAGCTAAAACATGCCACACAGCACGGGATACACTTAATTTAGACTAATTCCACGTAATGGTCCTGTTAACTGGCCACTGAGATCATGTGATCTAACTCCATTAGATTATTTTCTTTGGGGATATGTTAAGTCACTCGTATTGTTAGAGTGATCGAAAATTGGACCTCCAGATTACGCCATGTAATTTTAATCAGCCGAATTGTTGAATGAATTTGCACTTTTACATTATTTTACTAAGTAGGAAGAAGTTTGGCAATTATAAAAATTGTTTATCACAATGGTTTGAGGGAGGTACCATTCGTCTTGCCGACGAATTCAGAAAAATCATTTTCAAACTTCTCGAATTTCGAGTTGCATAATCAATCGGTGCAAATCAACTTTCATTTATAACAGAAACACGACTATATGGACACAAAAATTTAAAATTAAATTAACTTCAAAATAAATCCTGCGGATTAATCAAAATACCAAGTTTTATTTTTGCCATTTTCGGACACGGTTTAGTTAATTTCAGAAATGAAAGATCTCATGTGTTTCTGTGGACAATATTTTAATTGGAGATGCAACTGGAGATGTAATTTACTAGAGAGGTCTTTACATTTTTGTTAAAATTTAGTAAATTTTAAAACTAAGCTTCTTGTGCCTAAGTAGTATGAAGATTTATGATATTTTAAATACTGGAGATATTGAGCGGGAATTAACTGTTATTAAACTTTTTCATAGAAGAACCAAAGTTCTCCGGCTGAAACAGATTTGGTTCATTTGGAAACAAGTAAACTGGTTGGAAATGTGTAGAATGAAGTGGCTTTTTTGAGATAAACTGCTTCAATCTAAATGCAAAAAAATTCTAAACAAAATCTAACAAATACAATTTCTGACACACATCCATTTCAAGTGTTCATGTGACACTGAGTCCCATCGCCTGTGTTTTTCAGTTCGTAAAACATTTGATAATTGTTAAGTTAATCCCAAACTTAATTTTATTTTGAGATGGAAAGAATTTTTTTTTTGAGTTGAGCTTGCTATGTGATAAACTGAAAAATTTAAGTATATGAAACAATAAGGATCTTAACTGTGTCACGTAGGAGCTTCAAGAAGGCGTTATAAATTCTGTCGGTACAGAAATGTTCACCATCGTAGAATCAATCATCTGCAGTGCTCAAACATATGTTGAGAATTCTATTTAATCCACAATCAAAATCAATCAATTTAATGATTTAATAAATAACTATACGGCCATCTGGTGGAGCGCAAATTTTGGCGCCGACCCTTCATCCAGGTCTGGTTACAAACTGGCAGAGTTTGATAAGTTAAACTGTTAAAAAAAATATTGATAAAAAAAAACTTCATTTCATCTGAATTTGGCATCTCTAAAGTCCAGGCGGATTAACTATTCAGAGTCAAACTTCATACTAAAACTACTTTCCCATTAAATGGGAGATCCTTGCGAAGTTGATGGAAATTTGTGTACCGGAAGTGGCAGCTCCATTGAAGCTTTCTTAATTTTTGCAATGATATTGAAAAATTTAGCATTTACAAAAATCGATAAAGAATTAAAGAAATTGAAAGATTAATTTTTCAACCAATAAGGGTTAACCTTGTTGGTTTTCTGACATTTAAGCAGGGATAAAGTGTTTTGATTTTACAAGACTGTTTTACCAAGTCCGGTAAGTTTGATTTTTCGTTTTATATATTCGTTGTAAAGGAAAGTCGGGTGTTGGCCACAACAAATAGTTCTCTCCAATTTTTTGGTTTTTATGGAAATCGTAAAGAAGAGAATTTAATAAATTTTTTGTTGATTATAGAATTTTTGAAAGTGCTAAAATTTGGGACCCAAAAATGTTCGAATAGTGCAAAATTGCACTTTTGTGTAAAACTGATTTTGGCGGTGTTAAAAAAATATGAAATTGCTAGATCTAGCACTGAATGTGACTAATGTGATTTGAATATTTTGGTTCCAATACTCTAACCGCAGTCAGGTACTGCACACCAGTTTTTTGGTTATATCTTCTAGTTCGTGTAAATCCAGGCTTTAGCGGGCTATATCAAAATATATAGATAACTAGGTTCTATTCATTTTTAAGGATTTTGGTTATCATAATTTTATAACGGGTGCCGTTAGTTATTGCAATTGACACTGGAATCGGCAACACAGAATGATGGGGTGTACCACGTAGTCTTTTTTGATAGTGTCACAGCAATCCCATTATCTCTTTTGGTTACTCGTGGATCTTCAACTGGATCAACTTCGCGAATTCATATTTTTGATTAATATTTCTTCCATTTCTTTGTTGGAAGTCTCACGCTTGGTTGTAGTGACAAATGATGGTAAACTTGTACTCGTATACGATCATCGCAAAGATGGTGACGATTATATCTTTCTAATGTGTATTATGTAGTATCTATTATGTATTCTTAAATATTTTTGCACGCATAATAATTAGCAACTTGATTTTCAAGTATAAATCATTTGCACTTGACCAGTGACAGATGCACCAGCACCTTTTCGATGCCGATTCCTAGAATTTTTCACAAATGTTTTGTACTGTTGCAATTGAAGTGTGGGCTGGCATTGGTTAAAACTATACCACATGTATTGGGGTGGTACTGTAATTTTTTATAAATTAATTACAATACAGTTGGATCGAACAGTTTAGAGTCAATGCCACACCTTTGAGGAGTGTTTAATATGACTAGGACCCGTTCGCATAACCAATAGAATCAAGGGTTGTTACCCTAATTATTTGATAGTGGAATGCCAGGTTTAGAGGTGGCTTATTTTATTATTGAACCAGCTTTGGTAAGAAAATTGACAACCTCATTGGATTCAATGTATCTATCACACTATTCTACTGTACAGTTGAACAAAATTTTGTTCCTACTAAACCTGTCAATGGTGGTCTTGGAGTGAAGCTGTTTGGGTAGAATCAAGTTGGCACTTGCGTCAGCTCCGTAGCTTGCGGCTTCCGCAAGTGTTCGTGTTACCTCAGGCAAACTGGGGCTGGTTAATGTGTTAATTGTATCTTGTTGATAGCCGGCTACGCTGAGGGCCTAGTATAAACATAGCTCAGTCTCTAACGATATATCCGGATACCTGGCACCTAACTGTCTTATCTGTGTACTGCGGATCTCTGTACAGATGGACATTTCTTTCTTCGCTACTCGTGGGGCGACACATGGATGAAATAACAATATAACCAAAGAAAAGTCCGACGCTCTTAAAAACCCAGAAAGAATGGTTGAAAAATGTTTGGAGTTTCACATATGACTTTGGCCATGAGGTCTGGTCCTCTAGACCTACTGAAAAAACGGAAAACAAGCATGAACAAGTCTGGTTTGTCGAATGCAATCTCTAGAGACATGAGCACAAGCAAGGCAGATACCCTCGTATCATCCAAAACCAGGAAAGAGCTTGGTAAGCTCTAGCAGAGCTCAGTAATATTCCTTTGGCGGGGGGAATGGATAGTGATATGAAAGACTCTCTACTTAAAAGGCAGAGATCGGAAGGGGAATCACAGAAGAGTGTGAAGAGGATTAGAAGGCAGGAATCTCTAACTAGGCCTTTCAGAAGAGCACTTAGGGGTGACTGTCATTGACAGAGCCCGTACGAAGACGGATATATATCGTCCAGAAATTGGAGGAAGACGGAGGAGGCCTTAGCCGCCACTTTCCTAAAAACTATGAAGGAAATTCCTGGACTAGGCCCAGCTTGCCGGGACGAAGGTTGAACCTGGAATCGTGTCAAGTTGACATCTTGTGTCGACCAATTATCATTGACCCTGTACAAAAAGGTTGTAGAGAGCCTACTAGAACGAGAGCTTCATTCCAAGCGGAACCCAGCAACCCGAGAGGAATTCTGGAAATGCTATACAAATTAGCAATCCTGAACTGCTGACAGCTGGCTAGAGAGTGGCCAAGTTGGCAAAAGCTGATTATAAGCCAGGTATTATCATATTAAATAGAGTCGCTGGCAGCGCTGGGGAAAACTGATGGCTTAATTAGCTATGGTTTCAGCGCAGTCATACTCAGGATTTACAAGAAAGTTAAGGGTGACATCTTGAGGGGGCCGATACCGGTAGAGGCCTGGCTGAAATCCAGCACATCATGGAAATAGGTGAGGATGTAGAAACCTAGATATACATTTTGACGGGATTACTTTATGGATCACTGGAGGATTCACAGATAGAGGAGGACTATGATGCAACTGTAGTGGAGGTTGAAGTAAAGGAGCGAGCTTAATGTTGAGGTTCCTGCAGATTAACTTTCGTCACTAGAATGCAGCTTCGGCTGCCCTGATGATGACGAGTACTTAGACTAAGGACTCCTAAATTTAAACTGTTATACACGAAGAAGGTAATAAGTAAAATTCGTTCTTGCATTATTACTAAAAATAATCTGAGTACCTTTCTGTTATCAAATTACAGTAATCCATATGTCGTGATATGGATGGTCAAAATCTCGGTTTAATATCAGCTTACCATCCACATGATGGGGAAGATATCTCAACTTTTATGAAGCTCATTATAGGAGGCTCAGAAACAAACAAATTGGAGCCATCCTGGGAAGTGATACAAATTCACATAAAACAATATGCGGGCGCACTGATACGAATGAACGAGATGAGTTACTCCTTGATTTTATTCCTAATACTAACCTACGCATATGCAATATTGGCTTAAACCAACGTTCATAGCGAGAAATAGACAAAGTATTAGATATTACACTTGTCTCAATACCAATATGGTTAGTTAAGTGAATTGGAAGGTATCTGAGGATGATTCATTTCCTGACCAATGTTATCTCCAAATTTAATTGGAGACAAAACCCACCAAAAAACCTAGCTATAGAAACAGGAGGAAAACTGACTCGGATATTTTTAGGACTATTCTAAGTAATTTACTACCGGTATTTGTTCCAACCCCATTGATTCAATACAATAGCTTGATATCCTAATGAACCAACTATACAACGCCTTTAATAAGGCCAAAAATTAGTGTTGTGTCCTCCTAGGAAAGGATTTCAAAGGAAACTAAAACTTCTAAGGATTGGGACTGCTACAAAGAAGTTCTTAAGACATACAAATACGAATTAAGGTTAAAACATATGTCTGGAGGCTATACAGTAGTAAAATATAGGAGTCCGTTGAGATATCTGGGCAGCCTAAAATACTATCTGTATGGATGGTTCTTGGACCGTAACTAATGCGAAATTCTTGGAGCTACTACTACAAGAACGCATGCAAACTGCACTTGGCATTCTCTCCATTTGGGCTCAACGGTTGCAGTTTGCATATGAATCACACAAATCTAAGTTGGTCCTTTTTTCCAGGAAATACAAACTTCTTCCGATCGACCCCTCTAGTTTAAATTATATTGTATATTGACCTTCACAGAAAGAGCGAATTACCCTTCATTGAAAAACCGAATTAGGCCCATTTTATTATATGGGGTTACTGTTTGGTGGCCAGTTTTAAATTTTCTGACCAACCTAAAATCCTTGATTATAGTACAACAAATAGTTGCCTTGTGGATTAGTGAGGCAATTAGGAACACATCCACTCAAACACTGGAGGTTCTCTTTCATCACACATCCCTACATATCTTAGGTAAACAAAAGGCAGCGCGTTCAGCTAGAAGACTCAACTCCATCTCCATGTGGGACTGTAATAATACAGGACACCCTATTCTAAGAAACAGGAACATGCCAAATACTACTGACTATACCATAGCGCCATTATCTTTTGATCAGAGGTTTAGGACTGATATTCCCACCAGAGAGGACTGGTTTCGGAAACGTTTGGAAACATTTCTGAGTACTGAAAATAAAGTGTTAATTTCTTCACTGGTAGTTCAAAGTTGTATTGGAAGATTGGGGTGCGGTTTTAAATCTCGGTAAATCTTTCTTTTCATCTTCCAGACTACTACACTGTTTTTCAAGCTGCAGGGGATAATTGCATTTTTGCGAACAGTCAGGCTTCACTTAAGATGCTCAAATCATATTTCCTTACATCAAAAATAGTCCAGAATTGTCTCTTATCTTTTAACAGGACGGAAAGCCAGTTCAACACCCACCTGATGTGAGTGCCGGGGCATTTCAGTATTACGGGGTACAAAAAGGCGGATACACTAGCTCGACAAGGCGCACAACCTGTTTCATTTCAGCAAGCAGGGCGGAGGTTGATACACCACTCGCTACGTGCAAATTACTAAGTGAATTTGAAATACACTCAACCCATAAAAGTCTTGAACTTGTAACGACCTTACAAACTTCTGGTCAACCAGTAAGTCAATCACTTGCCGTTTGACTGTTGGCGTTTGTATCGAACGTAGAAATCATTAATGTTCCATTAAAATGAAAAGTTCTTGTGCGACCGTTTTTCTTGCACATGAGTGTAAATCGACAGTCATCAAATGAATGCTCTTTACCCACTTTAAAATCATTTGGTATATTTTTGAAGACATTGTTGAACCCATACCTTTTGAATACGCGTTCCACATATAGTTCTTTAAACTGTTTTACGCTATCATCGTGCTATTTACAATACACTCAACATGTTATCAACAATTTGTCCAATATAAAATGTGCATTCACAGTTGGTTCTAGTTTCAGTGAGCTCAATAATGTTAAATCGAAATGGTGTTTTAGCATTCGTTACGATTGCTTTAATCGGAACGGGCGCCGCATATAAATCATATAAGAATTATAAAGTGTATTCGGTACACGCTCGTGACGAGAGTGATTTAAACTTTTTGAAACATTTGGAAGCGAATGTCGACCAAATTGATTTTTGGGATCGGGTGCACCATGTTGCGAACACCAGCTATCGTATTATGGTACAACCCGGTATAGACAAACAATTTGTTGAGTTATTGAGACAAATGAAAATTGAAAATCGAGTGATTATCGATGATGTGCAAAAGGTGGTAGAGAATGAACAATTATTCGGAAAGTCTAAACCTTTTGGTTTTAACCATTTTTGGACATACCACGAGGTGAACGCATATCTCGATTATGTAGCAAAAGATTATGCAAATTATACAAAAGTTTCGGTTATTGGAATGTCTGGAGAGGGACGTGCAATTCGTTCGATACATGTCACTCGTGACAAATTTCAACGGGAAACCGACACGATATTAGTCGATGCTACGATACACGCTAGAGAGTGGATCTCAACAATGATGGCAATGTATTTAATCCATGAATTGGTTGAGAATCGTGGTAATAATTCAAATTTACTGTCAAATTCTGATTGGGTGATTGTACCAATCGTGAATCCAGACGGTTACGTATATTCGCACGAACATGATCGATTTTGGCGTAAAACAAGAACTACAAATTTAAATTCACTGTGCATTGGTGTGGATCCTAACAGAAATTTTGATTTTCACTGGGATACACCTGGAGCTTCGTCCACTAATCCATGTAGTGAGGCGTATCGCGGTCCTGCACCTCACTCCTTGCCGGAGGTGCTACATCTAAGTAATTTCCTTAAGCAATATCCAAATTCGAAATTGTACTTGACCCTACATTCATATGGTGGATACATACTGTATCCGTATGGTTATGACGTGTAAACTTAAATCGCAAGCGAGCAATTTTAAACAATTTTAATATGTTTTTTTTAGTGTTTTTATAGAAAATTATGAAGAGCATCAACAACTTGGTGATCTTATTCGAGCCAACATCTATAAGCACGGTGGTTATGATTACAAAGTTGGTAATTCTGCTAAACTTTTGTATGCTGCATGCGGAGCAAGTGATGATTATGCAGCGGGAGTTGCAAAAATTCCATTTGTGTTTACCTTGGAGTTACCGGGCGGAGGTTCGAATGGTTTCGATATTCCGGCGTCACGAATTAAGTCAGTAGTTACCGAAACTTTTGCTGGTATTAACGTATTTGGAGAGTTTTTGGCAAATAAAGTTAAAAGTTATGTAATATCATCAATACAATAGAACTCAGTACTTACAGTTATTCGAATATGCATTTATTTTTGTGTATTAAGATTTTATTTTATAACATTTACCATTGGTTTTAACTTTGCCTGTATTCGTGTTATTTGAAGTATTACGTTTTGACTTTTCTTGCAAATATTTCCCAATCAGTTTTAATCCAGCGAATGTATCCTCTAACGTTGAATAAATTTGAGATGTATCCATTTCAAAACCACCTAAATCGCCTTCTTTTCCGGCTGGTAATTCTATCGTAAAGGCAAGCTGAAATTTTGCAACACCAATCGCATAGTCATCACTTCCTCCACAAGCAGGATATAACAATCTCGCCGAATTGCCAATTTTATAAGCAAAGCCATTTCGTTTAAAGATTTCGTCTCGAATGAGCTTTCCAAGTTTGTCATGTTCCTCGAGATTTTCTACTGGAACACTATACAAACGACAATGCTATAAATAAAACTCGAGATTGAAATATAGTGTACAAATTATACTTACATGTCGTGCCCATATGGATAAAGCAAATATCCACCATACGAGTGAAAAGTCAAATACAGTTGTGATTTAGAATATTTTTTTAAAAATTTACTTAAATGTACCACCTCAGGTTCAGAATGAGGCCGAGGCCCGCGATAGTCTTCAGAACATGGTTTTGAGGATGATGCCCCTGGAGTATCCCAGTGAAAATCAAAATTTCTATTTGGGTCCACCCCTAAACAAGGTGAGTTAGGATTAATTGAAAGTGTTTTTCGCCAAAATCGATCTTTTTCATGCGTGTGGATATAACCATCTGGGTTGACAATTGGGATAATCACCCAATCAATATTTAGTAGTAAATTCAAATTTTTCGTCCGCTTCTCAACCAATTGATAAATTAAATATACAGCCATCATTGTGGATATCCATTCCCTAGCGTGTATCGTTGCATCGACTACCACCATTTTTGATTTTCCATTTTTTCGTTCACCTGTTATATAAATGGAACGAATTTCACGTTTTCCTCCAGACGCTCCAATTGACGAAACCTTTGTGTAGTCCGGATAGTTTTTCACTAGATAGTCGAGATACTCGATGACCTCTTGATACGGCCAAAAATGGTTAAAATCGAAATTTGTACCACGACCTTGAAATTGTACACCGCCAACCACTTCCTGCACATCATTTATAATTACTCTATGCTCAATGGTATTTTTAATCAGCACCTTTATAAATTGTTCGTTGACATCGGGATGCACCATGACACGATAACTAGCATTTGTAACGCGATGGACACGATCCCAAAAATCAATTTGGTCAAAATTAGATTCCATACTCTTCAAAAAATCAGATTCGCTCTCGGTTCCTGCATGCACCATATATACTTTATAATTTTTATAAGACTTTAAGGCAGAATTGAGCCCGATCAAGCAAAACACTATTATTATTAGGCTTTGGAGGCTTTGTCGGTTGAACATTTTTAAGTAAACTGATCAATTTGTAGCACAATCATACATTAAAAGAACAGCGCAACTAATCGTAATTTGATTTGGTAGAAAATCAATTTTACCAAGTTAGTTGCGCCTTTATTATACAGAAGCATTACATGCGTATCGTAACTTTAAAGGTATGTACACAAACTTTGAGTTTTGCTGTTGTAACTTGTTGATATAGGTTCTGTTAAGTGTACTGGCGAAATTGTTTTATCATCGCTCTGAGATGGTCAACCGTGTACTTAGTGAATTGATTTATTTATTTATTTTTATTTATTTTATTTTCATTTATTCCAGATTGGCACTTGGAACATAATCGAGCCCTGTCGCGCTATTATGACCTTTTCCCGGGAATAGGGAATTGGGAAAAATACTTTAATACATTTTGATCTAAATTGGATTTCTCTGTTGGTTTGGAACAAATGTTTCCAAATTAACTTTGTTTTGAAAATATTTGCATTAAACTAATTCCATCAGTAGGATCAATACAATTTAGACAAAAATGCTGTGAAAATATTTTTCCAAATTCTCTATTCCTAGAGAAAGCAATAATATTGTTACTGGTACACTTACTGCGCTTCTTCAACATCAGGAATAATCAGCAGATTTTTGATTTCAATTTCGTTTGTTTGCTTAGTGCATCCCCAGAGTTAAATACCGTAGGTCCTTATCGGCTTCAGTATTTGCCGAAATAACAGCAGCTTGTTGTGTATTGTAAGCACCTCTACCTATATGAGCCAATAAATATCTCAACTCTACCCCATAGAAAGATTCTGAAAAAGTCACTGAAATTACTTTAAATCGTCCTCCATCACTAGACGTAAGCCGATAGTCCGACCAACGAATATTTTCTGAAAAAATCACTGAAATTACTTTAAATCTTCCTCCATCACTAGACTTATTAGAGAGACTATAGGCTATTAGAGAGACTATAGAGACTATAGGCTCGCCAACGAATATTTGCTGAGTTTGAGGGCTAAATTTCAACTCTACCCCAAAGAATAATTCTCAAAAAACCAATGCAATACTTTAAATCTTCCTCCATCACCAGACAAATGCCGATAGTCCGGTCAACGAATATTTTCTTAGTTTAACGGACTACACCTCAACCCTGCCTCATAGAAATATTCTGAAAAAATCACTGAAATTACTTTAAATCTTCCTCCATCACTATACATAAGCCGATAGTACGGCCAACAAATATTTGCTGAGTTTGACGGTTTATATCTCAACTCTACTTCATGGAAAAATTCAGGAAAATCACTGAAATTACTTAAAATCCTCATCCATCGCCGGGACATACGCAGATAGTCTGTAACGGAATTCTAGTTAATTCCGTTATCAACCTCTACATAATCTAAACTTCTCTATCGGCATACTATTCGAGGTAACACGTCAAATTATGTCATAATTCATGAGTAAGTACCATGCCGATATTTCACAAATTTTTGGGACGTTACTCCAATTACGATACATGTTCAAACTGCGGTTGAATGAACGTAGACCTTAAATAAATGTAACACGATCTCTATGTTTGAATCGATAAACGTATTTAAGGCAAATGGCATGGGTAATGAACTCGGCTATGGAAAATAATTAAAAACTGTAATTATGCCAAATTAAGTAAACAATGTACAAATTCTGGTGAGACAGTGAGTGTTTGGAGTTCGGCGAAGTTTGGTTAAGTTTTTTTTGGTAGAGAGTTTGAATATGCCAAGTTTCCTTTCGTTCGGTAAAAGTTTTTTTTGAGTTTTATGTGAAGTTGACTTGTTAAAAAAAATATAAAAATTTTGTTAGACCTAATTTCAAGTTGCAAGTTTATGTTTGTTTGTGCATATTAAAGCATTTTTTGATATTTAATTTTGGGTTTTTTTTGGTGGTTTTCTGAGCTGTTATTTTTCTGTGTTTATTCTAGTTTTTTTTTTGTTTGGCGCTCGAATTGTGGTGCTGTGCGAGCTATTGTGAGGATCGGTAAGTAGGAAAAAGTTGGGAGGTTTACTAACTATTATGTAACAATAGTTGCTACTGACCGCCAGTAGTGGGCTACCGGTGACGCATTAGCGGCTCTTTTTCCTATTCAATTGACCTCAGTGACATACCACTATTACTCTATACTAGCCACATTTATGGTAGGGACATGTTTTTTAGTTTTGTTTAGCTCATCCTGCGTGATGGGTTGATGAGTGTCCGTTTTCACTACTTCAGGGTCCGAAACCCCCATTCCCGTTCCTGTGTTATTTTCGTTTATTGTTCCCCAATATGCGGTAGTTTATGCGGTAATCTAGTCCACAATCTCAGGTACCCCTAAACCCACACCATCCCCTCTACCCGACTGAGCTGTGGGAATCAATGCCACGTGGAGCACCGAACAGATAGTGGCAAATCTATGAAACTGGGTTGGCTTTAGCTATTGCTAAAGTCTAACGCGTTTCAAGTCAGGCCAACTAATACTTCATGAGTTTGAAGGACTAAATCTCAATTTCACCCCATAGAAAAGTTCTGTAAAATCACTGAAATTACTTTAAATCTTCCTCCATCACGAGATAAAGCCGATAGTTTGACCAGCGAATAGTTACTGAGTTCGACGAACTATATCTCAATTCCCCATAGAAAAGTTCTAAAAAAATATTTAAAATCTTCTTTTATCACCGGGAACCAGCCGATAGTCCGGCCAACGAATAGTTTTTGCTTTCGAGGAACTATGCTTCTAACATTAAATATTTTTTTTTAGTTTCATTTACTTTAACAATATGACTGTATAACATTCAATATTTATTTTATTATTAATTTTAAATTATAATTTTTAATTAATTTATTTAGTTAATCGCATTACTACCATATGCAATGGCGGTGTGACGTTGTGTGCGATGTGGGCAAGCGCAAGTGTTGGGCACTTGTTGCTGTGGCGGTAGTGTGAGACGAGCAGTGATTTAAGTTCTAAATCCTATTCAACAATTTGCTCATGCACCAATTATGTAAGAAGCCTTCCGCGTGGTTCTATCTTCCGTTCGTGCCGTCACCTCACATAAACTTTGTTCTTTTTTTTGACTGAGATGTGCGGAATTGTCTCAGTAATCTGTTTTTAGAAAGGTTACTGCTGAAGATGCATACATTAATTTTTGGGTACGAGTTCAGCTGAATTTGAATGCTAACAAATTTTAGTTTTGCGGAAGCTGAGTTTGACTGAGTTGTCTCTTAGCGGGTTAAGACCAAGTTTGGTTCGGCTATGAATGGAGGAACTGGATAATTCCTTGGCCGATTATTTTCAGAATCATCATTTTGTGGAAAAATCGATTCAGCTTTACATACCAGATTCGAGCATAATTAGTTAATAAATTGCCTAGCACGGCCGAACTTCAGAACTTCTTTAAAACACATTTTTAAATCGTCATTCAATTCTGAATACCTGTTTAAACACATAAAATAAAAGCGTACATAAATTTTGACATTAAAAGCGACAAATGTGCATTAGCACATTTTTGTGCTACATATATATATATATATATATATATATATATATATATATATATATATATATATATATATATATATATATATATATATATATATATATATATATATATATTATACATATATAACGTAAAATATGCAAAATATAATTCTTATAATACGTGTAATAAAAAATGCACTCATTGCATTTTTTGGTATAAAAATTTGTATATTCAATTTATAAAAAAGTTAGTATTCAAAAACTTTACTCACATTCTTTTACTTAGTTTATTCCGGTATTAGCTCCCACCAGAGGTCCGCTCGGAATAAAAAGCAAGAAAATTTTAGTTCAAGCAGAAGCTGAACTAACAAATGGTCCTTCGAGTCTAAAAAATTAAAAGTGTTAGAACAAACCATAAAAAGTGAACGAAAGAGCTTAAAGAACAGCCGCGCGCGTTTGTACACGTAATAGAAATCATAAAAACAGATTTTACTAGCAGATTACTTTAGAAAGTCTTACCGTCATAAAAACAGACGTAATAATTTAAAGTGATCACAGTGAATTAGTGGTAAAGTGTCAAAAAGAATTCTGTTAGAATGGAAGAACATCAAAACCAAGCAGAAATTGCAGAACAGATAGAGAGACTCTGGATAAGTTATAAAAAGATGGTCCGGAAAGGAAAACCAAAACAAATTTGGAGAAAAAAATTGCACAAATAAAAGAAATCTATAACAAATTCGTTAAAATAGATGAAGACTTAAAGC